>JAKIJQ010000103.1:0-731801 GCA_023373905.1 Rhizoglyphus robini | reverse complement strand
AACATTGTGGATTCGGTCAAGTTAGTCCCAAGAAGAATATTCAGATGATGAAGACGGTGGTTAAACTCAATGTGATTTGAAGCGTGGCTTGGATTTTGAAGGAGACGAACAAATGGAAACTTTTCATCACCAACAAGTCACTGAAGAGTAATTTGTCTGTTTAGTTTCATAGGTAATAACTTTCCTTATACATTTCCCCCGCAGACCCAACAAATTTCATTCGTCCACTCGTCCATTCTGTTCCAGACCAACTCCCACCTCACCAAATCATCGAAACTGTCCAGTACAATCCAAACATTACAATCAAACAAGAACAATTCGATGATGACACAACTCTGTCGAATGGACCACAGACCGAATGTATTGTGTTTTGGTAGATTTTAATTTCCGCTTGATTGAAAGTAATTGTTTGTTTTTGTGACTGAATTCGTCAGCCATTCCAGCCACTTCAAGCCCATTTCAAAATCGAATGAGCACAATTTTGTTACAGTCAAGGAGGAACAGACGGAAGAATCTGTGACAATGATAAACTTATTGCAATCCGTGCTGGAATAAAGCGTGAATTGGGTATTGAAGAAGTCGAAACTGGTAAATTTTTGAAGAGACAGAGAAGAGTGAACAAATGGACCCGATGGGGATGGGACTGAGTTCAAGCAGATCGTGATCCTGCAGCTGAAGAATTTGGCCACAATGAAGGTGATCAACAAAGCGGTGATGCTGTACCAGCGGAAAATGATCAAAGTGAACGAAGGTGGTCAGGTGATTCAACATCGAGTGGATCAAGCTGTCGATACAGAAAACAACTTCAAATGCGCTTTTCCTGGTTGCGACAAAGAATTCAAACGCAAAAGCCACTTTACTCGACACACTCCGAATACATACCGGCGAGAAGCCCTTCAAATGTACCTGGAATGGCTGTGACAAGGCGTTCAATCAAAATTATCACTTACAAGAACACTTTCGAGTACATTCTGGAGAGAAGCCATTCAAATGTTCCTGGAATGGGTGCGACAAGGCATTCCACCGTATCCAGTGGTTTTCGAGCACACCTGCCTGATGCACACCGGCGAACGTCCTTTCGCCTGTGATTGGCCTAATTGTGGGGCGGAGTTTGTTCCAGAAATCACATCTCAATAGACATTACAATCAGATACACAATCGCAAATGAATGTTATCACTCACACATGTCACACATGTTCACTAATTGTTTAATGTTTTCTGATGTGAATAATTGCTAGTTAAAACATTTATTTAACACCAATTGATCTAATCATTTTTTTCTTTTTTGAGTGAAAAAATATGTAAATTTTCCATAACTGTTTTGTACTTGATCGATTTATCCAAAGATGGGAAATGTGTCTTATATTATTTTTTCGAATTATCAATCCAACTAGAGTACAAACTCAAGTCTTGTTGCGCTGTGAATGTTTCAAGGATACACGCGATTTTACAACAAAACGTCCAAACTGACTCCAGATTCGGTTTCTACGATAAAAAAATAGATAAAAACCTTTTGAGTGTTTATACATTTATTACAGGCACCTTTTGCAAGTCGTACCACACTAAGCGTATATTAAGTATTCAAAATTATTTTGCAATTACCTTTTATACAAGTTCGACAAATGCTTAAACTTCTTGAGAAAGTGCAAAATAATAAACTTAAATGTTTTCCAATTGTTTTTACAATAACAAAAATGATTTTTATCCCTAAAAGACAGAATCATTTAAAAGTAAAATAACGGATTTTTAAATTAAAATTTATTTTTGTGTAATTCTTTCAAATAGAAAAAGATTTTGCTCAAGCGGTCATGTATTCTAATGGTTATATGATTTTGTTTGATTGTTGGATCGATTGTTGTATCACTGCAAAGTCTGTAAAAAACTGTTTTATATGGAGTGAATTTAAATCTTAATTTAAGCCTTTAAAAAGTTTTGAGTTTGCCTAAATAATTTTGATATCAAATCACGATTTGAAATAGGAAATTGTATAAACAAAATTTGGAAAAAGGGAAAATAAAATTCTTAAAATCAAACTTTTTGGAAAACTTGAATTGTCGTCCTCCTTTTACCGTTGAGGTCTAATAAAATTATTAAAAATAAATTGGATGGTTACCATCAGACGAAATTGTACGCACCTTCTTGAGTCCACTAAGGTCAAATTCCAGCACTTTCTTCAACTCATAACCTTCAGCATGTTTTTCAACGATAGTGTATGTGTGGCCTTGCTTAGTGACCAGTGCCTTGATCTTTGTGCCATCTGGATGATCGTACTCATACTCTTCTCCGACCTTGTACCTGATAGTAAAAGACTTTTGTACCATAGTGAGTGGTAAGGAGAGTGTAACCATCAGCTTCATCACAGAATTCCGAGTATCACATCCATATCAACAAGTTCTTTGCGTTGTTTTGCTGGATAACCTATTTAGGGAGGATTATTCAAAAATTATTAAAATACAAAATTTCCACCATACCAATGGCTTCAAGAAAAGCGTCCAAATTATCAGAGGAAACCAATTTTTACTTATAAGAAGGCATTTTTTTTGTTGAGATTGTTAATTGAGTCGTAAAATTGAGTGTTATAATATGAATTCATCGAAACAAGTTGAGTTTCGCTAAATATATGCATCCAGGACAATTGGCAGTACATTTCTAACGATAACATAATCGTTTAGGCTGATAAATTATAGAAAATGTGCCAATATGGTGTTATCAAAGCTGTACTTAATAAATAGCGTTCATTTGATGCTGATTTTAATGATTAACGTGTCAATTTCTGTATCTGATAGATATAACCATTGTTTGGCTATGTTTGTAACGAAAGAAAGAAACTAATCTCAAAATAAATTTTGCTACGCCTATTTGCTTGCTATTTAAACTCGGTCATCGAACAGTCAATATGTTAATTTTTAAATTATAAAACTGATCCGACTAAAAGTACATAAATGTTTCTATTGACACCAAGTGACATGTGACAAATTGAGCGATAAGAACATTACATATCAAACCATTATGTATGTCTGGGAAATAACTGATAAAAAGTGGCAAGTGTCCAAAAATGTTTCGAAAGGTTTTGTTTGATAACCAAATATGAGACAAATACATTTAACTGATATTTTGAACTGTAGCTGCATGATGCATTTTGATAGGAAGACCAACTTGTGTTACTACTCCTACATCGAACAATGGTTGCATTCGTCAATTGTTGGCATCCCTAAATAAAGATTATCACCCAGTGGAGGTTGTTTGAAGGGCATAAATATTTGGACGTTAAGTTTTGAGTTGATCAGAATAGTGCAAAACATATGAAGTAGGATAAACACGAAAAAAAGTTTATTTTAACAGTTAAAACTGAATATTTAGATCTGGTCTTAAGCAAGATAATTAAACTTCTTCATTTAGTGTATCAAAATTTTTAAAATAGAATTTGTCAAATCACTAATTCACGAATGGTCGGAACGATGATTTTAATTTGAAAATATATTTTCTTCCAACTAATCACAAATGCTACTGCAGTAAATAATAAAAATAATATATAAGAATATAATTTAAAAATGCCAATTTCGTTTTATCTTTATTTTTCAATAGTCACTAAACAATGTTTTACTTTGTTTTGTTTAGTCCGTAAATGTGAGGTTACCAGTTTGAGAAGGTGGACCAGAATGCCAATATGAATGTAAGTAAAATTAATTGTCATTGATAAAAATGTTAATTAAAATTTGAATAAATAATTTCTGTTGCAAGTTTTAATGTTTCTAAAATTCGCTCATCAGATTCCATTCTCTTCCTAGAAACCAGTCAAAATTTTTGAGAGTGTTGTTGGGCTGTCGAGAATGTAGCGATTCGATTGGGACGATTGAGCCACTTTGGCTACAGTAGATTGAAGTCGTTGAACTGCGCGAAAAGTTAGAGGTTTACGTTGCAATACCAACAATGCAAGAGCAACTAATGCTGCGGATGATAGAAAGCATTTTTGGTAACATTTATAACGAGATTATTAAACAATTAAATGATAATGTACAAAAACGATAAAAAACTTTTTACTTTTCACATGAGTGTTTCATAATATTTAAAATTAATAAAATTTGATATTTTTTAAAGTTAAAAAAATGAAACAGGGCCATCAAGAACGCAATAACGTAATAAAGCAGTAAAAAATTGTCGAGTTTAAGAAGTATCAACTGGATCTGTCACAATAACAGTAAAAAATTTATTCTCAATTTGAGGGAATGTTAAGCGATTTATCTCAATAAAGTTTATTTGCTTTTCTGTAACTCTTTTCAAAATCAGCACAATACATAACAGTTAAAAGTGCTAAATCTAGCTAACAGCCACACAATTGTTTTGACCTACTAGCTTTCTTGGACAAAGTTGAACAAAGATTGTGATATAATTCAAGGTAATCAAGAACGAATAGTTTCTTTTAATTACCCATTTTATTATAGCTTTAATGTGATTTAAAAGCTTAAAGAATTGAAGAAAATAATATAATTATCGCAGCTTGATTATCAAGATGGATTATTAATCGAGTAAAACCGATTTTCAAGCTGTATGGACTCCTTACTATGGAGATACATTGCAAATTCCATTTTTAAAAAATGTTTATTCTCTTTTGATAAATAAAGTTGTTTTAGTTTATTTTATTTTTTAATAAAATGCAATCATTCAAAATATGTTGATTCAATTTCACATTTGTTCGAATTATTTTATTTACACTTTCCTGGTTAATGAGAAATAGAAAAGTATAAAAATCTTTCTTAAAATTGTCACCTTTTAAGATACTGAACGCTCTGTTTCATTTGAAACGTAGTATACATTTACTAAAAATTAAAATTGCGAAACAAAGATGGAAGACATGTTAAATAAACTGTACAAACTGTATAAACAAACATTCATTGAGAAAAATAAATAAAAATACTTTAAAATATTTTGGTTGGTTAGTTGTTTGTAACATACTTATCATATAACATCTATGTAATTTGCAATTCTTTTTTCATATTGCAAAGATTACAAATCATGGAATTCAAGAAAATGAAAAATCCCAATGATTGAGATTTGAATTTATGCATTCTAATAATCGTCTTAATTGAGAGAAGCTAAGTATACCTCTGTCTCGCTGAAATATCACCTGGGTACTCTCAATCGTAAATAATCGATATGTTAAGCGATTTGTAGTTACAAGAAATGACCCTTTGAACCTTTCACAACAAATTGTAAAACCTTTAAGAATAAAGTATCGACAAATCTGATAATTGAAAAAACATTAGCCTAACTTAGCAAGATAAATGCTATTTAAAAAAGTACAGTTATTTAGTCATTTAAGAATTAATAAGCATGTGTCAAATGTCGAGTTATATAAAAACTATCCCCACCAGAATTGTATTTGTATTTTGAACGTCAACGGCTGCAAGGTGAATTTGAGTATGAGAAATGTACAATTTACAAAAACGTCATTATTAAAAAAAAATTGGGGAAAATAAATGCCTATAAAATCAATTATAGTATTGAAATAAAACAAATTTCAATAAATAAATAATAATTTAACCAGTTTTAATTACAAATTTTTCGTAAATGAAAACCCGCAAGCAAGAAGTAAAAGTAAATTAAAAGTGTTTGTCAAAGCATATTATCTGATTAGATTCAATAATTTACCCTTTACTTTCAACTTTGACAAAAAATTTCTTTCCAATAAAGTCTCTGGATGGTAAAGTATTAAGGAGAACTTATAATTATTGGTGGTAAGTCAGTAATAGTATCTGTCAGTGATTATTGAATTTATAATTTAAATTTTACATTTTAAAAATTTTATTTGCATTAGTTTAGTTACGTTTTATTTATCATAAATGCTTTTTATAAGACGTGTTAACAGAAAAAACAAAATACATGAATAAAAGTCTCAAAAATATGGGATTTATAAAAAGTTTACCTTTTAATTGAACGAATTTAAGAAAAAATTGGTCAATCTGTTCTTTGAAATAGAGCTTTTAAAATGGATAAGGGGTGTTATTATACTTTCTTCTTCAAATGCATTCTGTTCGTGAATCGCACAGATCTCAATGGATCGTTTAAGGTTGCAAGATCCCAAAATGGAATTGGACGAGTGGATTGAACGACTAATCGATTAAATCACTAACAAATATGGTCCTTGTGAGACCACCTAAAGACATGACCGATTGTATGGAAAATTTTGCAAAAACCTTTCGAGTTGAAGTAATGCAATATGAATTTTGACATGTTCAAGCATACTGTCATTATATCAAGATATTTGGTAACTCTGATATGGGCAGCCGGAACGTCTATGAATTTTTTCATTTTAATGCCAAAACTTGAGTATTCGCTTAGCATTCGTTTAGATTTTCAAGCTTAAATTTACAGAAATGCCTTGAAATTTTATTGTGGGTAGAAACTATTTATAAATCGTACAATAGCTAGAGATTACTGCCATACCACACTTGTCTTAAAAGCCAAAGACGTCACACTTATTTAATTCCCGAAAAAAGGCGCTTTATTGAGCATTGTAAAAACGTAAAGCCTGGCTGTAATGTCAAATGCAGTACAAAAACTAATGTTTTATTTGGCACTTTAACGCATTGAAATGAGCTTAAATACTTCATACATATAACACTTGACGTCATTAAAGTGGTATATAAAAGTTGACAATTTGGTCTAAAAGAAATGTCTTCATTAATAGCAAAATTTGTTCTAATTAACGTCTTTAAAAATGAGTAAATTTTGTGCCTGTCTAAAAACTATTGCTAATTTTTGCTGTGTTTGGTAAGCACGAGTTTATGCTGATGTAATGATTTTAACTAAAAGCTTACCTTTTAGGGAAAAATTTTTTTGCTTCTGCAACCGAGAAGAGCAGAGAAACTGATTCAAGCAGTAGCAGTACCTACTGTGAGGGAGCGGACTGGATTGCCTTTAAGGACGAAAAATGCTTCAAGCTCATCACCAAATGGGCTACACGGGAAGAAGGAAAAGTTCTATGCAGCCAAGAGTCACTAACATCGGATTCGAGTACCCCACAATTGGTATCGATCAAATCTGCAGACGAACAAGCATTTTTGACTAAATTGATTTTTGAAACAACTGAAATTGAAGATAATGTTTGGATTGGAGCTAAAAGATTGCCTGGTGATGTGAGTAAATTTGTTTGGGACGATGAATCAGATATTGAATTCTCCGATTGGGCTGATGGCAGTCCAGCTGATAATGTAGCCAAAGAGTGTGTTGTGATGCAATCAATGTTAACTAAAAATTTAAACGGTCGAAATAGTAACGGAAAGTGGCGAGATGTGATCTGCAAACAAGGAAATTATGTCATCTGTGAAAAGTTGCAAAGATGGTCGTTTGGAAAGTTACAACAAAGTTTGCTAGGAGAAAGAGAAGTTAGGACTAAAAAGCAGGAAGAACTGAGTAATTCATTGGATTTAGTTGCTCAAAAATTAGAAGAAACTGAACGAGAACTTACAAATACACAGCTTGAATTTGACAGATCAAAAAAGAATCCAGGTATAATATCACACAAAAAATTTAACCTAAATATTTAATTTGTCAATTTGTTTTAGTTCCAATTGGTTTTATCTATGTTCAGTTACCTTCTCAACCAGAACCAAAAACTTTGTGGCCAACTGTTGAATGGGCAGATGTCACTTTCGAATATGCAGGTCTATTTTTTCGTGCTGAAGGTGGCGGTTCGGCTGCATTTGAAACCACTGAAGAAGCAACTTGTCCGAGGTTATCGCAAATTCAAAGTTATTATGATTATTCAAATGCAGAATATGAAGTCTTGGGTGGAGATCCGTTGGAAATTCATCCAGGACAATGGTCAAACAAGTTTTTCTCTGGGAGTCGCTCTGGTCCACATTTCAGTTCATTACTATTTTATGTTACAGCTGACGAAGTAAGACCCCGTAATAAAGCGATGCGCATCTGGAAGAGAATAAAATAAGTTTGTGCATTGAATTGTAGGCAAAGAATATTTACTGTTTGCTATAGAAAAAGAGTTTAAAATTATTTAAAAATAATTGAATTTAAATCACTTTTGAATAAAGACAACAAAAAATGTAAACAAATAAAATTCTCCAAACAATAATTCAGAAAATGTTACAAGACAGAAATGATCTTATGATTAGAGCTTAGTTATCAAGTTAGAAAAGTCATTAGAATTTTTAGTTGCTTTTAAAAAAATTGATTTTGGACGCAGTATAAAACTGCAATCTGAAAAAGGAACTAATGTCGGGTGGAACACTTGTCATAGTACCTTTATGTTAATTAGGGTAAAACACCTGGTTTGGATTAAAGTATGGGAGGAGTCAAAACCCTGTCTGATTTGATTATTGTAAATAAACAAAGAAACACACACAAAAAACCATTAGAAACTAGCGTGAATTGTTATGATATCACTAAATGAATTGTTCAGAAAACAATAATGAAAACTGGAGTTACCTATTTCTTGTCATCGGAAGTATTCCGGTTAGAATTTTGATTATGTTTATGATTACTTATAACATAAATTATTTTATGAGCATAGAATATAATGTATATACAATGAGCGTAGAACCACTTTCTTACTTACCAACTGAAGGAGACATTAAAAAAGGTTAAAAAAAATTTGAGAGACCGCAGCATTTACTGCGCCTGTTGATTGAGAAGGCAAATCTTGTAGAAATGATATGTTGTACCTTTATGTTGATACCTTTATAAAAACGATGCTGTATTGAAAATAATTAAAAGCACAATTTATAATTAATTTGTTTGTTCTTTACTCAATCACTCGATTGATCTAGTGTGATATGAATTAAAACTTTTTTAACCATTCAGCCAAAATAATCAAACATGAAAAAAAGTCATTTATTTTAAACCATTTAGAACCGAATATCGAATTAATTGTATTACAAAAATTTAAAGTCAAGAATTTAAATAGAATTAAAAGATTTTTAAAATTCTAGTATTTAACAGAACTACGATGGATTGTACCAATATTTAACTATGCAAATTAATTGGCTGATTGTTTTAAACAATTTAAATTATGAAAATAGTTTTAAAAAAATAAACGTTGATAAGATAACCTTTATTAAAATTGCCTCTGACAGATGTTAAAATCAAAATTCAATTAAATCAAAGATTTTTAAAAGGCAAAGACGAACAAAAATATTTGAATTAAAATAAATAAATTTGAATTGAAAACCTTTTATATGCATTAAAGACAAAGTCAAAGTAAAAAATTGTCCTATTATGTTCCAAAAAGGCAGATTTTATAATAAAATAACACAATATTTAATTTAAGTTATATCTATCGACGAGATAGTAGAGGTAGTAGCTAAGAGATTTAGAAATTCCGGGAACAACAAATTGAAATGACTCTCGATGGTGTGACAAATGTTGTGTTGTCTTACAAAGGTGATCCTTTCCAACAAAAATATTCTCACCCGGATTAAGACAATTTGGGTGCAATTACGCTGTTATTGACCTGATTACAAGTGTTGTGTCACTAAACAAGCAATAAAACAGTGATTTTGTTGCAAATGAAATTCATTTGACCGATCATTTTGGTAAAGTAAAGTAACAAGTGCCAAAATGATCTTAAAACTTTTCTTTGTGTTATTAATCTTAATCTGTCTAACTACAGAAGACACGAATTCTCAGACTGTTCAAGAGGATTCCATTGAAATATATCAAAATCATCACCAAGATCTACTCTACTCTCAACTTGATTACTGTCAAGAAGTAATCTTTGAAGAAGATGGTCCCATAAGTTTCGCTCCGACGACATGTCCTGAATTTATAGGTCACGAGTCATATGATATGCACTTTTTTTACCTCTTAAGGAGGTATATATATACGAATGACGAATTTCGGGTGGTGGGTGGGAGATTTGGCGACGACGACGAAGACGAAATCACGAAGTAATTTCGTGCGAGAAAGAAAAACTATGTCGAATGTATGGGGTGATAATTTTGATCGGGAGATTCACTAGTGTCAGTAGAATGTGCTGGTGAGAGGTACCAGCAGTGGGTGTCTGGTCTTGTTCCAGAAACTGAATACAAAACGAGACAAATTTAGACCTAACGAGTGGACTGTTGACTGTTTAATAATTGGCTGTTTCGACTACTTTCACAGTAACAACAAATCGGGCAGAGGAGCAAACTGAGTAGCTTCGGTAGTAATAGTAGTAGTACGCAAAAATATAAATATTCAAGGGCGAAAAATAATTTGAAAAACCGGCGATTCGTAACGTTATTTGAGTGATATTTAAACTTTTTAAATTACACTATCCTGCAAATAAGTGAACAATTTTTTCTTCAGACCTAAAACCATATTGACTTTATTAATTTGAACCTTCTGGATCGATTGGTAAAGTCAAAAGTGCAAAAAAAGTTCCGGAACTTTGAGATATCTTATCTCAAAGTCAGGGAAAATGGCATTTTTAGGGTATTTTGGGCTCAATTTATTCTAACTTGTAGTAACCTAATTGTAGATAATAGGGGCACATTGGAAAGCTTAAAGACTCTAGATTTGGAATCCGAAGAGAGAAACCAAAAATTCAAATTTATTATCGAGATAAATGCGATAAACGACATCATGTCAGAGGCGCCAAAACACTCGAATAGTAGAGCCACTGCTGTGGAAATCGCCCACTGCAGTGAAGCAAACTGCAGCTGCTGCAGGCCGCTGACAGACCAATGTTTACGTTTTGAAAGGCATCGATTTGTCACGGAATTTAAGCAGTGAAATCATTTTCTTATGACTAATTAGCAATTATTAGCTCAAAGAATTATCAGATAAATATAAGAAGATACCATAACACTAAGATTCCCGCCCAATTTGACCGAAATCATCTTGTATCTTCAGTAACAACTATGTATAAGCTCATCTTCACCTATCACCAGTGATATCATCGCCTGTTTGTGTCCAGATTTTTATCCTATTTAGTTGGTCACATACATCAAGAAATGCTTTTAACGATATCACTGGTCCCAGCGGAACCGCGGTCCTTCTTTTCCCTTATACCATGCCTCGGTGGGGTTCATAATCTGTTGAAGTGTTATCATTGTATGAATTGCACATGAAAATGTGTGCCAAAGACCACAAAGGCAATGTCCTTCAATTTGTTTCTAATCAAAATGTCTCATCCTCCAATTGGCGAGTCGTGATGAACCCCAAATGGACCGGTGGATTCTATCACCCCAATTAATGAGTCGAATAGTTCTTCAAGTTGGTGTCCGAGCTGGAGTTTTAAGAAAATTTCACAATAAGGTTGGTTAATATCTCCTAAAATGGCAAATTTGGAAGATACCCGGCACCATCACCAGATCCACCACCCAATTTGGGACAGAATCTATCAACCCAATTGAGGAATATTCCTTGGACTATTAATTGTTGAATAAGAAATCACGCCACCGTGCTGGCACAGAAATCTTAGCTTAAGACATTTCCCTTTATGTATTGCTTGGTCGAGGTTGCTTGGCAGGTTATGCAAATGGTGTGTGGAGCTCGCGGTGTCGATTCTCGGTGCTGGTCATTAACGTGGATGCCAAAATGGATCTGGCAGGAAGAGTTGACGTTTTCAGTGACTGCTGCACTGGTGGTATTTACTTGTGTTTACATGTTTGCCTGCTGCAAATTGTAGCTCTGCGAAGCGCGCGCGCTATTTACACCCATGCGACTATTGGCAAACTTCGTGATCTTTTTCATCTGTATCTCGTGATTGGAGTAACTTTTTTTGTTTCTCTCTTCTGTTTTTAAGAGTTTAAGAATCAATGTTTAAAATGGATCATTGTTTTCTGATGTGTGTCTATAGAAAATACCGTTTTGAGCACCTCAAAAAGGGCTAAAAACGCCAATTATTGATCATAAATGATAAGAAATCTCAATGTTCCGGAAATTTTTTTGAACTTTTGACTTTGCCAATCGATTCAGAAGGTTCAAATTAATAAAGTCAACCTGGTTTTAGCTCTGAAGAGAAACCCGTGTCGGACAGTGTTAAAGCTATCTAAAATTCGTGTTGCGACTATTATCAGATTAGATTGTATTTATAACCTACCATTTATTTTTGGCTTTTGCATAAATAAAAACTTGAAAGCTAAGCTCCAATCAAGTCCATAGATTTTAAAGTGCAGAGAACATATAATTATCTGTGGTAAGTTAGTAGTAGTATATGTTATTAGTGAATTCATAATTTTACTTTTACCTTTTACAAAAACCTTTTGCAATGCTTTACTTAAGATTTATATTTCATGAAGACTGTATATGAGTCATGCAGAATCCGAAAAGGCAAAATGCGATAATTATCGCCGATAAGAATTTATTATTATTAATAAAAGACCATCCCAAAAGAATGGGATTTATAATTAAAATGATTACCTTTTAATTGAAAGACCTGAGGGATCCACACAAAACATTTTATTGAAACAAAGATTTTCGTTGTTTGTTTCAGAAAAAGTATTAACCAATAAAGTAAACAAACAAAAGTTAATTAATATAACGTTTGTTTGATCAGTTTATTTACAAGTAATACAATTTTTAAACCTCTTTTAAACACATAAATTTATTAATTCTCTGACGATTATTAATATGAATTAATGGGACCAAACAAAAGAAAGAAGGAAAAATGATTTATTGATTACCTTTGCCAATGAACACATGTGTACATACTGCAGTATTCGACAAACAATAAAGAATGTTGACTCTAAATAAAAAACAAACTCAAACAAAGAGATTAAACATAAACAAAGAGGATGGTATTCTCAGTGAGGTTAAAGTGTTTTGTGCTTAAGATGAAAGTATTGGACTCATTCTACTGGACTAACTATGAACTGGTTAAAAAAACAATTCAAATGCATTTTACAATGAGCAAATTGTCTGTTGTTTTGGAAAACAATGCGTTATGTGATGGAACTTTTTTGTAAGCAAAATTAAAGTTTACTTTTACTATGATTCTGAGACAAAAAGAAGGATAACATGAAGTTACAAAATGTTTACATGACCTGTATCTTGCTTGCTCTCATGATATTATGAATAAATATATTAAAAATCCAAATCTTTTCTTTAAGGACAAAAAAACTTTAAACATATTGCAAAATTTAAAAGGAATAATTCTATGCATCCTAGAGTCAAAGAGTCAAGATAGATCAAATTCAAAATCGTATATAGAGAAACAAACATTTTTAACTAAATTGATATAGTTAAAATGTTAAAATTGAAATAGAAGATTGAACGTTTGGACTAGAGCCAAAAATGCCTGGTAATGTGGGTAAATTTGTTTGGAACGATGGATCATATATTGAATTCTCCAATTGCAAATGGGCTTAAGGCGGTCTAGTTGAAAATGAATGACAAAGAATGTGTTGTGATAAAATCAAGGTTGACCAAACATTTAAACATTCGAAATAGTGATGGAATGTGGCCAGATGTGACCAAGGAAACTATATCATCTGTGAAAAGTTGCACTTTTGATCGTTTGGGGAATTGCAACAAAGTTTGCTGTAAGTATGAGAAGATAGAACTCGGAAACAGTAAAATTTGAGTAATTCAATTAAATTAATTTAGGTGATCAAAAATTACTTTTTTATTACGATATTACCTGCAACACATCTGAATGTGAACTTGAAGTTTGTTTAGTTAACAACTTTTAAAAAAATTAATATTAAATTTCAAATACCTTTTTAAAAATACAAACGCACATTCAAATTATTTATAGTTGGACTAGAGTGAAATTTAGGCTTAAAATGGTTAACATTGAGTGTGGGAACTCACTGATATCTATTTTGTAAACTCTGTTCATGATGCTACTTTAAATTGTCTGTTAAAAAATAGATTGACCTGAAAATAGAAGCCATCATGTATTCTGATCACGTTCTTGACTTTTTTAAATATAAAACATAAAACAGTGAGACCAAATTAGTAAATCTTTAGAGAAAAAATAAATAGCTCGGACAGAGGGAAAGTAACTAACAGAAAAAATTAATTATTAGAATGAAAGTTTATCTTGTGATTAATGACTAAATTATAAATAGATCGAAAACCTTTTGGCTATTCTTTCCTAATCATTATTGCATTATTTCATAAGCAATTTTAAAGACAATATTATAAACAAAAATTTCTTATACGAGTGCATTCGAAAGTCAAACATTTGAATGAAGGAAAATATTTGAAAACCTGTATACTGAGTTGGAGCTTTGGATAAAATATCGATGATATCATTTGAAAAGTTATCATACATAAAGCAACAAAAACCTTGTTCTGTAGATTATCAGTTTAGCTTAAAAAGATTCATTATAAATTGAAGTTAAAGTTTTAATCTTTTGTCAAACCATTTTGACTGATTAGATTGAATTTAAAATTTACCATTGACTTTTCGGTTTAGAATGACACCTCAAAACTAACTTCCAACAAAGTTTCAGTCCTCAAAGTTTTACTAAAGTATTGCTGCTAACTTATAATTATCAGTGATAAGTTATGCAAATAAGTAGTTTTAAGCCAATTTTAATCAATAACACAAAGAGAAATTAATAAAAAATAATTTTTAAATAAAATCTAGAGACAATTGTCGTTGAGTGAATTCGGCATAGCCAAGAATCAATGGCTCTCAATAATCCATTTAATTGTGATTAACTTATTCCTTGTATATGTAATTTATTCATGAATGTGCAAATTTTCTCAATTAAAAAACTTTAAATTAATTTAAAATAAAAAAACCTTTTCTAAAATGCATAGAATTTTTCAAAATAACTATACAAAAATTATCATAAAACAAGTTGTACAAATTTTTGAACAATTAATCTGTCACTGTCACTGTCAAGGATAAAATGATTTAACCAAAATATTTCACATTTAAAGCAAATTCACAATTACTTTTTATAAAAGTAATCCTACCTAATGTATATTGATTACTACGAGTATGATTGTCATTTGACTGTTATCTGTGAGTAATTATTGAATTTATGATTTTACTTTTACCTTTTACAAATGACTTTCATAATGGCTTACGTAAGATTTGTTTATTATAAAAGTTGTTTTTGTTTAGTCGTAACAAATGTAATTCGGTATTCACCAATTTTGTAATCAGGCAAAACAAAAAATATTTGAATTAAAATAAATAAATTTGAATTGAAAACATTGTATATGCAATAAAATAAAAATAAAACTTAAACTAAAGCAACCAATATGTACAATATTGGTTATATCTATCGATGAGATAGTAGAAATAGTAGCTAACAAGAGATTTATAAATTCCGGGAACAACAAATTGATGTGACTCTCGCTGGTGTGACAAATCTAGTGTTGCCTTTCGAGATCCTTTCCAACAAAAGTATTCTCACCCGGATTAAGACACTTTGGTGCAATTACACTGTCGTTGACCTGATTACAAGTGTTGTGTTACTAAACAAGCAATCGACAGTGATTTTATGGTTGCTTATTAAATTGATTTCAAAATCATCGCCAAAATTTACCCAACTCTCAACTTGATTACTGTCAAGAAGTAATCTTTGAAGAAAATGATACCATAAGTTTCGTTCCGACGACTTGTCCTGAATTTATAGGTCACGAGTCCTATGATCACGAGTCATATGATCACGAAATAATTCAACGACGACATAAACGAAGTTTATTGAATTCTATAATTCCAATAATACACATTCCATATGAGCCAAAAGAGTCCGTGTCCGAGCACAGTTACATTGCAGTACACTTTCGAGTGTGCAGTGCACCTGGAGGTCAAATTTGGGTCGACGACTTGGGCAGTCGCACAGCCTTGACCAGATTTGTAAACAAAGGCACATCATTTCAATGTAATCTATGGCAGTCGGATCAGTTTGAGAGTTTAATCAGTGAATCGACACAAATTGTGATTACTTACCTTCTACCACCGTTTGATGATTGTAATCTCTCTGGAAGTCCAATATTTCTCACAAATGGCAATCGTGAAGGTGATCGAAGTCTACAATGCACTGACGTGATCACGGGTATTCCTGTATTTGAACTCGAGATCAAGTACCGTGAAGTGCCATTTAAAGCTGATGAACCGGAACACTTGTCGCCCAGTGCAGACTTGACTCATAATGGCACGCTCTATCGAGCAAATTGGGTGAAAACGTACATTCTGGAAAAACGTTCTCTGTGTGACACTGCTGAATTGGTGCACAACTGTCAGGGCAAGTATTTTGTGGGTATTGCCATTGAGATTGAGAGGTTGGACTTGGATTTTGATGTTGGCGACTATTTGGTGGTCGGGCCTGGTGAGGAAGTAGACTTTTGGAAGAATTCAAAGGGACATTTGATTGCACACAAAATTGTAGAAAGTGATCCACACAAACACAAGATCTGGATTAATGCGGATTCTGCGTTTTTGAGGTATTCTCAGAGAGAATTCCATAAAAATTTTGGACACAAATTTAATAACTTTATTTCTTATTCTCTGTATAGAATCGTAACGCACAATTCTCTGATCCAAGACCAAAGAGAAGCAATCAAATTCAACTGGTCACCAGCAAACCAAACTTTGCATGAAGATTTAACCTTTGACCCCGTGTCTCAGATGCTCAAAGACGCATCAATCAAAATGTGCATGGCAGGTGGAGGGTGTAGTCAATTTTTGAATTTACATTTAAATTTCATCGAAGAGATTGTGAGCATCTTCAATCGATACATCACGGAGCACGATAAAAGTATTACGTCCTTGATTGAGGAGGATTCAGGTAATTTCATCAAATATAGATTAAATTTTAAAAAGTCTGTTCATATAGTACGTATTTTCGATGAGGAGCCAATCATATACCATCGAACGCAATACTCGGACGAGTACTGTCAATTCAATTTGGCCATCTCCAGTCCGTACGATGCCGAGTATCCTCTGGTTTCGAGTGAAGTGTTGGCCAAAATGATCTTTGGCAACTCAAACTCCCGACAAATGATGCGACACAAGATGACCTTCAACAATTGTGTCTTTCAGCGTGTGTCTTGGGCATCGATTCTTATTCCTATTTGTACGATTCTACTCATTTCGACAGGAATGGCGCTCATTTTTAGAAAGTATGATTTGCAATTCAATATATTATTGACTTTTTATCTATTAAATTTTAATCTATGTTACTAAATTTAGATTACAAATACGAACTCTACACAAACAGAAGAAAGGATCCAAGAAAAGAAAAGAATCACTTCAACCATTGCACGCAAAAGAGACCAATGAAATCGACAGTGCAATGCAGTACTGAGAACCACAAATCAATTGAATGAAATTAAATTTTTGTTTTTGAATATATCTTTTACCTTTTTTTATTGTATTTTTAAAACTAAAAAAAGTCTGTGTGTAAATTTATAAACATTTTGTCAATCAAACAGATTATTGTGCACTTAAAAAGATAAATGATGATTTCTCTATTCAATTTTGCCAACTTGGACTGAGATTATTTCAGTTAAGCTATTATGGAAAGTTAGAAAAAATATTAATTTTACCATTCATAAAGATACGTGTGAACAATGATTGTAATTTAAAAAGTTACAACAAAGTTTGCTAAAAGAAAGAGAAGTAAGAACTTTGAAGCATGTAAAGTCGAGTAATTAATTGAATTTAGTTAATCAATATTAATAAGAAATTAGACTCAAAATTTGATTTATCAATTTCCTTTAGTTCCAATTAGTTTGATCTATGTTCAGCTACCATGTTCTAAACCAGAACCGAAAACTTTGTGGCAAACTTTTTAATGGACAGATTTTTTTTATAAAAATAATAAAACCACCAAATATGCTCAATTATCAATTCAGAGAGATTAGAAAAATTAAAAACCATTTTTTTTGCAAAATGCATTTTTCACGGATTAACAGTCAAGTCAGCTAAAAATTGCTTAAAATTTCTCTATGCATTAACCTTGTGTTCTGCATGTTCAAATAATATGACATCCATGATTCAACATTCATTCCACGTTTTTGTTGCATTCAAACTGCTCCTTTGCACAATCAATTGTGGTCGATAAAATAATAAATTTAAAATATTGTATATTTAGTTTTTTACCATTTAAAAAAATACCACAATGCAAGAACTGTAAGTTTAAATTACACTTTTAAAAATATTAAATTTGTATAGAGATAAAGCTTTAAAACACAATACTCTTATCCTTTTAGCATTTAATTTGTAAGAAATCGATCAATAAACATAAAACAATTTTGTAGCCAGAGAATTATTTTGAAATATTATATTTTTAAAAATATTTACTTGAAAATCACATTAAAAATCAAATGAGATGGAAACTTGTGAAAAACGTTATGCATTGTAGTTTTTATAAAAGTTATAATAAATTTATTAAATTGAAAAGTGATAGTTGAATGTTGAAAATTGAAACAAAATCCAGGATTTAAATTAATTAATTCCAAAAAATAAATAAAAAAACCTTTTAAAAAATGTGTCGTTTACAAATTCAAAGATCGAAGTGTCTGCGCACCGCCAAGTGTACACTGTTAAAAATGATTTACACTATGCAATTACAAATCATTACTGTAAATTTTACAAGATAGTAGGAATGAAAACATATTGGAAACAGATAAGTAACATATTTTAAATCGATTGGTAATTGGTTTGTTTCGTTCGGCAAAGATTGCTAAAGTAAAATATCTTAAATTAACCTTGGTTAGAGGTTAATCTAACACACATTAAACCTAAAAGTCTGCTCAACGACATGATCTGTTCTAATATTGAAAATTAATAAGAAAATTAAGAAAAGAAAAGTCTTGCAGAATACTTACCTTTTGAACTTTGTGTAAATAGTTTTTATGTAACTTGATTCATAGTAACAAGATAAAAATATTTAAAAATGTAAAAGTCATACTTTCAAAATGAATTGTGAAACCAATGAGCATCAGAAAACCAACACTTGAAAAACATTAGACACTTATTAGAGCTTATTTAGATGGTAGATTTTGAGATTTGTAGATTTATGTATATTAAAACGATTAAATTGTTAATGATTTTCAAAATATGCAGAGTCCACTATTCTTTTGAATCTCGTCATAAATGTGGACATTATTGAGAGGTTATAACCAGTTTTGAGTGGAGAAGAAAAATTGTCTGAAACTTGGGTAGAACGTTATGCAATTTTATGTTAAAAAAATAAATCATATCTTTTAAATTAAAAGAGCTAGTTCAATATTTAAATTAATAAAACCAGTTGTTTAGTTTATTTGTTAATATTATTTGATTATAAATTTAAAAGAAACCTATTAAAAAAGAAACGACAAAAAGTAGATTGCAAGTTGTAACCCACTCGGATCAAGATTGAAAACACAACTTTTTGATCTTTTGAGCACGTCACCCACAAATTCATGTATTTTTAAGCATCTATTCAAATTTCCATCCAAATCGGCCAAGAAACCTAGGAGCCTTATCGTGCACAAAAACGGCCAAAAGTCAAGGGATAGTCAGTGACTATTAGTCGCTCACGTTAAGTCAATAATATAAAAAGTATCGATACATTCGTTCATTACTAATCAAGTGCTACACAACATTTGTGTGACTAAAGTTTTTATCATTGAACTTGAGTTTTTTGTCATAATTGTTGTTTCTTTTTGTTATAACCTTTCTGTAGACTGTCATTTGTGCTTCTACTACTACTAGGTGAAGGTTGTCTGTTATTTTTTTTCCTCAACATCAGAAAAAGTCAAGAAGTTTGTTTTTAACTTTGGCATCGTTTGGATTTTGACCTTGTGGAATTCGGGAATCTTTGATATCACCGTTTTACAACCATCACCTGCCTTTCTTTACGCCCTCCTCACCATGTCCATCAACGGTCATCACTATCTTCATCATCACTGCTTCGATCCCAGCTTCTTCGTCCAGGAAGAAACCGATCCCAACCAACTAGGTCACAGTGATTACTCTAGCTACGGTCCAGTCCAATTCGAAGCCACACTCGATCACCTGGTGGTAATCTTCACCAAAGCCATCTACCCCAAACTCTACCGTTTTCACATTCCTTGGCACCAGGTCACTGGTTTGGCTATCACCCTCCTCTCTTGCAAACCACCTTTCACCTCTGTACAACATCTTCAGTGCTCGATCACTTTTGCCCACTATGGCGGCCTGCCTCGACGCATGCGTATTCGAGTGAACAGTAAGACTCGTATAATGGAGGCGTCAGTTTACGAATCGAAACAGTTTGGTTCGCTGTTGCGTGATATGATCCGTCTCAATCTTTTGCCTAAACTCAACGGATCGGGAAAAAGTCTGATGGTGTGGCGATTGAGTCAACTTGACGGTTCCTCGCATGAAGCTATCCGTGTCAAAGGTGGACGTATTGTGAACGGACAATTTGAGGGTGCCGGTGAGCTTACCGAACTGGACGTTGCACAGGATTATGAATTTGAGATTAAGCCACGTGTCAAGGAGGAAGTGCTGAGTGACTACAATTCGGCTGAGGAGGATAGTTCTCAGGTTAAGGAGATGATGAATGGCAAACAGGAAGCGGAAGCGGATGCGGATGATGAATATGAAGATGAAGAGGAAGAGGTGAATGGTAATGGAGAATTGATTGACTTTTGATACCCTGGTTAATGGATACTGTTGAAGCCGGGTTTTTAATTATGCTGATGAGTGTATAATCTATTTTTTATATTCTAACTTGTAATCTACTTTGTATGCGGCTTTTACTTTTACTTTGTAATCTTTTTATCATGTAATCTAGTATGAATTTCTAATAAAACGATCTTTTACTTTACTTTACCGATTACATTGCATCCATTTACGTCGACCCCAATTCAAACACGTATGTATCCTTCCTGATCCTATTCTTATGTTCTAAGAATTTATTGTGGTTTTCAAAAGTTTCACAAAGAATTGTTTTATTCTTTCAACTAACACAAATTTATTGAGACATTGGTGAACTTGAAATGAAATGTCAAATCAGTTGCAATTCTATTTACAGATTTAGGTAATTTGAAATGTAAGTCATAACGCTTGATTGTTTTTCTAATAGAATTTGTTATTGACAAACAAGTCTAGGAATTAGATTTCCAAACATAAGGTATAGGAAGCACAAGGCCTTAAAAACTGTCAACTCAGTTACGAGTCACGAGTTGTCATGATTCATGAACTCAAAAAAGTGTCACTAGAAAACATTACAAAATCGAACAGTTGTACTTGAATCGATTGATCACTGTACCACAGAGAACAGCAGAACTTCAAGCGTGTTCCAAACTAGGCAATACCAAGTCCAAATCCGAGCAATAACATCAGAACTGAAACACAAGTCAACAGGACAGCGGCCTTTTTGTAACTCGCCCTATGGTTGAATATGATTTTGTTGATTGAATCGTCAAATCCATAGTGTTCATTCGATGCAGTTTGCAACTCATTTTGTATGGTTGTACAAATAGAAGTTGAGAATTTGTAAAAAGCTTTAACTTTGAAGAGAAAAACAACGGATTGTCAAAATATCAAAGATCAACAGTGGTCCAAACTTACTCATAAATGATTTAAGATTAATCACAATCTCCTTATACAAATCTCGTATTTGTACAAAAGAGATCCCACCCCTTTCGTTGAATTAGTCATATTCACGATAGTAGTCCGAATTAAACGTTCATCGCATCATCTTCTCTTGTGTTTTGTTGTATTACACACTCGTTTTTACCCACATGAGAATCGATTCTACGAAGCAGAATACTGAATATATACGGAGTTTTAAGATTTTACCTTTTTTAAGCGACTTAAATGATTCTAGTATAGTTACTCATAAGTAAATTAGTAGTATAAAATATCGCGCATCATTAGAAAATTTAATAGATCTATAAAAGTAAAGTAAAAAAATGCTTACAAAACAATTTTAATTAACAAATTGTAAATTTTACCATTTACATAACTGTGGTGTTCAGTCGGTTCGGTAAAAGTATCTTTTTGAAATAATTACATTATAATTCAAACTAATCCTATCCAATATGTCAATTAGACTAATAATTCACTGGGTAGGAATTCAAATTAAGTTTGATCGTAAAAATATACAAATAATGTTTAATTGTCAAATTGTCAAAAATGTATCAAGAACTTTTGTTCAGTTATTTTATTTTACCATTTAGACGTCAAGACTCGGGATAATGTAATTTCAATGAAGCAAAATTACTCATGCCAATTCGACTATAGTATATTCAAAACCATCTTCACATTTTCCAGTTGTAACTAAAATACAGTCAAACCTCATCCCGGTACTCCCTCGACTTAGTACATTACCCCAACTTCCCCAATAGATTTTTTTCAAAATTTTTTTTTCTGAAACCAGTTATGGCTCATCGTAACCAACAACAAAAGTTGAGATCATGAATATGCCCCATTTCGTACTACCTCGAGTTAATACGTACTAAGTCGAGGTAAAGCCAAAGTATAACTCAACTCTAACCACCTCACACCTTCCACAGTACCTCGAGTTAGTACGCAAAACCAAAAGTACCGGGATGAGGTTTGACTGTAAATGGTGATTTTGTTTGTTTGGAAAACAATGATTCGTAATGTAAAAAGACATTTTTACAAAATTAAGGTTTACCTATACTAAGATACTTGACATGGAAAAAGTAAAACATGAACTTTATATGACTTGTATCTTGCTTGCTTCTCATGAGTTCATGAATTGATATAATCAAAATCAGACTGATTTGCTTTAAGGGACCAAAAATGGTTTATAATTATTACCAAATAGGCTACACGGGAAGAAGGAAAAGTTCCAAGGTATACATTCTCATGTCATATGTGAAAAGTTGCAACGATGGTCGTTTGGAAAGTTAAAACAAAGTTTGCTTGAAGAAAGAGAACCAAGGACAAGGAAGCAGAAAAAGTTGCGTAATTTAATGAATTTAGTTAATCAAAAATAAATTTTTAATTAACTATCATGAGTAATTCAATTAAAATAAAGTGAGATGAAATTTAATATATGTAAAAGTGTACAAAATAATTTAGAGAATGTGACCAAACAAACAAGTATATGATTTGAGCTAAATTATAATTATCAAATAAGAAATGTGACTAGATATTATTAAAGTTACCATTAGTACAATTTAACAATATAAGAAAAGTTCCAAACTATTAGGCTTATGGAAAATAATAATAAATCTGTATATTATCTATCTTGCAATAATTTTTCTGTATGAAAAACTTTTATATTTTAATTACCATTTTAAAGACTGACGACTGATTTAATTTATGAATTACAAATTGACAAATAAAGTGCCAACATGTTATTAACGTTTTATTAATAATTTAATATCTTACCATAAGAAAATAAAAATAAAAAGTATAAGAGATACGTTTAGAGCAAGGAATTAATTTATTAAATTTTAAAATTTACAGTATTTTTATGTGTGTTAACATTAACCTTTCATTCACCTTATGAAGGTTTAATTTTTCGCATATAAAGCTAGTCAGAATTGTCACATATAAGATTGTACTCACGAATTCGTCAATTCGACGAATTCGTCAAATAGAGCAAAAAATATAGTTTTGTTTCCAAGCTATATGTAAAGTCAAATACTGTCTGATATGATTATTGTAAATAAAATGAGTCTCAGAAAAGGAAAATGGAGTAGATTGCCAGGCCAACGGTGTTGAGAAGAAGGATGTGTAATATTTGGATGAAAATGGAGCCGATTGCCAGGCCAACGGCGTTGAGAAGAAGGATTTTCCATTGATTAACCATGGTATGGCAACATTTGGATGAAAATGGAGCCGATTGCCAGGCCAACGGCGTTGAGAAGATGGATTTTCAATTGATTAACCATGGTATGGCAACATTTGGATGAAAATGGAGCCGATTGCCAGGCCAACGGCGTTGAGAAGATGGATTTTCAATTGATTAACCATGGCATGGCAACATTTGGATGAAAATGGAGCAGATTGAAAGGCCAACGGCGTTGAAAAGATGGATTTTCAATTGATTAACCATGGTATGGCAACATTTGGATGAAAATGGAGCCGATTGCCAGGCCAACGGCGTTGAGAAGATGGATTTTCAATTGATTAACCATGGTATGGCAACATTTGGATGAAAATGGAGCAGATTGCCAGGCCACAAGTTTTGAGAAGATGGATTTTCAATTGATAAACCATGGTATGGCAACATTTGGATGAAAATGGAGCCGATTGCCAGGCCAACGGCGTTGAGAAGATGGATTTTCAATTGATTAACCATGGTATGGCAACATTTGGATGAAAATGGAGCCGATTGCCAGGCCAACGGCGTTGAGAAGATGGATTTTCAATTGATTAACCATGGCATGGCAACATTTGGATGAAAATGGAGCCGATTGCCAGGCCAACGGCGTTGAGAAGATGGATTTTCAATTGATTAACCATGGTATGGCAACATTTGGATGAAAATGGAGCCGATTGCCAGGCCAACGGCGTTGAGAAGATGGATTTTCAATTGATTAACCATGGTATGGCAACATTTGGATGAAAATGGAGCCGATTGCCAGGCCACAAGTTTTGAGAAGATGGATTTTCAATTGATTAACCATGGTATGGCAACATTTGGATGAAAATGGTGCCGATTGCCAGGCCACAAGTTTTGAGAAGATGGATTTTCAATTGATTAACCATGGTATGGCAACATTTGGATGAAAATGGAGCCGATTGCCAGGCCACAAGTTTTGAGAAGATGGATTTTCAATTGATTAACCATGGTATGGCAACATTTGGATGAAAATGGAGCCGATTGCCAGGCCACAAGTTTTTGAGAAGATAGATTTTCAATTGATTAACCATGGTATGGCAACATTTGGATGAAAATGGAGCAGATTGCCAGGCCACAAGTTTTGAGAAGATGGATTTTCAATTGATTAACCATGGTATGGCAACATTTGGATGAAAATGGAGCCGATTGCCAGGCCACAAGTTTTGAGAAGATAGATTTTCAAGTGATTAACCATGGTATGGCAACATTTGGATGAAAATGGAGCAGATTGCCAGGCCACAAGTTTTGAGAAGATGGATTTTCAATTGATTAACCATGGTATGGCAACATTTGGATGAAAATGGAGCAGATTGCCAGGCCACAAGTTTTGAGAAGATGGATTTTCAATTGATTAACCATGGTATGGCAACATTTGGATGAAAATGGAGCCGATTGCCAGGCCACAAGTTTTGAGAAGATGGATTTTCAATTGATTAACCATGGTATGGCAACATTTGGATGAAAATGGAGCCGATTGCCAGGCCAACGGCGTTGAGAAGATGGATTTTCAATTGATTAACCATGGTATGGCAACATTTGGATGAAAATGGAGCCGATTGCCAGGCCAACGGCGTTGAGAAGATGGATTTTCAATTGATTAACCATGGTATGGCAACATTTGGATGAAAATGGAGCCGATTGCCAGGCCAACGGCGTTGAAAAGATGGATTTTCAATTGATTAACCATGGCATGGCAACATTTGGATGAAAATGGAGCCGATTGCCAGGCCAACGGCGTTGAGAAGATGGATTTTCAATTGATTAACCATGGTATGGCAACATTTGGATGAAAATGGAGCCGATTGCCAGGCCAACGGCGTTGAGAAGATGGATTTTCAATTGATTAACCATGGTATGGCAACATTTGGATGAAAATGGAGCCGATTGCCAGGCCAACGGCGTTGAGAAGATGGATTTTCAATTGATTAACCATGGCATGGCAACATTTGGATGAAAATGGAGCCGATTGCCAGGCCAACGGCGTTGAGAAGATGGATTTTCAATTGATTAACCATGGCATGGCAACATTTGGATGAAAATGGAGCAGATTGCCAGGCCAACGGCGTTGAGAAGATGGATTTTCAATTGATTAACCATGGCATGGCAACATTTGGATGAAAATGGAGCAGATTGCCAGGCCAACGGCGTTGAGAAGATGGATTTTCAATTGATTAACCATGGTATGGCAACATTTGGATGAAAATGGAGCAGATTGCCAGGCCACAAGTTTTGAGAAGATGGATTTGCAATTGATTAACCATGGTATGGCAACATTTGGATGAAAATAGAGCCGATTGTCAGATCAACGGCGTTGAGAAGAAGGATGGGCAACATTTGGAATAGTTGAATCACATGTTAATGTCAAGAATTAAAATAATTTTAAAATGAAAAGTTTTATTATCTTTACCTTTTAATACAACTATGAAATAGCACAATAATTATACGAATCAATTTGATGCATGTTTAAAACTATTGAATTTGTAGAAATAATTTATTTTGTAAAATCAATTTTAAATAAGATAACCTTTATTTAAAAATGTATTAATCCAAATAGAAAAACAAAAATCAATTTCAAATAAATCAAAGATATTTGAGGCAAAATAATAAAAATTATTTTTAAATTAAAATTCTTTATAAACCGCTTCTGGGACATTCACTTTTCTAGCATTCACTTCTGCACATGAAACTTTTTTGACGGATCTTTCGCATGATCCAATAGCAGTTGACATGGCTGATAGTGGGCTCCATAAATATCGGTAAAACGATGCATCACATCGACCGCGGTTTGGGCGCCAACAGTGTCCAGAAAACGGAATGGTCCTCCGAGAAAGGGTGGGAAGCCAACACCAAAGATTGCACCAATGTCGCCTTCAAGCTGAATGGGGTTAAAAAATTAGGATGTTAAAATTGGAGTGATAAATCATTGTGATAATTACCGGATTCGAGAGAATTCCCTCCTGTAAGCAAAGAACAGCTTCATTGATGAATCGACCTGCGAGTCGGAATTGTAGATCTTCAGCGGAGGAACTAATAGAAAAATTTGTCAATATTTAAGTAAAATTTAAGGATGGTGAATTCTCTTACGCAATCTTAGGCTGCACACTGTGCCTCTTGATGATCTCCAATGCACTCGGATTCATCTCCCTCTCTCCCTTCTTCTTTTCATTTTTCTTATCATACAAAAAGAATCCCTTTCCACTCTTCCTTCCCAAATTACCTGCCGCAACCATATCCTGAAGCAGCTGAAGGTTACCGCCCGCATATCGCTTCGGCTCAATGCCCCTCATGTAGGTCTGCACATGCGTCAACACGTCCACACCCACTTCATCCATCAGAGTGCATATTCCAATTGGAAAACCAAATTTGCCGCTCATCGTGTCCAACTCCCTCGGAGAGATGCCCTCTTGAAGCATTAAAAGAATTTCCGCGCCACCAGGAATTAGACAACGTGTTGTGTAGAAACCGGGACAGTCCTTCACCACAATCACGACCTTCTTTTGACGTAGACCCAGGTCCACAGCCGTGGCAATTGTGTCCTGCGATGTTTGGTCAGTTTTGATAATTTCGAGAAGGGGCATTTTGTCCACTGGTGAAAAGTAGTGCATTCCGATGACTTTGTCGGGTCGACTCGAGGCGGCAGCAATTTCACTGATGGGCAGTGCTGAAGTGTTGGATGCAAAGATGCAGTCTGGTCGGGTCACAGCTTCAATCTCTTTTAAGACCTAGAAGAAATAGACAATTGATGCATAAGATTAGATGTTGATTTTCAATTGAGAATACAAAATGTCTGTATTAACAACCAAAATAATTGTCCATACTAACTATCGGATATTTACTGTCATTGATTATATTAAAATTTACTCTAACAATTGATCCGATTAACTTCCCAAACAATATTACCCGAATAAATGCACAAATAATTGTCTAGACTAAATATCGAAAAATTGTTCGGACTAAATACCCAAACAATTGAAGCATCTACTCAAAATAATTGTTTAGACTAACTATTCAAAAAGATTATTTTAATTAACAAATCCCAAATTTTCCAGGCAATTTGTCTAAATTTACTACTCATACATTGTTCAGAATTGCAGTCAAGTAAATTATCTAACTACCTAAACAATTTTCAAGGCGGAATATTTTTTTAATTTTCCGGATTTACTACTTCGCAAATTTCCCGGATATACTACTTATACAATTGTTCAAGCTTTTAATTAAGAAAATTGTCTGGACTAACTATACAAATATTAGAATTAACAACCCCCATAAATTGTCGAAAACATCCAATAAATAGCACTCACCTTATGTTTGACCTTAATATCCTCGAAAACTGCCTCAACCACAATGTCGACTTCCTTGAATTTGTCATAATCGAGTGTTCCCAACAGATTTGACGCATAACGATCGTGCTCCAGACGAGTAAGACTCTTTTTAGCCAACTTCTTGTCCAACGCAGTGTGAATCTGCTGCTGACCTCGCAGTAGACCTTGCGAGGCAGTGTCCTTCAGTATTGTGCGAATTCCCTTGTCTAGGGTCACCTGTGCAATGCCTGCGCCCATCAGTCCAGCACCCAACACAGCCACACTCTCTGACTTCTTCTTGGGTTCGCCAAAATGATTCTTCTTGCAGTACGTATGACCATGGTACAGGCCAATCAGTGCCTTCGATTCTGACGTTTGGGTCAATTCTGCAAATGCTCTTGCTTCGTGAGCGTATCCTGCCTCACGTGACTTATGTAGGGCCGTATCGACAACATCGATTATTTTGAGTGGTGCTGGATAGTGACCTTTGGCAAATTTGTTCACTTCGGTTCGAGCCTTGTCGAGCACTTTGTCACGAACAAATTTGATTTTCAATGCTTCACGTAGAATTCCTGGTAAAAAAGAATTGGACAAATTAATTAAAGCATCGGAAATTTCAAATTTACTTTCAGTCCAGTTCTTCTGTCTGTTGATCTTCAACTCTTTACTAGCCAACTGTCTAGCAGTTTTGATTGCTACCTGTTCCAGAATTTCCAAGGTCCCCTCCTCGGGTCCCGCAACACCCGGTCCTAGTGGCTCAATCACAGCGTCCACAAGTCCCATCTTTTTCGCCTTGGCAGCCCGAATATTCTTAGCCATCAACATCATTTGTAGCGCATCAAGTACGTTGATTAGTTTCGGCAATCGTTGAGTTCCACCACCTCCAGGTAGAAGACCTAGCATCACTTCTGGTACCGCTAGGACTGTTGACTTGTCGTTGACCGCAATTCGATAGTGAGACGCTAGGGCCAGCTCGAGCCCTCCACCAAGACAGCTGCCCTTAATAGCGGCCACAACCGGAATTGGACTGTTTTCGATTTCATCCAAAAATTTATGACCATTCCGAGACAAGGCCTCTGCCTCTCCCACCGATTTGCACCTTTCCAACATATTAATATCCGCACCAGCAATGAAACAGTCCGGCTTCCCCGAAATGAACACAATTCCTTTCACGGTGGCTTGTAGGGCCGAATTGTTCCGAACTTCAGCAAAGATCGCTTCAGCTTCTTTGATCAAACCCTCACCGAGGGTGTTGACCTTTGCGTTGAGATCATTGAATCGTACCACCGCGATATCATCCTTTATGCTGTAGCTTATGTAGTTGCCTTTTTCTGTATTAGAGAAAAAATGTTTTAAGATAATTTAAAATAATTTAAAGAAGTTATAAGTATGTTTGTTAAAATAGATTGTAACATTTATAAACAGTTTTAAAACAATTTTGAGCAGTTTTAAAATAGATAAACAAGAATAGTTTAATTAAAATTAATAATAACTTTTTTAGACTCAAAAACTATCACATCAAGAAATAGGTACAAAATGTACCAAAAAGAGCTATTGTATTGTTTACATTTACACTCTGCCATGATACCAAACTGAAAGGAGGACTTTTCCGATTACGAAATAAGATGGCGATAATATTATGTAAACAGACAAACAATTTTTTCCTCTCTATGTAACATTTGTACCGAGAAAAAATAATTCACGATATTAATATTAATTATGTAATAAATTAATTAAATTTTAAATTTGATTATCATCAGAAATAAGAGAAGCAATCAAATCTATAGGGAATTTTCAAAACTTTTACCTTTTACGAAAGTTATGATAGACTATTTAATTTGATTTACTTAAAAGAATTTTTTGAAATGACAGAGATGAAATTGGATTATTACATTAAATAAACTACTTTAATAATTTAAAACAATTCAAAATTATCTAAAATTGTCTAAAAATTTTGTAATTCTACTTTGAACAGTTTTGAGACTGTTTATGTTAATTGATTTTAACCATTTTAAAACTAAACCGGCAATTAATCCAATATTTATTCATAACAAATTTAATAAAACTAAACTTACTACCAACAGTTGGTGTTGAGAGACATCTTATCAAGGTGTGCTGATAAGATGTGCTTAAAGGTGTGATGATGGATGATGAAGGAAATTTCGATGCTCCACTTGATATTATTTTGGATATCGATGATAGTTTATGTCCCATATTACTGGGATTCTTGAGTAAATGCTGAAGCATTTTGGGATGATTATTTTTAAACTAAAACATAAACACAAATTTAAATTTGTCGAAAATGTAGTTTTTTCAGTTAAAAATTCAGATTTTTAAAATATGTTTTCTCGCTTCGATCAATCAAAACAGCCAAGTGTTCATCTTTTTGTGTTGATGTTTTGATGTTGCCACTCGCAAACACACAAAAAGTGGTCTGACGAGTACATCGAGACCTGTCAAACTTGCATGCAAACACATGTACATCTGTACTTCTGCATACAGTTTGTGTTCAGAAAGTAACAATAAATTTGTTAGCCAAAATATGCGGTTAAGTGAATTGTTACTTTGTGAACACACGATATCTACTCGCTTGATTTACTTGATTACATGAGAAGAGAGGCAGAGTCAGAGTTATCAGAAGAGGTCATTTTCCGTTGGAGGGTACGAGAGAACATACGACAACATACAATCAACAGTGACAAACTGGTTTCGGCCTATTACAGGAAATTTTCCCTTTACATTTCAAAGTAATAAAAAAACATTTCTACAGGATATCCTCTTGGAAATATTCATTATATGACAATGATATAAAATAATTACATTTAAATGAAATATAAATATATTTAAATTCATAACAAAACAAGAAAAGAATAATTGAAATTTAATAAATTTTGTTATAATAAGTTTTTACCTGTTTATCAATGGATATTTGAGTCGCTTAATAAATAAATAAGAGACAGCTCAACAGTAAATTAATGAATCACTTTAATTAAATTTTTAATTCGTTAAAAAACATGTACGATTTGCATGTGTGTTTACCTTTAGTAAGTTACACCAAATTCGAAGTAAATTCCTTCATACTAAGGAAATCGGAATTGATTAAAATATACGATTGTATTCAACAAGTAGTATATAGCAAAAAGTCTCTCGTCAATAAAAAGTTTCAATGTTTATTAGACCTAGTTGCATAAATTCAATAGATTTAATTAAAAATTGCATTCACTTTAGCAACTCCAAGCGATACTCTTGTGTAGAGAATTTATGAATTTGAGCAAAACTGCTCATTTTGAGGAAACATTGTTTTAATTAAAGCACACTGTCACTGTGATATCATGAAAGAAGATTTTATATTAAATTGACCTTTTAAATAAAAATAACTAAAAAATTGAAAACAATTCGAAACTATAGCATTATTGTCAATTGTTTAGCAAACAATAATGAAAATTGGAGTCACCTATTTCTTAATTTCTCGTTTTGATCTTCTCATCTTAATGCTTATTATGTTGTTATCAAATTGATAAATATTTTTACAAAATTAAAAAAGTAAAATAGTTTAAAATAACACAAACAAAATAGCTCTTCCAGTGACAACTTTCAGCTCCCTGTTATTGAATTTAAAGATTCTCGAGTATTGGATGAAGTTTACTAATAAAATGAATGTTTGTTATGTGTAAAAGTAAGATTAAAATTTAGCAAATTAAAATGCTAATAAAATATTAAATGAAATTTTATATCATGAATGACATAATTTGGCTAGAATGTAATCAATAATTAATTTAATAAGTAATTTTTTTATTATTTTTTATATTAAATTACAGTTTATAACCTTTAGTGAAACGATTGGAATGGTTAAACCAATTTTCTGTTTGTATTTGTCAGTTTATATTCGCACAAACAAATTCTCGAATTACTAAAATAGCTTGGGAAAAAATGAAAAAAAAACTATTAACAATTTGGCTTAGAGAATTCTTTTCAAGATAGATTAATACGAGTTCTTGTTGTAATAGGAGTTGTTGATTATTTAGAAACCTTTTAGATATAGATTCGATTCGTTACTATTTAAGTAAGGGTTGATTCTGTTTGAATGAATAAATATGTCACGTGCTACTTAATAAAAAAAACGTTTAAAACAACGTTTTAAATTAAATTTACCTTTGTTAAGGGATTTTCAAAACGAAAAGGTTGTAATAATTAACTTGTTTAAGAATTTATTCAGAATCTCCACAACTTGAATAAAAATTACATTAAAATGTGAAGTTGTATAAGTAGAAATAGAGTTATAATGTTAAGAAAACAGCACTTCACTGTTTATCATCTGCAGTGTTTTGTTCATTTAAAAATTTAAAAAACTCAAGACTTCTCTGCAAGTAACATGCATTATAAATGAAATATCCTCTGTTAGGTTGGAAACTAAACATATTTAACAAGAAATTAAAATTTATAGAGACGGAATTCTTCTCATATAAAGCAAATTGGAACTATGTATAAAATCTACGATTGTACTCATCACGTAGCATAGCAAAACTCTTGCATTAATAAAAGTTCGAATATTTAATATGAGTTCTCGTTGTTATAGATTTGGCAAAAAATCTACAGTTTTTGAAATGGAAATAAAATTGTTTTGACAAAAGTTTCAGTTGAGTCAAATGCTGTCCGATTTGATAAATATTAATAGACCTTTTAATAGAGATTTACATTGTATACTTTAAACCCATTCAAAACATTAGAGTGAATTATTATGAATCGGCAAATGAATTGTCTAGTGATCAATAATATAAATTGAAATTACCTATTTTTTAAACAATATCTGTAAATCACATATCAAATATTATGTGGAACTTGGAGAGAGATATTTGGATTCTTGAGAATCTAATTAATTAAGGTTTTAAAAAATATTTAAGGATTTTTTATTTATTTTATCTAATTTATTTAAAACGAGATAAGTAACTGAACGACCTTTTTAAATGCAAGAACAAGAGAGAGTATAAATGAAAATTTATTTTTTGATTAAATGTTAAGAATTATTCTCTTGATTGGAGATAATCAATCCTCCAGGATAGTTGCATGGTTAAGAAAAGAGAATCTCGGGGGAAGATCTGAGAGATCTTCAGCTGTGGGTTTCCACTCACTCATTTAGAATTGCATTTGCAATACGAGATTCTAATTTGTGTAGGATCATGAGTTGCCAAACATAAAATATTGAGTCCAAAATAAATACCTAGTTAGATCACAATTGACTAAAGAAGTTATTTTTTCAAATCTTTTTAATGATTTCTATCAAATGACAAAGTAGAAAATATGTGATAGAAACCGAAAATTTGCATCATAAACTTGTGAGTGAAAATAGTAGACATTTAGTTTCATGATTATGAAAACCAAATAAAAATTCAACGTGTTTTGCAAAAGATGTCAAAGAAAACAAAATTAATGAATAAACAATTTTATTAATTAAAACATATTGCATTACAAAACTTGTAATTAAATAACAATTTTAAATGTGAATAGAAAATATGTCATCTATAATGCTTTAAGTGTATTCTTTAAGACCTTTTAAAAAGTGCTAAAAACTGCGTTTTAACATTTAAAATCAATTGAAGAAAAACAAATCAATTTAGTGAGTTTTTCAAAAACTTTCAGAACTTGCATTATTGCAATTTCCAGTTGGAACATGATTATTAAATAAAATCACCTTTAGTTAACCGCCTATTCGGGTGCATTAAATAAAAAAATGAATATTTTTTAACAGTATATGAATAATAAATAATAACAGAAAGCTCCTAAATATCTAAATAAAACTAACTAGCTAAGTATTTTTGTAATAAAAAACAACTTTTTGGTTATTATAGAAAAGCCTGTTTAAAAATGATATATATTCAAATAGACACTATTGAAAGTTGTTTAACAAAACAATTATTAAAAATTATAAACATTTTTAAAATCAAGATTTTATGTTGAAATGCGAAACGTATGCAAAAACAAAATTGTCATTTTAATTTCTATTTGTAATCAATAGAAAAAGAAAAAACTAACCTTGTAAATAAGAAAGAAAAGGAAATGATAAATTAGGGTCAGCGATTTGGTAAACTACAACAGAAAGAAACATAAAGTAAATTCAATTATCCAACACTTCTCTACATTAAGTGCTACTTTAAAGAGATGGAAAGCTATAGAAAATAAAATTAGTGTCATTGAATAATAATATAAAAAATTTTATTTAAAAACGGACTCGAACCAAACACACAATTTGACATTTAAAATGATTAAAATAATATAAAACAAATTTTGGATAAGTAAGAAATTGTGCATGGTTTCAAATAATTGGAAAGAAATCATTATTTACTGAATTTACTGAAACTTTATGTGAAAGTTAAAAAGAATAGATTGACCTTGTAGCAAACAAAGAAATACAACTTGCAATGTTAGAAGTAATTAAAACCTTAGATTTTATCAATTCTTTCATCATTAGCCTTTTTAGCTAGGTTTCTCAAAAGCAAAAACATACTCGAGCCCGTCTTGCGACACATTTCATAGAAAAGTGAACACGAATCTTTAAGCAACTTGTAAGGAGTGTCAAATTCGACGACCTGTCCAGCGTCCATGACAATCACTCGATCACAGTCAATGATAGTGTTGAGTCGATGTGCAATGGTCAACACTGTACAGTCCGCAAATCGTGATCGTATTGTCTTTTGAATCAACTGATCCAACTTGTGATCCACACTTGCTGTAGCTTCATCCAGAATGAGAATTCGATTTTGACGTAGTAGAGCACGAGCTAGACACACCATTTGACGTTGACCAATCGAGAGACTGCATTCGGTTAGTTTCTCATCCAATTTTCCACGAATATTTTGAAATGGAAATAAAATCGAGCTGTGTATTGGAGCAAAAAAAACATTGTTGTGATAATGGCTTGAGTTGAGTCTAATGCTATTTGACTTGATTATTAAATTGACCTTTTTAATGGAAATTCGCACTGTATGTTGAAAACCCATTAAAAACTAGCGTAAATTATTATAAATTGTTAAATGAATTATCCAAGTAATAATAGAAATCTAAGTTACCTATTTTGTAGAACAATATCTGCAAATCACATATCAAATATTATGGAACTAGAGAGATATTTGGATTCTTGTGAATTTAATGTATTAAATTGTGAATTTGGTTCAAAGGGTTTTTCTAATCTATTTTAAAACTAGATAATTAACTGAAATAACCGTTTAATGTGCGAAAACTGGAAGTCAGTTAATAAAAATTTGTTCTCTGATTAAATGTTAAAAATTAGTCTTTTATGTTTGGATGTTAATCAGATCTGTTGGTTGGTTGATCAGATGGATCACAGGTTGCATGGTTGAGCTAAGAGATTCTCATGGGAAGATAGTTGAGATCCTGTTGAAGAGTTGTGGGCCTTTCACTCACTTATTTGGCATTGCTTTTGCGCAACGATATTCTAATTTGTATTAGATAATTAGTTGTCAAACATAAAATAGTCAAAATAAATTATCAAAGATCTATAATTGCTCAACAACATACTTTCTTCAAAACCTTCATTGAAAAAAAAGAAACATTGGATTCGAAAAATTATTTACCTAAACCTTGTTGGTAATTTCTATCAAATGACGAAGTTTAAAATGTAATCTAAAGCGGAAATTTGTGTCATAAACTTGTGAGTATGCAGTAGACAATTAGTTTCATGATTTTGAAAACCAAAATAAAAATAAACCCTATTTTGTAAAAGATATTTAGGCAAAATTAATGGATAAACAAGTTTATTTATTAAATCGATGATCGTATTACAAAACTTGTGATTAAATAAAGTTGTGTTAAATGTGAATATGCAAAACTTTCATCTTTACAAAGCTTTAAGTGTATTCTTTGAAACCTTTTAAAAACGCCAATGAATCTAACGTTCAAAATTAATAAATAGAATTGCCTAAATTGTAATACTTGTAATGATTGTTTAAAAAGACTAAAGAGTAGATAAGATCTTAAGAACAGAAGAGCAAACATATTGAGTGAGTGTTAAAATTTGCCAGTTTCAAAAAACTTGCATAAATTATAGGTTCCAGTTGATTATTAAACAAAATTAAACTGTATATTCGAGTTGCATAAAATTAAAATATTAACTTTTTAAACAATATAAAAAAAATAAAAACTAAATGAACTAAATATATTTTTAAATAAAAACATCTTGTTGGTTATTCCAGAAATGCCTGTTTAATATTTTAAAATAGAAACGATTGAAATTTGTTTAAAAACATATAATAACGGAATTGTTTACCTTTAAAAACTTGAACTTGAACGTGCATTTATTTAAAAGGCATGTGCAATAATACATGACTCTGTCAATTATAAATAAAAACCCTCTTCAGGATCACCCTAAAACTTTTGTCATGTAATGAATTTGCTAAACTTTTAAAAATTTAAAAAAAAACTTTATATTTATAACATAACATGAAAGAAGAACTATTAAAATTGATTTATATTCTACAAAGATAAGAAACTATGCATTGAAGTTTGGTCAGATGCAGATCAGATGGTCGTGAGATTAATAATCTTAAAACCAATTATAAATAAATTTAAACCATGTAAAAATGGAGAATACATTTCAGATAAATTATAAGAATTTTTTAAAAATTAAGAATTCATGTCAAAATACGAAACTTATGACAAAACAATGTTATTTGATTTTCTATTTGAAATTAATAGAAAAAGGAACGACAAATTATCAAAAAGATTAAAAACATTTAAATTTGGGCCAGGGATTAGATGAACTAACAGATAGAAACAATTGTTAAATTAGAAATAACCTTTCTACTTTCAGTGCTATTAAAGGGAAGAATACTAATTAAAATAAAACTAGGTTCATTGAGTACTGAAAAACATACTCGAATAAAACTCATAATAAGACATTAAAAATAATATAAAAAATAATAAATAAAAGTAATAAAATGCACACGCTCACACTTGTTTACAAATAACTTAGGAGAAATCATTTTTTTACTGAAACCTTACGAAAAAAATGAAAAAATAGATAGACCTTGTAGAAAAACAATTTGTAACTGACAATTAAAATTAAAATTAAAAACATTAAAATTTTTCAATTCTTTCATCATTAGCCTTTTTAGCTAGGTTTCTCAAAAGCAAAAACATACTCGAGCCCGTTTTGCGACACATTTCATAGAAAAGTGAACACGAATCCTTAAGCAACTTGTAGGGAGTGTCAAACTCGACGACCTGTCCCGCGTCCATGACCATCACTCGATCACAGTCAATGATAGTGTTGAGTCGATGTGCAATGGTCAACACTGTGCAGTCCACAAATCGTGATCGTATTGTCTTTTGAATCAACTGATCCAACTTGTGATCCACACTTGCTGTAGCTTCATCCAGAATGAGGATTCGATTTTGACGTAGTAGAGCACGAGCTAGGCACACCAGTTGACGTTGACCAATCGAGAGACTGCATTCGGTTAGTTTCTCATCCAATTTACCGGGGAAATTAGCCACGAGATCTCTCAGTTGAACCTCTTCCAGTACACTCCAAAGTTGGTCGTCTGAACATTGACAATTTGGATCGAGATTGTGTCGGACAGTTCCACTGAATATTACAGGGTCTTGTGGGATTATCGAAATAGATTTTCTCAGCCGATCCAATTCAATACACATGATATCGACTTTGTCAATCCTGATCAATCCACTATCTTCATATTTTGTCAGCCGAAATAAAGCCGAAATTATAGAACTCTTCCCCGCACCAGTTCGTCCAACAATTCCAATTCTCTCACCACCAAGAATACGAAAACTCAATCCACGCAACACAGGTTTCCCTGCCTTGTAGGCCATCGTCAAATTACGAAATTCAATTTCTCCATTCCTGGGCCATTGATCTGAGAGGGTGTTTCCTGGTTTGATGTACTTTTCACCATCTTCTGTACACAAATTTTGATATTCATTGAATCTTTCAATAGAAGTGAGATGATTCTCCATTTCGGCAGTTTGACGAACGGCGAGTTGAGTAATGGTGGCCAACATTAGTGCAGAGGTAATTGCCAAACCTGAGGTACTTCCATCGATTCCTTTGAAATAAAAAAATGGATTAATTATGGAAAAATTAATTTTAAAATATTACCTGGAGTCAACATAACCGAAACGACAATAATCGCCATATACAGCACACTAATACCCTCAATGACCATTCCAAGTGCTCGGGAAGTACTCAAAAAAACAAACCACATTGAGGTGTGATCGTTCATGTAGCAGTGGAATTGACGTTCAAAACGTTCTTGAACGTTCAAAGCTCGGATTGTGGGAAGTCCCGAAAAGGTGGCGCTAATGTGAGTGTAGATTGGACTGCGAGCTATTAGACATTAGACATTAGACATTAGACATTAGATGTTAGATGTTAGGTGCAACTTACTCAATGCTTCATATCTCTTAATATCCAAGGACGATTTAATGTAAACATTTCGAATCAAATATGAAACGAAAGCCAAAATTACAGCAGGAAAAATGAGATACCAATTGATCATGGTGACAATCACTATAACACCAATGATTTGACCAAATTTCTATATTTTAAATAAAAAATCTAAATTTAACCATAAATTTAAAAAACGTTAACTTACAATTGTCAGATCAAATCCAGTTGAACTAATTTTCTCGTCAATAATTCGCAGATCACGTGAAAATCGATTCAAGATTTTCCCAACAGAATTTTCTTCGAAAAAGGATACAGGTGCTCGGATTAGTTTATCAAAGATTATGTTATGCAACTTCACCGAAGCTCGCATACAGATCGTGTAGAAAGTCATTGCACGGAGGATTGTGGTAAAAAAGAGAGCGCCAATCATGATCGAGTAGATTATAATGTCATGCTTCTGGTGAAAAAGTTCAGAAGTGAAAGTTTCATTTGCACTTCGAGTGGTCCAATCTGTTAGGTAATAGTCAGATCCGTGGAAGATTGATTGAGATATTAAGGAAAAGAATATGACGAGTAAAACCAGACAAGGAGTAGCTCCAGCTTTGAGATATTTTTGGTAGACCCATTTTCCCGGTCTTTTCCTCTCGAATTCTTCATCAACTGTCATCTGTTTCTCTTGTGGTTGCTTCCGACCTTCTTCGACAAACTTCTCCTCCACCTCATCCATCCCCAGACCATCACAATCGAAACTTCCATCGAAACTCACAACTGAACCAGATCGCAGTCTTGTGCAGAATTCAGCAAAGTCCGAACCCAAACTTTCACGCACTTCATGATACGTTCCGTAAGCCCAGGGTTGACCGTTTCTGAGGATTAAGATTTTGGAAGCTTTGTTCAGAAATTGAGTTTGATGCGTTACAAGAATACGGATTTTGGGTTTCAGATGCTTTTGAATGCAGCGTTCGAAAAGATCTTTTGCAACTGGTGCGTCCACAGCTGAAAGTGGGTCATCCATAAAAATAATATCCGAATCACGGTAAATAGCCCTAGCCAAATTGACCCTCGCCTTTTGACCACCACTCAATGAGACTCCCTTCTCTCCAACCAAAGTATGATCACCAAAAGGCAGCAGTCTAACATCTCGATCCAGTGCACAAACTCGAAGAACTTTACGATACTTTCTCTCGTCAAATTCGAGACCAAACAGAATATTCTCTCGAATTGTGCCCGAAAAGACCCAAACATTTTGACTTGCATAGGAAACAGATCCGAGGATTGAGATTGAACCAGACAGAAGAGGAAGTTCTTTGAGGAGGGTCAGTAGGAAGGACGTTTTACCCGAAGCCACAGGTCCGATTACCATAAGAAGTTCACCAGGTCTGAGATCCAAAGAAATATTTTCCAAAGTTGGAAAATTTTGAGCCTTAAAAATTAGATTTAGATTTTTAATTTTTCTAGAAATAATTAATTTTTACTTTACTCCATCTAGCAGAAATATTTCTCACACTAACACCAGCTTCAAACCTTGAACCTCTTCTTGTTGCATGACCAAATGGAAATTCTTGCACTTCGTCTAAAAGTAAAAATTTCTGTTTAAATAAATAAAAATTAATTAATCAAACAAATTTTTAATAAATCACTAAATACAAACCTCAATCCTCTTACACGTAACCAACAGTTCCGAGCCTTGTTGAATCGCAGCCGGAAACAGAAAAGTCATATTATTCCTAATAGTACTAAACAGAGCCATTGGAACATAGACTGCGCATGTCGAGAGAACATGTCCCGTCATAACAAAACAGACAAAGCATGCAAATTGAATCAGACGAGATGAGACAAAGTAGATGGACTGATTCACCGCTTGAAGGTAACAAGTTTGCCGCATTTGATCGATTTCTGCTTTACGTGCCCGGATCACGTGACTCGAGAATGGCTTCTCCCAGCAGTACATTTTGATCACACGCATTCCATTGATGATTTCGGTCATATAGCAGAGTCTTGTATCGGTTAGAGTTGTGGATTTTTGCTTTCGAATTGAAAACAACTTTCCCATGCACGCCTGAAAAGGTATAAAGAGCAACAACATGACCACGCCCACTAATGTCGACGCCCCCAAATATCTCCAAACTAAACACACGACAATCAATGCTTGCAACGGTGAAATGATCAAGTAGGCCATCGTATTGGCAAAGTCATCACACAGTCCCACATCATTCGACATCATGTTGATGAGTTGACCTGCGGTGCAACTGCCCAGTGAAACACTGTTCAGTAGAAGGGACTTGCGGTAGAGTAGAGCACAGATTGAGACACGTGCACGCATGCCTAGACGGAATTTTTGTTGGACTAGTAGATGATCGTAAACTACGCATAGAAACTGAATGGAGATCAGTGCTGAGGCATAGATCCAGGCACTTTGGGCACTGATTTGGTGGTCGTTCAGTAGGATTAGTTGACCCAGGAGTAGAGGAATTGAGATTTTGAGGACACATTCTCCAAACAAGTTCACCAAAAATGGGAGGAAAAATGCACAAATATTGGTTTTGAACAGAACCCATGCGAAACTTGACCGCTTTTCGGGTGGCTTCTGCATCTCGTTTTCCCAATTTCTATAAATAAAAAACAAATAAATTCAAATATTAAAAATCAAATCACATACCGTGCTAGTGGCTCAATCATCAACTCGACTCGATCTTCCTCAGAACATCGCTGCAAATCACCCAATTCAAGACCATCTTGACAAAATCCTCTCCAAAGCAGTGGATAAACAAATCTAAATATTTTAAAAATTAAAAAATTTAAAAAATTAAAAAAGCACACACCCTAAAAATAATTTCGATATCCAACATGATTGATCATATGCGGATTTTTTAGTAAAAATGGATTCAAAGTTAAATTGTGAATCGGGAATTGAATCTTGTCGATTCATGTTTCGTAGATTAAGATTCAATTAAATATAAAAAATATTATATCTATTTTTAAAGTATTATAACCAATTTTATGAGAACGAGATGTAATATGACTCAATTTGAAATTACGCATACAAAATATAAAACCAACACAAAATGCAATGAAATCACGAAACAATTAGTCGTCGCCATGAAATGCATCATTAAACCTATCTATAAATAAACATATTACTATTGACATTGGTTTCTGGTGTAATTTTCCTTTGAATTTATTAAATTTAACATGAAAAATAGTTTTAAACTGATTTGGTTGAATCATTTTTTACCTTTTTAGAAAAGCCTGGTAGGCGTAATAATATATTTATTATTATCATCATTAAAACTCAAGGATTGCAGTGTTGAAAATGACATAAAATTAAAATTAATTCAAACAACAGTTTTTACTACAATTCTTTGAGACACGAATAAAAGTGGATACTATTTACTTCACATCTTTGTTGAATCATCTATTTACCTATTTATAATCAACATATCATTATTGAATATATTTTGTTATTAAAACGCATGGTCCAGGACAGTTTAGTTTTGTAAAGACAACACGACTTTACAATTTAAGTGCTGTACCGTTATTCTATACATTTATTCGTGGGTTGTTCAACAAAATGGAAAATTTGTCTGGGATTTGTATGAAATGGATAAATAGATGAGTGTTTGCGGAATAAGATTCTGTAACGGTCGGTATGTCAACAAAATGGAAAATTGATCTAGGATTTGCGTTTGAGTTGATAAATAGATGAATGATTGGGCGACGAGGGTTCTTTACGCGTGGGATGTTCTACAAAATGGAAAATTGGTCTAGGATTTGCGTTTGAGTTGATAAATTAATGAGTGTTTGAAAGACGAGAGTTCTTAGCCCATATGTTGTGCAATAAAATGGAAAATTGATCTAGGATTTGCGTTTGAGTTGATAAATTGATGAGTGCTTCAAAGACGAGAGTTCTTAGCCCATATGTTGTGCAATAAAATGGAAAATTGAACTAGGATTTGCGTTTGAGTTGATAAATTGATGAGTGCTTCAAAGACGAGAGTTCTTAGCCCATATGTTGTGCAATAAAATGGAAAATTGTTCAAGGATTTGCGTTTGAGTTGATAAATTGATGAGTGAATCAAAGACGAGAGTTCTTAGCCCATATGTTGTGCAACAAAATGGAAAATTGTTCAAGGATTTGCGTTTGAGTTGATAAATTGATGAGTGAATCAAAGACGAGAGTTCTTAGCCCATATGTTGTGCAATAAAATGGAAAATTGAACTAGGATTTGCGTTTGAGTTGATAAATTGATGAGTGCTTCAAAGACGAGAGTTCTTAGCCCATATGTTGTGCAATAAAATGGAAAATTGAACTAGGATTTGCGTTTGAGTTGATAAATTGATGAGTGCTTCAAAGACGAGAGTTCTTAGCCCATATGTTGTGCAACAAAATGGAAAATTGTTCAAGGATTTGCGTTTGAGTTGATAAATTGATGAGTGAATCAAAGACGAGAGTTCTTAGCCCATATGTTGTGCAACAAAATGGAAAATTGTTCAAGGATTTGCGTTTGAGTTGATAAATTGATGAGTGCTTCAAAGACGAGAGTTCTTAGCCCATATGTTGTGCAATAAAATGGAAAATTGAACTAGGATTTGCGTTTGAGTTGATAAATTGATGAGTGCTTCAAAGACGAGAGTTCTTAGCCCATATGTTGTGCAACAAAATGGAAAATTGTTCAAGGATTTGCGTTTGAGTTGATAAATTGATGAGTGAATCAAAGACGAGAGTTCTTAGCCCATATGTTGTGCAACAAAATGGAAAATTGTTCAAGGATTTGCGTTTGAGTTGATAAATTGATGAGTGAATCAAAGACGAGAGTTCTTAGCCCATATGTTGTGCAACAAAATGGAAAATTGTTCAAGGATTTGCGTTTGAGTTGATAAATTGATGAGTGAATCAAAGACGAGAGTTCTTAGCCCATATGTTGTGCAACAAAATGGAAAATTGTTCAAGGATTTGCGTTTGAGTTGATAAATTGATGAGTGAATCAAAGACGAGAGTTCTTAGCCCATATGTTGTGCAACAAAATGGAAAATTGTTCAAGGATTTGCGTTTGAGTTGATAAATTGATGAGTGAATCAAAGACGAGAGTTCTTAGCCCATATGTTGTGCAACAAAATGGAAAATTGTTCAAGGATTTGCGTTTGAGTTGATAAATTGATGAGTGAATCAAAGACGAGAGTTCTTAGCCCATATGTTGTGCAACAAAATGGAAAATTGTTCAAGGATTTGCGTTTGAGTTGATAAATTGATGAGTGAATCAAAGACGAGAGTTCTTAGCCCATATGTTGTGCAACAAAATGGAAAATTGTTCAAGGATTTGCGTTTGAGTTGATAAATTGATGAGTGAATCAAAGACGAGAGTTCTTAGCCCATATGTTGTGCAATAAAATGGAAAATTGAACTCGGATTTGCGTTTGAGTTGATAAATTGATGAGTGATTGGGCAACGAGGGTTCTTTACGCGTGGGATGTTCTACAAAATGGAAAATTAGTCCTTGGATTTGTATGAAATGGATAAATAGATAAGTGTTTGCGGAATAAGATTCTGTAACGGTCGGTATGTCAAATAAATTGAAAATTGAACTGGGATTTGTATTTGAGTTGATAAATAGATGAGTGTTTGCGGAATAAGATTCTGTAACGGTCGATATGTCTAATAAATGGAAAATTGGTCTAGGATTTGCGTTTGAGTTGATAAATAGATGAGTGTTTGTGTTGTAAATGTAGTTGGTTAAGTAATTTTTAAATGTTTGATTTGAATTGATATATAAAAGCGTAAGGATATATCATATAACCTTTTAAAGAAATATAAAATACTTCAGTGGGAGTTAATAATATCAAAATTAAAAGTATGGAATTTTATTCATTCATTTAATATATTAAGTTGTATATTTAACTCACCCACACACAAATTTACAAGTCAATATATTGTGAAAAGAAAGAAACGAAAAGTTGAAATCAATATGAAACACCGTTATTATATTTAAAAAAAATACATTAAAATTCCATTGTAATTTGGTTGGCCGGTTTGAGCTCATAGAAAGTTCTCGACAATTTAGTTCGATCCTAATAATCGTAGAATCATAAATAAAATGCTAGATAACCACAATTTTAATCAAAATTTTACTACTCACAAAGTACAAATGTTCATGTGCATTGCAATTGTGCAAATTGTTCGCGGTAGAAGTGTCTTCTATTTTGTAAGTCAAAGAGAATGCAGGAGAGTGGATACTATTTACTTCATATCTTTGTTGAATGTAATCGTCTTTATTAAAGAATCAATACGATACGAATTCGTGTACACATTCACTCTGAACATCGTCGTAGTAATTTCGGATCTGATTAGATTCGAAAGAAAATTAGCGTGATAACCTTTTATTAGTAAAAGCTCCAAGACCAGTTAATTTTTAATTCACATTTGATTAAACTCAAATTACAATGAATTTTGATAGTAAAAATATTATTTCAAATGTAGTTTTATAATCACAATTATACCAAAAATTCAAGTATAGTGAAAAGCTAATTAGCTTTAATTACGTATAGAAACAAGAATTACAGACAAGAGTAAAATTCTGAATTGGAAATTAAATCTTGCCGAATACCGTTTAAAAGATTTGGAAAAAAGTAAAAAACGGTTATCATTTATATTACATTTAAGCAATCTCCTACTTTATAAAATGACAAATGTAATTAAATATATCGAACATTACTTTTGAAATTGCTCTCTGGTGAAATGTTTTTTAGAATAAATTTGTTTGTTTATTTTAATAATCACATCAAACTAATTGTTGGATCATCTATAAATAGCTATTTACCTTTTTATAATCTACAATTATCAATTATCAATACTGAATATATTTTGTTATTAAAACGCATGGTCCAGGATAATTTAGTATTGTAAAGACAACACGATTTTGCAATTCAAGTGTTGTACCGTCACAGTGGTGATGCTAAATTGAAAAGTGTGAGTTGGAAATTGCAGATAAATCAAACATGGAGTTGAATTTGTTTATAAGTAAAATTTTTAATCCATTAAAACCTTTTAAGAGTTTGTTACTGAAATCTTCCTGGGACAAAATTTCCAATAAATTAATTTTAAAAATCTTTATCTTTAAAGACTTGATTGATTCTAATTATTAATTAGTAAGAAAACCTGTTGTGAACAGACTATTATTGATTACTTTAATTAGTAAATAACATGCGTTTTTAATATAAAATTGGTAAATTACAAATAGCCTTTCCGCTTGTCTGTACGATCGATTGCTTGAACTTGGCAAGTAAACCTTTACACAACTAGACATGTTTCTGGTGATGAATTTATCCAAACAATCTCGTAAATCCGAAAACCGAAAAATAACGAATAATTAAGTTAATTAAAGATAGATTTCCTCATTTCCACTTGAAACACAATTTTGATTAGAATTAGGTAAAACCTTCAAACAAAAACAGCTAAACTTGTAACGAGAATGTACGTAGAATACCAAAACCGATTGTAAAATCAACAATTTTCAATAGCCGTTCTTCACTTTACTATGTTTTGTGGCACCGTTCAATTTTGAAGTAATCACTTTGACAGTAAGATATCTCTGTAAAAATGATTTTGTACAAAATTAATAATGTGCAAAATCTATTAGAATATTTGTATTTTATATAGAAGAAACATTGTACCTGTTGATTTTAAAGAAAGTAATTTTCAAGTTTTATTAATAAATTAATATTTGTAACCTTTTAATTGGAGCAAATGTTTTGACAGTGTAGTTATAGTTTTTAATGAAGAAATATATGAAATAATCGCCAGAAAAATTTAAAAGTCAAATAAATACGACTCGTAATTCTTCTAATAAATTGAAAAGTGCAAACTTGTAATATTGCCAAGTCTCATTACAACTGCATAACACAATGTAGAATGTATTAGAAATTCTCAAAGCTTGACTCTGTGACTTAAAGCGAGCCTGAATGTATAAACTAAATATCATCCAACAAATACAAACAGACAAGTCAGTTAGTTGTCAAAAATCGCTAGTTAGTCGTTTTACCATTGTTTACATGGAACAGATATATTCAATCACATTACAACAATAATACATGTATGATATTTGAGTTTACATTTTAACAATTACAATGCAAAATTATCAAAATAATAAAAAATATTTCAGAATTCATTTGTAATTTGATTGGAAGACCTAAACGTGCCTCTGCCTATCAGAAACTGTACCTGTGAACTCGCTTGTGGATAGTCGAACTGTAAGGTGGATTGTTGTGTTAAGGTATCCAAGTGTCCCATCTTGTTGATGATGGAGTTGGTGGCAAAGAAATTCTCTTCTTCTTTAGCTTGTCCTCTTGCCGCAGAAATTCGTCACCTGATAGTTGAGCATCTACTACAAGCTGGTCCAATTGAGAAAGCATCTTTCTATCTGCTGGGTCTGGATTGTGGAACTTACTCAAGAACAAGTCTTTCCGATTGGTTGACCTCGCAAGTGACTTCTTCATGAGTCCGATGAAACGATTGACTTGTGGGAACTGCTTCTAGACTTCCTCGCAGACCAAATGAAGAGCATGAGCAACACAAGCCACTGACGTCATCTTTTTGTACTTCTCTTTGAGTTTATAAGCAGCACTCTTCTAATTTACGTTGGATTATCGTAATTAGACTTACAAATCAATGGACATTTGGATAAACAAGGGTGATTTCGATCAATTTACGATGGAGTAACGTAATTAGACGGACAAATCGATGAATTCGTGCCTACATTCATTCACCGCTTCGTTGTAGGAAATTACGAATCAGATTTGGTTCCCAAAAAAATTTGCGAGATAACCTTTTTTGTATACTGGCAGTAGAGTTAGTGAAATTTCATTTCAGATTTGATAAAATTCATGAAATTCGCCATCAATCTATCAATAAATAAACATTTAAAATTTGTTACTAGTGAAATTTTCTATAGAATAAATGATAATGATTAAAAATATGTTAAACTAACTGTTGAATAATTTATTTACCTTTTATATAAAAGAACAAATCGTTACTTAATAGATTTTATTATTAAAAAGCAAGGACCCAATCCAGAATGAAGTTAAAATTATAGACATCTTGTTTCTGCCACTCATCCTACATGTTGAACTAATATGGCTAACAGTGCAACGTTTTTTTCTGAAATCAAAAGATTAAAAATAAAATTATTGGGATTAACCTTTGAAACATTCTCATCACAGTTGTTGAACAATTCAACGAAACCATTCATGACATTCATCTACGATGTATCATATTTGAATTCTCAATCTCTTAATGCAGGAATTTTGTAATTTGTAAAATAACCTTTTGTACAAATGGACTTCATACTTGTCATACAGAATTTATTTAAACAAATAGTTAAACCTGAAACCCCATTTAGTATCTAAAGTTTAGATGACAATTGACTAATTACCATTGGTAAGTATCCTAACTTCTACTTAAATTAACATTACATTCATAAAAATTATAAACCTTTTTTAATGAAATACTTTAAAGCCAAACAGAATATAAAATACCAAACAGAAACAATCACCACATTACAACAATCGTTCTACTGTTACTGTACTTGTTTTGCTCGTACAGTTGAATGCAAAGTAACCAGCTTGAAGAAAACATTTTTAATAAAAAATTTATTATATAGTCAAAATCGGGAGTTTATAATCAAGAATTGTTATAATGAATGTTTGAATGTTCAATTACCTTTGATTTTTACGAAATTGTAACCAAAATGCAGTTCAAATAAAGATACTAGCATTCGTACAATAGAACACAAAAAGAAGGCGATTTGTTACGAATTGAAAATTGATTGATTAGTAAAATCAAGTCATCATGTCAGCATTCTCGTCTTTTGATAAAACTAAGATATTTTTTAAAAAATCTTACTAATTTAAAATTTAACCGGTTAAAGTAATTCAGATACTGCACATGATGGAAGTGTTTAAATATTTTACGCTAATGAATTTGGTTAGGATTGATGAAGCGGAAACCCAAAGTGAAAATCCTATTCGAAAGAGTATTGTTGATACAACTTGATTTATTAATAAAATAGAAAATGAAAATGTTGTTGAATAAGAAATTCTGCAATGTTCTGATTTTATTCAAATGAAAATTAGACCTTTTGTAACATAATTGATTTATAAAGAATGTGAGAACCCATATAAACTGAATCGCCATAAAAATAAAAAAAAGTGTGACATCTAGGGGTAAACATAGACTGCTACAATATAATCGCATTTCGAGTAATAGAAAATAAATTCATTCAATTGAAAAGCGTGAATTTGAAATTGCCGATATATCAAACATGTTGTTGAATTTGTATATTACTAAAATTTGAATAAAAATTAATAAGAACACCTTTTAAGAGTCAAAATTTGTTACTCAAATCATCTTGGGACGAAATTTTCCAATGAATTAATTTTAAAAAATCTTTACTAAGGTATATTGAAGACATTGAGTTTTATCTAACGTGCCTCTACCAATCAGAAACTGTTCCTGTGAACTATCGCTTGTGGAAAGTAGTCGAACTGTAATGTGAATTGTAGCTTTAAGATAAAAACATTTTAATATCAAAAGTTATGTTTAAAACAATAATTGGTGAAACCATTTGAAAGACCGAAGCGAAAGAATCCAAATTCTTTTAAAAACATCTGTGATATATGGCTAGACATTTGTAATTTAAAAAAATACACAAACAAAAGAAAGTTACATGGAATTTTACAAAAAAGTTTTAAATATAAGATAAAGAATATCATAAAAACTGCCTGCACCTGAATGTATTTCTTACATTTCGATCGTAAACTGCCTAATAAAAGAAATAAAATAATGTGAGCATTTGTGATGCATTTGACCATTTTAATATCATGATAGATGCGGCAATTTTCCTAAAAATTAAAACAACACAAGCAGGCATCAAAATAAGTAAAAGTTAAGTAGTTTCATAAATTTAAAATTTTTTTGTTAAAATTTTTTGTATACGTATTTGGCAAGTTAAAGCAAAACTCGACGAGTTTGCAATGAAAACGATGTTTTAGCCAAATTATTGGGATTAAGTGACCATGTGATCTCAGGACTGTAGTAATGGAGAACTCAATTTTATCATTTTTATATAATAATTTGATAATTGTAGAAGGAAACAAAAAAATCAAGAATGAAAAATTAGAATAAATTCATTATAAAAAAGAAATAAAAAGTATTCATTCAATCTTGCTTTTCTCACATTCAAGATCGAAATTTTAAAATTGTGGAAAATTTATTAATTAAAATTTTTTATTTCAAAACTTTTTAAAAAGAATTAAATTTGTTAAACTAAATGGTTTTAATATTCAATAATTTTTAAACCAAAAACAAAAATTAAACCTATTTCAAAGACTGTGAACTGGAACCAAGGAAACTTTTAAACTTTTAAAATTATAAGAATTAAATCTGATTCAGAAATTATGTATTATATTAAAGAAATGACTTTTTACAAGCGCAAGCGTTCTACAGGTAATTTCTCCTTTTTAATTTTCAACTTTTCAAACCCAAATTTTTACACTTATTAGCATTGTTATTCTCATTCTTTACAATTTGATTAAAAATTGGAATTCAAAATATAAAACTTTGTTTGTCCGAATCTTTATAATAAAATACAATAATAATGTAGTTGGTTAAGTAATTTTAAAATATTTAATCAGAACTGATATATAAAAGCATAAGAATATATAACCTTTTTGTAACTTAAGTTGTTTAAAAAAAATATGAAATATTTCTGTTGGTGTAAACAATATCAAAATTAAAAGTCTAGCATTTTATTCATTCATTTAATATATTAATTTGTATATTTAACACACGCACAAACTTACAAATCAATGTATTGTGAAAAGGGAGAAACGAAATGTTGAATCAATATGAAACACAATTATATATAAAGAAACACATTAAAATTCCATTGCAATATTCTTGGCCGGTGAGAGCTCGTAGAAAATTCTCGACAATTTGCTGCGATCATAATAATCGTAGACTGTAATTGGCACTGGCTTGTTGTTTGCAACTCGATGAGCTCTATCAGCCACAATTGGAATGCACATTTCGCTTTGGGTAATCTGAAAAGGTGTGCATAGTTATTAAGAGAAATTGACACAAATTACACTTCTTACCTGGTCAAAATAGACAATCACAGTGCCATCGTTGTTTGCAATGTCGACTCGTTTAACTCCAACAATTTGCATAATAGCAGGAAGTGATTCCATGTCTGCAACGAAACCAGATGGCAGTTCTATCTCCATTACAGCCATGTTGGTTGAGTTGCCTTCTTTGTATCTAAAAATTCATCAATAAAATGTTAGAAACCCACAATTTTAAGGAAATTAACTACTTACGAAGTACAAATGTTTATGTGCAAATTATTCTCGGTTGAAGGATTTGCAATTTTATAAGTCAAAGAAAATGCTGGTTTCTCTGCTTTCAGGGCAATGTTGTACTGATAGGAGACCTGAACAATTGCAGAACCAACTCCAGTTGCGGTCAGTTCAATCCAATTTGTGTTTGGTTTCAGATCAATCTGTTGAAGAACCAGAGCGTTTTCAGGGTTAAATTCAAGTGATTCTGATTCCAAATTCTGCATCGAATTATCATTCGCCTTTCCACTCTTGACTGATACTGACATTTTCAATTTGGAACTGTAAATCTTTTCAGCAATTGAGCCCAATGCTTGTAGACCGATCACTGTGTCTTGAGTTGATGCAAAACCTCCGTGGGAATTTTGTTTTGATATTAGCCATTTCAGGGTGGGAATTCCATTGTCAAGGTCTCCTCGGTTCATTAAAGTTAGCAAAGCATATGAAGTTGTTTCAACTTCCAACGAGTCAGGCATTGATAAATAATCAGAAACTGAAACAATTTTGGCCACATTTTGTTTTGCAAGATCAGTTTGCTTTCCTGGCCAATGTTCCCGTCCATCTTCACGCTTCGTTAGAGACATCAATTTGTTGTATGCAAGTTCTTTGTGTTCCGAGTCAGCAAGGGCAAGTGCCTGTGCAATGATCGATATTTCGTATGGACTGTTCGACTCGGACAGTCGAGTGTAGATGTACTTTTGAGCCAGTTTGATTTCTTTGCTGTACAAACTTTGAGTGGATTTTGTTTCGTGAAGAATGGCAATCAGCACATAAGCGGTCAAGGGACCAGCACCATCATTGGAAGAAGTGTCAGATGGAGAATGGATTCCATTTGATGGTTTTCCAGCAGCACCACCCTGCAAGTCTCTGTGATGAATTTCTCCATGCTCCGAAAAACTTCCATCTTTGTTTTGTTGATTGAACAAAAATTTCACTGCCTGTTCCAGCATCGATGGGTCCACATCAATGAAGGGACTCGCTTGAATGAATGACTTCAACACAAAAGCGGTCAACCAGGTAGAGCCTGCCTTGTCTCGTTGTCCAAAAGCAGAAAAGGAACCATCATCTCGACGATAGGTCAGCTCACGTTGATAGCCATTCAAGATGAGGCTGATGGCTTTGGCTTTGATTGCGGGGGTAAGTCGTTGCACTCGGTTCAAGTAGTTCAGAACAACAATGTTGGGCACCAAATTGCTGGAATCATAATAAAATTAATAAAAACCTTTACATGATTCACACTCACATCATATTCTGTTCACCACAACCGTACGGCATTCTGAGTAGATCCTCAATGTGATTCACAGTTGGACCTAGCAGATCGGATATACCTGACACCTTTGCTCGCACTGAATCTGGCACGGCAGTTTGAGGTATTTCGATGGAGAAATTCTGTTTGATTGATGATGACTCGCTGTCCAGTTTGACAAACATTGCCTTGTTGAAGTACTGAGTTTGACCTTCAGGTTTGACCAATAGTTTGCGCACGATTGCGTCACCAGCGTTTTCACAAGTGGCTTTAACCTAGAATGTCAAGATTATTTTTCTAAAATATATAATCACTTACAGAGCAACAAGTTTACCTTAATATCAATATTTCCGATAATTTTGGGAGCAATCGTAAAGTACACAGAAACTCCATCGAGAGCAGGAATTGAAATTGTGGTTCTTTTCTCTTTTATTTTCAAATTGTTTTCAGTTGTTTGTTCATTTCCCATACTGACAAAATCAAATTCATCTTTATCGTTTTGCATCACAACTTCAGCTTGAACAGGCTTGTTTTGATAGTTGAACAGCAGCACCTGAAGTGAGATTGATTCCCCGCGGATGATCGAATAGGGCAGGGAGAGTTTGATGAAAAATGGCTGGAAAACATTGATCTGAAAAAAAAAGACAAACATGTTTGAGTTTCAATGAAAAATCAAAATCATACTTTAAGATTGTCCTCAGCAATGCCCAAACCAGTCTGTCCATCCATTGCGAAAGCAGAAATGTGCCACGAAGTGATGGTGTCAGGAATAATATCTGAATATTTTGCTACTCCATCAGATCTTAATAAGGTAAAGAAAAGCAAAAGTGAAAACAAAATCAAAATATTTTATATTTTACCCAGCAGAAATGTTTGTCCAAATCCATGTTTCTGGAAACTTTTGACGCAATTGAACTTTTTCTGTAGACTCTGTAGACTTAGTAGATGGACTTATGGACTTGGCTGGAGTATGAGGGAGTGCTTGTGCTCGTGAATTCATTGCAACGGGCACTGGTCTTACTGATTTATTTATAACAGGAAATCTTCTATATATAACTGAAATAAATAAAAATTTGATCATTAATTTTGTTAGAATTTTAAACTCTTTAAACCCACCGTAACGAGGTTCCCGATTGAGTAGAGCATTTGTGAAAATGGTCAATCCAGAATTATCAAAAATCTCGCCTGCTGTTGTTTCTCCGCCCAAGTAAGTAGGTCTAAACCACAATCTACTAGGAAAATTTTTCTGACTGCTGCTTATTCCATTATTCTGGTTATCGTACGATTTCATGTCTTGAAAAATGTCTTCTCGGGTTAAGTCATTTCCGGTTTTGAGCAATAAGATCTTGAATATGAATATGAAAGTAAAATCATTATTGAAAATTAATAAATAAATAAAAATTAAATTATTACCGATTGATCCACACCGAGTAGTGCCACATATGCGTTCGGATTGGTTTTTACTGAAACTTCCACTTTTCCACCAGGATTGGTTTGGTTTACATTCGAAGTAATTCGAACAGGTGTTTGAAAGATTCCATCAACTTGAAAGTTGAGCGCATCGGCAACAATTTCTTGATTCTGTTCACGGACATAGTACACCAAAATACGAGCGCTTGGAGCCATTTCACGAGTTACTCGAATGGTAATGTCAAGAATTGGCGAATTTGGGTCAGAAGAAGAGGCTGTACCAGCCAACATAATCTCCCCTTTAGCCATTACTTCATAGACAACCTTCTTCAGCGGCTCAGTTGCGTTTACCTAAAATAACAAATTTGTCAACAAACTCAGTCAAACTTCCAATTCAATCGAAAACCAACCTGAAAAGTAAGGCTCTCTCCAATATGAGCCGAAGTTGATTGAAACAAGCTCTCCAAACTTGTTTGATCATTCTTCTTGATAACCTGAATGAACGAATGTGATGGAGACAGAGCATCTTGCACTGATCCAAGGCTATAATTAACTCCTCGATATTGTGCATGCCATTCAATTGCAAAATTTTTCTGTTTGGTGTTGCCAACTTTGGGTGGAAATAAATCAATGGGAACTATTCCCTTTATGGGAACTTCCTCCAACACATTGGACCAATTAAGCCCAGAGTTGCCCGTATAGCCAAAGTTGATCTTCACTGGTGGTCCAACATCCTCCACTGGTCGATCATCTTGATAGGCCACTTTCAAGAAAGCCGTGTACTTCAAGCCTTGTTTGAATGTTTTCGAAGTTTTGATCAGTTCCACCTTGAATTCATTTTTGTATATTTTCAACTGTGCAGTTTTGTTGTACTTTTTACCAGTGAGCGCATCCTCTACCACAGCAGTGAAGTCGATTACTTCTTCTTGATTATCTGATTTCGCTTGCAAGTCGCGAACAATGTTGATTGGAATGTCAACTGATCCGTCACTTGAGAGTTTCGCCTTGGTTTGGAAATGTTCCGCTCGATTGGCCAGTTTAGCCGTCAACAGGCACTCGCCCTTGACTGGTCTTCCATACGTGTACATTGCCTTTACAGTTGCAGCAACATCTGATCGACTGTATGTGGCATAAGGTGGCAATTGAATGTCTACAGAAAATGTTGGTAAAACGTATTCGGCAATTGTGAAGGATTTCTTGAATTTTTGAACGTTTTGAACGTCCACCACAATCGACCAATCGCCTAGTGGGGGCTGTTCGGAAAGTTGCAGTTCCTCAGAAAATACTCCAAGTTGTGGGTTAACCCGCTTCCATTGTTTGATAAGATTGTCTTTTGTATCCTTAATTTTAAAAAAATATTAAAATTAAAATCCAATATTTTTTTATTCAATTTTACCTTTATATAAATATCCAATAATCGATTTTCAAGTGGCATCAAACTTGGATTCACAATTACCACTCTGAACTTGACCGCTTGACCAGGCTTGTAGATGGCCTTGTCGGTCTGTACAAAAATGGAATAACTTTTCGATACAAACTTGAGATTGCTCTGGTGGGTAATGTTCAACTCATCGGACACTCCCTTCACAATCAATTTGTAATCGGAATCACTACTCGATAAGTCGCCAATTTTAAAACTCTGAATTTTCGTTTCAAGGGGGTTAACCACAAAATTTTTCAACATTTTATAATTTTGTGATTCGTCTGGGGATGAAAGAAGCTTTGAGATTTCAACCTCAACGCTGACAGGTTTGGACGCATTGGCAAGTTGAAAACTGACATGATAGTTGGAATTGGGCCGGATTTTAGATGATGCAATGATTGTGTAGATCGGATGGGCCGGATTGGGTAAGGTTGGTGAGCTTGATGGAATTTCATTTGGATAAATTGCAGGAACAAACAGGCACAACAGGAGACAAAATCCAAGCGTGCCGAATGAGTTCCTCATTTTGCCGAGATTTGTTTAAGATTTTTTAATGCTTTGAAATTCGGTAATGACAATGGAATAAACAATTAAAAATTAATTTAAATCATAATTGCAGTAATGTCTTAAATAGGAAACTAAACGCAGCCAAATTGCAACACTTTTTGATTGCAAAATACATCAACGTGAAGACATGCCATATCGTGGTTGATAATTTTAGATTGCGCCATCCCTCCAGCCGAGAGAATTTATATGATTTGAGAAGATAGGAAACTAATAACTATTCTAGAAGTCAATAAAATCTAACTGCATCTATCAAAACATGATAGACACTGATAATGATAAAATTGACGCCAGATTTGTATCAGGTTTAGACTTTGTTGTTGCAGATCAAAAATATAAAAAAAACATTATACAATTACTGTTGTACATTTGCCGATTGAAATCGGACCAATTTGAAGCACTTGAATTCATCGCCAGTCATTCCTAATCTGTCACAAACAAATCGTCCAGCATGATAATCAAATCCCATGTTGAGTGTGTGTTGGTGTGGGAGTCATCTTATCGTCATTGCCTATGTCTATCATGTTTTGTACTGATCGATGGGATTAGATTTTATTGATAGGTATAATAATAATATTTATTTTCATATCTTCTCAATTAACATGTGACTTGCATGACTTACTACTTGAAAAATGCTTTTAGTTTCCCAGTCTTACCCAGTGAACCACCACTTTTTTATTGGACTTTGAGGTCGAACATAAAATGAAACCAATACAAATGAATTTATGAATTTATTATTAAAAATGATTTTAAACTATAACACATTTTTATGTTTGCCAACAGAACAGTTATTTAATGAATATATAAATTATCTATTTATTTATTATTATATTAACTAATTGGACAAGAATATTTTACCATTGTAAACAAAACATGAGTGTGCTGTATCGTTTTGGTTGCTGATTTAGGTCTATTAGCGAGACAGATATTTCGTTATCGGAAACACTTGGTGAGAACAATGAAATAAATGTTGGGAAAGTTGAAAAAACCTTTTTAGAAAAATGTTGAATAGAACAATAGAAGAAAGTTTATCTTTAAAAAGTAGCGTATAAATCAGGACAGAAGAATAGGCGTGATTCATTATGAATGTACGATTGTATGTAAAAATGTAAACAATTAAAAGCACAACAAAGTTGTGACTTTCATTAAAATAAATGAAACCTAATCTGAATTTGATATCAAACCAATTACCAATTAACCAATAAAATATCATGTAATGGAAATAAAATAAAATATTATTTTTAGATCAATTTTTACGTATGTCAGTTCACTATTTCTACACTTTTTACACAAGCAATAGACGGAATTCGAAATGCTTATTAATGCAACTACATATAAGTAAACATAACACAAATAGAAAGACAGTCAATGTGAGTTAAGGATTGATATTGAATTGTGATTTTGATTTTTAATGTCATGACATCGAACTGAACTGATCTATTTCTTTGATTTGTGAATTATTTTTATTAAACCTGATCTATTTACATCTATCGCTTTGATTCGCTGTGCTTCGACCTGACACGTATTTAAGTGGAAGGCTGAGATTGGAATTTTTACCATTTATAAAATCATCGTCGACAATATACCAGTTAGTAATAAAAATTACGTAATTTAGATTGAAATATACAATGAAAAGTGTTGTCGGAAGGTAATCTACGTACGTGAACAGTCAATTGCTATATAAAAATGTGTTAATATCGAATTTATGTGAAAATTAAGATTTAAGAGCCTACTGGGTGCGGCAAAAGGTTTTGGGCGGGGGTCCCAGAAAAACTGGGGGTTTATGAAAATTCAAACTATGTGTGATAAATATACTTGACCCAAACGGAATTGATTGGCAATCTCACATTATGAAAATTTCAACTTCCGGCGGAAAGGGGTTCCAAAATAAGAAAAAATTCTTGTTTTAGCAAATTTTAAAAATTCTCCTGACCTAGTAATTTGACCTAATATGCTCAAAATTAAAATACAAGCTATTACTGGCCCATAGATTCAATTTTTTGTGTCAGGTGTTCCAATTGGAACGATTGGATCATTTCCAAAAAATTCACTATTGGTCCATTTTTAACGTTTTAAATCACTCCAAAATTATCTAAAAAATTATTTGATGACTCAAAACATTTTTAGACGAGAATTAAGGTTCCAATTGGAACAAAAAAATTAATAAAATTAAAAAATATTTTTTTGTTCCAATTGGAACTCGAATTTCAACGCTAAAAATATTCTTTAATTTGGGGTTAATTTTTAGCATAATTCAGGCGTGCTTTTAAAGCATAAAATTGACCAAAAGTGAATTTTTTGGAAATGACCCAATCGTTCCAATTGGAACAACTGACACAAAAAATCGAATCTATGGGCCAGTAATAGCTTGTATTTTAATTTTGAGCATATTAGGTCAAATTACTAGGTCAGGAGAATTTTTCAAATTTGCTAAAACAAGAATTTTTTCTTATTTTGGAACCCCTTTCCGCCGGAAGTTGAAAGTTCCAAAATGTGAGATGGCCAATCAATTCCGTTTGGGTCAAGTATATTTATCACACATAGTTTGAATTTTCATAAACCCCCAGTTTTTCTGGGACCCCCGCCCAAAACCTTTTGCCGCACCCAGTACACTTCATTGTTAGATATTAGATTGAACCTTTCTGCAATGGATACGAGATCGTGAATTTCTTAACAAATTTGTTAATTTGTATTAAATATTTATTTTAAATTTACCTTTAAAACACTGTTCTATTTCGATTGAAATTTCTGTGCATTGTATAAATGCGTAGCAGTGCAAATTTATCGATTTGGTGTTAAACTAAATGAAGAATTGCAATCAAACAAAAAGTAAAAGTCAAGTTAAAATGTCGAGAAAAACAGTTCTCATTTGAATGAATTTTACCATTTACATGTTCGTACGTACATTCTTACCAGGGTGTCTTAATAAGCTCATGAATAAATAAAATAAAAATCCAAACTTAACCTTAAATTTTCGACATCATGTTTCTGCTTCTGATCCCACTTGTGGAATCATTATGACTGACTATTAAATAGTCTTGTCTGAGGAGGATTTAAAATGGAGTTTTACCTTTGAAACTCTAAAGTGGTCAACATACAGCAATTATTGTTCATTGATATGAAATTAATTTTTTTTTGGTTATTCAATCAGCCAATTAATTACAAATAACTATGAGCATCTTTATGTGAATTCGGATGAATTTGCAGTTTTACTCGATTCACACTGTCCCTGGTTTGTTGAGCGCAGCCCCAACATTGACGATCCGTTGTTGTGTTTGTCGGTGAACAATTCTGCAAAACCATTCATGACAACAAATCACGATCCATCATATTTGTACATCAAATTCTCAATCTTTTCTTCGGACAACATTCGAAAAGTTACAAATTTTGTTGTCCACCAGTCAGGCCTGTTGCCCAAGCCAACCAATGTGCCCGATGTTAGAATGTTTTCATATCCAATTTGGTTATTAATTGAAATTGCAATCAGCACCTATGGAACTGTGGCAGCTTTTGGAGACGACATCATTAAGCATTGATTTTCTCCAAATAACAAAAAAATAAAACGTTACACTAATGAAAACAGAACAAAACAGAAACATGGTAGAAACATATTTATAAATTATGATCAAAACTGTTCATTACAGCTTTGAAATTTGAATATATTTTTGTACCTATTAAAAAATTCAAATTTTCTGTTTACATAACAAAAAAGGAAAATCATATTTCAAGAATTTTGCTGTGTTTTATATTGAAAATCTAGTAAAAATAAATGATTTAACTAGAAAAAGAGAAATGTTCAGAAAATGTAAAGAATTTTTTTGTTGAGAAATAGATAATTTCAATACAAAGTAAACTTTAATAAATACTTATTCATGAGCGAAGTAAGAGAATTGCATAATAAGACCTAATAGAACCGAATTAAGTCAAGCTGTAATAACTTGATTGATTCTAATGGTTAATTAGTAAGGAAACCTGTGGAAAGCTGTCAACGATCTGAATAGAATATATTGATTACTTCTATTTCTAATTAAAATACAGTTTACATTAGAAATAAAAATTCAGAAATAGTTTTCCGCTTGTCAAAATGAATGATTAAATTTTGAAAGTAACCTTTTGCACAACTGGACATTGATTCTTATACAATATTTGTAAAAACAATCTTTGTAACCCGAACAACTCTTTAGATAAAGAAAATTAAGTTAGAGCTCGATATTCTCAGTTCATCTTTAAGCCTAAAATAACTTTGAATATTAATTATTAAACCATTTGAAAAAATCAGCCTCAAAGTTCAGCTTCAATTCCATTAAAAATTTTTAAATTCAAAATCCACATGAAATTAAATAAGACTATTGGAAAAAATATTTGTAAACAGAACATATCATCATATTTGTAAAAATTGATTGAGCTGTACAATATGCGGGAAAATGACTCTTTAAAGTCCATTTGACATGTGTTGAGAAAAGGCAATCTTAAAATTGTCGCTGCAAACCCAAGCGTAAATATGTAACTTCATTGGTGAAGTGGACCTTCACGAGCCATTCCCCCTCATACTATTGAAAATAGTATAAGTAAATATATTGAAAACATTTAAAAACTTGTCTTTGGGTGACGGCTTCACTGAAGAGCTTATGGTTCTGTTTAGAGAGTTAGCAAAATTTTTTGAGTGAACTGTGAAGGGCCTTGTGAAATTAATATTCATGCAAATTTATATTTTTTAAGAAACCAGTAAAAGTTTTTAGTTTTATTTTATTATTTATAAGTTGTAAATCTATAAACAACACTGGGATGACCGATAGAATACAAAAATAAACACAAAGCTTAAAGTACAAAACGGTAAAGAAATAAGAATATTTATGTAACCTTTGAAAAAAACCAAGTAAGATTGAGAGAAGTAATTTTTATTGAAAATGTCTCGAATACTTTAAATCCTGTTTCCTCTGTTTAGCAAAAACATATCACTTGAAAATGAAATCTTTTATCGCTGATTCTGTATTAGTAAGAACTATTGATCGCTTATTAATTCCTAAAATGAGTCTATAGAAAAGGTTAAGAAATTGTTTAATTTACATTGACAGTAATGATATGAATATGATGAAAAATGCTGGTCTTGATTATCAAAAATTAAATGAATGACCTTTAAATCGTCTCGCGCTATTATATCCTAAGTAAATTACAATGTATTTTAGTGAGATGGAAACTTTAACTAAAACAATAATATTGCTGATTATTTCAATACAAGAAGGAACTTTTAACAAGCTAGATAGTGGGCAAAAGTTAAAGAGAAATGTATTATCTGATCTAGTAGAACCGAATTGTGTCAACCTGCAATGACTTGATGATACTTATGGTTAATTAGTAAGAAAATATTTAGTGAACTAACTTGAATTTGTTAAAAATTCAAAATTGCTACAATTTGTAAATGAAACATGCATTTTTACGATAGAATTACTAAATCACAAATAACTTGCCTTTATGAACGATAGCTTGAATTTGGCAAACAATCTTTGGCACATTGCTTGAATTTAAATAAACTTGATAAGATCGAAACCCCTTTGATTACAATAAATTAAAGATCAATATTCTACTTATAACCAACCATAAAAATAATTTTAATTCATAAAACCTTTTACAGAAAATTAGTTAGAATCGAAATAACATGCCAAACCGACGGTATACCGTCACCACTTTCAAACAGTCCCGATGTCATATGATGTTTCATCTGGTAGAGTTAAATGTGAAAAATCCATTTTGAAAAAGATTAGTAAAAATACGTTTTATAATGTACGATTTTTTTTGAATAAGTATTTATTATACCGATTTTAAATAAAATTTAATGGTTGCTTAAGGCCTTCTAGATGGAGTTGAAATAGTTGATTTTAATGCAAAGAAAGTTTTGGTTTGACTAAATTAATATTTATTTTATTTGAATTGGATCCATCCTATCAATAATCATAATAAAAACCTTTGAATCAATTGGGGTCTGGTTCTGAAAATGAAAAAAGAAAAAGAAAATCATCATAATTTTCCATGCAGTTTCCCATAAGAAAAGTTGCGAATTTACCTTTTGAATAAAATCAAAAAAAAATAAGTAAGTGATTTTGGTAATGCATGACAATCCCAAAATATATTCTTAAAACATTTTATCAATTCAAAACCAATTGCTAATTCAAAAGTCATTGTATTAAATTATTCCGTTACTATTTGTTTTATTTAAAATTTACATAAATTTAAATAGAACTCTTTAGAAGTTCCAATAAAAGTTACATTTTACCTGTTATATCAGAGCGCAAGAAAACAATTGGCAATGATTTAAACATAAATTGTTTTTACTTTCAAAACTTATGAGACTTTAGGTGTTAAATGAAAATTATATATTTTAACATGATAACTTTATTACAAAATATAAAATTAAATAAAGAAATTGATTTGAACCTTTTGAAAAAACAGATTAAGAAAGTTGAAGTTACAAAATTCTTGACCTCAAATTCTTGAAAAATATGTAACCGTTTAAAAATGCGAAAGTCAAGAAACTATCAACGAAACTTCGGCGATACAATACTGCAAACTCACAAACAACAACAGAATGAAGTAGACAGTCGAAAAATGTCGGGGAAGACAATGAAGTTTACGATGAGAAGTGATAGAAGTAAAGATGATGATGAATGACCACTTTTGGGTCATATCAAGTGACAGTGTCCACAAGCCCATTCAAATATTTCCCCCTTTCTACGCATAAATGAATATATAATAAACGCGACTTTGATTTGTAATTTGACTGTTTACGCTGTTTGGCTGTTGAATTAATAATACGAACTCGGTGCTAACAGAAATTCACAAAAATAAGAAGAAATAAAAGAAAATTCAATTTTTAATTTAAAGTAAATTACGAGTAGTACAATATAAAAGAATATAAAAAATATTAATTAAATATTGATCATTAAATTACCGGTCAACTATCGTTCGAATCGATGGCAATGTCGCCCTTCTTGAAAACATCTGTCAGCATAGAGTTGACCAGAGGAGTCGAGAGAGGGTTCAATCACCCTGTTGGCCAAATTTAAAATCCGCCTTCATATTCGAAATTGAAAAACGCAGAGCACTCGAAGCATCAAAAAGATGTGATAGCTTGTTTTGTAGCCATCTCAACCGGTGCAGCACTGTCCATGCTGATGACCATTTTCCTTCGTTTACTTGGAAGATCGAAGAGATTTGAAGAATCTTCACCCAAGAGTAGGTCGAATAAGACGTGTGTGTATTTGGACAAACCCGAAAGAGAGGAAACAGAATGGGTAGCGCTAGATTGAGTCATCTCTGTGATAAAACAAAAATAAAATTAGGAATTTTTTAAGCGATTAAAATTGAAACCATTTGATTTGCTTCTATTGCATCTGTAGGTAGCCTTGAAGGAGGCTTGCTTAGAACCAATTGAATTTATCAATCGATTTTAAAATTTAACCTTTTTTAAATCCCCCGAGTAGTTCATCATTTAATTTTTTTAGTATTTAAATGAAAAAAAATCATTAAACTTATTAAAAACAGAATTTGTCAAATCAACTAAATACATTAAATTGAAATGTGTGTTTGCATTTGTAATAAGTTAATTAATCGAAACTGCTGTTTACTATAGTATTGCAATAGAATGTGAAGCAAAATATATTTAATAACCTTCAAAATCAGTGGAGCAAACTTGGTAATTATAAAAACCGAATTGAGTCAATGGTTTAATGACTTGATTAGTGATTCTAATTGCTAGTAGTAATACCTGTAAGCCTGTTGCAAAAGTATTATGGCTTAACTTTGAATGTACTGATTTCTTCATTTGGCAAATAAATTAAAAAATTTTACAATAAAAATAATAAATCAGAAATGATGTTCCGCTTTTCTGTAAGCACGATTGATTTTTTAAAGTAACCTTTTTTCTTACTCTTTGTCGAAAAGAATATAACAAACAATATAAATAACTCGAAAATTTAAAAAAAATTAATAAATTAGAAATTTTTCAGTTGCACTTGAAACATAAAATAACTTTGATGAGAATTATAAAACTTTAATCTTATAAATCGGCTAAGCTTTAAAGTAATTAAAACTTTTACATTAGTTGAAAAATGGCAATTATTTTCCTAATGTTTTCTTACACACTGATAAATACAAATGAATAAGAACAAGCGATTTTTATATTGGCGATCAAATTAACGCAATTAACGCTTCATGAAATATGACGGTTTTTGCTCTACACCTACAATAAAATAAGAAATAGACGCGAATACGCACAAAGTGAGTTGTCAAGTGTAGACACAATCGCGTACATGACTTGAACACAGCACTAATTATAGCATGTTCTACGCGAAAACGTCCTTCAAATGCGATTTTCTTCATTTGCAGTGCATGCTTCGATGTACATGTAGAGACTGTCGCCATGAATACACTCACTCTCATCCTGTCACTCAAACACAAATCACTCTCTTCACTCAACAACACGACTTTCGTTCTCCGCTCTCACTTTCACTCACTTTCACTCACTTTCACTCACTTTCACTCGGCTCGAACATGATTCCGTTGGTGTGTTGTGCTAAAAACTTTTGCCTGGGGAAAGAAAGGCACCGACAGTGCTGTGGCTCAAATTGTCAAAAGTCAAAACCCATCCTACCAAGTAGAAGATGAAACACCGTTTGCTGAACTTTGGATGGGAACACATCCGTCTGGACCTTCTCTGATCAAAGGTTCCACCGAAAAGCAAACTCTACTCGACTATCTCACTCGCAATCCCAATTTGATTGGAAACGACCAATTTGTTAGCAAATATAACGGAAATTTACCTTTTCTCTTCAAAGTCTTATCAATTCGTACTGCACTGTCCATTCAGGCTCATCCAAACAAGAGTTTGGCAGTAAAATTACATGCAAATGATCCCACCAACTATCCGGATGATAACCACAAGCCTGAGCTGGCAATTGCACTGACTCAATTTGAAGCTTTCTGTGGCTTTAAGCTGCACAGTGAAATTGAGTTTCTACTGAACGCCGTTCCTGAGTTTAGGAATATTGTCGGTGAGCAAAGTGCTAATAGTTATTTGACGTCTTCTACCGAGAACAAAAAACACGCTTTATTTGAACTATTCACTGCACTGATGACTGCTTCGGCTGAAGTAGTCAGAGAAAATTTAACCGTTTTAAATGCTCGTTGGGAAAAAGAAGAAAGTGATCCAAAATTGGAAGCATTACGTAATCTATTCCTACGACTATCAGCTGACTTTCCGGACGACATTGGACTGTTTAGTATATTCTTTCTCAACTATTTAGTACTCCAGCCTGGTGAGGCCATCTACCTGGGACCCAACGAACCGCATGCCTACATTTCGGGTGACTGTGTCGAGTGTATGGCCTGTTCGGACAATGTTGTCCGTGCGGGTCTCACACCCAAATTCAAGGACGTTCAAACCCTGTGCAGTATGTTGACCTACAACAGTTCAGCTCCAACTGATCAACTGTTACAACCGATCCAATTGGATCGCTTCACACGGTCGTACGTTGTACCAATGCCCGAATTTATGGTTGATGCAATTGAAGTGGCAGATGGTGATGTTACGCCATCTTTCGAGTACACGCTCGAAGCTAAAGAAAGTGGTTCCATTTTGATTGTGATTCGAGGAGATGCCACTGGGGGCGATGATACACAACTTTCGGATGGTTACGTTGGATTCATTCCGGCAAGCACTCAATTGCGATTATCTAATGTTAAATCTTCATCATTGCTACTGTACCGAGCATACTGTCGATTGGATTAGATTAGAGACCGTTAAATAATTTTCAAAAATTGCAACGTAACCTTAGTAAAACTAAATTGATTAAAAAATATTAAGACGTAAAAATGAAATTTTAAAAATAACCATTTTGAATAAATCAAGCCTAAGTTTGAATGTTTGAATTTGTAATTAAAACATGCATTTTTACGATAGAATTATTAAATCGCAAATCTTTTTACGAACGAACTTGTAAGTACGAACGATTGTTGAATTTGTAGAATAACCTTTTGTACAACTAGACACGATTCGTCACACTGCAGAGTTTATCCAAATAAACATTATTATAACCTAAAACCCCATTAGATAATAATTAACTAAATTAAAATAATCGATGCCCTCAGTTTCACTTGAAACGTAACATATTGCAAAAAAATTATGGAACCTTTTAAGAAGGATCACGTAGATCTCAAAATTATTGAGAATATCAAATATCAAACAGACTGTACCACAACCACTTTCCAACAATTGCTCCACTGTACTATGTTTTGTTGAATATAAAGTAACCAGTTTCCAAAAAGACATTCTCCGTAAAGAATTTGTTTAATTGTGTAGACATTTTTTTAAAAAGGATTTATCATACAGATTTTAATTTAATTTTATAACCTTTTAAACCTGGACAGAAGTATAGTAGAAACTATTGTTATGAATGTGTTGAAAGTTTTCGTTCGTTATTGAACAATTAATATTTGTGACCTTTTATTTGAATTGCATTCATTGAATTGTTTAATGTCACAATTAAAATGTTTCTAGAATAAGTCAAACATAAATTTGAACAATAAATATACATAAATAGTCGCTATAAAACTTTTTAGTGCACCTTCCAATGGGAAAGGTTGCGAATTTACCTTTTGAATATCCTCCCAGAAAAAGACTGAAAGTAAGTGATTTCGATTAGTACAGAACAGTCACAAAATGAGAAATATATCTTTAAAAAAATGATTTATTTGTTGAGAACCATTTGGTAATACATATGATAAAAGTAAACTATAAAATCGTTCAGTTTAACAAGCACATCAACTGATTGATGGCCGATTTTTTTAATATAATCCAAGAACACAATAAAGCAGTTTGAAGTAGCTCAACGCATTTAAATGTTTGTTATCGTTTATTTAGTTTTATTCTACATTTATTTTAATAAAAGTTACATTTTACCTGTTGTATTTATGCAAACAAACTTTTAAAGGATAATTTTCAATCAATTATAAATAAATTGTTCGTTTCCAATGGCAACTTACCGTAGATCAAATCTTACGTTTCGCATACTTACTATATTCTAAATAAAACAAAATATAAGAAAATTATTTTATTGAAATATGTCAATTCAAAAACTCAATTGTTTAAATCTTTCCCATTGCTACTCTCGATTGGATTAACTAGATAATGTTAGATAAAGTTCATAAATATTCGTAAGATAAAATTGATTTTATAAATGTTGCGGACCGCAACGCAAGTCTTATCATCTCATCTCCACCACGGGCGCCGCCAGCTCTCACTCAGCGCCAGCTAGTGGCCACACCACACTACACAACGCCTGCTCCAAGCAGACACGCGCTGCCTACATAAGAGACTCCACTGTACGCACACAGACAGACCATCAGTTCATTATTGTATCTGTACTCAGACGCGACACTGAGCTCAATGCTCTACCACGTGCTCGCCGCCAATAAACTGATCGCCTTTAACCTGTCTCCCTTACTTCCGCTACGGACCCCAGAGCGAGTCCGTAACAATAAATAATTAAAAATAACAAGATGAGAACATTTTTGATTCAACTGTTGTTTCTGCCCCTTTTTATATAAGACAAAAGAAAAATCTGCTCATATTTGATATTCGAAGGTCGACAATTTTAATTGATCAAGTGATTTATCAATAAAAAGCTAAATGATCCATTCAGTATGAACTAAATATTTAATGCGAAATTAATATTTGTTATACAAACCAAATATACAAATATCGTTCATGTTCTTGTTAATGGTCGATTTGATAAAAGCAGTTGAAAGTGAAGCGAGACTATCGTTTGAACTTATTGTGAATGAACTCACTTGTTTGCTAGTCACTTTTGCAAACTTTAAGAATCTTTCATTTGATTTGTTTCCCAATTCTGTTTGCACGAACCTTTTGGTTATGGTTTTGGTTATGGGAACAATTTAAAAACCAATTTTGGGTCATTGTCCAAAAATTGAACACGAAAAATTGACTATCAAATGCAAGTTCTATTTATTTGTTCATCATGTCTACAAATGCGATCCACCAGTGGTCCTGTGAAATGGAGGACACCTCATTCGAGCAGCAGCCCAATTCGATTCGAGTCCGCGTTCCAGCCAAAGTGAACCTTCTGTCTGAGTCGATTGCAATTGAATCAAACTCAATTCCAATCAACCAATCAAGCACTATTATCCGAGTGCCACTAGCATAATACCGTTTGATCAAGTGAAATTGGTCAAAATTAAATTGTCCCGCAAGACAGTTTGGATGTACTGCAGTGAAGCGAACCGTGCAATCAAGTTTCTGTTCAGAAAAGGTGATTTTGCGACATTTGCTGAGTATCTTCTCCAACTGGAGACTATGCTCACAGTTGAAGACATCGAGAAGCAAGTTCATCTCGGTGGTGAAATCTTATGGATGGGACAAGTGTTTTCGGAGATGGGACAAGACTGGCCTCTCTATCTATTGTCCAAGCAGTACATCCTCAAGGCTTCAGCAATGCAAAACAATGGCAAAAGTGCTCTACAAGTGAAGCACAATTTGATTCGATCCCAAATTGCCAACCAATTGAACGCGAAGTATCACTATTTGCTATCAATCATGCAAATGCACTTGGTGGAGCACAAGATCACCTTTTTTCGCGGGCGTACCAAGTGATGTTTTGATTCAATTCGATAAACTCTTGAAGCAACTCAATTGTCGAATCAATCCAATTTCTTTTGCAATTGAAAAGCGTCCAAATCTGTTTGTGCGTACCTTGGAGAAGATGCTTTTTGACAGAAGCCGATGAATGATCAACTTTTTCAATGTGTAACAAAAATAATAAAAAAAAGTTGAATCTTTAAAAAAAATTAACCTAAGTTCAAAAAGTTTGTGTGAATATGAAAAACTAAATCGACTGAACCATCACCACTTTCCAACGGTTTCTCTTCTGTAATGTTTTCTGGTACAGTTGAATGTGAAGTTACCAATTAAAAAATTTAAGAAAGACGTACAAAATGTTCAAAATATTTATTAAGCTGATTTTAAATAAATAAAATTCAGGTATTTCTATAAACACTATTGCGCTTACAAAAAAAGTAATATTGAAGCTTTTAATGGGAGCGAAGTTTTAGTACTATTAGACAAAAAATAATGATCACCATTTATTAGAATGTGCAATTAAATGAAAGTAACCGATATCACCTTTAATTTTTATAAAATAAATAGATATCTGATTTTTTAAATTAATAATGAAAGAATGCCATAGTATTAACAAATTTTCATGCAGTTTTTTAAAATTAGAAAACTTTAAAAGATACCTTTTTGAATACAAACAAAAAAGAAAAACGTGGTAAGTAAGTGACTTTGATTACTGCAAGACAATCACAGGGCAAGAAATATGTTTATAAAAAAACATTTTATTAGTTGAGAACCTGATTGAAAATGGATCTGCATTTTAATCCAAGAACAGAAAAACAGTTGGAAGTAGAGAAACACAAGTGCATGCAATTATTCGATACCATTTATTTATGTTTGATTATATTTACAACTATTTAAATAAGACTAATTTAAAGTTATACTAGTTACTACAAGTATAGTAATAAAAGTTATGTTTTACCTGTTAATATAGAAAGCCGAACAATTGCATTTTAAACTATTATTTTATTGTCAATAAATAATTTTACCGTTAACGTAAATCAAATTAAGCTTCCGTTTACATACTTTCTATTTACTAATTGAAAATGAATTAAAATGATTGAATAAAAATATATTAATGAAAAAGAATCAACTACAAATGAATCAACTACATTGTATATTTTATGCATCAGAAAATATTTGAAACCTTGTAAAACCCCTATGAAATTAAATCTTAATATATGGTAACTAGAACATCGAATGCATTCTTGAACAATTCTACAAAACTATTTTCGTGTAAAATAACTGTAAATAATATTTTATTTGACAAATTAATTTCTAAATCAGCATTCCCAAGTCAAGTTCTTAAATTAAATTGAATATCTAATTAGTATTGATGATCAATTTCAATCAAGCAATTAGTAAATTTCAAGTTGATATATTCTGTCAAAAGGATACGATAAAAAGATCCTTCAATAAAAGTACCAACCAGATCTAATGAGCGAAAAAAAAACATTAATAATTAGGGTAAATATATAATTTATAACTTAATTACTGGACTTTCATCATCATTTGGTTGGCGCCAAGAATCCTGTCGTACTTATCAGTAAAAAAAATTACTCGTCCGTCGGCAATCATCCTGTGTAGTAACAACAACGACAAACAGGAATTTATATATGCATTTTATTGTACAATGTACAACATCCAGTTATTAATGTTTGCGATTGCAGTCGTCATGGAAATGTTGTGTTTAGTGGTGTGTATTAGGTCAGTGCAAAAGTTTATGAATTTGAAATACTTATAGATAACTGGTTGTCATGAAAGAAACTTTTTCTTCACCATAAGCGTTCAGGAGACGTCAATTATCAATGTCTGCTTTAGGCTTGATAAGGTTTGTTAGCGAGAAGTCATAAGGAGGATTGCAATTGAGGTTATACTACGACTCGACTTGTTCAAATAAAGAAGGACTCACTCGTATGATAGTGTTTTCTGTTTACTAACCAACTTACCACAAAATGGAGCCCAACAAGCAGCAGCCTCCAGAACCACAAGTTTACCCAAATCTAGCTCAGGCTCCAGGACCCAATGAGCAGCCTCCACCCTACCAGGCTGGTTCTTATCAAGCAGGTCCCTATCAAGGGGGTCCTTATCAGCAGGTGCCCCTTCAGTACCAAACTCAGCCCACAACTGTGACCATCACTCAACAGCCAGTACAACAAGTGTCTCACATTGTGATCACCTCTAGGGGTGGTGGTCAGGCACTGAGTCCCGATCCAAAGCAGATGACATGTCCCAATTGTCACAATTTGGTTTTCACCGAAACTGTGCCCACTCCTGGACTGTTGGCCTTTCTCATGAGTGGACTGTGTTGCTTCTTTGGGTGAGTTATTGAAGGGATTAAAATTAAATTAGATAAAATTTAGATTAAAATGCTATCACAAGACCTCCCATCTAGTAAATTGATAAACGCTAAAAAACAATAATAAAAATAATTAAATAATAATATTAAATTTCAGATGCGTCTTTGGTTGTTGCTTGATTCCATGCTGCATTCGAGAGTGTCAGGTAAGATCAATTTAGAAAAATTATGATAATCACGTGATACATGTCACGTTGTTTATGGATAACCTTTTATTAACATCTATCTAATCGATTGAAAATCATATTTTTATATTCTAGGATATCGAACATCGGTGCCCAATGTGCAAGCAATATCTTGGAAAGTATGATCGAATGAGATTGTGAAAATACTGTGAGACTTGAGATAACCATAATTTGATTATATTAAACTTAACCTTTGAGAATTGCATCATTTAAGACGTGAACCTAATGTGATTAATTTGTTTAAGATATAAAATAAATAATTTAACATTAATTTAAGTGAAAAGACCTTTTATATGGATAGGACGGAGCAAACTATACAGAATTGGTTTATGATTTTTAAATAAATAAAATATAAATTAGTAAATTAGCTTACACAATTACGTATTGATCTGATATCTTAAGCATTAGACGAAAATAATTTAAAGCTTTTTACCATTTATTACGCTAGACGAATTCATCAATTAATTAAACAAATAAAAAAGAATACTTGGGCTCGGACCCCAAAGTAGATAAAGTGATAATTTAGTGTGTACTTGTTTGATTCAAATGTTGCTTCAAGATTTAATAGTAAATCAGAAGACGGATTCAATTAAATATATTGGAATAACGATATTCAAGTTGGACATTGGTGGTGTTTCTGGTATTCTAGATCCATGGAACAGAAAATAAGTACAGAGAGATAATACACGGGTTCAGAGGTCAAAACATGTATGTGTCATAACTTTTGTAAAAGCATAAACTTTGCACCGAGATGAGTCAATCTACTTTGTGTTTGTGTTTCCATAGCATCAAACTTTTAGTATACGTATGATGTCACTACACGAGTTATCGGGAGTATGAGTAATCGATATATCGATATGACTCGATCAATACATGTGTGCAATACATTGATTGATTGGACTTTTGACACCCAAACAGGCAGTTTTGAAGTAAATGTTTGAACAAGATTGTGAAAAATGCGAACATTGACGCAAATATATTTTTCATAAATAAGCATTTTTAAAACCTTTTTAGAACCACCCCAATGGCTGAAAAGCTAATAGAATTGATGTAACATTAACATTAACAACAAACCAATGAATCATACTAATAGTATAAAAAAAATTATGAATCACAAATATTAATCATCAGAATGACAAATAATAAACTTTATCTTTTTAATTAATAACAATAAAAATTAATCGTAAAAACTGCCCCAAACATCACATAATCTCTCTCCCGTTACATAATAACCACCCCAATTTGTATTTGAGTCATCATCATCATCATCATCATCACGTATACATGAGTCAATGAGGTGTATTGAGTAATCGAAAAATCCGGGAACGATACTTTCAATATTGTGGCCTCAACATTTATTGAGTTCAAAGTTAAGTTTTTTACCAATTTTATGACTCACCAGAAATACATTTAAATTAATTTTAAATTAATTCAAGGGACTTAATAATAATTTTAGTGCTTTTAAAATTTGACATAATAAATAAATCTAAAATAAAAGTAAAAATTAGAATTAATTGATTTAAATCAATTTAAATATAATTTAATAACCTTTTAATAGATACTGATAGAATAAATGAATTAATAGATCTAAACAAACAGAAAATAATTTTCTGTTTTCAATAAATATGTAAAATCATAAGTATCGAGTAAATTTGAGTACAGTTTCACGTGACCACTTAGTACCCGCAAAGTTTAATGTTTGTTTAAGCTTTATTATAATGGAAATGCGTAAAATTTGCATGAAAATTCAAGATATTTAAATAAGCGCCGACTTTAAAGAAATTTTTTACAGGTTTGACCTCAATTTATAAATTAAAATTTAAAATTATTATACTTTTATGATATTTACTGGAATTGATTACACTTTGATGCACTTCTGGTTGCTGCAAATAGATTATTGTCATTACTGTTATTTTTGTCACATGAGAATCGAAGCAGATGTTGTGCGGCTCTTATTTCGGGGGAATTAAGTGAGAAGATAAGGTTAATACACTAAAAATACACCAAAATAAGCATTACCAATCAGAGAGTGTATGTTTGTATGGTGGTTGCAGTTTGAGTGGTAATCGAGTGTCGTATGGCGTTAGTTACTATTGGCGATGACTGTACAATCAAACAAATGTGTGTGGCAATCGTTTGAAGGGGGCTTGAGGGCGCCTTTTCGATAATTTCCCAATATAAATGTCACGTTTCCATTGGGGGCATTTGTCATTCCTTCTCGGCATCTCTCGATTGTGTTTTACAGCATCTGCCTGTTTGAATCTAGTTTTATTTCTCTCGATCCAAGTTCTCGATCAAATCCTTAGCCATGTCTCAGCAACAATACCAACAACAACCTCCCCAACCCTCGATGTATCCTCAATTCCAGCAGCAGCCCCAACAGCCACCACCACAATATGCGCCTCAACCCGGTTTTGCTCCACCGCCCCAGGCTGGTGCTCAGATCATTATTGGGGAAGCTCCACTGGGTCAGGATCCCAAACAGTTGACCTGTCCTCAGTGTCACAGTGTGGTCATCACTGAGACTAATCCAACACCCGGTCTGCTGACTTACGTTCTTTCGGGTGTACTCTGCTTGTTTGGGTAAGTTAAGGGAAATAAAAAAAAATCCTAAAAATCCTAAAAACCTTAGTAAAAATACTAAAAATCTTCCAAAACTAACCAAATTTTTCCCTTAAATCAATAGATGTTGGCTGGGTTGCTGTCTCATTCCGTGTTGCGTTGCTGATTGTCAGGTATGTAACCTCAATTTTTTATTGCCCAAAAACCTAACCTTCGAAAACTCCCTTCAATTAATAACATTTCCCCTTTCCCTCACCAGGACACTGAACACCGCTGTCCCAACTGCAAGCACTTCTTTGGCACTCACCGAAAAATGTAATCTCGCTTGTATATCACTCACTTTCGTATCAGCTCTCTCTTTCTGATCATGCATGAGATTACGCCAATATATCAAACACACAAACACACAAACACACAAACACCCGAGCACCACCACCACACCCAAAAGCAAATATAATGGATCTGCAGTTAACAGTAAAAACCTAAGCTAAGCTAACCTTGGCGATAACCACAACACATGAAAGCCTTATCAGCTACTGTGTAAATGTCATTTCCAGTTGGCGTTTCAACATTCCTAAATATTATTTCTTCTCTTTTTTGTCATTTATACAATGAAATAAATATATTATTTATGATTTACCTTTGTGTGAGCGCACTGAATGTATACAAACAATGAGAAAATTTACTTACAGGGGACATCAAAGATGATTGGCTTATGAATTCAAATTAATTTAAAAAATTGGGTCAATTTGAAAGAAAATAATTTTAGAATGTGACCTATTATATATGGTATATGGTAAACAATGAATTTTTTTTATCAAATATAAAATTTAAGAAATAATTAACCTACAACAATTTGTGATAGGTTTTTCAAACGTTGAATTAAAATAACGTTGCATACTGATTCGTGTTATAATGAAACAAAATGAAATTAATTTAGGACCATTATAAACATAATTACATTATCAAATAATATTGTACAAATGAGAGGAACAATGTTCTAGAGAGAATGTAAGAAAAGTCAAACAAATTGTAATCAGAAAAACTTCTCAAACCTAAAAAGTTTTACTAATTTGATTGTTAAGGCAGAATCTGAACCAAAATCTATTTTATGTTGCCATTTGAAGGAAATACATGACAATACAAAATATATAAATATATAAATTGAGTATGTTTTCTTACTTGTAAAAAACTGTTTGTGAGAGAAATCATGGATGCAATTATATATTTGAATATTGATTCGGGAGATATTGAGGGAGATTCTGGGTCTAGGAATATGAAAAAGATAATATGCAAAATGGAGACGGGTTCAAAGGTCAAGAGAATAATTTGTCATTAAAAGCTCTGAGATGCGTCAAGCGCTTTTATGTTTGTACCTTTAACTTAAAAGAAGGTTCAACTATTATTTTTCAGAGAATCTAAGTTGATTTTAGAATTAAATTAATTAAAGAGTAAATTAATTTTAGAATGTGACCATTTATTCATCAATGGACGTCTTCAGTGATCACCCAAATATTAATATTAATTGTTTTTATTATTAAATATAAAGTTTAAAGAATAATTAATTAAAATTAGCTCACAGGAATTCGCGGTAGGTCATTCAGAGTGTATAGAGGTATATATATTGCAATGAAACGACATTAAATTATTTTGAGACCATTAAAAAAAAGTCACATTCTTCAATGGAAATTATTGGCAAACGGGATAACCATGAACCATTTATTTGATAACAGTACAATTTGAACAATTTGAATACAGAAGTACATTGCCATGCATGCAGCCAATCATTACGATGCTTGAAAAACGGACTTTAAGATTAAGATATAAGATTAAAAAGTCTATAAGATTAAAAAACCGATTGATATACAGGTCTAGACGTCTGTTTTCTTTTTTGAAAAAATTCATGAAATAATAAGCTGAGTTGACCATTTGTGACTCTCTCGTGGTCTCTCATCAAATTAAAAAAGCACATAATTCAAATTTGAAAAGTTCATAAAATGAATGAACTAATTAATTAAAAATGTTATTTGAACCTTTTTTGAAAATAATTTCACAACATGAATCTAAACAATAACATTAAATCAAATTAATTTATAAGATTGGATACAGTTTTAGACAAAGTCGCTAATTTCTGAAGCTTTTTTAAATCCATGACTTGAATTTAGATTTATGATTCTTAAGCCATTTTACAACGTTATGAAAGCTTGGTAAAGACAAACTGATTAATATTTGAGAAATATGATGACCTAATGTTTTATCTTAATGTGATATATTGAAACCCCTAATTTAAATTTACAATTTACAAAAAAATTATAACCTGTTAAAAGCTATACCAAAAGTACAATTAATAAAACTATTAAAAACATTAATTTCTATATCCGGAATAGCTTTTTACGGACAATAAACATTGAGTAGCCCCAAACCATGGGCCAAGTTCATTTAGAATTACCGTTTGTAATCAAGTTTATAGTTTGTACTAGAAAGATCATTAAAAGAAAACGCCAAAAACGAGCCAGAAACAAAATGGCAAAGCAACACAAGTTCAAGCGAAGAGAATTTGATTAAGAATTTTAGTAACTGGAAATTAAATTAATTTGTGAATGTTTGTTAAATGCGATGAAATTTATTCACAAAAATATTATTTAAAAATATCTACAAAATAAGAAACGAAACTTTTACCTTTTAATAAGCTTTATTCTGATAAGCACAATATCAAGACAGAACACTTGTCATTTAATCTTAAATTGTTTGAATCAACACTTGACAAGTTTTCTTTAAAGAATGTCCATTGTATTAAGATTAAAAATAAAAATATGACCGTTTGAAAATCATGTCAATGTATCGTACCAAATTAATTTGAAATCATATTTTGATGATGATAAATATAAGCTGATTTGATGAAAATGAGGTCTGTGAAGTCGAAAAAAAGTTAGTTCTGTGTAGAAATGCACAATAAGCAGATTCGGGGTAAGAAAGTAAAGAATTATCGTATGCGTTCAGGTACTAATGGATACAATTCACACTCCCAATTTTAAAGTGCACGATTCATTATTGAATGAATGATTAAACATATGACCTATTAATAAACCCGAATTGAAGAAAATGCAAGAATATCTAATCATATATATATAAGTCAGAAAGAACAAGGCAACCGAAATTGAGCCTCTGACCGAATCAGCTCAGAAAGAATCTGACGAAATTGATTTTTCAACCATAAGTTCCAATGATGCAATCGATCTTGCTCTCAAAGCGACAAGAACCAACGAAGACAAGCCCAACGTGCAAGTCCACCGGGGTGTTCTGATTAAACTTGTCGATCTTGTTCAAAATGATCCCATCTCTAGTGGTTCGTCCGTAGACCAAGGTGAGGAGACAAATGGAGCCAATACTTCGTCAACAAATGATTGCCGCCTTGACCGAATTGAAACTGCACTGTCTTTGCTGTCTAAAGAAAATGCTGAATTGCGTACAATGGTCAAGCAAATGTGCCAATCGATACAGCCAACGACCCATCACGTTCACAGTCAAGAATTGCCGGCAAGGGGACCATTGCCCCAACAGACGACAAAACCGAACAGTAGTCACCAGTCAATTAAGAGCTTCTCCAGGGCTACGGCCGAAAAGATTGTTTCCATTGATAGAAACCTACCGCCAAAGTCTAACCAGCCAAGAAAGAAACCACAGGAGAAGCCAACAAGAACTGTACGAATAAGGCCATCTGATGACAATAAGGACAAGGACATCGATGAATTGCTCAAGGGAGAAACGCTGCCCAAAGGTATTGATCTAGTGGCATCTCGCCGTCTTGACGATGGCTCCAAGCTCTTTTTACACCAAGGACGACGAAGGTTTTAGGGAGTTTGCCGGAAAAATTCCCTCCGTAAAGGTCCTAGACCCTATCATATTTATGCCAAAGGTAAAAGTCTTGCATGTTCCCAACAGGACTCCAAAGGAAGAAGTTGAGACAGCCTTGGAAGCTGTAGAATGCGAACACCTGCGAACGATCCAAAGAGATGGCTGGAACCATTGTCATATGGTCTTCAGGGTGGATCCATCGACCTACAATCGACTCGTAAATGGCCGAATCTATTTGACAAGCCTCAATGCCTGCAAGGTTGTGGAGTGTGACGACGCTCCTATCTGCACCCACTGCCTGAAGCCGGGTCATTCCGCCAAGAGCTGTAAGGACAAGGACAAGATTCCCAATCCTCTGTGCGCCAAGTGCGGTCAAGACGGCCACGACTCGTCCAATTGCGAAGCCCTTCAATTGTGCTGCATAAACTGTAGGCGATCGAAAAGGAAAGACTCTGCCCATTCAGCATTTGACCAGAAAAAATGTCCCGAACTAAAGCAACACGCCAAATGGCGAAAATCAAGAACCAACTATGGCCAGTAACAACCCCATCAACTTTCGACCTATGGACACTCTAAAAGAGGAATTCGTCAACTACACCTGCATCTCATCATGTCAATTTGCTTGCACATCCATTCGTTCTTGCTCACATCTACGCAAGCTTTATATCGAACCCAAGCCGTATGGTGCCGAGCGCCGCAAATCGCAATGGATCTGTCCTCTTTGCTTGACCAATAAGAATTCTGCCACAAAGCTCATCAAGCATTTACAATCAAATCAGCACAATCTCGAAGTATCTTTCAGATGTTGCTACTGCTGCTCCACCAACTTCGACAGCATCCACAAAATAATTGGTCATCATCCTCACTGTCCGGAATATCACTCCATCTGGTCCGATTATGCCGCTCCTCTGCCAGCACCACGGGATGTCCACGAGTTCGACTCAATCCCTCTTGACCAAGCAATCCTCATCGATCTCTTCGAACTGCCTGACTCTGAGTACAAGAGTACAGCGTACGAGATAATCTCGAACAACAAGTCAGTGGATGATCTCGCCGAGGCGTTTGCCAGTACCTTCCCCGAAGCTCATCAAGCGCGGAAGAAGCACAAGAAAGTAAGAGGCAAGAAGAAGAAGAAAATGCCAACTTCTTTAAGTAACGAAGAACAAGAACGAGTCTCAGAGTTCTCGACCTGTCAACGGCTTTGGAGCACCAACCGGCGCAGGCTTATGTCGCACATACTGAATGGCACCATCGAACCGGAAACCATCGACCAAGACATCTTCTACGACTATTTCAATGACTTATTATCCAATCCAGCTCCATGCAGCATTGAACCAGTACTCTGCAGCGCTGATAAGACTATCATTGACTACATCGACGAAATCTCAATTCACAAGTTTTTAGCCAAAAAAGACTAAATCTAACTCCGGTCCGGATGGTGTGACAGCTGACGAGCTTCGATCACGTTCTAAAGAGTTCCAAGTACTGCTCAACTGGTGTATCTACAAGAGGAAGATTCCAAGCTCGTGGAGGACATCGCGCACCACACTGATTCCAAAGAAACGCTCCTCCCGACCTGAAGACTTTCGGCCAATAACGGTGAGCAGCATTATGTACCGGTGCTACACTGCTGTACTCACTAGTCGACTGTCTAAATCGATAAAGCTTTCCCCCCTATCAAAAAGGGTTCGTCGACCACGATGGTGTCTGTGAAGCCATCACAACAGTGAAATACCTGGTGAAAACCCACAAGAAAGCCCGAATAGCTTCTCTCGACGTATCAAAGGCATTCGACAGTATAAGTCAAGAAGCCATCTTTATAACTTGCCGGAACAAAGAACTCGACGATAATAGCATTGACCTACTACGTGACCTCTACATGGACTGCACTACATCATTGACCATTGGGAAGTGGACAAGCGATGCCATCAACATCAGGAGGGGTGTCAAACAAGGGGATCCACTGTCCCCTTTCCTGTTTAACTTGGTCCTGGACGATCTCCTCGAGAAATCGAACTTATCCGAACTCGGAGTCCGTTTACGATCAGGTCGACTCGCTGCACTCGCCTACGCTGATGACCTACTTTTGTTGGCCGAGACTGACGCTGACCTTCAAGCACTGATTGACATGACGAATGAGTTTTACAAATCTGTTGGACTCAGTGCCAACTCATCCAAATCCATGACCATTGGCAACATTCGACAGCTGACGATTGGAACCTCTGACATCATGAGCGATGACAAATTGACCTATCTCGGAGTGACTATTGACGATAAGAACAAACATCGAATGAAACGCTCAACCATTGCGCCACTCCTCGACAAACTCAAGTCTTCCAGTCTTAGACCCAACCAGAAACTATATATGCTTCGATACTACGTCATTCCAAAGTTTATACACCGACTGTCAAATGATGACTTTACTGCAACAATCCTGATGGACATCGACCGGGCGGTTCGGAACTGCGCCAAAAGCTTTCTCCACCTTCCCGATTCTGTAGCCAGTAGTTGGTTCCACCTGTCAACCAGAAGAGGCGGCTTAGGCCTAAAAGAATTTCGATTCGATATTCCAGTTATGGCATTTAAACGATTGTCTCGCCTTCAGCATTCCGAATCATGGGTAACCAAAGACATTGTCGCTTCTGGTTGGTTCTCAAGTAAAATGAAGAAAATAGAACGAATTCTGCCTCACTACCTCGACAACCAAGCTCGCATTATGAACGATCTCGAGAAGATTAAGTCCTTCAAAGGACAAACATGTTTTGGAGTTGCTGGAAGTCTTGTCAACCGCCACCTTGAAGGTAACACGTGGTTTTTGGGTCGGTTGTTTGTCAGTTACCTTCGGATGCGAACTTGCAGCATTGGCGCTTCTGGTCATGAGACGGATCCTGTCTACTGTCGGTATGGTTGCGGGAAAATAGAAGATCTCAAGCACATCCTCTGTAGCTGCAAACAGATGGGCGACATGATGCATCGACGGCACAACAAAGCCCAAAAGATAATAGTCGACCACTTGATGTGTCTCGGTTGGACTGTGTACACCAATTATTCGGTCTACAACTCTAGAGGCGAAGAAAAGAAGCCTGATATTGTCGCTGTTAGTCCCGACTCAGAAAACTGCTTGGTTTTGGACGTTCAAGTCTCATTCGAAAGCGATAAGATCGTGTTTCAAGATCGTGACAAGTTCAAGCGAGACAAGTACTCCGAGGAGTCAGTGCTTGAAGCAATTAAGACAAAACTTTCTTTGGATGGCCACAACCCTGGTTCGTTCGAAGTGTTTGGACTTATTTTTGGGGGCGCGTGGTGCCATCCACAACACGACATTCAACATTCTGACAGGCCTCAACATGACTACCAACAGAATTGGTAGTATTATTGACATAATTGTAAAGGAGTCTTTGACTCTATTTTGGATGTTTGGTTCGCGGAACCCTCAACCGGGCGACTAGGGCGTCTGGTTTTGTTCAACTCTAATTTTTACAATAAATTTTATTGAGACCTAATATCTGAGTTGAATAATTAAAATTGGCTATTTTTGCATGCAAGAAGGAAGATACCTTAGCTGTTCAGATATATACTTTGGAAACAAAGCGAAAGTGAGGTTGCGGTGTTTTGTTCAGAGTGATGTACTGATATGCAGTAAATTTTTCAGAAAAATATCGAAAAAACGCAAAAATTAGTTCATTATAAAAAATGGAAGGAAACTTTGACCTTTTAATAGACTCTTTGACTGAAATTACAATTGTGGATAGGAATTTTTACACGTTGACTGACATTAACAAACTATCCGAACTCGTCACCAACCGATGCAGTTCAATAGTCTTGAGAACTAAGGGGCCGGGTGACAAAGAGTGACGTAAAATGGACGAAAATGAGCAACAAAATGTTCGTTATTGAAATGGATGAAAAGTTCAATTAATAATTTGAGTTTACTATTTGTATTTCGGAGACACACTGTACAGTGTAAATATATATTCCTGAAAATAGATAAAAAAAGAGAAAAACGTCTCAAGAACAGTTCTTCAACAAATTTTTAAATATAGATTTTACAATTAGAAGAAACATTTTTTACTAATTTTAAACATGATTCTCCTTTGTTCTGAATTTGAAAAAAAATTCTTTGTACGCACTTGGCGAACTCTTGGGGATATTGATCAATGACCACTCAGCTAACCACAACATTTCTAAACATAATTTTCCCTCTTCTGTAAATTACGATTAAATTAACCATTTTTGTAACTGTAGACAAGAATTTGACACACTTACATGGGTGTTCAAAGATGATTTGCTTTGAAATACTGGTAAATTAAACATAATGTCAATTACAGAATAAATCAATTTTAGAATGTGACCTTTTAAACAGAAGAGTGGTCATTACACAGTGTGTACTTTCAAATATTAATATTATTTTTTATTGTTATTAAATATATAGTTTAAAACAATTAAAGAAAATTAACTCATATTAATTAGTGACGGGTCATTAGTGTAGATTCATTGAAATCAAACAACATGAAATTAATTTGGAACCATTATGAAGTTTTCAAGTTTTTAGAAAAAAATTCGGAGTGTGTAAAATTTACACTGTAAATGAGGCAACAATGAGAAATGCTTTAATTTAAGTAGGAAAAGTAAATAACTTGTAATCAGAACAGATTCTCTAGCTTTTCAATATAAAGTACCATGTTCGAATGATTGGATTATAAATCATAATTATAAAAACCAGTTGAGACTGGACAAAAATTAAGTATCTGGTATATGCTGCATTTAGAAGAAGTTCAGAAGAAAATAAGTTGAAAACCTGAAAGTTGTGAATGTTTGTTTTCATATGCAAAACGGTCGAAACTGCACATCTCGCTCTGACTTTCAGTTTCTCGACTGTCGAGTCTGGACATAGAAATTAATAACCTCAAATAGAAAGTTTGTTGTTAATTATAATTATTGAATGAATTTATTTAAACTTAAATCGTGATTATAGTCTTAAAATCTATTTAATGGCAATTCAAAGTAAATTCACTCATTTCGGTAGTTTATTTAAAAATTGTCAATTTGAGTTGAGACTTGTTATTCTTTAAAAATATAACCTTTTAAGGAAATCAGCAAGACGTGAAAAAAATTAAGTTTTAATCGATTTATTGAAATATATGACAAACAAATATGCAAATGATACACGAAAAACTTCTCATTTACAACAACAACTTGTGCGCAACCTCGAGATATTCAGTCGGATCACTGATTTGTGTTCTACTCGGTGATGAACTTGGCTTGAGTGCCAAATGCATTTGAAAAATGTGACCAATTGCCTCAGCTCGTCGTTTTGCGGTCAATCGAATGTTCACTCTGCATGTGATGGTTGAATTGATTTTTGTTAATCATCTCATTGTACTCCACTGACCAGTATTTATAAATAATTTTATTCACCATAAGATTAACAATAAAACATGAACAAAATTTTGTACCTTTTAATAAACTACCGCAATACCCTTTGTCCCATAGATTCAATTTTCTCGCCTTAAAATGAAATTAAAAAAAATATGGCCAGTTCGCATTTAGTGATCAAAAGATTTCAGAACTACAACCCAAATTCAGACGCCAAAAAATTTAAAAGCAGGGTTTGTTTAAGAATTGTCAAAAGTAAAGTACGACATAACTAACCAAAAATAAAAATTTCAAAGAACACAAGACTAAATGTATTCAACCATTGACTTTACTGAGCACTTTTTGTTTGTAAAGATAGAATAGATTTGATAAATATTGGATGTTTAAGCAGAAAAAACTTTTGTTCTCAATAAGAATGCATGAGAATGTATTTAAGGATATATAAGTTGACCATTTTTACAATCAGAAAAGTGAAGTTTGAACTCTAGCTCTTACTTTCAATTAAAAGAGGAAATAGCATCTCTTCCGGAAGTTTATGATTAATTATTAAATGAATTAGCTTAGAAATGTAAAATGGGTATATTTTATTCACGAGCAACGAAAGAATCTAAAAAAATTGCTTTAAAATTTTAATAATTAAAGGTGAGAGCCATTTAGAAAAGTAACCATTATAAATTGCAATGAACATCAAATGTTTATAATTATGTTGCTAAAATATATAATTCAAAGAATTTACTTGTAATAATTGAGGAAAAGTAACAACAATTAGTGCGGTGTCACTCAAGTTTATGGATTAGCAACGTAAAGGAAAGTAGTTTTCGAAATAATCATGATATTGAAATAGCAAGTACAAAGATTTTCTCATTAATGAATCGACATGGAGTTAATTTGATGATATTTTTTAGTAAAATATTTTCTATGAACAAGGCAATAAAAACACTAACATTATCTAGGCTTAACAACTCTACAAGTCTTAATGTATTTGACTGTTTATTTGACTAAAAACTCTTGCAATACTAAAGATAAAAATCAGATTGGAGAAAAATTAAGTCAAATAATTTTGTTTTTTATAGAAAAGGATACGAATCTGAGCTTAATAATTAAAGTTGACTATTATTGCAAACTAGAAGTGAAATATCATATATAATACTCAGAGTAACATAATTAAAAAGAGAAAATAATTCGTATTCTCAGGATATAAAGAGATTATGAAAGAATAAATCAAGACCTACGGTCTTTTGTTTAGTCAAGATAACCATTGAATATTACGAGCCAAATGAAAGATTAATTAAAATTACTATAATTTATTCATCATAAGAATAAAAACAAAAGTTTGAACCTTTTAATAAATCCATTCAATTTTTCCATCCAATTCCAATCCAAACAAATCAGCTGAAACAATACATAATATGAGTCGTACGACCCTTACCATTAAACCCCAAAATGTCTCTTAGTGTAGTTGCATATTTGAAAAGATTCGTGAAGAATGCATGAAAGATGTACTCAATGAGTACTATTCATGTATTTATGTACAAGTGATTTAATAATGAAAAGGATTTACTTTCAAATTTCGATGACCAACATTGTTATATAATACCAATAATGTTGTTTACAGCTAAACTCAAGATATAAAACATAATGTCGGAGATTGCAGTAAAATATTGAGCGTTCACTCGGAGGAGAGCCAATGAGTAAGTGATTTTTAAATTGGAGTCAAATTTAGAGTATTGTGTATAGTTAAGCAACAGATTAGTTTATTTAGGATTACCATTGATTAGAAGAAAAAGAAAAATTCAAGAAACGACTTCTTTTAAATATTCTTTTAAATATATATTTTGCGAACAGTCAGCTATCTTAATTTTTCGGGAATTTAAAGGTGAAATAGATTATCTAAAGATCTTTAATCTAAGTTTAAATATTGTTATTCTCCTAAGAAACCCCTGAAAGTTTGATTTGGATTGTTTTTACCATTTTTTTGCTAGCAGAATTTGCAATAGTCAATACTCTCGCTGACTTTAAATTAATTAATTAAAAAAGAAAATAGATTTCTAGCAGGAAGTTTAAAACGAAAATAAGAAAAGATAAACGCTGTAAAGTGGTTATTATCAATCTGACCGTTGTCGTTGAGGCATTGCTCGCAGTAATCTGTAACACATTCTGTTCCTGTGCAAAAACAAACGCGATTTGAAACTAAAAACTCAATATCTTTAATTCAGTCAATCATTTTTGGTTTGGATACAGGAGATTTTAGTGCAATACATATAAATGGATTTTCAAACGTTGGCTGTACAAATGGTTCCTCTTCAGCTATAATCTCTGAGTTATGAACTTGACTCTTCAAATGATGCAACCAAACATTGAAGAACAAGTTACTGCTTTGTTAGCTATAGAAAGGATAAGAATAAACATGAAAAATGAGCATAGCAAAAAACTAAGCAAAACAAGAACAACATGATTGACTAGAATAAATGAAAAAATTCATTTGTATCATCGAAATTAAAACCATTTGTTTAAGTATCGCAAATAACGCACGCGTGAACAGAGCTAATTAGTTAAATAATTAAAATTAAAATCAACAGATAAGATTTCGCAATAGCAACGACTTTATTTATGCATTAAATAAAAATTAATTTAAAGCATTTTTACCTTTTATTAAACAAAAATGGACAACAAATTAACCAAACAAATTAAATGTTGAATCCTGGTCTTTGTTTTTGCTCTGATCCTCAATTGTACATGCAGATAATAAATTGCTCGTTTTGTTCAATTGATGCTTCAGTTAAGCTTCAGTATTTACTAGTTAATCAGAAGATTTAATTCAATTAGATATTGGTATACCACCACACACTAAATATAATGGATCTGCATCTAACAGTAAACACATGAAAACCATATCAATTACTGTGTAAATGTCATTGCCAGTTGGTTGTTTTAACATTCTCAACATTATTTCTACCTTTATTGTAATTTACAATGAAATTAATATTATTTATGATTTACCTTTCTTGTTATTAACCAGAACTTGTAAACTTGCAAACTTACAGAGAACCAAAGTTGATTTGTTTAGAAAATTGAGCAAGACAGTCTTTGCCAAGACTTTTAAAAACGTTTTACTTAAAGGTTAAATAACTTTTTAGAATGTGACCTATTAAACAAACAAATCATGGTTAACTAAGGAAGTGACAGAGAGAAAGTAAGTGAATCCAAAAAACTTGAAGCCTTAGCCACTCTATAGACTCTGTATACAAGTCTTAATGAATTCAACCATTGATTGATTTGTTAATGCACTCTTACACTCAGAAACCTTTTAAAAAGTCAAACAGTTTGCCCTTTAATTTTAAATAAATAGACTTAAATTTTCTCGAATAAATGTGAGGAAACGGCCATTTAAATGTCGTGCCAATTCTAGCTCATTGCATGTAGCAGTATTCTTTCAACAAAGTGTTCAGCATTCAATTAAATTGCATAATAATTTGACATACCCTTCAAGGGTAAATAAATCCACTACTTAGCGAAATGTTGTACATCTAAAAATAAAAAATCGTGTACGATTAAATTCTTAATACCTGCGTCTCAATGAATTTCATCAAATGGATTTGAAGCGATTTTCTGATTATGGTAAAGATGAGATTGAGCAAGTTAAAGGGAAGCTCCGAGATACAGGGTTTGAAGAATTCGAGCTGAGCATTTTCGTTTGCGTTCTAAAACTAATGGAAGCAAGTCACACATTGAAACTGTTTGACAATGATCTAGCTTTCAATTAACTGAGAGAATAAGTCCTCAATTGGATGATGCATGATTCATTATTAAATGAATACTTAAAAAATATAACCTTTTAATAAAAGCGACAAGTGGATGGTGGTGACAAAAATTAATTTGGTTTTTAAGAAAAAATGTCATTCTTAATTAAAGATAATTGAATTATATTAATAATGGGTCATTTAAAATATACGAGTAAACATTCTAAAAATATTACCTCGAATAGAGATCAAACATTTTAATATTTTTTAAATAATTGTTATTTAGCAAAAATAAAATAAAGTAAAAACTAACTTCCTAAAGAAACCAAAAGAAGAGTCGAATAGCAATTAGGAAAAAGCCTTGTTATAATAATAAGAATATAACTAAATCTCAATGTATTTCCCCAAGTTAAAATGATTAGATTTTTGAAAATCAATGTCTTGTCCCAAATCAGGTCCTCGTGGATTACATGTGGTCTAAATTATGCTTCTTTAAAAGGAATATACGAAAAACTGACAAGTTTGTGAGTTTTTCATGTTTCCTTTCATATACAAAAGTGCATGTTGAATGTCGTAATTTCACAATAAAACCTGACTACTGGAGCACTCGAGAGCATGTGTCAAATTGATAGAAGCTGGATTGCAATAGGTAATATAAGTCCTTTTTTTGATCAAATATTGATATTAATTTTAAGTTAAAATGTGAAATTGTAAAATTTCAATGATTACTTGACATCTTTATAAAAATATTTACAAAAGCTGTTTACAATATTTTTCTCTGATTTTTAAATATTGACTTATGTTTGATGAGATAATTGGAAAGTTTGTCCATCGAAAATACCAATAACAATGGGTAACACACACTGATGGACTGGTGGTCTCCAGAAAGTAAAGTCAAAGTAAAAATAAACCGAAAGTTAAAGAATAAATGAACGAACAAATACAAATTGATTTAACCAGTTATAATACGATTTATAAAACCATTCAAGATACTGAAAGAAATTAAAATATTGTTTTGGGTGTAGAATCTTTTAAACAAATTAAAATGATGCGTTAACTAAACAAAACAAATTTGCATAATTGGTTAGTCGTAAATTATTTTATTGAATCAAATTATTTTTTTATAATTTCAATTTAATAAAATTTTTATCTTTAAGATAAAATTGGAAACACCTTCTTTAAGGCCAGACTCGACGGTTTTGCAATGGAAGGTGAAAGTTTAAAGAAAAAAGAACAGTGAATCGCAACGAGATTTTCCGCGAAATTACTTTGGAAACATAGAAAAAGCAAGGTTGTGGTGCTTTATTCAGAGTGCTATGCAGCTTTAGCAGAATATATCTGAGACGCTTACTGACATAAAATAATTATGCTCTCACTTTGATTTTAAAATGACAAAACCTCTAATAAAGTTTAAAGTCAATTCTTTATTTTAGATCTTAAAAATTATCAATTCAATTGTAAATACGTCAAAGTTATTAATCAAGTTTATGTTTTAAAAATATCTTTAATTTGAAGTTAGAATTGTAATTCTAAAAAATGTAACCTTTAAGATTAATGAGAAATGAGCAACAAATAATTAAAAATTTCAAGCATTAATTTATATATTCAGCATAAACAGACACGTTAATTTATGCAAACGAAATTCATAAAGCCATAAACACAGTTCAATTAAATTTATCTCTGATCTAAGAAATGAAATAAAAAACATAAATTTTCTACGGAAATTTTGAAAAACCAAAAGATTTATTCATTTGAAAAAATGAAATGCAAATTTTAACCTTTTAATAGAAAAGCGATTCAACCGTGAAAATTTAGAATGTTTGCTTTCAGGCACAAACATTTAAACTGCTTGTGACACGATTTCTCTCTGAATTTCAATTTAAGGAGTAAATGGACCAAAATAAAAATTTCCGAGTCAATAATAAAACTGTTGACTTATTTGTTTAAAAAATAAAAGAATGAACACTTGCAATCCGTATAGAGATTTTACAAGTCATGTATTTGACCATATTAATGAAAATAGTGTCCAATTGTACAGATAAACTCATTGTGATATAAGAAATAAGGTAGTAAAAGTGTTTTTGTTTATAGAAATGCATGAAATTCTGTTAATAATTTTAGTTTACCATTTGTATTTCGTAACACTTGCGCATTAATATCTGAAACGCGTCTGTGTAAATAGAAAATTCACGCTTTGTGTCTTTAAATCTTTGGTATTCTAAATCATTAATTCATTTAATTTAGCAAAAATCGATTTTCCTTGTGTAGGAGTTTTTGTTGTTAATTCAAATTTAATGATGTCGACAACTTCAATGGTTCCTGAAATGGATCAAATGAACTACAAGTGAAGATTAATTTTAAAAAAAACCTACATCACTTCATGATGGGACATTCAAAGTATATTTTGGTTCATATTGTAATAAAACAACATGAAATTAATTTGTGACCATTATGAAAGATTCAACTTTTGACATAATTTTGTTGTGGTCTATGTAAATTATCAACCCTGAGAAATTATAGAGTAAAATTAGGAAATGCAAAACAACTTTTACACATGATACTTGTTTGGGGATTCTGAGTTGAACATTTACATTTGAGTCATTGAAAAAAGTTAAAGTTACTTAAACGCAAGCGGGTTGTAATGCTAAGACTTTTAATTAATAAAGAAAATATTAAATATATTTTTATAGTAAAAATTTGAAATATGATTTAATCCTTTTAATATGAACACGGAAATTGAGAGTCACGCAAAATGGACAAAAAGTGGTGATCACTCATGTGCTTGTAAAGGTAGGATAGAATTGATAAAGATCTCTGTTATCTGAGAGCCGAATTAATGTTGTTCTCTAAAGAAATGTATGAGAATCTGATTTAGACAATTTAATTTATTATTTTATATACCAGGTATCATTTTAAACACATTAGCTTTTGCTATAAATTGAAAGGGAAAATAGCCTTCACAGTTGGAAGTTTATTAGCTGAGCGAAGTGAACGAACGAACGAACGCACGAGCGATAGCGAGTGCGTGAGTGAGAGAGTGAACGTAGCGAAGCACTCTGTCAGCTCTTGAGAAAACCGTTTCGACTTTTCAATGGGAGAAAATGTCAGCATTGTAACAGAGGGGGAATGTCACGCTGTTTTTTGAGTTTTGGCTATCTCTTGAACGAAAACACTAAAATTCATAATTAAGGCCACAAACGATTCAGCTACTAAAAATGAAGTTCACTTTGTGTTTTGTGAGAAAATCCATGATTGTTTAGGTAACTTCCGGCCAGGTAATGTAAGTTTATAATGTATTCTCTATGGGAAACAGCGATTATCACATTGACTTTTCCGAGGCTGTAGAGAATTGATTATACTGAGCTTTGACATGTGTGAGACACCAAATTAATCTTTGTGATTCATAGATTAATTCCCGCCATTCAATATTGAGACATAACTCATGTTTGTACCATAGATTAATCATTTACTAAAAACTACTAAAACTAAACATCTTAGGTTTTTAGTACGTATGGATGCTCACAGATGGCGCTTTGAACGAAAGGGAAGAGGCAAGGGCGGTAGTACACACAAATATTTGAGAAAAAGTACACGAGAGTGCTATTATTATTGTTATTATTTTGAGCGGTGTGACCCATCGCCGTTGCCCTCTGCCACAAGGCGGTCCTTCTCTCCTCAAGTGAGTCAAAATAACAGCTGCAGAGTGAGCGTGTGTGCCGAGTGGCACTGCCGACACTAGTGCACAGACAGTAGAACAAAATCAAAACAAAAGACCACTGGCGAGTGTTGTGTGCGTGTTGTGTACTTGAGATTGAAGTTGTTCGTTTTTCATTTGTTTTGTGTTTATTGATTTATTGTTATCTGATTATTCAAATATCACAACTAAACCTAATTTACATTAATATTATTATCATATCAATTCAGCCAAATTTGATTTAATCAGTTTGGATTAATCTCCCAATGCATTTTCCTCTTCTAAATCGAAAAAATAAATAATTTAAATGTGCCAACTATGAAAATATTTTTCTGTCTGATCCAATACAATAACATTAATTCAAATTAACAGTGCAACAGGTGACTTCTGCGAAATGTTATTAAATTAAATTTGTCTATGTACTCAGTCACTTGTAATAGATTTTTACTATGAATTATTAATTAAAAAGGTAAAAATAAAAATTTTTTTGTTTAATAAAATGCAACTAACTAAGTAACTTGTAAGTTATTACAGTAGGTTTCAGTTCATGTTAACTCAAGTTCACAAGATAATACATGTAATCACGAGTTAACAGAGATACTTTCCAATTTTCAAATCGCAAAGTTATTGTGATGGCGCAGTTCTGTTTCCACGTGATCATGCACACAATACTAAAATTTCCAACAGTAATGTATTCGATTATGAATGTATTTTTTACAATTACATACTAAAGTATTTTTTTAGATTTTAGTCAAAATATACCCACGAGACACCATCAACGTGCCACCGTAACGAGTTTTTTAAAATATAAATGTGAATTACGTCTCAATCAAGATGTCTAATCTATACTAACTGATTATCATTCGCATATGTTCATAAGACTGTACTATTTGTTTTTTACCCTTATCAACAATAAAATCAAGTTACGTTATTGTATCCAAATCAATCAAATTAAAGATTTTTCATATATCATTTTAATTATTATTGCTATTCTTTGTACCATTAATATATACAACGCATTTTGTGCATTCGGTTAGTGCCTTGGGTTTTTGGCACATTTCACGCATTGTCGCTTGCGCTCAGCTGTTCTGCTTGCAGATTCTAGTGATTAGTTTGTTTACTAGTTGTTGATTGTATTTTACCATTAATTTACGACATCGAACGACGGTTTCTAATGTAGAAACAATATCTCGCATTGAGTATGGCCAAAAGAGATTGTGAAAATAAGCCCATAGGCTTAATTAGGACTTAAGACATTAAGAATATTAAATTTTACTCTTTCAAATTTCTAATTTTACATTAAACATGGAATAGATTGAATAAATAAAATAAAAATACATATATAATTTAAAGTTTTTTTTAAAAATCAAAAGACATTTTAAATATAAGAGATTACCATAGCAAATACATGTATGCGAGCCTTATCAGCTACTGTGTACATGTCATTGCCAGTTGGCGTTTTAACATTCATATTGCATTATTTCTTCTCTTTATTGTCACTTACATTGAAATAAATGTTATTTAAGATTTAACCTTTTACGTTATTGTCGAGTACTTTTGCTTTAACATAATGGATTTGTTAGGGAATTTAAAAAAGTGTCAATAAAAGGATAAATAAATTTTAAAATATGAACTTTATTTTACGATATTTCTAGAGAACACGTTGAATTGACGCACACTAACTACCATTAAGTCAACAATAATTTTAAAGTCAAAGTATAAGATTGTGTACAATTGGTAAGCAAAGTGACCAATTTCAAAAGCTGAAAAATCCATGATTTAAATTTAGTTTTGTAATTTTTCATCATTTTTACAATTTTGTTATGGAACAACTCTAACGAGGAATGATAAAATAGACTTTATTTATGATTTGAAAATAAGACGACCTAATGTTGAATAAAGTTGTTCTTTTAGAATTGGTGTGAGTAAATAATTTAAGTTTGATCATTTGAAATTTCAATCAGACAAATCACGGAGTGATCTGATTTTTCTTTTAAAAATATCAAATAAATTTTAGATAAACCTTTTAAAAGCTAAACAAAAAATTGCCTTTCAATTCAAATTCATATAATAAACAAGTTTTAATTTTCTTGAATATATTTGCAAAGGTAATCATATGTCATGTCAATCATTGCACATAGCAATATCCTTTCGTTAAAGTGGTCTTCATTCAATGAGATTACAAAAAGACATAATTTAACTTAAATGAATTGACTTATAAGAGAAAAATTTGTACAGCTTGAGATTTAAAAAAATCATATATCAATAGGATTCATTTCTGAATATAAGCGTTTCAATGTACCATTCTAAATTGATTTGCAATGACATTCTTTATTGGATATGGATTTTAAGTCTGAAAAGCCAAATTAAGGTTTGTTGTTTATAGAAATGTACTGGAAAATGTGTAGGTGAGTTTGAATTGAGCATCTGTGTTTGTGTCAATGTACAAATACAAGCCAGGCATACAAGAAACTGTTTGGTAATATTCTGACTTTCAATTGATTATTAAATGAATAATTAAAAATATAACCTTAATTAAAAATTGACCTTTTAATAAAAGAATCTAATCGGTGAGACCAATTTTGATAATCCAACAAAAACTAGTTGATTTAAGTTAAAAGAACTTTCAGAAATTGAAGATCCAATCAGTTTAAAAAACGGGACTGGAAAAATTAACCTACAACAATTGGCGTGTGTTTATTCAAGGGGATTATCAATGAAAGTTTTTTAGATATGAAAGATTCAAGCAAACAAAGAAACAAGTAACTTAGCTTAACCAGTTTAATTCAGATTTCCGTTGATCTAAGAAGTAAAAGTGAAAGTAAGAACCAAAGAAGTAAATTTTTACAAAAATATTGAAAAACGGAAAGATTTATTCATTATAAAAATAAAATGTTTACCTTTTAATAGTCGAATTCACAGATCTCACAATAATTGTTGTGGATAGCAATATTAACATGTTGTCTGACTCATTAACAAACTACCCGACCATAGACCTATGCAACTCTATAGTGGTGGAAGCTAGCGGGCTGGGTGACAGAGTGACGCAAAGTGGACAAAAATGAGCAATAACAAATAAAATAGAGAAAACTCCAGTGTGAGATTGTTTTGTATGATAATGACGAGACCTGGGTGAGTTGCACTGTTTTATTAGGGTCCTCCCATGCCGCCGTGGCCATATTCGCTGATTTCATCTCTAAAAGTTAACTGTTTGTAAGTTTGACAAAGTTTGTAACTGTCTATAAACATTTGGGAACTTTATATATAATATTAATTTCATCAAAAAATTTAGCTGTGCCATGGAGACCATGTGGTAGTAAGTGGTCATGCTAACTCTAATATTTGATCATCAAAGTTTGGCATGGTGAAGACCAACACAGTAAAGTGATATCATGAATCGTACCGCGTTGGCATTGTGTCATAGCTCGCCATAATCTGTAACAAATTCTGTTCTTGTGCAAGAAAAAACGCGCTATGAAATAAAACTCTTGGATCTAATTAATTCAGTCCATCATCCTGGCTTGTATTCAGTAGATATCGGTGCAATACAAATAAAATTTTAACCATTTGTTTAAGTATTGCACAAAAACTCAGGGGTGAACAGAGACAATAAGTTGAATAATTATAATTAAAATCACCAAAAATGTTTTCACAAGAGCAACGACTTTATTTATGCTTTATAAAAAATTTCCATTTTATTAAAAAAACATTTATTTGTATATTAATTCATCTAATCAAACAAATTAAATATTGAATTCTGGTTTTTGCATTGGCTCGGATCTACAATTATACATTAAGATAATGAATGGTTTGTTTTGTTCAATTAAAACTTCAAAATTTACTAGTTAATCAAAAGATGGATTCAATTAGATATTGGAAGACCATCACACCCTAAATATAATGGATCTGCAGTTAACAGTAAAAACATAAGCTAAGCTAACCATGGTGATAACCACAGCACATTTGTGAGCCTTATCAGCTACTGTGTAAATGTCGTTGCCAGTAGGTGTTTTAATATTCTTAAACATAATTTCTTCCTTTAATTGCAATTTACAATTAAATAAACATTATGCATAATTTAACTTTTGTGTTATTAGCGATAACTTGCAAACTTGCAAACTTACGGAGAACCAAATTTGATTTTTTGGGAATTCAAACAAGACTTTTAAAAACGGTTCGCTTAGAGGAAAAATAACTTTTAGAATGTGACCTATTAAACAAACGACGTAACGTTAAACTGACACAGTGTAAGAGAAAAAGTAAGAAAATCCAAAAATCCAAGAACTCTAAAAGTCTTAAATGAATTCGACTATTGATTTTTTAGTGCACTCTTACACTTTAAACCTTTAAAAAAGTCAAACAGTTTGCCCTTTAATTCTAAATAAATAAATAGGTTTTAATTTTCTTGAATAAATGTTGGAAATTAACCATTTGTCTTGCCAATAACCTAGCACCTAGCAGTATTCTTTCAACAAAGTGTTCAACATTCAATGATATTACACAAAAACATAATTTGACATACCAGGGTAAATAAATCCACTAATTAGCGAAAAGTGGTACATGTAAAAATAAAAGATCGTGTACCAATAAAATTATTTTAAAAAGTATTTTAAATACCTGTGCCTCAACGAATTTTATCAAATGAATTTGAAACGATATTTTGATTAGGGTAAAGATAAGATCTGGCAGGTTAATGGAAAGCCTCGAGAAACTTGGTTTGGAGAATTCGAGGTGAGCATTTTCGTTTGCGTTCCCGAACTAATGGAAACAAATCACACATTTCAACTGTTTAGCAATATTCTGGCCTTCAATTAACTGAGAGAATAACTCTTCAATCGGACGTGCATCTTCCTAAAGAAACCAAAAGAAGAGCATGAGAGAAATTAGAGAAAAAACCTTGTTATCAGAATAAGAATCTAAATAAATCGCAATGTATTTCACCAAGTTAAAATGAATAGATTTTTAAAGTCAAAGTCTTGTCCTAAGTCAAGTCCTTGTGGTCTGTATTTCATGCGGTCTAAATTATGGTTCTTTAGAAGAAATATACGGAAAACTGAGTTTTTCATTTAGAGAAAAACGAGCCCAAAGAATTTTTACCTTTTAATAAAGTAACCCAATTATCAAGATAATTTAAAGACAACTGATTTACTTTACAGACACATTGCTTTTAATTTTTAAGAAATTTCTCAATAGAAATGCACATTGCACATGAGTCTGGTTATGGGATCCTGAGTTGAGCATTTACAGTTTAATCCTGAATGGAAAGTAAAAGTCATTAATTTCAATAAACTGTTTTTAATACTCCAATACAATACGAGCAGGATTTATACAATACAATAATGTATGTAGAAATTATTAAAATTGAAAATTTTACAATGAAAATTGAAAATATGATTTAAACCTTTTAATATACAAACGAAACAAAAACTGGTTTAACGATATTTGTAAAAATCTACAGTAAAATTGTAATTTTTATACGTTGAATGACTCATTGACAAACTAACTAGACTCGTCAACCACCGATGAAGGTCTATAATGAATAGAACGAGTGTGCTTACAAGAGATTGTTCAACAATAAAAAGAATTTCCTAAAGTTTTTTTGCAAAAAAATTGTTTGATTGGAGATTAAACTCATTTCACCTTTTACAAAGTTACGCAAGCAATCGTCGAAATTTAAATGTTTAAATGATGTTTAAATAAAGCAATTTTTTAAGCAATAATTGAAGTTTAACTAACCCACAGCAAACAAGTGACGGGTCATTCAAAGCACGTATTTGAGTTACCTTTGACTATAGTGAAAAGATACTAAAAAATATAACTATAAAGATAAAACTTTATAAATATTAAGAAAAAACATCTCTACAAGTTACAAGGAATTGAAACAATCAATCAAACAAAGTGTGATAAGAAGGGAAACTAGAAACACGATTTCTGAGTTCATGAGCTTGGTTTGGATTCAGTGTATTAGCACCTAGAAAAGGATTTATAGATTTCGCCAGTTCAGATGCCCCAAACCATAAGTTCTAACTAACCAAATTGATTAAAAAGACTCGAGTGCTTTAATCAAATTCTCCAATAGAGAAAAATGAACGAAGTGTAATTCCAATTAATTTAACCATTTGTTTAAGAAGATAACACAAGCTAAAGAACTGAAGAATAAGAAAAGCGATTGTTAAACATTCTTTTAAAATATTTAAAATAATTTATAAGATTTCGAATTAGACTAGCTTAAATTGTATGCAAATATTTAAATATTAGATAAAGTCTTTGGAATTTAAAAAAAATCTTTTGAAATCACACATTTGCGTTTTAATTAAATAAATAAACAAGCTTTAATTTTCTTGATTAAAAATATAACCTTTTAATAAAAGATTCTAACCGGCGTGATGATAGTTATAATTTGAAACAATGACTCATGACAATATTCATGATGGGTATGGAGTGCCGCTAAAAATAAAATAGTTGGCGAGAGGAGGAGCGTATAAGCGCGATGTATAGCCTATGCTATGTCTGTCTGTCCGTCCGTTTGTCTGTCCGTCTGTTCTGTATAAGAAAACCATTGCTAAGCCCCTCCTCCCGCCAACTATTTTATTTTTAGCGGCACTCCATAATGATGGGCCATTTAAAAATATCAAGGTTACCATTTACAAATGTGAAGTCAAAACAAAATAAATACTATCCGTTACACAATTGTCATTTAGCAAGAAAGAATGCAATTTGAACTTGAATTTTTGTTAAACTATTTAAGTTTGTACTGAAAATTTATTTCAACACACTTCAGTTGATTTGGAGAATCAAGTTGGTGGCATATTGGAAACATTTGAATGTACCGAAAAGACAAGTGAATGAAACTTATGATTTCGGTTATGAGTGAAGTGAATTTAAAGTTGAAATTTGCACAAAATTATGTTCTCGGTTGTGTTTGGAATGGGCCGCTCAATTGTTGTTTATTGCGCCAACTTGGTCAATATGATTTGTTTTTTAAGCGAATTTCATTGATTAGTGTACATTTTAAACCCCCATTTGTATTTATTTGAATTGTTCTATACATTATCATCCGAAGGGCATTTAACAAGAAAATGTTTCCTGGAAGATTTGAATTTGCTTGTAAATACTGTTTATAACATTATTAACCTTTAGTTGCCACATTATGCCCTCTTCGTTTTTTGGTTTATCATTATTGAAAGTTAAATTAAATCATGCTGTTACCATTTTGTTAAGCAGACTAAAACTAGACGTTTCAAGTTATAAGAATTTAATTAAAATTTTCAGTAATTGAAGATCAGATCAATTTTAATTTATTAAAATGGGACTGTAAAAAATTAACCCACAACAATTGGTGGGTTCACCTACAAAAGTTCGCCGAATTTAGTTCGTGGCCATTAGTTAGCCAAAATATTAGTTCGCTGGTACGTTAGTTCGCCGATACATTAGTTCGCTATCAACAGTTCGCGTATTCCTAAATTCGTCATCGTTAGTTCGACACAATAATTCATAACTTACCTCTCACTTATGGTGAAATATTCAATAATAGGGGTAATGGATTATTGTCCCATAATAAGGATATAATTAGTGAAATGATTGGAGAACAAATGGATTTTCGAACCATTTATATTCATCACATAATAAGCAAACCGCTGACTTCATAAATAGCCCTGATGAATATCATACACCCTATTTTAGTATATGTATCCTTTTCCTTCCTAACGAAATTAAATCGAAATTAAAGTATTCCTTTTATGGGATAAGTATTCATCAATTATCCTTATTATTATATATTACCCAATTGGTGTGGGTTTATTCAAGTGGATTACCAATGAAGGTTTCTTTAGAGATGATTCAAGCAAACAAAGAAACAAGTAACTTACTTTAACCAGTTTAATTAAGATTTCCGTTGATCTAAGAAGTAAAAGTGAAAGTAAGAACTAAAGAAGTAAAATTTTTACCTTTTAATAGAGGTATCTACACAGCTCTAAATAATTGTTGTGGATAGAAATATTTACACATTGTCTGACTCATTAACAAACTAACCGGACCATCGACTGATGCAACTATATAGTGGTGAGAGATAACGGGCTGGCCATGGGAGACTGAGAGTGACGCAATATTGACAAAAAATGAGCAATAACTAAGAAAGAACGGAGACAGCTCGAGTGTGAGATTGTTTTGTTGGATAATGATGTGACCTGGGTGAGCGGTTGCACTGTTTTATTAGGGTCCCATGCCGCCATATTCGCCGATTTCATCTCCACACATGTCATCACCATCAAATTGAGAATGTTAGACTGATTGAGATATGAGAAATAAGATGACTTATCAATAATAATGTTGTTCTTTATAGAAATGCATTAGAAATTTAGCTAATAATTTGAGTTTACCATTTTGTTAGTTTAGGTAAACAGTTTGGATAGCGATTGAAGACACCCTCACTATTGAATCTCATTCGTCCCTCACCACAGCATGCAGTCTCAATTATACGTTTTCTGTTGAAACAAATCAATATTATCTTGATAATTTATTGTATGAGTTAAAAAAAACAGAGAAGAATTGCTGAGTAAGTAAGAAAACAGATGAAAAACATGAACTCCTAGAGACTCTAAAAGTATTAATGTATTCGATCATTGGTTTTGTTGAATATTTTCGCGTTTTAAATATGTAATAGATTTGCTAAAGATATGATGCCTGAGTTTAAATATTGTTGTTATCTTCAAAAATGTCTGAGAGTTTGATTTGGATAATTTTGACCATTTTTGCTAACAATATGAGTGTACAGTCTGTAATTTGTAAATACTCTCACTCTGACTTTGAATTAAAAATATCGTTCCATGGATTCAGCAGAAAGCTTAAACACAAAATAAATTCATAAACACCTTTTAATAGAAACAATAACCGTGGTGTTCAATATCAGAACATGACCCTTGGCATTTAATCTTAAACTTATTGATATTCACTCGACGCTCAACAGATTCCTCAACAAATTCCTGTCTTTAGTATTAAGTTAAGTATTAATTGTTAAGTGTAATTATTTTCAAAAAATTAGATTAGATTAGATGAGATTAGATCAATTTGAGAATGTGACCTTTTTTGAAACTAAAAATATTACACAGTATTAATCTGAATTGTATTAAAAAATTAAATAAAAGAAATAGTCTGTAATAATTAAGAATTAAGAAACATAGAAAAATCCTTGATGGGCCATTCTAAGTATACATATTAGTTACCATTGACGCGAAATGAATGACAACATTATTAATAATGTTATATAATAAAATATAAATCTACATCTCACTATATATCGATACGGCACCTAAACTTACACAAAACCCATCCTAACATGGCACCTTCTGAGTTGAACATTTAAGGCAGGAGGCGGCGCATTTTCAGTAAAAATAGCTGCCAGTCAAAACAGTGGGGAAAAGTGGCAATCTTTGGGTGCACTTTTCTCCTATGTTTCTGGACCGATTTTGATGTATCATAACATTTATCAAAGGTAAATGTGTAGACTTTAAATTTATCTAGAGAAATTCCAACTATTTAATGATATTCCTACAAAATATGCAAATAGTTTGAAAATTTTTGATTCTTTTTAACTTTAAACTCAGCTCAAGATGGATAGACACATAAAAACTCTTGATTTTTCTAGAAAAATTTAAAGTCTATACATTTACCTTTAAAAAATGCTATGATACACCAAAATCGGTCCAGAAACATAGGAGAAAAGTGCACCTAAAGATTGCCACTTTTCCCCGCTGTTTTGACTGGCAGCTATTTTTACTGAAAATGCGCCGCCTCCTGCCTTAAGCTTGAGTCCTTGAAGAAAGATAATTTCTCTTAGAGAAAGTTACTTAAACGCAATCGCAATGTTCAGACATTCAAAAGATGAAGAAAATGTCAAATAAATTTTTATAATAAAAATTTGAAAAATGATTTAAACCTTTAAATATAAAACACGATTAACGAAAAGCCAAAACAAATATTTAAAAAATCTTAAGTTTAATATAAATGTTTCTCAGCTAAAATGTTACAGTAAAATGACAATTTTTACATGTTTAATGACTAAGTGAAAAATTATCTGAACTGGTCAACAACCGATGCAGCTCTATAAGGGTACCACGTGAGAGCTATAGGGCGAAGCTTGAATGAGAGTGACGCAAAATAGACAAAAAGTGATGATCACTAATGTGCTTGTAAAGATAGGATAGAATTGATAAAGATCTCTGTTATTTGTGAGTCGAATTGTAGTATTGTTCTCTAAAGAAATGTATCTGACTTAGACAATTCGATTTTATGATTTTCTATTCCAGCCATCGTTTTAAACACATTAACTTACGCTATAAATTGAAAGGTAAAATATCTTTCACAGTTTCAAGTTTCTGATTAGTTTGTTTACTAGTTGTTGATTGTACGGGCGTATTACCATTAATTTAGGACATCAAACAACGGTTTTTAGTGTACAAACAATATCATGTGTAGCAAGACCGAAAGATATTGTGAAAATATATTTATTTGAGACATTAATAATTAGCATATTAAATTTTACCTTTTTTAACTTAAAGAGTACCATTGTGGATTAGTTAGGGAATACAAGTAAAATTTTAAAAAGTATCAATAAGAAGATAAATAAATTTTAAAATGTGAACTTTACATTACGATATCTCTAGAGATCACGTTGAATTGACTCACACTAACTACCATAAAGTCAACAATAACTTCAAAGTCAAAGTATAAGATTATGTACAATTGGTAAGCAAAGTAACCAAGTTGAAAAGTTGAAAAAACACATAATTTGAACTTAATTTTGAAATTCTTTACCATTTTTACAACTCTGTTAAGGAATTATAAAGATAGACTTTTTATGAATTGAGAAATAAGATGACCTAATGTTGAAATAAAGCTGTTCTTTTAAAAATGGTGTGAGTAAATAATTTAAGTTTGATAATTTGTAATTGCGATCAGACAAACCATGGAGTGATCGGATTTTTCTTTTACAAATATTAAATAAATTGTGTACCTTTTATAAGACACCATTAATCTCAACGTAAAATAAAAACAGCTAAACCAATTGCTTTAAAACCTAAAATTTTTCTTGATAGAATCCACACTCGGCTAGTTTAGTACATAATGCAAAAACAAGTGTGTTTATTTAATTTGATTTGATGATGAAGAAGATTTACATGAAGATTTGGTAACAAAAATTGTTTCTTCATTTCATTTCATCAATCATTTAATGGTGAAGCCCAACATAGTAAAGTGGATATTTTCAGTTGAGTCAATGCTTATTGTGGCCTGTCTCACAGTCATCTGGATTGAATTCATTCTGTTGTTACAAAAAAACATGCGCAATAAGGATAGAATTTTAAAACACGACCTTTAGAGTTCAATCCATGATCTTGGTTTGGATTCAGTGAATTAGAGTCCAGCACACAGAAATATTCATTTATGGCTAGTTCATATTTCTTCTGCCAATTTGAATGCATCATTCAGAATGCTCAACATGGCGCTAATTCAGAATACTAGTCACTCAAATAATCTGTTCTTAAAAAACATGGTTTGCTCAAGAAAGACTAAAAAATGGGAAAACAAAAATGATTGACAAGAAAAATGGACAAATTATCTGTCGGAAGTACATGATTCACAATTAAATGAATTTTTAAAAATGCAACCTTTTAATAAAAAGCAATAAAATGAAAGTTCAATTAAGAATTTAAGGAAAAATGTCAATTATAATTTGAGATTATTGATTCATAACAATATTTGTAGTGGTTTATTTAAGATATAAGGAGTTACCATTTTACAACTGCTGTGAGAAAAGAAGGAAATATTTTTACAAATAATCGTCATTTAGAAAATAAAAACATAATCAAACAATGAACCAACTTGAAATTGAAATTAACTTTGATTGTTTACAAAGAAAAATCAGGAATTTATCAAAATATTGTTGAGGGTACAATCGAAAAAACCAGAACACTTAGGAAACCACTAGTTATCAGAATAAAGACCTTAGCAAAGCAAATAAAACAAAATTGTATGCTTATAATAACATAAACTTAAGATAAATCTCAATGTGTGCAATAATTAAAGAAATTTAACCTACAACTATTGGAGTTGCGACATTAAAATATCGGGGTAACCGTGTACAAAACGACGTACTAGGCTCCGAAATCGTAAAAGGTAGCATACAAAGTAACTTAAAAAATATTTTTGATAATTATCACTTTGAGAAAACAAATAAAAAGTTCATCTGCTTGAATGATAAAATTTTGGAACCATTATGAGCTATTCAAGTTCATAAAATTGAGTGATTTGAACTAACTTGAAGTAACTTGGAAACATTGTAAGAGTGAACAAACAAGCGAACGGAGAAGTGTCAGGGAGTAATTATGAAAAACCCAAAAAACTTAGTCTTATAGCCACTGTACAAGTCTTAATGTATCATATAAATGATTTTTCAGTGCACTTTTACACCCATAAAGAATATACGAATATATTTTATAAAGATCTGAAGTTTAAGTCAAAATAACGCCGTTCTCTATAGACTTTCATGAGAATCAGATTTAGATAATATAAGTTTACCATTTTTAAAATGCGTCATGCTTTCTAGAAACCATTTTACCACAATAGTTCCAACTTTCTAACTTATTGCCTGATGTTTGTGATTAACTATTCAATGAAATAATTTTCATATTTAAAATTTAAATTGTAATTTAAACCATTTATATAAAAACAAGTTATATGGTAAATCTAATGTGACGGGGTAATTGTTAACTATTATTGTAATTTTAATATTAGTTGAATATATTTTAAATTTTTAATAAATTTATTTGATTTGAACATGAGATAAAAATCCAATAAATTTGTCCTTTAATTCTAAATAAATAAATAGGCTTTAATTTTCTTGAATATATGTGTGAAGGCAATAATATGTCGTGTCAATCATAGCGCATAACAGTATCAAATTGATGAAATCTAAAAGAAGCCCCGAGAAGCTTTTTAAATTTAAGCTGAACATTTTCGCTTGGGTTCGGGCGCTAAAAGATTACAAGTCCTACATTGAATTTGTTTGACAATATGCTGACTTTCAAGTTTGAGAGATTAACTCCTCAATCGGAGTTGTATGTTTCATGATTTGAAATAACTGACTCATACATGTATTCATACAGTCTACTTTATTCATGATTTTCCATTGAAAATTTACAAGTAACCATTTTAAATCTGTCCACACTAGGGATAGGCAGTTTGATTATTTTTACAAGGAAAACGGTTAAACACGATAAGAGTTTGTGTTTTGCGATAACAGTTTCGCTTTAGCGATAAGAGTTTGTGAAAATCGACTCACACTCGACGTGACAGTCATACTATGTGGGGCGGTCAGGGGCACTGACAAAGCGCTTAGAAACAAATCGATTAATCGAAGTGAGTCCATTCGTCCCTTTATGAAAATCGAAAAATGTACTCACAGGAATTCGCTATTTGCCAGGTCTTATAGAAAAATACACATTAAATTATTAAATAAACTAATTCAACTACGATTGCACATAAAAATGAAATACATTAAAATTATTATATTATTATATTTTAAAAAAGAATATACTAAAATGAATAGCCATAAATTCATATTTAAAATAGTAACCTTAATTAAATTTTTATTAAAACGTTATTCAATCCACCTTTTTTTTTGTTTTTTTTGTTTTTATAAATTTTATATTTACATTTAAGACTAAAATAAACATAGAAGTGTAACTGGAAAAATATTTTGTGTTTATAATAATAATAACTAATCCTCAACACATAATTCCTCCAATGCCAACAAGTTAAGTCAATATCCTAGTCCTCGATTAACAAAATCTCCTTGCTCAAGTGGCTCAAGTCCACAAGTCACAATGGCGGAGCAGTCCAAGTGACGAGCTGTCGATGCCAGATGGTAATGGCTGGTGTTTAGGAATGTAACTCATTCAATAATCGTCATCATCTGAATCTGAGTCTGAATCTGAATATTCAGACTCATAATCTGACTCTTCTTCTTCAGATTCAGACATCCAATCTTCATCGTCTTCATCATCACTATCGCTCACCACTGGATCGTACCTGGGATTGCGATTTTGTATAGTTTTATCTTTTTTAGTTAAGAGTTCATCTTTGTCAGGATTGAAATGATGAAAATTATATGAAATAATCATATAATCTTGAATATTTCTGGGTTTAAATCTACGCCGATTGTCAGCAAGAACTAGTTTATACAAGCTAAAAAATCTCTCAACTTCAACTGACACAATCGGTGCGTAATTATAATTTCCAACATTTTGAGAGTTAATCCGTGAAGTAACATTGTAAACAGGTTCAATCGGTTCAGAAATGCTACCGATCGGTTTAGGGAAAACACAATTAGTTTTGTGATACACAAACGCACGGAAATCTTTGTTTTTAAAAACCACATCATTAAATCGTTCTAATATATCCATTCCAAATTGATTTCGAAAATTAAACCCAGAATCAACAAGGGAAACCTCTCTTAATTTGCGTTCAACACGCAAAACAATTTCAATAGATTCAGATGATGATAAGTTGCGTGCTTCTAATTTAGTAATTTCCTTTGCAATAAAATAAAAGTTAGATTTAACTTCATTTAATTTATTTTGCAATTGAGGGTCAGAATTAATCATATCTTGAGCAATCTTAATTTCAGCTTTGTCTTTAGGATTTAGTGCAAGAATAGCTTTTTTAAAAGTATTGAAGTGTTTGACAACATATTTAAGTGTGCGAAACCAAGTGCCCCATCGGGTAGTAACATATTTTGGGGGAACATTAATCTTATAATTTTGTTTCAAATCGAATCTCCGCTTGTTACTTTTTAAATAGATAGCTTTAATACAAGTCATAAACGTATCAACTTCAGAATAGTAACTTCGAATAGTATCACAAACATTATGTAAGGCATGTGCTAAGCACGTAAAATGGACCAATTTCTTAAATTCACCTTTTAATGCTTTATGAGCAGGTTTCATTTGTGGTCCATTGTCACTGACAAAAAGAATCACCTTTTCTTTGTCAATGCCTAATTTGTCAATTGCCTTTCTAAACAATGCTGCAACTTGTCTAAAAGTGTATGTAACCTCATAATAAGCCATGTCCACTAAATACGCTTTGGGTGGAGCAGATGGCTCTAAAGTTCCTACAATTGCTGTCAAAACCTTTCGTAAATCCTTATCTGTAGATTCATCAATAGAAACATAAACAAATTTGTCATTGATTTCACCTTTAATTTTTTCAATAGTTTCTTTGGAACATTTTTTTAACAATCGTTTCCGAAACGTTGTTTCACTATACAATGTCCGTTTTAAATACCTTTGCATGAAAGGTTTCATTTTTTTCAAACGAACAAACGGATTGTTAACGCCAGCCCAAAGGCACATCAATTCTTTGTTGAAAGTTTCCTTATCAACTAAGTCTACTGAAGAGGACATTAATTCAAGTGGTTTCTTGTGAATGTGTGCATTGTTCATGTGACGTCTAATGTTAGATGGAAAATTAGCAATGGAAACCTTGCAAATAAGACACATAATACGCGAACCGTCACGATTAATAATGATTCTATGTTTAAACTCGTGATAAACATTTTTAAATTTTCTAATCTTAATAGCAGTAGAATGTTCCTCTGAATTGAGATGAATTTGAGTCGAATTAAAATCATCACCAGTGGACAAGTTGCATACATTACACATCATTTTACCTTTTTCGTACACAAGAATCTCTTCTTGAATTGCTGTGGAAATTTGTTTCAGGTCAACTGAACATTCCATATGAGCTGTGTGATTACCATTATCATTACCAATATCATTACCAATATCATTACCAATATCATTACCAATATCATTACCAATATCATTACCAATATCATTACCAATATCATTACCATTATCATTACTAGTATCATTACAAGTGCCCTTGTGTTGGCATGGTTCAATTGATTCAGAATTAATTAACTCAGCATTTTCCGAATTCACGCTCATAGAATCATCATTCAAATCCACAACACTGTCGGTATCACTAGGCATCTCTTGATCAAGGTCAAGGTTAAGATGAAAATTGTTATAATGAAGTTTGAGAGTTGGAATTTTTGATTGGACATATCTGTTACACTTAACACATGCAATAAGATTATCATTGTATCTTTCAAATACTTCTGGATACTGAGAAATAAACACATTCACTGTAGTCATTGCATCGTTTTTCCTCTTCTTCTGTAATGGAGTATTAGAATCCATTTTTAAGATTTAAAAAACGATATCAATATTAGATTTGCTGATCTATGAAACCAACTAAAGCAAAATGTAGGCAAATGAAACGAAAGAAACTTAATGGAGACCAAAAACCAAAAAATAGAAAAAAAATAAACCAAAACCCAAAAAACCGAAAATGGCAATTAATCGAAATCAATTTGCAATTAGCAGTAAGGAAATCGAAAAGAACATTAACAAATTAAGAAAACCTGAAAATGTTGCGAGACTGATTCAAAATCAATCATACCACTATGATAACTCGAGTGTTTGCAAGTCGTACAGGCTATAAGAGTGAGTTTAATTTATTTTTTTGCACAAAATAAAAATTTCATATTATAACTACATCAAATGAACAATTTTTAATAAAACCATAATTATTTATATAATTCGACTTAAAATTCGATTTTACTTAAAGGGACACACTTCGATTAATCGATTTGTTTCTAAGCGCTTTGTCAGTGCCCCTGACCGTCCCACATAGTATGACTGTCACGTCGAGTGTGAGTCGATTTTCACAAACTCTTATCGCTAAAGCGAAACTGTTATCGCAAAACACAAACTCTTATCGTGTTTAACCGTTTTCCTTGTAAAAATAATCAAACTGCCTATCCCTAGTCCACACAAAAGTTCAGGTATTTCAATATTTTTACACAAACGTCATTTAGCAAGATTAAGTGAAAGTAGAACTAACTTTTTAAAAATCCTAAATTCTGTAACAAAATATAAACTTATAATCAAAGATTGACAAAATTAGAAATTGTAAACTTTTTTTTGTATATTGACATGAACAAGCAAACAAATTATGCAAGTGTAAACCCGAAAACCATGTGCCTATTTTTCATACAAAAGTACCATTGATCTAAGAAGAGAAAGTCAAAGTCAAAGAAATGAATTTTTACAAAAATATTGAAACAAGATTTATTCATTATTAAATTACAAAAAGAAATGTTTAATAGAATTTGTACCTTTTAATAAACTCAAAATGAGAATGAGAGCAAAGGAATGAGAGGAGATGGATTAACTTTTTGCAACCTACATCAATTTTTAATACTATTTTTGTCAAATGTACTACAAACAAGCAACTAATAAAACAAAACATTAAAATGAGTAAAAAGCCCTAACTTACAATAATTTAAAATAAAATTAGCGACTCTACTGGATGTATTCGATCGTTGATTTGTCTGGGGAGACCCCAGCGAAAGCTCTAGCAAAAGTAAAAATATGCAGATATAAGTTTAATGATGTCGACAAAATGTTTTTCTCTATAAAAATGCATGAGATTCTGAGCTTAATAATTTAAGTTGACCATTTTTCAAGCTGGAAATGAAATATCCCTCAATACTCAGAGTAACATAATTAAATTAAATGGGAAAATAATTCGTATACTCAGGATATACAGAGAATAAATAAACTTCCTAAGGGCAGTTGTACTCAACTCTCTTTGGTTGTTATTCAGTAAATCGATTAAAGACTAAAAAATAAGAATGAATAAATCAAGACACGCGGTCTTTTGTTTAATTAAGATAACCATTGAACACGAGCAGGTTGAAAGATTAATTAAAATTACAATGACTTATTCATCAAAAGAATAACACACCCAAACTTTAACTTTAAAAGAAAGTTTGTTTCTTTAATAAAATCCAATTGCTAATAAGTTAAAGCAATGTTTCTACACTCTTACCATTAAAACCCAAAATGTACCTTGGTTTAGGACTACCATTGATTACAAGGAAAGTTAAACAAGAAGCATCTTCTTTTGCGTTCTGTCAGCTATCTTGGTTTCTCGTGCTTTTAAATGTGGAATAGATTTGCTAGAGATCTCATATCTAATTTTAAATATTGTTGATCTGAGATCAATGATCTCCTTAGAAATGTTTGAGAGTTTGATTTGAATTGTTTTTACCATTTTTGCGATCAGCTAGGGGAAATACCTAATACACTCTCTCTGGCTTTGAAATACAAGAGGAAATAAAGTTTCAGCAGAAAGTTTAAAACGAGAAAATAAGAAAAGATACACACAGAAAAGTGGACATTATCAATCAGACCGTTGTCGTTGTGACATCTTACGGTAATCTGAATCTCATTTATTTTGTATTACTGGAACATGAGGTTGTAACTTGGGTTGGAATTCTTTAATAACCTTTCAATTAGAATACAGTTTCGTTAAAATGATTAATTTTGAAATGAATTACAATACAACAAAATAAAAAAGATTTATTATAAGAAAAAATATGAAACTTACCTTTGAGACAAACAAATAGATAAGGTACTCAATATCAAGACAAGATACTTTGCATTTGATTTTATCTTAAACTGTTACAAAAAGTAAATTTTAATTGGAGATTAAATCAATTTGAGAATGTGACCTTTTATGACAAAGCAAAATTAAATTCGATCCAAAATTGTATTGTATTTCAAAATAAATAAATAAAATTATAAGTAAAGATTAATAAAGATTTACTAGTCATTTTTACCGAATCCGTGACATTAAGACTTCAACAACTATCAGATGAGTAACTTCTTTGGATGCACAATTCACAAAGTGTTCATGCTTACTCTGATTTTTTACCATCAATGAATCAAATAAAATCAAAATATTAAAGTATTAAAGACTTTTATAAAAATGCGACTGCCATGTCCTCCTAAGTAGAATTTTTAAAAATATTTCTTGACTTAAATTCTGTAAAAAAAATATGACCTTAAAATCAAAGATTGACAAAATATAAAATGTAAATTGTTATTTGTATATTCGTGATATAAACAGGCAATGAAAATTATGCAAGAATATACCCCAAAACCATGTGCCCAGTTTTCATTAAGACTACCATTGATCTAAGTCAAAGTAAAAAAATGAATTTAATACAAGATTTATTCGTTTAAAAAAAATATTCAATAGAATTTTTACCTTTTTAAACCCAGATAGCAAAACAGTACAAAGTGAAGAAACATTGCATTTAATCTTTAAAAACGTTTTTCAATAGAAATGCACTTTGAAAATGAGACTGAGAATTGGATCCTGAGTTGAGCATTTACGTTTCAGTCTTGAATGAAAAAGTAAAAATCATTAATTTTAATCAACTGTTTTCAATACTCGGTCTTTCAATGTATGTAGAAATCATAAAATAAATTGAAACAATAAAAATTGAAAATAGCATTTAAACCTTTTAATAAACAAATGTCACCAAAACAGTTGTAACTGATATTTGTAAAAATCTTATGTTTAAAATCATCAATTCAAGTGTTATAGTAAAATAGCAATTTTTACACGTTGAATGACTAATTGGCAAATTATCTGGGCTCGTCAACAATCTATGAAAGTCTATAGTGATGAGAAATAGCAAGCCGGGTGATTGAGAGTGACGCAAAGTGGACAAAAAGTGATGTGGAAATAAAATGGAGCACAGCTCCAGGGCAAGGTTGTGTTGTTTTGGACTGATTTCGGATGGGTGAGTTCTCGTAGAGTTGCGGTTACACCTTATAATTTTTACCATTTGATAAAAGTAGCTTGCAATATGTTAAATAATGAGACAAGAGACTTGACATTTAAACCTAAACTAATGGGATCACCACTCGTTTATTCTTGAATCTCCGAATTTCTGGAAAAGGATCTACAGATTTCGTCAGTTCAAATGCCCTTTTTCAAACCGCTTGTTCTGACTAACTAAATTGATTAACAAGACTCGAGTGTTATAATCAAATTCTGCTGTAGAGAAAAATAAACAAAATGTTTTTCCAATTAAGCTAAAAAAATAAGAAAAATTGTTAAACATTATTTTAAAAGATTCAAAAGAATCTAGAAGATTTCAAATTACACCAGCTTGAATTTTATGCAAATATTTAAATATAAAAGTCTTGGTATTTAGAAAGCTCTCCGTAAATTTACCATTTAATTCAAATAAAACAGAGAAAAGTTGAGATAAAAAAGATCATATATCAATAGATTTCATTTCTGAATATAAGCGTTTCAATGTACTATTCCAAATTGATTTCCAATGATATTCTTTAGTACAGGCACTGATTTGATATGGATTTTAAGTCTTAAAAATCGAAATATAGTTGGTTGTTTATAGAAATACACGAGAAACTGTGTTGGGGAATTTGAGTTGTGCATCTGCGTTTGGGTTAGCCTTTCATCTGCAAATTCAAGCCACATATAGAAACTTTTTGGTAATAATCTGACTTTCAATTAACTGAGAAAATAACTCTCCAGTTCATGATTGATCATTAAATAAATAAATAAAAATATGACCTTTTAATGAAAGAGACTATGTGTGTGATTATAATCTGTGTGATAGTTATTATTTGAGACATTTGACTCATGACAATATTCATGATGGGTCATTTAAAAATATTAAGGTTACCATTTTACAAGTGTTAAGTCAAAATGAAATAAATAATGTCAATATTGTTGCATAATTGTCATTTACCAAGAAAGAATGCAATTTGAACATGATTTTTTGTTAAACTATTTAAGTTTGTACTGAAAACTTATTTACAAGAAAGCTTCAAGAAATAACACACAATAAAACGGTATGGATGTTTAAGGAAATTTAAAATCTGGAAAAAACCTCACCAGTCACTTGGTCAATATGATTTTCTTTTCAATCGAATTTCATTTATTAAAGATTTAAAAACATTAAAAAAATGTTTCCTGATTGATTTAAATTTGTTTGTAAATTCTGTTTATAACATAATAAACCATTAGTTGCCATATTATGTTTTCTTCCCTTTTTGTCTGATCTTTAAAAATTCAAAGTTAAATTAAATTATGCCGTTACCATTTTGTTAGTCCAATTAACGCAACAAGCTGAATCAAGTTAAAAAAATATAATTAAAATTTTCAATAATTGAAGATCAAATCAATTTTAAAAACAGGAATGGAAAAATTTTAACCCACGACAATTGCCAATTGGTATGGGTTTATTCAAGGGATTACCAATTAAATTTTCATTAGAGATGAAAAATTCAAGAAGACAACAAGTGGCTTAATTTAACCAGTTTCATTATAATCATATAAGATTGGAGTTGATCTAAGAAGTGATAGTAAGAACAAAAAAAGTAAATTTTTATAAAAATGCGTCCTCCAATGCCACCGCCCCCCATATTCGCCGATCCAATCTCCACACATGTCATCACCATCAAATTGAGAATGTTAGAGATATGAGAAATAAGATGACCTAGCAATAATAATGTTGTTCTTTATAGAAATGCATGAGAAATTTAGCTAATAATTTGAGTTTACCATTTGTATCAGAGGCATTGTTATATCTAAAAACGCATTTGATAAAATTCACGTTCTGTGTCCACACACAAGATAGTCAGGATTATTATCCTAAGCATTTATAAGAAAATTTACCCAGCTAGTACTTTTATTAATTAATTAATTCAATCTGGCAAAAAGATAGACTTTTTATGTACGAAGTATGTTTTGCTAATTTTAATTTAATTATGTCAACAATTTAAATGATTCTTATAATTTAATTTATTTATGATTACCCTTGATTACAAGATGAAATGAGAAGAAACGCAATCTTTTGTGTTCAGTAAATTATCTTTCAATGTTTCGATTCAGTGGGCTCAAGTGTCTTAAAAATTCGAATAGTCCCTAAGCTACAAGCTCCAACTATTTGAGTGCCCAACAAGGCTTAAATTCAGACGCCAAAGATTGAAGAACTAATTCCTGTCTTTGTAACAAAGTCTTTGTTCAAGAATTGTAATAAGGAAAACGCGAAATAACTAGCCAAGAACAAAAATTCAAAGTAATACAGGAGCAAAAGAAAAGAGTTAAGAATTTGAGTAAGTGGAGAAAAAAATTTCAGAAAGTGACCTTTGTAAAATGATTATTCTCATGAAAATATTAATAATAATGGGGGTTGAATAGTAAATTCAAAGAAAAGCTATAATAAAATTAGATAAAATCAACTCACAACAATATTTGTACTATGTATAACTGGATAAACATATATATTTTCACAATCTCTTTGTAATATGCAAAACTTTTAGTGAATCGACATGAAATTAATTTGAAACAAATATGAGAAATTCAATTATACATTTTTTCTGTTGAAACAAATCAATATTATTTTGATAATTTATTGTACAAGTTACAGCGAAGAAGTAATTACCAAGTAAGAAAGAAAACTGAAGAAAAACATGAACTCTTAGAGGCTCTTCAAGTATTAATGTATTCAATCATTTGTTTTGTTGAATATTTTTGCGTTTTTTAAGGAATAAATTTGTTAAGGATAAGATACTTGTGAGATTTAATATTGTTGTTATCTATAAAAAATGTCTGAGAGTATGATTTGGAAAATTTTGACCATTTTTGTTAACAGCATTGTGTATACTTTGTAAATGCCCTCACTCTGACTTTGAATTAAAAATAGCGTTCCATGGACTCAGAAGGAAGCTTAAAAACAAAAATAAATTCATAAACACCTTTTAATTCAAACAATACACCTGGTGTTCAATATCAGAGCAAGACATTTGGCATTTAATCTTAAACTTGTTGATACTCAAAGCTCAACAAATTCCTCGCAGAATGTCTTTAGTACTGTCAAGTGTAATTATTTTTTAAAGATTCAATTACGAAAACGTGAGAGCTATAGCGGGCAGCTTTAATGAGAGTGACGCAAAATAGCCCAAAAGAGGTGATCACTCATGTGCTTGTAAAAGGTAGGACAGAATTGATAAAGATCTTTTTTTAACTGTAAGTTAATGTTGTTTTCTAAAGAAATGTATGAGAATCTAATAATAAAAACTCTAGATAAATTCCAATGTGTGAAATAATTAAAGAAATTTACCCACAACCATTTGTGTTGCGACATTAACCCATAATCGCATAGCTTTAAAAAGTAGGCGGCATGCACAACATGAGATTCAGAGTCTCACCTTCTACTGTTCATTGCGCGCGCTAACACATCGCAGTTCTCCTCTTGCTATCCGCAGACCTAGACACACGCGCGCACACACAGGCCACACTCGCAGGGTCCTTTGGAGGAGAAGCATTGCTGGAAGGTACAGCTGACGCGACTTTACTTTGCATTTTGGCGTTCCAGGAACAAACCGTTGGGTTCTTGTACATTTCAAGTAACTCAAATAATGCTTAGATATATTCTTTACACATAACTAAAAGCGCATTAGCGTATGATTTCTAGATTATTAATTACAGCTTTTCAAAAATCAAGGTGAGATTCCGAATCTCATGCTGTGCGATTATGGGTTAAAGTATAATCGTGTGCAAAACAAAGTCTACGAAGCCAATGAAAGGTAACATACAAAGAAACTTAAGAAAAATATTTTTGATAATCAACACTTTGAGAAAACAAATAAAAAGTTCATACGCTAATAAATAGACATGGAATAATGTTAAGTTATTTTGAAACCATTATGAGCAATTCAAGCAAATAAAATTCGTTGATTCGATGATAACTGGATGGAAACATTGTACGAGTGAACAAACAAGCGAACTGAGAAGTGTCAAGGAGTAAGTAAAAAAACCCAAAAACTTGATCTCATAGCGACTCTACAAGTGTTAATGTATCCTATCATTGATTTTTAGTGCACTCTTACATAAATATATTTTATGAAGATCTGATGTTTAAGTCCAAATAACGGGGTTCTCTATAGAATATCATGAGAAACAGATTTAGATAATATATTAATTTACCATTTTTAAAATCAGTCACTTATTGTTGTAACCATTATACCACAATAGTTCCAAGTTTCTAAATTATTGCCTGAAGTTTGTTTCAAACATTTATATCATAACCATTTAAGTACCGTAATTTCGCGACAATAGCCCGCGGGCTATACGTGTTTTTACATCTATAAGAGGTCTACTGCGGACTATATTCGGGTGCGGGCAATACACAGGAATATTTACATAGTTGCTGCCTTTCTTAAATTATATGTCATTTCAATCAATATTTTCGCCATTTACTCACTGATTTTCAGTATTTTTTGTTTTATTTGGCTACTCTATATTCAAAATAGGAAAGTTTGCTAAGAATTCAGTTAAGAAGTACTAAAAAGTTCTGTCTAAGGCAACTAAATAGATTGGCAATTTGAAAGTGCGGGCTATATTCAGGTGCGGGCAATACACGAAAGTTTTTACAAATTCAGAAAAATTGCGGGCTATACACGTGGTGCGGGCAATACACAGGGTGCGGGCTATTGTCGCGAAATTACGGTAAACCTGTGACGTTCTACGTAATGAATAAAAGGAAAAATTTTGAAACGCTTGCTTAGAAGTTGAGAAATAATCTGTAATATATCAAATTATGCTTGCTTCAAATTTTTGCAATGCAGTGTTAACTAAGATTAGTTAAATAATCAAATATTAAATGTCATTGAAATTAAAAAAAACATTAAAAAGTCAATAAATTTTACCTTTAATGAATATTTAAAAATATAACCTTTTATGAAATGACAATCATGGTTCGAAATAATTGACTTATACATGTATTCATATTGTCCACTGTATTCATGATTGGCCATTGAAAATGTTCGAGTAACCATTTTAAATCTGTCCACTCAAAAGTTCAAGTATTTCAATATCTATATACATAAAAATGAATGTCTGTTCTGTCTGTTCCGTATGGATTCGGATACTACTGGACCGATCTTGATGAAATTTGTCAAGGATATCCTTTTCAAGACCCGTCAGATGATAGGCTATGTGCCGGATCATAATATCCAATGGATCACAAGATATATGGATTCTAAGGATTCTAATGCATTGTTGCTATGGCAGGCGTGCAACAATGAGTAATTACTTAGTTATCAAGGCAAAATATATGTTCTGTAATCTAGAACTTCATAGAAACTTCCAGAAATTATCCTTCTTTGAACGATACAACCTTGGAATGTTCTAGAATGTTCTAGAATGTACCTTCCATTGACGGATATATCCATGGAATGTTCTCGAATGTTCTCGAATGTTCTAGAATGTACCTTCCATTGACGGATATATCCATGGAATGTTCTCGAATGTTCTAGAATGTACCTTCCATTGACGGATATATCCATGGAATGTTCTCGAATGTTCTAGAATGTACCTTCCTTCGACGGATAAATCAATAGAATGTTTTCGAATGTTCTAGAATGTACTTTCCTTTGACAGATAATTCAATGGAAAGTTATGGAATGTTCTAGAATAACTTTACTAATGCCGGAGCGAAGCCCGGGCAGCTCATCTGGTTTTTACATAAACGTCATTTAGAAAAATTAAGTAAAAGTAGAACTAACTTCTTTAAAAATCTAAATTCTGCAACAAAATATAACCTTAAAATAAAAAGATTGACAAAATTAGAAATTGTAAACCTTTTTAGCGAGACTCTTTTAGAGTCGTAAGCTTATGCTATTGCCATCGTGTCTGTCTGTCTGTCTGTCTGACCGTCTGTCTGTCTGTAAACCTTTGTCCATATCCTGAGAGAACCGTAGACCCTAAAATTACCAAATTTGGCATACATACACTAGGGAGTATATGTAATCGACTAGTCAGACCAAAACTGGGCGCCATGGATCATGACGCCCATTCTGGTGACAAATGTATTCTGAGAGAACCGTAGACCCTAAAATTACCAAATTTGGCATACATACACTAGGGAGTATATGTAATCGACTAGTCAGACCAAAACTGGGCGCCATGGATCATGACGCCCAATTTTGGTAGCGCTAAGTTTTAAAAAAAATTTTTTGTGGTCACTACGTTGAAAATGATGAATAAATGTGTTGCACATTTTAAATAAAAATATTGGTCCCAATACACCTCTTTAGTGATCCAAATGGATCAAATAAAGTCGTTTTAAAAGTTTCTCAGTTGATAGTTCAAGTTTCTATTTTTTAAGAGTCTCGCACTTTGCCTGGCTTGCCAGACAATCTTATTTGTATATGGACATGAACATGCAAGGCAAATTATGCAAGTGTAAACCCTAAAACCATGTGCTCATTTTTCATTTAAGAATATCATTGATCTAAGAAGAGAAAAAGTCAAAGTCAAAGAAATGAGTTTTTACAAAAATATTGAAACAAGATTTATTCATTATTGAATTACAAAAAAAATTTTTAATAAAATTTTTACCTTTTAATAAACTCAGACAACAGAACAGCCAATATAAAAACAAAACACATGGCATTTAATCTTTAAAAAAAGTTTCTCAATTTCAATATACATTGGACATGAGACTGGTTATGGGTTCCTGAGTTGAGTTAAAAGTTCCTGGACTAAAAGTTAAAGTCATTAAACTTTTTGCAACACTCGGTCTTTCAATGCATGTAGAATATTTTAAAAAATTATAATAAAAATTTGAAAAATTATTTAAACCTTTGCAAATGCGCACAAAACAGTTGTAGTGAATATTTTTAATAAATCTTAATCTTTAATATAAAAATTCTTAATTAAAATGTTACAGTAAAATAACAATTTTTACACGTTGAATGACTCATTGACAAACTATCTGGACTCTTCAAAAACCGATGCAGTTCCTATAATGGTGAGAGCTACGTATAGCGGACCGGTTGATTCAGAGTGACGCAAAGTGGGCAAAATGGGAGACAAATAGAAAATGAAATGGAGCACTGCTCCAGGGTGAGGTTGAGTTGTTTGTGACTGATGAAACCTTGTTAGATGAAAGCTTGAGTTGCGGTCGCACTGTGCTTATTAGTATCCTCCGCCGCCACCATTACCACCACCACCGTAACCGCCGCCTCCACTTTCGCCCATGTCACCACCGCCCATGTCTCCTCCACCATATCCTCCCATGTCGCCACCGCCCATATCTCCTCCACCATATCCACCCATGTCGCCACCGCCCATACCACCGCCTCCCATATCGCCATATCCTCCACCACCCATTCCGCCACCATATCCACCGCCACCTCCGTCTCCACCACCTCCACAACCAGAGCCAGGCATCATAATCCTAGAAAGTACAAACAAAAATGCTCAGCAATGTAAACACAATTAGTCGATAGTAGTGAACTTACATGTCTGAATTCTTCTTGCCCGACTTGTACATGAACTGCATACATGGGGCACCAGAGATGATCCTTAAAAAGTTAGCGAGTTAGTTAAATATATGTTTTTGTTGTTTCTATGAGCACGAACGTTTCGCCTTTTTTGCCGCCACTTTTGATGATCATCATTCCACTTGCAGCTTCAATCTCGATTGCAAAGTGCAACACCAGGCTGACTGCACATGCAATTGACAATAATCCAATTCTGAAAAAGTTCACCATTTTCGAATGTTTTCTATGACACTGTTGAGTTAACTTTTTGAGACATTTTTAGCAGCAAATCAGTTGCTTTTATACTATGAGCCAATAAAGCATTTTGGTCTCTCTCCTGTTACTAACGAGACGTTATTAGCTAATTAGTTTGTTAGTTAGATGATACAATTGTCGGCTCGGCGGTAATTTTGTTTGTTAAGTCACTGACACGCGTCAGTGACCTCGATTTTCGTTGCTTGAACGAGAAAAAGAAGACTCAAACGAAAACGAAAGTTTCAATTAAAACGAGCTAATTGTTGAGCAAATGTAAACATAGTTTTGGCAGTTATTGCAGTTTGTTGTCTAATTTGCGTTCAATCCTGATGTGATCATCCAGTCGTGTCACATTAGTTTAACATTTGGGGATGAGGGGACTTTAACATTGTTAAGGCTTTTTGTAAGTGTAAACAACTAATCAACAAACAGTAGCGTTATGAAGCTTTCTTCCTATTCATATATCAATAATAGATAACGTTATTTTCGTAAAGAGGGAGAAAAGTGTAAATGAAAAAATTGTGAATTAGTAATTCACCAAATTTTTGGCTCAACAATTTAGACTTAAAAACTTATTTTGATCTAGATCAATAAATAACATTGAAAGCAAATCAGAAAATTGACTATTTGTTCATAAATATTCATAAATGCAATGCAAATGATTGAAATGCACAATTGTTTTACCTTTACCTTTTATTTAAAAGAAGAGAAAAGAAGACAAAAGTTTAAAATGGAACTTTGTTTTAAGTCAGTCAGCAGTTGTACTTGTAAGTTGAAATGTTGATTCACAAATTAACTTGTAGTGACCTTTTAAATGTTGAATTTGTTGAATTTTGTATTGCAAACATCTTCAAGAACAAAAATCATTGCAAAACAAAAAAGATAAACGGCTACTTCTAATGGTTTTGTTCGATGGAAACTCCCAGTTTTTCAATATAAACCACTGATTATGTTTACATTGATATATTTACATTTCAAAATAATATCCGAAAAACTTCAGTAAGTCAGGTTAATGCTTCTACAAGTCTTAGTGCATTGAATCATATGGTTTGACTGAACACCCTTGCGATAGAATAGACAGATTTGATTTAAAAGAACAAAGTCCAAATAATGTTATTCACCGTTGAAATGCAAGTGAATATGAGCTGGATAGGTTAAGTTGATTAATCTAGATAAATATGTTTTTAAATATTTTTTTTTATTAAACATAGAATTCAAATTTTGTGAAAATATTACCTTTAAAATTTCGGGGAAAAGTTTTAACAGGACAAAAATTAGAAATTAAAAGAATTAATTTGCATATTCGGAGAAAACATGGAAGTAAAATTAAGCAAATGTAACCCTTAAAATCATGCTCCCAGTTTAGTTAAGATTAGCATTGATCTAACAAGATAACTTGAAGATAACTCATAAAATATAAAATAGTATTTTGACCTTTAAACCTTTAAACAGAAGAATACACTTACTTGTTAGCCTTTAATCAAACTGTTAAAATGAACATTCAACGAGTTCAGTACTCGTGTATTTAATCACAAAAGATTAAAAAAATACGTACTAAATAATCTTGATAATAAAATATTTCGGTTTAACTTGGGGAAAATTTTATGTACAAATGATATCTTTCTAAAACCAGCAAAATCTATGAACCTATGAATTTGTAATGTATTTCAAAAATATAAAACAAAAAGATTGCATTTGTAATAATTTGGTATAGTTAACTCATAAAAATTCGCGACGGGTCAATAAAATTAAATATTTGAGTTACTGTTAATTTCAATTGTTTGAAAAAACAAAGAAAAATTTAATTAATATCTTTACTTAAAAATAAAATAAAAGTGTAAAAGTTTCAATGTATTGCAATTAATGGATAAAAATAGTTGTTATATAGATTGTAATGATTGGCTGATTTTAGAAAAATTTGTTGTAGGAGTTAAAATAATGTTTTTTATTAAAAATGCAAAATATTGTCTTAGAAACTGGTTTGGGGATTCTGAGTAGAACAATTTGCGTTTGAGTCTTATAGAACAAAAGTGAATGTGATATTTAAGCAAGCTATGTGTAATAATAATACTCAGATTTTCAAGGAATGTAAAAAATGAGACACTGTCAAACGTTCATTATTAAATAATTTGTCATAAACTGAAAATAAACTTTTAAACCAACGAGAAAAACTGTTTAAACAACATATATTGAAAGCTAATTTAAATTTGATATAAAAACCTCGTTCCAAACTTTACAGTTAAACTTTTGTAACCTTTTAAAATTTAAAAATTTCCCGTGATATTTCCAAAAATAAAAACATTCATTCATTGACTGCATAGTACCCAATGCACTCACAATCAATTCCACTCAAAGTGCTAGAGAATTGATCAAAACTTGGAACCACCTTATGGCAATGAGGATGATATTGTGAATACCAAAACAGTGTAACGAATATTTTCCGTTTGATGCTGTTTGCAGTAAGTTGGATTATAAAGACTCTGATGTAAAAAAGAATAAAAGAGATACAATGAATAAGATCGTTTGAGTTAAGAACATAATCCTGAAATGAGATCCTGAGATGTCGTCAGTTTGAATGTCAGATCTTCAGCAGGCTCATGCACGGAATCTAAGCGACAATAATGAAGAACAATTCCTGGGTTAGCTAAAAAAGTGTAAAAGACAAAAAAACAAGACTTTTGACAAGAACAAACAAGTACAGTAAAGTGCCTATAATTCGAAATTTTTTGCAGTCAACTTTGGAATTTGATTTCGAATTACGAATTATGGGAACAGGCTATTTTAACCCAAACTGAACATGTTAGGTTAAAATAGTCCAATAAAATATTATATTTTGTGCATCCAAATAAAGTCTTTATTGTAAACAAAAGGACAATGTTAAGAATCAATAATGATAAGGATGATACAAAATTGAAAATAATATACAATATGAAATTAAATTGGCTTAAAATAAGAACGAATATCTGACTGTTTCTTTTGGTCAATGTATGCTCGAATAGTATCGTTGAGGTAATTGGTAAGGAATGCACTTGATTCAGTCGATCCAACTGTAGTTTGGCACGAGTGTTGCAGAAGAAGTGAAAGTGCATTGATTGCTTCCTTGTGAGTCACATCTGGCTCAACTTCTTTCTCATCGTCCTCCGTTTCTGTATCCGAGCTGTTGGGTCCGTCCACCAAAGTGTCCGCATCACAGTCACTTATCTCGTCATCTTCCTTTTCTTCTCCTATCAAAAGGTTGTTATCGGCATTGAGATAGTCTTCGATAGACACATTGGCAGGAAAGAGCTGTTCGATAATTATGCGATTGACAGCTGGGAATTCTGGTAATTCTTCAGGCTCTTGATCATCTTTCAAGTGAATGCCAGGGAGAGATTTTCGAAAACAATTCAAAAATGTTTGTGAAGTGACAGACTCCCAGGATGTGCTCAGAAGACGGATGCCTTGTAATAGATTTATCGGCTTGATTTGCACTGTTTCGCTTACATCTTTTAGTTGTGACCAGTAAAAGTTGATTAGATTTCGTTTGTACAGTGCTTTCGCGCTGGCAATGATGCCTTGGTCCATTGCCTGTGATACTGAAGTGGTGTTGGCAGGAAAGTATACGATTTCAACATGTTTAAGATTGAGCTTCAAATTGCGGTGACCAGAGAAATTATCGAGTAAGAGGAGGACTTTGCGCTTTTCAGAGGCAAACTTTCTCTCGAGATTTTGAAGCCATTCACGGAACAAGTGTCGAGACATCCAGGCTTTGGTTTGCTGACGGTACTGTGCTCCAATCTGTTTGACTGTGTAGTGTTTCTGTTTTGATGTCATTTTAGGCCTATAGGGAAGCATCGCGGCTTAGTGGATTTTCCAATCACCAGTGGAACCAACTTTTCAGTGCCAGTCATGTTTGCACACAGGAGCACCGTCATTCGTTCTTTACTTTGTGTTCCACCGTGACATTTTTCACCTTTGAAAGCGATGGTTCGACTAGGCAAAAGTCGATAAAATAAGCCAGTCTCGTCGGCGTTGAAAATGTTTTCTGGTTCGTAACTTTCCAGTTTGGCTTTAATCTCTTCGATCCAGTCTTCAAAGACCTGTAGATCAACTTTTGCAGACTCACCACACACAGTCACAGTGGAAAGACCTTTTCTTAATTTAAATCCGCGCAACCATTTGTTTGAAGCGGTAAAGTTTGGGTATTGCATCTCCTTTGCCAAAAACATTGCCCTCTCTTGTAGCCAAACACCAGAGGAAGTAAGAGAGTGGTTGTACATTTTGGAGAAATCAGCAAAAAGGCGCTTTTCAAGCAAAGGGTATTGTGGCTTTTTGGATCGATATTTTTTTGATGATCCACGGTTTAACGATTTGTTAAGAATTTTGTCTTTGTTCGCAAGATATCCAGAAAGTGTAGAGACACCAATCTTGTGCTTCAAAGCAAAATCTTTAAGTTTAAGTTTGATGACTGAGTTCTCGTACTCTTGCACAATTTTGGCCTTCTCCTTGTCACTTTTGCTATTGTAGATTGTGCGAGGCATCTAGAGAGGTTACTTATTAAATCAAATCAAATCCAATCAATGACTTACTGTTGTGAGAGATTGAGGTAATTAAGAGTAAAGAGAACGGAAAAAAAGAAACACAGAGCACGTGTGACTGGCGAACTCAAGACACAATGCTGTAGTAGAGCAAAGTGCACTCACACACCTACAGTCGACTCCATGTGTGGTGGGTCCTGCATATAGTATGTTTTCTTGTAACATTTCATAAACAAAGTCTAATAATAGTGTTTACTATGCAAATCATCAATCAAAATCGTGTTTTTCAAAATTATAATTAATTTTTTTTCGAATTAACTCTTTAATGTCATTTCGAATTACGAATTATGGGAGTTTTTTCGAAATATGAGACCCTTTTGTACTGTAATAGGTACCGAAATATAGGAATTTTGACAATTTTCGGTTCGAATTGCGAATTATGGGAGTATTCGAATTAAGGGAGGCACGAATTATGGGCACTTTACTGTAACTTATCAATTAATTAATTTTTTAACCATTTGTTTGACGATAGAGTCTATTAATGAATATAATGTACAAGATTGTGAAACAAGTAGTCAATAAATTTTGATAAATATTTTTAAATATTTCATCTAATTTTATACAAAACAGCGTTATCTAATATTAATTTAATAATTAAATGATGAAAATGATGAAAAAATAAAGAAAACCTATTAAAAACACACTATGAGAACGTTCCAATTTAATTTAAATAAACAAATAAATATATTTCATTTTTTTGAATATGTTTGTGCAGTCGATATTGTGTAGTGCAATATCCGTTCAACAAAATGATATGCATTCAAATAGATTACTAAATATGTATAACTACTGATTATATGGCATTCATTTTTGATCATATATCTAATCGTATATTTGAATATTTAATTAGATTCCTTTCAGAATATAGACGTCTCAATGAATCGCATGAATTTGAACGCCATTTAGATTATGCTAATGATAAAATTATGTTAAGAAATTGACTTAAAAATAAAAACCCTTTAAACATTTGTAAAATTGAATTAAACAAGAAAGTAACCCACAATGATCATGGGCTCAGTTTATTAGTTTAGATTACCATTTATCGGCATACTAATATGTAAACAAACGAAAACTCACAAAAGATATAATAAAACAAAGATTTTAAAATCATGAGAATAAAATCAAATATATGAAATTAAATTTTAACCTTTTAATAAGATGCCCTGATAGCCGATGTAATTTGAAATTCAAAATCTGTAAATTGTATTTCAAGCTCAAAAATTTTTAGGCTTTTGAAATGAGTCTCAAAAGTTGAACAATTAATAAATCATTAATAAAGTATATTAATTACCTTTAAAATTGAACCACACAGGACTCTTAAAAATTTAATCTTAATAAATATAAATAAACTTAAATTCCTATAAATTCAAAATTCCTTTTTCGTATGTTCGTACGTCAATGAATTTTGCCCCTCATGAGGCCAATCATCATGTAATGTTTCATATCAATCATGCAATATCCGTTCAACTAAAGTGATCTGCATTCAAACAGATTACAAAAAGACTTTAATTAAATCGCTGACTAATTAGCACAAAAGTTGAATAACTAAAAACACGATCGTTTCCTATCTTAATATATCATGAGGTTCCTTTCAGTAAGTATTCATTCACTCTGTCTGTATGCCAGTCTGATGACAGAACGACATGGAAGTCATCCACTTCCTGTCAATTCTGGCAACTTTATGTAAGATAATGATCAAATCCTAAAAAGTTATATATAAGTCACAAGCAGAGTTGATTTACAAGTTTATTTGTTTGTTTGTTGGAAGTTATCAAGTGAAAACATGACTCAACAAGTTCCGTCCAGCCAATCTTTTCCATGTGATCCAAATGGAACTCAGTTGGAATCCCAACCAGCACCACAAGGTCCACCACCTCCTTATTCTGTGCCCAACTTTAAAGCAGATTCCACAACAAGTGTTGTAACTACTACTACACGAATTCCTCGTGAGATCACGGTAGTTATGAAACCCCCACTTGGAATGGATCCCAAGGTGGTGGTGTGTCCTCGATGTCGTGCGAGTGTTGTCACTCAAACCTCATCCACTCCGGGACTGTTGACCTATCTGCTCAGTACTCTTCTCTGTCTTTGTGGGTAAGTTGAACAAGTGAATAAGTTTACAATCTTTTAGTTAGATGTCTACATTTGAACAGAAACCTTTTGATTTTTCAAATTGGATTAATGATAATATTTTATCATAGATGCGTATTTGGCTGTTGTTTGATTCCGTGCTGCATGGACGAGACTCAAGTAAGTTGATAAAGTATTTTCAAGAAATTAAAATATAGAAAGTTTGAAATCAGAATTTTTCCTAAAAATAAATATAACAAATAAACTAATGACTAACGTTTGACCTCTAGGATACCGAACACCGATGTCCACGATGTCGATTCTACTTTGGCAAACACCGACAACTTCAATAAGCAGACATTTGATTTTTAAATATAGAAACCTTTAAAGGTTAAAGGCACCTGTAAACATGAGACACTTAATCAAATTAAAATATAAAATTGTTTTTATTTATCAATATTTATTACCTTTTCAAAAAGTAAAACTAGTTCAAACCCAAAGAAACATTGTTGTCCCTAGTTAATGTTTATTGATTATTTTGAACAAAAATATTTGATTTTAAATAACCATTTTATGTATCAAATAAAATAATCCATGAAAACGAAAACAAACGTTAATTGTTGCTGAGATATTTTGTGCAAATGTTCAAGGCTGTGTACACATTGAGTAGACTAACGGTCATACGATTTTCAAGTGAAGGTCGAGAAACATGTTGTTTTTGGTGGAGAGGATAAAAATTTAAAACTTTGGCCATTTTAATTTTAGGTCGATTGAAATAACTATAAAGTAAATTCTTTGAATAACAAACCAATTCGAAATGATTGTGAATGATAAGAAAAGAAATGCATTCTTCTGGGGGAATGCGATATTTATTGGTAAAACCGGTTAAACTTTGAAAGTGTCGAATACAAACCAACAAGTTGATTTATAGAATACTAGCTTAAGCCGATCTTGATTGAAGATTGAGAGCGAGATGTTCAGAAAGCCCAAGAGTATAAACAAAAATGACTTAAAAACGATCCACTAGAAGAAAGAGAGTGCTTAATTAAATAGACTATTACACTGTAAGCTTTACGTTGCTTCTACAGAGAAAATTTTCATATCTGCATCTATAGCGAATGTTGGCCTTCTTCTCTATAGCAAAGTTGAGAGGACAACATTTTCTCAGTAGAGAATTTTTCTCTGTTTTCAAAAGCTCAATTATTTACTCCTATGGAGAAGATAAGCTTCGCTATAAACGAAATTTGATTTCATTTTGATGCTCTCAAATCTTTTACCCCTAAAATAATCAACCTAATCATATAACTTATTTTAATCTGATTTTAATAATGAAGACAAATTATGTCACATAATAATAATTATAAGAAATACAAAGAAAGAATAATCAAATAAATAATCCAAAAATAATTTGAAGGAATCATCACTTCTTAGCTTTTTTGGTTTTAACCACTTTCTGAGCCGTCGATTGCTTTCGCTTTCCTTCTTCCTTCGTCGCATTTTTCCTATCTTGAACACGCTGGCGCAGATTGTCTCGATAACGTTGATGAATATCTTTGATTTTCTTTAAATCCAATTTATCATAGGGGAATTTACGCAAAAGTGAATCAGAAAGTTTGACTACTTTGGTTCCAACAGTTTCGGCAACTAGATCTTCTTGCTCATCAGAACTGTCAACTTGTGCTCTGGCCAATAAATTTTCAACAGCAGATTCATCGGGAATATCTTGATCTTGATCATTTCCATCTTCGGATGTGTCTTTTTTAGCTGAATTGCGATCAGGATAACATTTAGGAGTACATTTCGCTAAAATCGAACATTTGTGCTTAAATTTATTGTTCACCTTGTTTGCCAAATAAGCCTAAAAGAAAAGTATGAGTTTATGATTTTAAATAAAAAGTAAATACTCACAGAAACATTAGGTAAATCTTCGCATTTTGGTGAGCGACACTTGAGTGGGTATTTTTCTCGGTATATTTGATAGTATTCGTCTAACTTTAGCATATCAGCGCTGTTTTCAATTAGGCGCGAGCAAACTAATAAGATTGAACTATCACGAACTTGAAATGGGAATATAAAACAAAGTCGCTTGTAGATTTCCATAGCAAAAACAGCCAATTTGCCCGAAAAGTCATCAGGGAAGTAAAAAGAATCAGTTCCCGTGTTTATCTTACGAAATTCTTTTTCTTCTTCCATCCACTCACTGACACACACATCTGGGTAGTAACTCCACTTAGATTTTTCAAAGTTAAACTTCAAAAAGTTAAAATTTCCGTCAGGGAGAACTGCTTCCTTGTTAGAAGAAGGACAAGGATTGATCATGTAAATTCTATTTCCATTTTCAAATTTTGTTTGAGGGAAATTAAAAATAATTTCTTCAGTGGTGACAACACTCTCGGATAATTCAAAAGAAGTTGTCAATTGTACATCAGATTGCATCAAAGTGGAATTAGCAGAAGGGCAAAATGTTAATTTTCTTATTAGAACATGAGGCTTCAGCAGTGGCATTAGCAAATTGCATAAAGTCGGAAATAGTAAGACTATTTGAGGATTTTGATAAAGACAAAGAATCGACCGAATTAAGAGAATAATTCTGAACAGAAGAAATAAATTTTTTCCTTTCCGGGGGAAGAATTTTTGTTCCTTCCGAATACAACATTGGGCAGCAGAACCAATTCCGGCGATTATCTTCATTACTAATAAATGATAAAAAGGACTCTATCGAAGTAATATCTAACGCTGTAAATAAATGAAAAATAATTAAGTCACAAAATAATTAAATATGTAGACATATTTTCACCTTTGAGAGGAGCGACAAAATGATGATAATCTAAGTCATCGCACATTTGGAATATATCACCATCAAAAGACATCATGAAAAGTGATTAAGCAGACTAGATAAGCACAAATGAAGAGAGAACATGTGCAATGGCAAACCAACAGGCAAATGAGCTGATCTTACAAAGTGAGCAAATCTGCAGACAAGTCAAGCGGAAAACTCACGTGAATCACATGTGAGTCAGATCTGAGTCATACAGAGGGTTGCGCAGTCTCAGAAGACCTAAAAATGCGCGCCTCATACTATCGATAGTGCAATTTCATTATTAGGGCGAGACTATCGTGACAATCGTTCTATTTGATAGCTTATTAGTTACACGTGCGAGCACATTTGACGCTGTGACAAGTGGTTGGCTTAATTGCCTAATTTGATGTCATTATTGTCGATGTTTAGAAGATTCACTTCTCATTAATTTCGCTTTGTGTAACATTTCTAAGTTTCTCACATTCTACTTCATCACCATGAATCGTGTTGTGAGAAAAGATCTCAATCCCAAGGTCAAGTTTAGAGAATTTATGTTGGGTTCGATTTTGTCAAAATGCTACTTCCAAGCCGTCAATTCGAGTTCAGGAGTTGCATACTGTTTGTCTCCATGTTCATATCGTATAGATTCCGGTAAAAATCATCTTTACGAACAACACCTCCAAAGGATGCATCCTGACGAATACGAAAGACTAATGAACAGGTTTGTTTTCAAAATCACTTTTAGTGAATTAATGTTTATTATTTATTAAAGGCACTTAGATAAATTTCCACCAAATCGAACATTACCTCAGCAGGGTTGCCACTCTGATGATACTCCTTTGATGGACATTGAGGATGAACTAAGGCCTGCGGATAACGATCGTGTTGCCTGCGTCAAAGAACTCGTTACCAAATTAGTAGACCAGTCTCGATTTTTCGATAAAGTTGACGATCTCGAATCGTACAACCAAGAAGCTGTTATCGAACAGTTGAACGATATTATGCGTGGACGATTAGAGTGTTTGATATCTTTTGAAGATTTTAAAAGACTTTCTGACCACCTTTTGACCAACATCGTAAACAAGCGACTTGATTCACGAATTACTAAAGAAGCTAAAGATCTTATTGCTTCATTTCGTAAAAGCGATTCACTGCAGCAAGCATTCCTAAATAGGACCACAATGTATATTGAACCTAAAGCTGTCGAGTTAAATGGCAAGAAAATTGGCCAGTACGTAGATATGAAGCAATTAGCTAAGTTGGCACTCAGAAATGCATCAATTGTCCAATCAATCATTGACGAGCAAAAGCGAACCAATGATAAAATGCCAACCAAATATGAAAAGTACGACTCTGAACTATGCTGCAGTCCCGATCGACTTTCGCTCCTTCTTGGCAAACTCCGCATTGAGCTTGGTATTGATGATTTTTCGATTACCAAACAAAACCGAAAGTTTTTGGTCGTCTATGGAGTTTTTACCAACATCCCCGCCAAAGAAAGACTGAAGAGGCGTGATATATTTCTTATTGCCATTGCGGATCGAGATAAGATGAAAAATGCCGATGTTAGCGTTAATGACTTTCTCGAGGAATTGGTAAACGATTTGGAGAAATTAATCAATGATGGTATTTCAGTGCGAGTGCAATATCAAAGTGGTCTCAAGGAAACGATCAACGTTAAAGTCGCTCTCACTGCTTTAGTCGGCGATAACCTTGGTATTTAAATAATTTGTTATTTTCTGTTTTCTAAATTAACTTTTACAATTTCTAGGGCAATATGAGCTTCTGGGATTAAGGACCACTTTTTACAAAGGTTTTATATGTCGTCATTGTGCGTGCACTCATTCGGATATTCAGAAAATTAGCAAAAGTATTCGAATGTTACTTGGAAGTGAAAGTGACCTTGAAGAATATCAGGGTAGGATCATGCATAATATTTGCATCTCTATATTTACTTTTTATTATTTATAGCTGCAATAAGGGAAGTACACGAACTTGAGACGAAAATGAAAGAAGCACTAATGGAAAATCCCAGCTTAAGTGAACAAAGCCTGAAACGAAAATTTAAACCCAAAAATCGACTTGGTGTCAACAAGGAATGTGTGTTCACAAGATTAGCTGGGATTAATATTTGGAATATTGCTCCTGCAGATGTGCTCCATGACTTAGCAGGTACATTTGTTTTTTGTTAGTCTAATATATAACTTATATCTTGCAGAGGGAGTCATTCCTCGATTATTAGACATAATACTGCGTCATGCCATCGATATTACGAAGTTTCCGATGAATATGAAAAGAAGACAAACATCTTTCAGATGGAAACACGAACAAATAAAACAGAAAATTGAATCATTTCATCTTTATAATGACAACATTTCAGTCTCTTTGAAATCACAAAGACCCTTCTTTAATTTTCATGGAAAAGCAGTTCAGGTATCCATTTTTTGTAAATAATATTTTATTTAATTCGAATTTATTTAGCGAGTTGAAGTTTTTGCTAGACTTTTGGAAATCTTTCCCGATGAATTTATTTGTGATATGAACAATGCTGGATTTAGATTATTTTTGACTTTGCATCAATTCTGTTCGATTGCCTTTAGTTTCGAAGTGACCGAAGACGATCTAAAAAAACTCGACAAATACGCCAAAGAATTGATTGAGTTGATTAACGAACTTGAAGGTGAGGAAGAGAAGCAAGAAGAAGAAGCCGAATTTGAAGCAGAAGATGGTGTTGGAAATGAAATAGACCAGAAGGCGGACGATGAAGATCAAAACAAGGATGATGAAGAAGAAGAATATGAGGACATCGAGGTTGATTTTGATGGCGATTTATATAACGACGAAGCCGAAGATGAGTCTACCAAGAAGAAAAAGGCCCAGGATTTGGTCTTTAGCAAGCTTCATACGCTTTTACATTACTCTGATTTGACTCGACGTTATGGACCACTTGTTTTATTTTCTACATTGAAATACGAAAGAAAGCACGTATTTTTTAAGAACTTACATATTATTATGAGGAATTTAAAAAATCCAACACTATCTTTTGCCGCTCACCACCAAAAGTCGCTTGCAATGGTGCTTCAAGATGGAAAATTCTTACAGACCGATTTTTTTTCTGATAATACTCTTGAATTTGCCAAATCAGGATCATTCAAAGGCATTCGAGATATCTCTTATTCCGAACTGAATTCACGTTTAAGACCGTATCGCTTACATAAGAATATTTTGAGGAAAATCAATTTCAAGGAATCAGCTCGTAGAGAGTATTGGATGTCAGCAGAATCGTTTGTTGCAGCCAAAGATGGGACGGTCTATGCTTTAGGCGTTATTTACGAACTTCAAAAGCGTAATAAAGACAAGATTCCCGAAGTAATCAACCCTCTTCATGGTAAATTATTAGTCGAAATGAAGTATCTATTCTACAAGAATGACTTTTTATTTGTTAAAAGTAATCCCTGTAATAATGTGCGAAAAAATGTAAAAAAACACTTCATCCACATCTTATCTTATACGTGGAGTAATGTAAATTTATAATTCTTATAATTCAAATATTGTTCACTTTGTGAATACTCTATTATGATTAAACATATTAATATTAATGTCATTATTGCAATCAATTGATTCGAATCAACTCAATCTGTCAACTCTTGCGTCAACATTAAAGTTTGTTGCAAATTTTCTCTATTGAGAAGGTAAGTGCCTTCTCTATTTTAAATTTGATTTCTTCACCATAGACGATAAAGAGTGAGAAACAACTTCTGTAGGGAAGTTTGTTAGCTTCTCTATGGTGAAGTATAATTTTCTCTGTAAAAGCAGTTTCTCGCTCAGCTTCGACATTGACGCAAAAGCTCAAACAATTCTCCACAGAGAATTCTAGATTTTAGAGTGTTAAGGTATAAATAGATTATTGCAGAACAAGGCAGTAAGAGTTGATTGCTCAAATAGTTATGAAGTTACCAATGACTAAGTGTCGAAAAAAACAGTTTCAATAATCTCGTATGATGACTATGGTTAAGAATTGATTGAAATACATGAAAAACTTTGCGATTTAGGAAGATGAAAATATGTTCTTCATAAGAAAGCGACATTTGTGGATAAATACGGTTTTTGATGATTGGAATAATGATTTGTAGATTTGAAAAAATTGGTCAAAATTAAAGAAGCACAAGAAGACAAAGAGATGAGATATGAATGTGAGTATCCTGAAGCATCAGACGAAATATCACGCAAAAAGAAAATTTTTGTTGAGAATTTTTGCATTTGGGTAAAGAAGTATACAAATCACACTTACAAACAGTTTTTAACACTTTGGCTTTTGATAATTTGGGAGAATAATCTCCTAGTCAAAAGTTCGTAGACCTTTTTAATGAAATGTGTAATAATGCAAATAAGATTGTCTGGCAAGCCAGGCAAAGTGCGAGACTCTTAAAAAATAAAATAGAAACTATCAACTGAGAAACTTTTAAAACGACTTTATTTGATCCATTTGGATCACTAAAGAGGTGTATTGGGACCAATACTTTTATTTAAAATGTGCAACACATTTGTTCATCATTTTCCACGTAGTGACCACAAAAAATCTTTTTTAATCTTGGCGCTACCAGAATTGGGCGTAATGTTCTATGGCGCCCAAGTTAATTTTGACTATTCGATTACATATGCTCACAAGTTTATCTATCCATAATCTTTCAATTATAGATTGTATGGTTCTCTAAGAAATATCATTTGTCACCAGAATGGGCGTCATGATCCATGGCGCCCAGTTTTGGTTTGACTAGTCGATTACATATACTCCCTAGTGTATGTATGCCAAATTTAATAATTTTAGGGTCTACGGTTCTCTTAGAATACATTTGTCACCAGAATGGGCGTCATGATCCATGGCGCCCAGTTATGGCCTGACTAGTCGATTACATATGCTATAAAGTATATGTGTGCTAAATATGACAATTCTAGGGTCAATGGTTCTCTCAGGAAATGGTCAAAGGTTAACAGACAGACAGACGGACACGATGGCAATAGCATAAGCTTACGACTCTAAAAGAGTCTCGCTAAAAAAACACTAAAAATAAAAAACTGTTAAACATTTGCATATCTATTTATTTGCGTAAATTTATTTGAGAAAATTTAAGAGCCAAATTGATAACACCTAGATTGTCATCGATTATATAATATGAAAAGACTAAGTTAAAAATACAAAAATTTAATAATAAGAATAATAATAACAACAAATGGAATTTTTACCTTTAAATTTTGGAAAGAGAGCGACTTCGAAGAATTAATATCATAGAAAAGTTTGAATAATTAAAAAACTAAAAATTAATTTATTGTTGATAGTCTTCCATATTTTCATATTTTCATGTATGAAGCAGACTTTCTTGGTTAATCGGACAAGGTTCTTTTAAAAAAAACTGGGACTTTAACTATAGATGATGATTGTGATTGAAACAGAAATTTTTTTAATCATTTTTTAAATTCAAAAAAATAAATTTTTGTAACAAAAAATTATACTTTTTCTTCTAGTAAAATTTTTTACCTTTCGACAAATGAGAGACATACAAGCATAGGAAAGTGAGGAACCTGGAAATACAAGTGAGTGTAAAAAGGTAGGATAACACTTAGAACTTAAAAAATTATAAAATACAAAATGCATGAAAAATAAAGAAGTGGAATCTTATCGATATTTTGACAGAAGACAAACCAGTTATAAGAAAGGTCGGGGACAATAATCAACTTGCAAGTGGTTAAAGAGCTCTCACAGCTCTCTTGTCAGCTTTAATCAAGAAACATGGGCAATTATGAAATAATTAATTTAAAAATTAAGCATATTTAATGTTAATAAGATAAGTAATATTTTATTAATAAGAGTTTTTACCATTATTATCCAAGTATGTGCGCAATGTGGTAATGTCAAAGCAAATCTATAAGGAAAGTTTAATAAAATTGAAACATTGTAAGCATTGCCTACTGAGCAATAAAAAGACAGAAAAAACTTTAAAACAAAGAAATGTTATTTCTTAAATATAGTTTATAACCTATTTTATGAGTCAAAGGTTCACCTTTAAATTAAAGTTAAAGTTTCCTTGCTTGCCTAACAAGCGTTTTCAATTGGCGCAAGGTTATAATAGTATTATGTAAATTGAAATTGTTTGCGAAAAAGTGAACCGAACCCAAATTTTGGAACTCATTTAGTTTGAAGACGAAAATATATATGTTTTGTAAATGTTCTGTACTGAGTAGATGAACAGGTGAGAGAGCGTTATGTTCTTGTTAATGGACTTGTTGATTTATTGGGTATCTGGTGAAATGATCAATTGATCCTCTCGGTTGAAGGATAAGGTCAATTTCTAGGTCAAACAAAGTTTATTTAAAACAAAGTAGTATATGAAGCTCTTGTGAGGAGAAGACGATCGAGATATCTAAGCGAATACCTGAGAAAGACCAAAAGAAAGAGTAGCTAATGAGGCAACACAGTGACCTTTAAGTGACACTGTCAAATAAGAATGTAAATTCTTTGAATGTAGATTTAAATCATGCATCCCTTGTGTTAACCAAAAGTTAAATTGTTAGTAATACTTCTTTGAAAGCATTAATAATTATAAATGGCGGTGAAATATTTGATCCAATTTAATAAAATCCAGCAAGTTGTATTCGATTGATTATCATATTTAAAATTTTAAGATAATTAAGTTATGAATATCTAACCACTTATCTAGCCCTGACCAAATTGAAATATGATTTTTAATATGACAATTTTATAAACAAAACAATCACCAAAATTGTTTTATAAAAATACACCTTTTTTGCAAAAAAAGGCGACAAAAATTTGAAAACGAAAAATCTTGTACCGATAATAAAGTTGTAATCAGAAAAACATTTATGAATAACTTTTAACATTAACAATATGAGAATAATTTTTCAGCATCTAGAGAACCCAAAATATGTTTGTACAATTAGCTTGAAATGAGGATTATTTGTACTGATATTTGCTTCAGTGTTGATAAGGTAAACAATCGGGGATTTATATGTGATGGGTAATATTGGGAATGTTCTAAAATGATGAAAAAATGTAATATACGGATTTTTTGTAATTAAAACCTTTTAATTGAACAGACCGACAGCAGTGTAGTTTATTAAAATCTCGACAAATGATGATAAGCAAAGTATTCATATAGTACACTTGTACACTCGTGTGATCAAACCGAGAATAGAAAACCGGGAAAGACGAGGGGAGAACACTTACTTAGAATCATTATATGAACACGATAGGCACATGATAATTGTAGAATGAGGCAGTAGGGGGGCGTACTTTAATTACGTGATCAAGGGTAGCAGGGAAGGGGGTTTGACGGATGATCACACCTTGATCACGGCAAAGTAGGGGAGGGGTCCAATTCAAATTCTAATAAAATTTTAAAGGGTCTGTCTTAAAACTGTCGTTACTGTCAATGCACCAAGTAATTCTTAAATTACAAATGACACATTTGTAATGCGATTTGATATGATATTGAATACTATGACCTACTTTTAGTGTTGGATTTTATAACCGGCTCAAAAAAGTAAATGTAGAGGGGGGTCTGCCCTTGGATCACCACCTGATCACATGGGGGGAGGAAGAGTTCAAAAAGTCGATTTTCTTGATCACGTGATTAAAGTACGTCCCCTAGGTGGTGATCGAGATTTTTTTAACCTGATGAATTGAAAGATAATTTAATTGGAAAAACGTTGTTCAGTTCAATCGTTGTTAAATCGAATTCACATGAACATTTGTTGAAGAGTGATAACGGGAATATAAAGTGTTCAATAAAATATTTTACATTTCATTGATTAAGTTATGGAACCATTTAAACCATTCAAATATAAACAACATTTTGTATGACAAAAAAGATTCATGAATATTTGAAATAAAGGTTTTATAAACCCAATTTTAATTTTAATTTTTTGTTAGAAAACCTTTTGAAAAGAAGTGAAAGAGCTATCAGAGAAGCTAACAAAAAAATTGTATATGCAAAACATAAATTAACGTAATTATGCAAACAAAACTAAATTGTAGTCAAACATTAATAAATGCTCACATTCTTGACCGTATATATAAGAGATTTACTCATCACTCCGAAAACAGGTTATGCCGAAAACAGCAGGGGGCAAGTGGCGCGTGCCACTCAAACAAAGACTTCATTGTTCTCCGCACCACAGGTGGTCCACGTTATGCCGAAACTCAAGTGACGGTGCCTCTTTAATAAAGAGCTCCTTTGTTCTCCACGCCACAGGGGGTTTCTTGGAATATCTAAAGAAACGTAGTAAATGAAGATCGCGACAAAAGAAAACGTGATCGTGACTACCCCCGAGTATCAGACTACTAAAACTAAAGAAAGAAGAAGCCATGGAGTCAACATGTTATAAGTGCCCTTTTAAGACAATGGGAAAGAACGTTCCTCAGCTATTAATCGTGCACATGCTCACGTGCTTAATTAACGTTATCAAAAATATATAAAATGGAAATTAAAATATACAACTGCTTTGATTAAAATTTGAAGCCATTTTAAAGATGCGAATAAAACGTCAAAACCATTGGTTAAAGACACTGGTAAATTTCAAGACTGTATTTGGTCGTGAAATGTTTATTAAATATATTTGAAAATATTGAATGTCGATCCATTTTAGTATAACTTAGAAAACCTTTTTGACGAGTATTAAGATGTCGACAATAGCTCCTCCAGCAATACAACTAGGCAACATTAATTAAAATGTTTTCGATGTATGTGGATTTGTAATGTAATTGTAAATTTATTGTTTGGATTTTTGTTTAAAAAATAAAGTGATTTTAACATTAAAGTTGAATATTAACCAACATAGACTTTGCCCATAAAATCCTGTATTAATTATATTGTTAAGCAAACTATTGAACAAACTTTATTAATTGTAAAGGGAGCATGATTGGATAAATATTAGCTATACATTTCATTTAAAAAGTCAAATATAATTTAATTTACTAAGTTATAATAAATTTTAGAAAATTTTAACCTTTTGAAAAACATAATAAATTAGCCAAATTAATGCTCTCGAGATTCATGGAAATATGAAGATGAAGAATATTAAAGTGTAATCAAGTGTTTTGGCATTGTGATTTGTTGGAATGTTCATAAAAGTATAAAAAGGTTTTAGCATGTACTGATATAACTAATTAAACAAATTTAAAAAATTTAAAAAAAATTTACTCAAACATTTTACAAATATAAAAGGAAACGAACCATTTACTGGTTGTTGGCATGTGGTGAATCGACGAAATTTTGGAGATTCAATTGTTATGGTTACAGGTTTATGTCAATTGAAATGACGAAGAAGTTGGCCCGTTTGCTTAAACAATTTACGAATATAAAACAATAAAAAAAATAAAAAGATTAAAATATATTATTCAAAAAAAACTTTATTTCTTAGTAAAACCTGTTAATGAACAAAATGAACTTGAAGTCAAGTTGATGTAAAGCAAAATAAAATATGAAGAAAAAGACAGAATATGGTAAACATGAAATCTAGGGATACTTTTGCACTCTTGCAACTAAACTGAAGAAACGTGGATAAGACAAGTGAATCTAGAAAAATGATAGTGTTCAAAATAATTCAGATTTAAACAAACTATATTAAAGACAAACAAATCTAAAAAACATTTATAAATTTCAAACGGTAAAATGTTTTGGAGATGAAAATGGAAATGTTTGGAATTAAATCAGTCATGGAAGAAGTCAGTGTTATGGATTGTCGAAAATTGCCTTTTGCCATGTAAACATTTCAATTTTCAAACTCTTTACAGTCCAGCGGGCAATCCCACTAACGCCGACCGCTCGCCTGGTAAACATCTCAATTTTCAATTCACTTCACTGTCCAGAGGGCAATCCCACTTACGCCGACCGCTCGCCTGGTAAACATCTCAATTTTCAATTCACTTCACTGTCCAGAGGGCAATCCCACTTACGCCGACCGCTCGCCTGGTAAACATCTCAATTTTCAATTCACTTCACTGTCCAGAGGGCAATCCCACTTACGCCGACCCCTCGCCTGGTAAACATCTCAATTTTCAATTCACTTCACTGTCCAGAGGGCAATCCTACTTACGCCGACCCCTCGCCTGCTAAACATCTCAATTTTCAATTCACTTCACTGTCCAGAGGGCAATCCCACTTACGCCGACCCCTCGCCTGGTAAACATCTCAATTTTCAATTCACTTCACTGTCCAGAGGGCAATCCCACTTACGCCGACCGCTCGCCTGGTAAACATCTCAATTTTCAATTCACTTCACTGTCCAGAGGGCAATCCCACTTACGCCGACCCCTCGCCTGGTAAACATCTCAATTTTCAATTCACTTCACTGTCCAGAGGGCAATCCGACAAACGCCGATCCCTAACCGTGCAAACATCGCAATTTTCAATCTCTTTACAGTCCAGAGGGCAATCCGACAAACGCCGATCCCTAACCGTGCAAGCATCGCAATTTTCAATCTCTTTACAGTCCATATGGCAATCCGACAAACGCCGATCCCTAACCGTGCAAGCATCGCAATTTTCAATCTCTTTACAGTCCAGAGGGCAATCCGACAAACGCCGACCCCTAACCGTGGAAGCATCCCAATTTTCAATCTCTTTACAGTCCATATGGCAATCCGACAAACGCCGACCCCTAACCGTGGAAGCATCCCAATTTTCAATCTCTTTACAGTCCATATGGCAATCCGACAAACGCCGACCCCTAACCGTGGAAGCATCCCAATTTTCAATCTCTTTACAGTCCATATGGCAATCCGACAAACGCCGAACCCTAACCGTGGAAGCATCCCAATTTTCAATTTCTTTACAGTCCAGAGGGCAATCCGACAAACGCCGACCCCTAACCGTGGAAGCATCCCAATTTTCAATCTCTTTACAGTCCATATGGCAATCCGACAAACACCGACCCCTAACCGTGGAAGCATCCCAATTTTCAATCTCTTTACAGTCCAGAGGGCAATCCGACAAACGCCGATCCCTAACCGTGCAAGCATCGCAATTTTCAATCTCTTTACAGTCCAAATGTCAATCCGACAAACGCCGATTCCTAACCGTGCAAGCATCGCAATTTTCAATCTCTTTACAGTCCAAATGTCAATCCGACAAACGCCGATTCCTAACCGTGCAAGCATCGCAATTTTCAATCTCTTTACAGTCCATATGGCAATCCGACAAACACCGATTCCTAACCGTGCAAGCATCGCAATTTTCAATCTCTTTACAGTCCAAATGTCAATCCGACAAACGCCGATCCCTAACCGTGCAAGCATCGCAATTTTCAATCTCTTTACAGTCCAAATGTCAATCCGACAAACGCCGATCCCTAACCGTGCAAGCATCGCAATTTTCAACCAACTCTTGTACTTAATTTGTGTAATTTTACTATTTAATGTAAAATTTATTAATAAAAAATAGTTTTATTTGTTAGTAAATTTTAGTAAACTTTTGTTAAAATTAGTTTAAATGTTAGTAAAGTAAACCAGTTAATGAACGACTGAACTTGAAGTCATGTTGATGTAAAGCGAAATAAAGTAATATAAAATATGAAGAAAAGATTGAATATGGTAAACTTGAAACCAATGAGTACTTTTGTACTCTGGCAACTAAACAGAGGAAACGCGTATAAGACAAGTGAATCTAGAAGAAAAGCTAGGGTACAAGATAATTCAGATTTAAACAAACTATATTCAAGACAATAAAAATCTAAAAAACATTTATAAATTGCAAACGGCAGAGAAATGTTTGTATTTAGATATTAAGAATTTAGAATTTTTGCACTTGGATTTGACATGCCAACATTGAAAAATAAAATGTTTTAATTAAAAATTGTTATTACCTTTTTGCCTAGTCGAGTAAATCGTAGATTTAAGAAAGGGATTCTTAAGAGAAATAATTACTTGCTATGTAAATTATAGAAATAATAATAAAATTTGGTAAAGTGATTAATGATGTAGAAATTAAAAGAGAGTTAACAAAATAAGGTGATCACATTGTTCTGAAAATTGGAAAGTTTTCAATAAATTATAGACTTTGTCTATGTTTAGTTGCGACAAAGTGTGTTAGGCTTCACGTGCTTATCTGCGGAACTAGTTAATTGGACTCGATTATTCAAAATAATTTAAAATAACCATAATTATTTAAACATTACGAAACATTCACATCACGAGACATTCGCATACGATGATCGAGTGAGACACAAAAGAAAGTTGAGTAAATATCAATTTATCTTTTATTTTTAGAAATTAACATTTAGTTTTATGGTTTTAGAAATTTCCAACCTGAACAAGGTTTTGTGAATTTTTTGAGTGTTCCATGTTCTGGTTAATTGACTCTTCAATTCATTGGATAACTTGTGATATGATCAATTGGTTGTTTCTGTTGAAAGTTTAAGTTGATTGGAGAGAAAGTTGGATGTCGGACTTGCACTTGAAGAGCACAATTAAAGAATTATTGATGAAACGATGAATTGGTAACAAAATTTATCTAGAACAATATACAACAAACCTATTATTCTGAAGAAGATTTTTGTTTGTTTGTAAAACCTGTTAATTGGAAAGATGGTCGAGATTCTTTATAAGTTAATATAAAGCTAACGCGAAAGCATAACATTACATTTTTTCCAATTTTATCATCAATGATTTTCTTAGTCATATGACGCCAGAATTGTCATCAGATCTGGGATGTGCTCGCTCTTGTTTTGCGACACTTTACACAGAAATTTACATTTAAATTAAAAATAATTACCATTTATTAAATTTGAAGATAAATTAATAAAATATTACGTATACAAAATGAAAAATACAACGAAGATCATACAGCAACGATTCGTCACCATGAAATGCATCATTAAATCTATCTATAAATACATAATCATTGACATTAGTTTCTGGTTCAAGTTTAAGTGGAATTTATTAATTTATTTTTAGAAAATTATTATAGACGATTGATTGAAGCTTTTATCTGCCTTTTTATATAAACAAGAATTAATTATGGTTTATATTTAATCGACCGAACAAATTAGTAACTTTGCCGAATAATAATAGTATTTTCGCCGAATAGTAACTTTGCCGAAATAAATAGGGTTTTGATCAGATAAAAAGTTACTACGAATAATTTAGTAACTTTACCGAAAAATGAATTTGAATATATATTGGATACTTATTCGCCCAATTGACTCACAACCAGACTTTTTTTGGTGTGGACCTACCAAATTGCCTCAAATTTTTATCATAGAATTAGTGACTCAAGACAAGCTGTAGGGTAGGTTTTGGTTGACTTATGACCAGGGGTACGGGTTATGCAAAGGTCAAAAGTTGAATTTTTCATGTATAGCTATACGTGGTACGTAGATTCCACAGCGTAGAACTTGCCAATGTTTTTTAATATATTTTTTTGATTAATGGAGGATCAAATTATTCCATTGAAATGAATACATCAAATACATTTAATAATAATCATAATTGTAATTTCAACACATCTAAAAGGATTATTTAAAATTAAAAAAATCAAATATGCACTTGTGAACATTGATGAAAGTAAAGCCATATAAACTTGGTACCGATGCAAAATTAATCTTTAATTTTGATATTTGCCACTTTAATGAGTTTTATTTACTTGTTCAGATCAAATTAAATTTAGAAAGATGTTGACCTTTGAATAAAACAAGATTATATACATGAAAAATTAATTTAAGTGCGAAATAAATTAATTCGATTAAAAATGTTCACCACGAATAGCTATACGCACTTTTAAGTTTTTCAACTTTTGACCTTTGCGTAACCCGTACCTCTGGCCATAAGTCAACCAAAACCAACCCATGAGCTAGTCTTGGGTCACTAATTCTATGATAAAAATTTGGGACAATTTGGTAGGTCCACACCAAAAAATGCCTGGTTGTTAATTGACTGAATTAACGAATATTTTATTATTAAAACTCATGAGCAAAAATATTTCACTAAAGTAAAACTCAATCTCGACGAGGCAAGAACATACAAACTCGACTTGCCCAAATGGTCTCGGTCAATTTGAGTCGAAACTGTTGATCCACAGGTTTGATTTCCACTTCAGCCAATTCGGTACAATTCAACTGCAACTCTTGGAGACACGAATTAAAGTAGACTCGACTTTCACATTTTTGTTGAATTTCATCTTCTTTAGTGGAGTATGAATCTATGAATGCCTGTCCACATTCACTCAGTATGTTGTTGTAGCACTCTTGGGTTACGATGTCTGGCTCATCGTCATAGTCGTCATTGTGGTCTGAATTATATTGGTTATTTGGTTCTCTTGGAATATTTTGAGAAATTATTTGATTATTATGATTTGTTTCAGTATGTAAATCAATATGTGTTGGATCATCAATTGGATCAATTTCGATGATCTGTGTTGTAGCTGAATCATCATTTTGATCATATTCAATATTTTCAAATTCGTTCAGGTAATCTTTTAAATCGATTTGATCATTTATAGTTTGATTTAAATCTAAATTTGAATCAATTTGATCACGCTTAGTTGGATTATTTTCATTTATTGTGTTATTCTTATTTGAATCATCATTTATATTTTGAATAGGTTTTGGATCACCTTGAATATTTTCAACTTCATCCAAATCATTTGTTGGATCAATTTGAATATTTATTAGATTTTGTCGTTTGATTTTGTTGAGCAAATGGTGATTACATTTGGAAGATGAAAATTTTGACACAAAACTGTGCAAATGATTGAAGTATGTCCAGGAATTTGGGTTAATATTTTCTGTAGCAACATTCACTGTATCTGGTTTACAAGGATTGTCACTCAATGCCATTGAGTTGGTTGAGTATGGCAAAGTGACGATTGACACAAACAGAATGACACAAAAATAGAAGAAAACCATTTTGAAAGAATGAAATTGGCGTGATTTTCAATACATGAAGTATCAGAAACAATTTGCCTATTATTTCCAGCTCACTCCTGTTCTGTCTTATATATTAGCACATTTCTCCCATAGCCCTTTGACTTACTCACCAACGGAAGGAATGTGCAACAATACAATTGTCAACTATCACTTATATGTCATCATCCTTCCCCTTGCAATTCTTAAAATCCTGGTTAATATTTCATTGTACGCACAAACAACAACATATACAATTTGATTGATGACTGATGTAATGTGTTGAGTTTATGATGTGTAAACATTGGTGTTTACTTATATGATAAATGTAATTGATATAAAGTGATAAGCAATAAGTCAATGATGCATTGATGTTTCGCATGGATTGCGTTCGATTTGGGTTAAAATTGCGTTTGTTCAAAATTAGTCATATGATTTTAAAGGAATTTAAAATAGGCAAAAGGTCAAACTGAATCTTTAAAAATGTTGCGATTGTTCAATCAATATTAGACGCCATCGGTCACTTAGCAAAGATAAGAGAGGAAGTTTACATATATGCAATGCTCCGACTTTACGTCACTACTATTACGTAATGTTATTTAATTTAATTTAATAAATAACAAAGCAATTAAGTTTTGAGGCATTTTGAAAAAAAACTTTCCTGTTGCAACAACACTGTTGGTACGTTCAACTGACACTTACAATTCCGTTGGTTAAATATTATTTCATTCTTAGCATTAAAAATCGAATGAGAGACACATGAACACACATCCTAGTTGGTATCCTACATCATTTTGATTTTGATGATTGCGGGTACAGTTGCATTTGTAAACATACAGTAGACATACATTAGCAATATGCAATCGTGGGGGAAAGAGTAGCATTTCACTTACTCACGTTGTAGAATGGTCTAATTGCAACTTATTTGCATGTGCGCACAAAAAAGAAAATTAGAAAAAATCTTTTATTGAATCATTTATTTTTAAAACAATTGAATGGAACTATATTTTTTAACATAATTGTCCGAATATGTTTAATGCTTGGTCTTCTATTTGAAATCAGCAGAAAAAGAAATTACAAACCTTTTAAATTTCGGAAATAAGTGTGGAATAACGACTGCTAGAATGTGATTGATTCAAAGTCTTGATTGGTCTGTATTTCCGAGCGGTTTTTGATCTAAATTACCATATTGGTATATGATGTAGAGTCACTAGTTCTAATAAGAAAAAATACCAATTCACATTATCCTCCTGTTTCCTGGAACAGATACGATTTATTTAGAAAACCTGGTTTTGTGCCTACCGTCGCGTTTGGAAATAACTCTGAGGTGAATGAATTTCTAAGGCTGAAAATTTTTATGGGTAATCACCTTGAGTACCCTAATCCAGATATGTGTTCAAAAGTTCCATTTGGATCGCTTCCGGAAATATCATTTCCAAATGGAACTTCCGGTTTTCTAGGGAAATTTGCATTTTTATATTCAGAAATTGATCAGCATGGAATGTAGATCTTATATAAAAAATAACAGTAAAAATCCGATAAGATTTAGAGGTAAAAATGAATTTTTAAACTTGGTCAAAATAGTCGCTTTTATTGACTGAATAGCTATACATGCGTTTTTGGTATCTTATCGAAGCTTTATCTCATCTATCTCTTATTCAATCTTAGACAATCCTGGTATCAATTCGCAATGCCTTTTTCGTCTGACAAGTGGACAAGATAGTATTATCAGTTTTTAAATTTGACTTATTTTTTTATTTTTTGTTAATGATCCTGTAGTTCCATTTGGAACAAGCACTTCCGTTTTTCTAAAAATTATTATCATGCTTTATGAACAATAATATGCAGTTAAAACTTGATTATAATTTTTTTTATAAAAAATTTGGTCGAATTTAATTAACCGGAAGTTGATCCAATTAGAACATTTTCAATATATATTTTGATAAGTGTCTACGAGGTGAGTACCCATAAAAATTTTCAGCCCTAGATATTTAGCCATGCCCAAGATAATCCCAAACGCAACGGTAGGCACAAAACCAGGTTTTCTAAATAAATCGTATCTGTTCCAGGAAACAGGAAGATAATGTGAATTGGTATTTTTTCTTATTAGAACTAGTGACTCTATATCATACACCAATATGGTAATTTAGATCAAAAATCGTTCGGAAATACAGACCAAGTTCGCGAACTTTCTGACCCACCCTCGTAAATATAAAGCATTGTTGAAACATCTTTTGGAAACGGTCATTCCAAAAAAACAATTGTCTACTTTTTAAATATCTTAAAATCTATTCTGAAAACTGTTTAATATCTAAATATTAAAAAATTTAATGACTTCAAATTTCGATGTCTGAGTAAGACTTTTATCTTGAACAGGCCAACATTTTGTTTCAGACTTTGGTGCCGCTATTCGCTTTAATGATATTAAATTAGCTCATTAAAACACAACTCAACATTTCGCTTGCATAACTCCTAACATAATTAAAGAATGCGATTTTTAACTGTTTAACTTTTTCACTAAATTTTTGTATGAGTAATTGACTGAACTTGTTGGTCGTGTTGTAAAATGTCTCAAAAACAAATTTAAATTTGAATAAGAATTTAATAGATTCCTTCATCTGCTCTGGGTCCTGCACGCGAATCGCATTTCAGGCTTTGTTCCTTTTGGCAATCAGCTGTAAAACAAATTGTTGACCGAAATGCAAATGCACACTTTCAGTGAATAAAATAGACAAGCTTTTGTAGCCAAAATCATTTGAATCGAACGCATGCAATTGATATATTTATAAAATCCAAGATTAAAATGATAGATTTTTTATTTGCGCTTGTAAATGATTGAAACAAGGAAATGCGCTTGAGAATGTTGAAAACAAGAAAATTACCACTTAGGTAATATGTTTGAGATGTTCTTTAAATAAAAAATCAGGCGGCGAAGAATACCTGATATCTTGAAATTGTGACTTTGTCAAGCAAAAGAACATTATGATAATTTTAGTGAGTTTTGAATTCGCAAAATTATAATAGCCTATCTACTAATTCTATAAAAATTTGAACCCAGAAAGTAGCTTCAAAGAGTAATTCCATTCGGAATTATACTTACGAGAACCACTCGTTAATCACTTGATCGTGGGGTATTTTATTTTCAAAAAATTCTTCAATGTAGTTAGCAAGTGAGAATATATATCCAAATTCTGAGCAGAAACTTCTAATTATAAATTGTAATTCTGCTTAAGTACTTCTGTGCGTTTTCTTAATATAATAATATTCATTTTTGGAATAGAATTTGAACAAATATTAATAAAGAAATTTATGGATCTATATCCTCAATGCGAATGTGTGAATTTATAATTAACTACTTCTAGAAGTACAAGATTAAGAGATATCGATTCGATATTTTGGAATGTGTAACTCAAAATTAAGTGAAACAAAGCCTTAACAAGGATGAGGTCAGGTTATATAGGGCAAGTTTAACGACGGAAATGTCAGTTTTTGACAAGGAACCACGAAGGGATTGAGGTAGTCCGCCGCCTGATTTTTTATTTAAAGAACATCTCAAACATATTACCTAAGTGGTAATTTTCTTGTTTTCAACATTCTCAAGCGCATTTCCTTGTTTCAATCATTTACAAGCGCAAATAAAAAATCTATCATTTTAATCTTGGATTTTATAAATATATTTCAACCATTTTCAATTTAAATATTATATGCAGTACAAAATATATAATTAGTTTTTAAAAAAATAAAACGACTCAAACACAGTCAAAGTTCATACAGATAATTTCTCAATTTCTCAAATCTCAAATTCCAAAACTGAAATCCAAAAACCGTGTTTGGTCTACAAACAAGTCGTCACGATTAATATTCTTGTTTGCACTTGTTGAGACTTACCCCTTTTACCAGAATCAGCTTTGATGTTTGGTGCACTAGTTAAATCCAGTCTCATATCTAATTTAAATTGACTACGAATTAAAGTTGTATCGTAGTGAAAATAATTCCAATTCTTTGACCAGAAATATTTCTGTATGAACTTCATAAAATGGCGATGATAATTTTCTGCCAAAAATCACATAATCATGCATTCAATAGATAATTATTACGGATACCACTTACTCCTGTAACAGTATAAAGATAAAATTAATAAGTTTCAATTTGTGAAATATATTTAGCATACCGTATAAAACATAAGATGTAAATCAAAATAATCCAAAACAATTCCGAGCATGTGTTGTTGTTTGAATAACATCAAAACAGATTGTTTACAGACTGGTATTAAAATCGTGAAAAGATACTTCGATTCCTGTGTGGGTTATATAAAAACAATAGAATTTAGAGAGAATTAAATATTTAATGTCATCAACACAATAACATTACCTACATGAAGAGTAAATTGAATCAGAGCAATTACCAAAAGCAACACACCACACAAACACCAAAACAAAAACAGCTGATCGACGTAAGGACGGTGTTTTGATTGTAACACGAGTTGAATTGATTCTAAGATTGTGTGTTGGGGTTAGATGTTGAATGTCGTAAGGTAATGATGATGGACGGTTTCGTGATGTGCTTGGCTCGGTTGAATCGGAGAATACAACACAAAACAGTACCAAAGTGAAATCACAACAAACAACACTCAAACACGTACACACAGAGAGACACATTTGTTGATGTTAAAAACAAGGCTCAAAACAGTAGAATAAGCGTTTCTGGACAACATAGCCTCCGAGATAGCTTCGAATTGATCCACAAATGTCCCAAAACACGAGATCTCAATCACAACAACACACGTAAAGCACGGTTTGTACTGCTGACAGTAGACTTTCAAACTGTACAGCGAGAGATTAGCAATGTGTTCAGAAAATGCAACACATGCCATAGCAAAAGTGGCGTGTCGCCCACACAAGGTCCATTCATATAGTTTGAACTTCGACTTTACACTTCCACTGCACACTTGAAAAACCTTCCTTGAGATGTGCAACGCCGAATGGCATGATTTTTTATGGGCGCTAACGCCCTCCAATGTTTTAATGGGAAAAAGCGTTACTCAACACAGTCAAAATCATAAAAAATCTATAAATATGAATGAATTGACATAAAATTATTTCCCTTTCACTATTACAGAAAACAATTTTTAAAGAATAATAAATCAATTATTAGTTTAATATTTTTGAAAAATCCAAAAGAGCAAATAAGATTCACCTTGAAGAGTTAAATAAATAAATTTATAGATAAAATTAAGTGAAACAAAAGACACTCGCCTTTATTGCTATTTTAGACCTTTTGCGAAGAATACGGAATATTCGGAATACGGCCTAATAACATTTGAACATAAAAGTGCTTAGTTGCAATGACTTTGATATTTTCAATAGGAACAAACTAACATGTTTTTTGTAATGCAAATAGTCTAAATGAATGACTATTCAAAGATATGTCATTATTTAATTAAAATAACTTTCTGTAAAAAGAACTTGTTGATTATTGTAGAAAGTGTTGTATAAAATATTATTAAAAATATTATTGTTTGAAAACAGTTTAACAAAATTGTTTACCTTTCAATTTTTTGGGTCAATTTCCATACAACGTAGAAACAATTTGTCAATTATAGATTTAAAATTATAGATTCATAAACAAATTTTTACCTTTTGAATGCCTGCAAATGTATTTGTTTCAATCTAGAATGGACTCATTTTGATTCTCCAAATGTGTATTTCTTGCCATGTAACTCTAAATGTTACCCCAAAATCCTTAATAAAACACTGATAAAAAGATTGGTTAGTAACGTGTTTCTCAATTGTTGAAAATATATAAAATGAGATACAATTTATTTGCGATTCAAAGTAAGCATTACAAAGTACAGGGAAAGTACAAAAGTAGGACTTGACACGATTATTATTTGCTCTTGTTGGCCATATAAAAGATCAAATCACAAAGCAAATCAGAATTAGCCTTCAGCACCTTCCATCCATCAGTGTCTTTCACTTGATTGACATTTACGGAAATGAATTCGAGACATTTGTCCTTGAGTTTGGTTGCTCCATGCAGATCGGCCACAAACAGAACATTTGAAACTGACTCGGTAGAAAGTGTTGAGCACAAAAAGTGTTCACAAATACTCTTGAGTGAATTGAGTTGATATTTATCCGCAGCTTGCAACAAGTCCAACCCACAAAGGTCCATTTGCTTCACCTTGCCAGTGCAAATGTAGCGAAGTAACTCATCACATGTTTCTGTATCCATGTCTGTAATCTTCACCTCGTTCTGTCGCTTTTCCACACAATCATGTCCAAACATGGCTGAAAAAACTGGCGACCGACTTGCGAGAATAGCCTTGTGAACGTGATATTGCTTTCCATCGGTACCGACAGTCAGAATGGCATCGCTAAATTTGCCATCGATAAGCAAAGATTGAAAATCTTCCGATAAGTTTTTCCAATCTTGTAGGGAAGAATCATGAACTTTCGGTTCCTTGTAGATTGTTTCAGCCTGAAATAAATAAAAATTTACAACTGTGAATTAAGCATATTTGAATTAAACAAACCTCACAAAGCAAAGTTAGCTTATCATTCACCAAGTAACCATTTTTGGGGTCCAACAATTTTGCACGTGATATGAAAGACACAATAGGAGCCTTGTTTGAATCATCAAATTTCAAAGTATACTCTTAATATAAAAACCATAATTCAAAAATGATTATTTATCAAATTAAAACCTGTTGTATAGAGTTTTTCGCTGTCTTTGCTCAGTATTGAAACCTTGAAATGTACTTTTGCAGAGATGTTGTGGTTATTAAGCCAATAAACAAAAACGTTGTCATGTATAAGAGACTGTATATCGATCTGTGGACGGATACCAAAATAAGACAGACCAGCAAACGTAAATTCTGTTCGTTCATATTTGGTGAGTCGACTGAAATTTTCTACAACCAAAGTAGCTGTTCCGGTTTGTTGAGTTGACATATTTGCTGTTGAAGTCACTTTGAATAGGTGAATCAGAAAAAACCAAGAAAACAGTGACAAACTAAAGTAACATGTAGAACAAATAACGAGACATATTTGATTGGTTCGATAGACAATACCGTATTCTTCTTATGTTTCACAACCTCGACATTTACAAATTGATGTGTAGAAGAATAAGCTAACCTAAAGAAATTGTACTATAAGACGTTAATTGTGTTAGAAAAACTAATAATGTTTTAACCATTTTAATGTCATCGCGCAAAGAATAGTGGATAACGTATAATTCAGTTGACATGGTTTCACAATATTTTCGTTCAAGAAACTGCTTCACCTGAAACTATTTTTACAGTTGTATATCGTGAACAAAAAAACATTTGATAAATCAATGCTGTTAAAAAGTTTTAAAACAAAAATATATAAACATTCTAATATGACTAATTCATTATTAATGTTAAATAATAAAATCGCGTGCTTGAAACATGAACTGATTTAATCTCTTCTTATTAAAAGATTGTAGGACTATTTTGTTAATTTAATTGAATTAAATATACAAATCTATATTTCTCGAGAAAACCTTAAATAAACAAACGGGATATATAATTTCAAAGAAAAGTAGAATGATTTGAGAACTTATGGACTTGAGACATTTTCAGGAAAGTTAAAATACCTTTTAAGTATCTGCAATTAAACCTAACTTAACAAAATTAATTTGCTTCAACATTTCTAATGTTTATGTTTTAAAATAATTAAGAAATGCTTTTAATTAAAACAATTTCATTTAAAGTCACTGAAAAAACTTTTTATTTTATAGATATTGTTGTGCGGTATAAAAGACAATGACTGTTGCTTGACCGTATTAAAAAAAATACTATTGTAAACATTCTAAAAAATTCTAAAAATAAAACAAATATAAATTGCAAACCACTGGAAATGAAAATGCTGAATAGTTCAGTTGGAAGTTCCAACTACGAACAAACTCATTATTCAAATGTAACTGAACTTAAATTGTATTAGAAATTACAATTCAAAAATAAATGAAGTTTTAAATAACTTTTTGCGGTGAAAGAACTAGAGCTTTAATGAAGACATTTTAAATAAATTATTCAAAGATGTTAAACTAAAAACAGAATTGTCTACCTTTTATAACAGTTCCAGTGGAATATTCAACATTTTTTTTATAAAACGTATTCATCGGAATAATCAGAATTCAATTGATAAGGGTTCGTGATTTAACCTGAAACAAGAAAATTTGCTTCTATTTCTAATGAGAAGGTACAAAAGTTTTGTAACAAAAGTGGAGAACAAGTGGATTCATAATGATGTTGATGATAATGTGTCCACTTGAAGCAGCGCTCCAACCCGAGCTCAAATTCACCCCCAGAGTTAGTCAACTCTTCGATTATTGTCCCTTTACCACTGTTGAACAGTTTACGTGTTAGAATAAGAAATAAGTAAGCGGTTAAAGCTATGCTCATTATGAAGTAACTACAGACATTGAAAGACGAATAACATTGTTGTTAATCGAATGCGTATTTGTTAAAAAGTGTTAACAGAAATATAGGGAGCTATTTAAAAACATTTTAGACTTCATTTACTAAAGTTATAAAAACCATTTAAAACCCAGCTCAGAAAAACTTACTAACTTTAAAATGCACAACAAAATTTTAAATCGTTACTCGTATGGTACAATTAAACAAATGAAGATAACAGATGGCGTTGAACGAGTTATTCAGGTAATAGATTCATGTTCGGGCGACCAAAAAATTTGTTTTGTTTTGTTTGTTTGAAACAAAAGAGAGGAACCTTTGAAAGACGAACGTGAGAGACTAGAAAAATAGAAGTTTAGTACAATCTTATGGAAGCATCAAAATGACCTCAGAATAAGGCTGTAGGATTGTCATCGCTATTTTAACATTGATACAAGATTGACGAGTTACGGAGTAGTGTCGGATTCCAGATATAAAGTTTCCTTTAAAAACGCTGCTTGTACATTAGCTTTCAGCAACAATTCATATACCGTACGTGTGCATGTGGAATTAAATAAATATTAAATGTGAGGTAAATATGTCATTTTCAATCGATAAAAGTTTGAAACCAATTGAACATGGTTCGTTGAACTTAGTTCGTAACCATTCAGATACACAATACATCAAAGAAAACAGGTTTAGAAAAAACATTCAACAAATAATAATGGATGTAAAATGCTTGTTAAATTTTTTTTTGAATAATCACAATTTGATTTTATAGAATAGGAAAACTCCGGTTTTAAATAGTATTTCATCATTTATCAAAAATGTGTACATATATTTTAAAAAACATTGAAAGTTGTAATATTATTTAATTTAAATAACTTGAATTCAAAATTTTAATACGAAAACCTTTGATAAACTCAAATATGAAAACTTTGACAAACTTGGATTCATTTTTGTACTTTGAAACTTGTTTTCGTTCAGCCTGTTATGTAAGCAAGATTGACTTGTGGTTAAAAGTAAATTAAAGCTGACATTCGTGATATTCATCAATCTGACAAGTTACTCATTTTTATTTAGGAAAACTTTACGATTCACATTAAACTAAAGTTCGAATGGCCTCAATGTACTGTCGAATACTCCAGATTCATATATTAGTTAAGTTGAGTTACATGTTTCGGTGAAAAAAATTATTAAAAGCAATTGTTTAATAAAGACAAAACCTTTTAAAATTACGAGAAAGACCAGAAAGACAGAAAAAATGGAAGATAAAATAAATATGAAACATTATTAATTTGTCGCTACATAATGCTCACTTTCTAGAGTTTTATCAAACTGACAAGTTCCTCTCTTTCATTTTGAATGACTCATTAGTAGTACGAAGCCTCTCAATGTCAATTCTTGATTGGTGTATTTGTAATTCGTGATTAGCCATTTAAGTACGCTTTAAAAAAAAGTACATAAAAATAAAAAATTCCATGAATTTATTTAATTCCATTTAAATAGACTAAAAAGTTTTGATGTATGGTGTATGTATTTGAAAAGCATTCTGTTGATTCTAAAGAAAGAAAAATTAAATTCATTAGCGTTAAAATAATGTTGTTTGAAGTTAAGTTAAAAGTTAAGTTAAACAAGCTGATTTTACATAGGAAAGCAATATAAATTTATAATTTAATTGATTAAACAATTGAAACCATTATAAATAATAAGATTCGAGAAAAACGCAATATAATATAAAATATTCATACAAAGTTGATAAAAAGAATTTGAAGATCATGATAAATAAAGATGAGTTGAATAGAACACTATTTTCAAAACAGGCGTGATTTTATGTTTTAATATTTAACCATTTATGAGAATACGAATGGATTTGAATACAAATGAAATTTTAAAAATTGTTTCGAGTGTGCGACAAATTCAAGAAACCGTAATAATAATACAAATTTAATGAAGCAAATATGTTTCGCTTTTGCTTTAAAATTACGAAATTTTATTTCGATAAGAAAGTAAGTAAGCAAACTTTTGCATATTAAGCTTCGAATTGAAGTTCCTCGAAATTGCGAATGAACGGATAGTCGAGCTTGTCTTTGTTGTCGAGCAGTTGTTCATTGTGGGAGCGAATGACCAGAATTGACTTTATGCCAGCACAGGTGGCGGCTTTCAATTCTGTAGAAGTTAAAACAAAATATTATGAATATGAAAGAAAATGAAGATCACGAAGACCTACCCTGTAGATTGTCCGACAGGAAGACAATACGCGCACGACTCTCGTTGATGATCACTGGCAGCTTGAAGTAGCTCAAATGGCTCGTTTTCTTGCCAACCGATTCAGTGTCGAGGTAGCCGTCCACCAGAGGGCGCAAATTGCCTGACACAGTGTTGCACAGAAGCATTTGCTGGGTGAGGCTGCTGCCCGAAGCGTAGGTGAACACTCGAATTGAATGGGACTCTTTCCACTGGCGGAATGCCACCATCACATCTGGGTACACGTGGCCTGTTGAAGACAAAATTGGGTCAATCATAGATAGATTGCATTGACAAGTTACCTTTCAAGCTGTTTTTGGTATAGCCATACAGCCACACCAGCAGAATGATCGACTTGAGAGGATCGTTAGATCGTTCTTTGACCAACTGGTATTCCACGTTTTTGGCCACACTCTCGATCACATCCTCCATTGGTCGATTCTGGTGCTCGATCAGTGGCACTTCGTGATTTCCCTTGAGCCACTCACGCATACTTGACTTTCGAAACAGTGTCACCACATCTTGGGTTTCAGGCTTGGACCACCATTCACGCAGACAAGCGGACACATACTGAGTGACAAAGGGAGAGAGCACTTCGGACCAGAAACGAATCGAGGTGGTGGTGCCCTCAATGTCACACACGATAACAGATGGCTTCTGGATGGTCACCACAGGCATTGCATACAAGGGAGACACAAAGTAGAACACTCAAACCATTAAACTGAAACTGATACCAGTCAATTCATATAAGAAAACGTTGTTCTACTTCGCAGAAATGTTAAATTCGAAACACAGAAAATTGTTAATTCTTCTACTCGTGGATTAAAAAAAAGTGTTACCTACAAATGTCAATTAATAAAGTTTACAACCATTAAAGAAAGTTTATCCAAAAACTAGACTAAAATGTTGAGCATTGCAAAATAAAATATTTTTATGTTAAATTGAATATTAAAAATTACTACTTTAAACCACCTTGTAGAGCAGTAGATGGTTATAATTGAACTTTGACAAGTTACAGATGAGCTACTCAAAATGTCGGTGACAAGAAGAAAAGTTACATTTAAGACCTTAAAACGAGGATTTCTTAAGCGCTAAACTTTTCACTTTTCGTTTAATTGCTGAAATATTAAAATATATTAAAAGATGTTACGTTCCAATGATTGAACTTTTAAACCTTTTGATGTGTGACAAGTAATTTAAAAAAAAAGTTTGTTAACAAAAATATCAGTGGAATAATCAGAATTAACTATTCACATTGTTTTAAAATGAATATAATTATCTAATGTTAGTGATAAACCCTGTTCATTAGTTGATTAGTTGAGAAGTCAAAGAAAATCTCTAACTTTATGATTGGTAATTACCAAAATTGCGTACTTATCAGTGAGGGGGTTTCACGATCTACAGATCCGTTTAATGGACTTGCCTGTTCAATGAGTATCTTGTGACATTTCGTCCAACAAGTCCAACGCACAACGATTCATTTGCATCGCATTGCCAGTGTAAATGTATCGAAAATATCATTTCAAAAAGTGGATAAAACTTTTTTAAATAAAAACAGATTGCAAAAAATAAATAAACCATTGATTTTATAACCTTTTAAAAACTTTAAGGATGCTGGTTTTACTTTAATATAAGCTTAAAACGACAATAGGTTTAAAATATTAAGTATCGATGTTGATTATATTGATCGTTGAATTTTCTTGCTTCTTGTTTGAACAAAATGCTTCTCTATAAAATGCTAATGCAAATAAGGTCCAGTAAGTGAGTTAGAACATTAAGACATAATTTAAGGCAATTTTTGTTTGGAAACCTTTTCGGTTAATCGAAAAACCAAGAAATAATGATTGGATTTAAAAAATGTAAAACTCTTTTCTGTTTTGTTAAATTGTTTGAAGTAAATACACAAAGCTGTATTTCTCGAATAAACCTTAAATAAACCAACGGGATATATAATTTCAGAGACAAGTAGGATTATTTGAAAACTTGTGGACTTGAGCTGGAGAAACTAATGAGGCAATACGGTAAGTGACACAGTCAAATGAAAATGAAATGAGAATCACAATTCTCAAAAATGTTGGTGAAAAGAAGAAAAGTTACATTTAATCTTAAAAACGAAGATTGCTTGAGTGATAAGTTTTTCAGGCACATGCATACGGTAATAGTTGAAATATTAAAAAATACAATAAAATGTGTTACATTTCATTGATTTAAGATTGAAACCTTTTGATGTGAAACAAGAAATTAGAGAAAGTTTATTAACAAAAGATTGATGGAATTAATTGGAATAAAACTATTCACACTGTCATTTTGAGTATCTGCACGGTAAACTGTAGTTCAAATAGTGCCTCAGTTCTCCCCAACTGTTATTTTTAATTTTCAACATAAATTTTTGTTGTAATTTTCAAAACTGACCTTAATAAAGTATGTAAAATTATTTCTATATTATTTATGGAAAAAATTAACATTCAATATTTAACCTTTTAAAGCATTTAAAAACATTAATGATTATTTTAATTAGAACCACTGCAGTCAGATTCAATACTCATAAAATGTACTTATTGCGTGCATTAAGTATTTTGTAAATATATTTTAAAAACATTTTAAAACTTATTAATGTATTTGATTTTATTAAAAATTCTCAGAAATTTTTTATGAAAAGTTAAAACCTTTTTGACCACGCCCAATATGAGTTAGAAACGCATTGTTGCAATGGAAAGAATCATTTTAAGTTTATGCAAATTATATTGAAATAATAGAATTAGATAATTTAGTTAAGACCAAAGAGAATAATTAAGCAGAAGAAAAATTAGGTATTCATATTGCAGTGCAGTTTAGTGGAATTCGCAATGGTTTATAGATCTTTAAGGCAATGTTGAGTTGAGTCAAACTGTGAAGAGTTTTCCTGTGCTTGTCCATGTATTGAATCGGCACCTTGTGAAATGCAAACTTTTGTTTTTTCACTTTGATTGCACGAAAAATTATTATTGCTTTTAAATTGACGGAAAAAGTTAATTATATTGAACAATTTTGAGCACAAATCGATGAAAATCTGCATTAGAACAAGACTGATTTGGTGACAATACTGAAATGTTAATAGGAAACTTAATTGAAATGTTAATATTTACAATTTTAAGAAATTTTAATCTTTTGACAAACAAAGTTAGAAGATTTTTAATCCGCGACCCGAAATAATTTATTTTTGATAAAGAATGAATTAACAAACCAACATAAACTTCCGTCCTAATGTATAAAGGGAAAATAATTTGAATGCAAAGTAGCGTTAAAAAATGGCAAATTTGTGGTATACAATGCATATGATGTTATTTGATTGCAAAATATTACTTAATAAGGAACCAAACAGATAAATAATTAATAACTTTTAGACACCCAGTTTATTGCCAAGAAATCGTTATCTATTTTGCTATTGTAATTAATGTGAATCAAGTTATTAAAAAAATATATAAAACCTTTTTATAAAAAATTCATATGGAAAATATTCTCAAAAATTAGATGGATTTATATCTAAAAGACTTCCAAACATAAGTTACCCGAAGTGATATTAACTATTCACATAAAAGGTCATTGACGATGGAAGAATTCGCAGTTATTTATAGATTCTGACATTTGTGTTGAGTTGAAACAAACTGTATATGACTTTCAAGTGATGATAGAATATAAAAGAAAAGACATTTATAATGCAATATGTTTAGTGATAAATTTGTTGACATTGCAATATGGAACAATGACGAGTGACAAGATGGGAAACCAAGATAAAAAGGAAAGTGACTATTTAAAAAGAAGTTGTTGTTCAAAACGAACTAATAATTGTGAAAATGGATATGTGTTAATGAATGTAGAAATATAAAATGTACAGCAAAATTTTTCACATTTTATTGATTAAAGTTTGAGACCATTTTTTAACTCGGAACTGACATTATTCGAATCCATTTAAATACTTGAGTTAAGATATATGAGAAATTGTAAACTTGTAAAGGATTTTAAAATAATTGTTAAATAACTTGTTAAGACTATAGTCTTAAGAGTATACTCTAAAAATTTAATTAAACATTTGAATTTGAAGTTTGAGATAATTATAATGAAATCAAGTGTTTTAACATTTTGATTTGCTTGATTATTCAAAAAAAAAATTGAAACCTTTGTAACTTGTAAAGTAAAATAAAATATTTAAGGCGGGACACGATACTTCAAACATATGTGAATGACCCCTTCACATATTAGTGTAAAAAGTGGTCTTTGTGTTTGTACCATTTTCTCGAGAATCTATTTACCGATTTTTGTGTTTTATAGCTTAAAATAAAGGTAAACGTATGATATTAAAAATTGACGATCTGAAATTTTTATTTGGAGCTAACTAAGAAAATCCATCCATAAATGTAAACAATAACAATGTTTTTTTGCCACTTGAAGTTACCTGAATCACTCTCACTGTTTAATATAATAAATTATAAAAATTTCAGATCGTCAATTTTCAAGATCATACGATTACCTTTATTTTAAGCTATAAAACACAAAAATCGGTAAATAGGTTCTCGAGAAAATAGTACAAACACAAAGACCACTTGTTTACACTAATATGTGAAGGGGTCATTCACATATGTTTGAAGTATCGTGTCCCGCCTTAACAAAATTTTTTCCAAAAATTCTGCATCTGTTAATGAACTCAAAGTATGTGTAGAATCGCACTTCTGAATATTGCAAAATACGTAAGTGCCAGCGTAAAACCACAAAGAAGAGAAGCCATGAGAAGGCAAGTAGGATAGAGACCTTTAAAAGACAAAATGATGACTTTAATTACTTTAAAAGTTTTTATTACAAAGTATTGAAAACATTGACCATTGCTAATTAATGTTAATTTTCAACCGTAAAGATCTTTCGACTCGATTTCCAAGTCGAGTTTAGGCACCTATTCATTGGTGCGAGTTATCAAAATTGAGTATCCAAAAGTTACTTAAAATGTATTTGCATTTTGAAAATATATGAAAAACGACTGATAGACTATTATCGATTTAAATTGAGAAATAAAAATAAGCTAATTTACTAGAAATTTTTGAACGAACTGGGAATAATCTGGGTAATTGTATCTCGAACAAATTTACTTGGTTATACACATAATCAATTTAGACAAGAAAATATGTTGTTGCAAATAGAAACGAGTAACCATTAGTAAAAGATAACAATCGATCATTGAATGAAAAAAAATCGAATGAATAGATAGAATGCTATACTGATCCACTTGTCGAGTATAAAGAAAGATCAATTGATCATTGTTAAGAGTCTAAACCTTTGAAATAATTACAATAGAACCTAAAATAATGACACGATCAAGGAATAATAGAGTTTATGGAGGTAAGAGATCTAAATGGATACATTCTGAAAGAGGTGAAAGTGAAATTCGCCTTGGTGAAAATGAAACCAACATTAAATACAATTATAACGGAGCAATGATTCGTAGCCATGAAACGCTTCATTAAATCTATCTACGTATAAATTATCATTTACATTGATTTCTGGTGCATGTTATGGCGGAATTTATGTTTAAAAATCATTTCAGATCAATAGTTAAATTTTTTAACTCTTTTATATAAACCAGTCAATATTCAAAAAATTAATATGTTTTATTATGAAAACTCATCTACAATTTCAAATTGTAAAAGTCAATCTCGACGAGGCAAGAACATACAAACACGACTTGCCCAAATGGTCTCAGCCAATTTGAATCGAAACTCTTGATCCACAGGTTTGACATCCACTTCAGCCAATTCGGTACAGTTCAACTGCAACTCTTGGAGACACAAATTAAAGTCAGCGCGACTTTCACATATTTGTCGAATGTCATCTTCACCTCTTTCCTACATTCAGTTTCATCCAATTGATCTTACATAGGAAAGCAATATAAATTTATATTTAACAAGTCGTCAGGCAAACGCGGAAAAAAACTGCGCCAGCTAAAGCTGGCGCAGTAAATTTTTTCCGCTGTTTGCAGATATAATCATTCAAACTGAAAAAGGAAATCGATTTGAAGTAGTTTGATTGAGACCACCGTTAAATGGTGATATTTAGTTCGTTGTCATTTGGTTCAATATTATAGCGATTCGTTGGATATTGCACTGGTTATTTTGTACACACACTTTAAACTCTTCGGTACATTGAGTTTTACCTATCCAATCCAAGCTCACACTTGAAACGATACCGATAAACGATTCGGCATGATTCCAATGAATCGAGCAGTAAATATATGAATTCCCTTTTGTTACTATTTGCTTCTGCCAATTCTTCTATAGGATTTTGTATACAATATTTTACTGAATAACCCAATGATCACAATTTGGAACATTCGACATATGATTCAAATCTCTACAACCACTGATATCCAATAATAGTGCACATTTGCACCTCATGAAGTCTACTTCAGATGTTCAAGGTCAACTTGAGTGTGCCTCTTTGAGTCACACGATTGGAAGATTCTTATTGAATCTCAGCAAAATGGACTTTATTTTCATAAACTCAAAACATATTAACAAATGTTATCAAGAATGTGTAACATTTAGCTAAATTTCATAAAACCTAATATTCAGTGAAGCAAATTTTGTCCGCTAACTAACACTGTAAATGAATCGGAGCATGCGAAATTCTCACTTGACAAATCCGGACATACAGCCGAGCCCATTAAATGAACATATCACGCTATGCAATCATTTATAATAAATAACATAAAGAATATTCCGCAAGTTTAACATGACTTAGTAACCTTCATCGCACGGAATTTGTCCAATTGACACTCAAAAGCACTATAAATGTAACACATGTTCACTCACTAAACACTCAGTCTACTTACCAAATAGATCTTGTGAAAGCAAAATGGCAACACTTCCACTTGCAGTAAACAATTAATAACAAACAATTGTTGAACCAAAAAGATTTTGTGGTGATTGCAATCCAATTGATTTTGACATCACACAGTACATACACAGAATATACATTTCTTATAGTCTATAAGTTATAGATAAGATTATTTTAGAGATTAGTTGATCGCGTTCGCCCTAAAGTCAATACAAAGTTACAGCTGAGCAGTCGACTCACTACCGTCATTGCCGCCAATAGTCTTTGCGTGTTTGTCTGTCACTCTGTCTGTCCATTGCACTACGACAGTGACGGTGATGAACGATTCGATTAAAAGGACGGTTTCACCGGTGAAAGTATAACAGAGAAACGTAAACATTGTATTTTTTTAGGGGTAAGTAGATTGATTAAACAATTGAAACCATTATAAATAATAAAATTCGAGAAAAACTCAATATAATATAAAATATTCATACAAAGTTGATAAAAAGAATTTGAAGATCATGACAAATAAAGATGAGTTGAATAGAACACTATTTTCAAAACAGGCGTGATTTTATATTTTAATATTTAACCATTTATGAGGATACGAATGGATTTGAATACAAATGATTATTTTAAAATTGTTTCGAGTGTGCCACAAATTCAAGAAACCGTAATAATAATACAAATTTAATGAAGCAAATTTGTTTAGCTTTTGCTTTAAAATTACGAAATTTTATTTCGATAAGAAATTAAGTAAGTAAATTTTTGCATATTAAGCTTCGAATTGAAGGTCCTCGAAATTGCGAATGAACGGATAGTCGAGCTTGTCCACGTTGTCGAGCAGTTGTTCATTATGGGAGCGTATGACCAAAATTGACTTTATGCCAGCACAGGTGGCGGCTTTCAATTCTGTGGAAATAAAAATAAAATATTAGAAATATGAAAGAATATGAAGATCAAGAAGACCTACCCTGTAGATTGTCGGACAGGAAGACAATATGCGCACGACTCTCGTTGATGATCACTGGCAGCTTGAAGTAGCTCAAATGGCTTGTTTTCTTGCCAACCGATTCAGTGTCGAGGTAGCCGTCCACCAGAGGACGCAAATTGCCTGACACAGTGTTGCACAGAAGCATTTGCTGGGTGAGGCTGCTGGCCGAAGCGTAGGTGAACACTCGAATCGAATGGGACTCTTTCCACTGACGGAATGCGACCATCACATCTGGGTAAACGTGGCCTGTTGAAGACAAAATTGTGTTAATCATAGATAGAGATGCATTGACAAGTTACCTTTCAAGCTGTTTTTGTTATAGCCATACAGCCACACCAGCAGAATGATCGACTTGAGCGGATCGTTCGATCGTACTTTGACCAACTGGTATTCAACGTTTTTGGCCACACTCTCGATCACATCCTCCATTGGTCGATTCTGATGCTCGACCAGTGGCACTTCATGATTGCCCTTGAGCCACTCTCGCATACTTGACTTTCGCAACAGTGTCACCACATCTTGGGTCTCGGGCTTGGACCACCATTCACGCAGACAGGCGGACACGTACTGGGTGACAAAGGGAGAGAGCACTTCGGACCAGAAACGAATCGAGGTGGTGGTGCCCTCAATGTCACACACGATAACAGATGGCTTCGGAATAGTCACCACAGGCATTTTCTATTTGAGAGAAACAAAGTAGAACACTCAAACCATTGAACTGAAACTAATACAAGTCAAGTCATATAAGAAAACTTTGTTGTATTTCGCAGAAATTCTAAAATCGAAACACAGAAAATTGTTAATTCTTCTACTCGTGGATTAAAAAAAAGTGTTACCTACAAATGTCAATTAATAAAGTTTACAACCATTAAAGAAAGTTTAGCCAAAACTAGACTAAAATGTTGAGTGTTCCAAAATAAAATATTAAATTGAACATTAAAAGTTACTACTTTGTAAACCACCTTGTAAAGCAGTAGACGGGTATAACTTGACTTTTAACAAGTTGCAGACGAATTTTTAAAGATGTCGAAGACAAGAAGAAAAGTTGCCTAAGACCTTAAAAATAAGGATTGCTTGAGCGCAAAGCATTGGCATTCATACGTTACTTGCTAAAATATAAAAAATACATTAAAATATGTTTCATTCCATTGATTGAAGTTTGAAACCTTTTGATGTGCGGAAAGGAAATAAAACAAGTTTACAAACTAAAAGATTGGTGGAATAATCAGAATTCACATTGTTTTAAAATGAAGATAATTATGTGATAAGCCCTGTTGATTAGTTGATTAATTGAAGATGTCAAAGGGGTTTTAAGAGAATCTTTAACTTTATGATTAGTCGAGAATCTGATTAAATGATTAATTTTAAATTCCGGATTAGAGGTTTCGTTGTTTAAAATTGAAATTATGTGAATGGCTGTTTGTTGTCTTGAACTAGATGGAAATAATTTGGTTAGATTACCTGTGAGTATCAGAATAAGACTACATAGAAGAGAATCCATGCAGTCAACATGGAGAGTGACCTTTAAGACAGTGGCGAAGTCCTATCTTCAGTTATTAAAACAATTACGAGTTTAAGCAATATGTAATCAATAATTGTTAAATAACTTGTTTAGACTACTCTAAAAATTTAATTAAAAAGATTTGAATTTGAAGTTTGAGATAATTATAATGAAAACAAGTGTTTTAACACTTTGATTTGCTTGATTATTTATACGAGTTTAAAACCTTTTTAACCTGGCACTAGTCTTATAAATAAATTTAATTTAAAATTTAACAAAAATTCTCCAAAAATTTTATATCTGTTACTGGACTCAAGTATATTTAATAGCACTTTGGAATATTACAAAATAAGTTATTCATTCAAATTCCAGAGTAAAACCACAAAGTAGAGAGACCACTTAGGAAAGAAGGAAAATGACCTTTAAGGAAAGAATTCCAAGGAAGATGTTTAGGCATGTTTAGTGCGCATGCGCATTGCACACATATACCATAATGAATGTTATTTTATGTGACTTAACGCTTACAATACAAAAATAATTAATATCACATAGGAGCACCGATATCCATAATGTCAACTTTATTTTGGAAAGCATCGACAAGTTCAATTAATATGAGTCAAATATCCAAATGTTTTGTAAATTTTAAGACCTTTATAAAAATTTGTTAAGAATAATGGTAATTACTTAGAAGTGTCATAGTGTTTTTCTTTATTGAAAATATTGATTACTTTTTAAAAGTCTGTATTACAAAGTATTAAAGCCATTGACTATTGCTAGTTAATGTTAACTTTCAACCATAAAAACTCGATAGATTTCAAAGTCGAGCTTAGGCTCCCATTCACTGGCGGCGAGTTATCAAAATTGAGTATCCAATTTAGTAAAAAAAGTAATTGTATCACGAACAAATTTATTTGTTTATACACATGATCAATTTAGACAATAAAATATGTTGCTGTAAACAGAAACAAGTTACCTTTAGTAGGGGATAACTACATCGATCATTGACAGAAAAAAATAGAAAGAATAGATAGAATGCTATAATGATCCACTTGTTGTGTATAAAGAAAGATCAATCAATCTCAGTTGGGAGTCGAAACCTTTGAAATGCTTGTAGCTGAACTGAAGATAATGACATGGTTTTTGGTGCATGTTACTGCGAATTTATTCTTAAAAAATTATTTTAGACTAATAGTTGAATTTTTTATTTACATTTTTATATAACTCAATCATCAGGGAATTTATATATTTTATTTTTAAAACTCATCAACAATTTCACAATTGTAAAACTCAATTTCGACGAGGCAAGAACATACAAACTCTACTTTCCCAAATGGTCTCAGCCAATTTGAGTCGAAACTCTTGATCCACAGGTTTGACATCTACTTCGGCCAATTCGGTACAATTCAACTGCAACTCTTTAAGACACGAATTAAAATCAGCGCGACTTTCACATTTTTGTTGAGTGTCATCTTCTTCATTCGAAAATGAATCTATGAATGCGTGTCCACATTCACTGAGGATGTTGTTGTAACATTCTTGGGTTACGATGTCAGATTCATCGTCATAGTCATCATCGTGGTCTGAATTATTTTGGTTATTTGGTTCTGTTGGAATATTTTGAGAATTTATTTGGTTATTATGATTTGTTTCAGTATTTAAATCAATATGAGTTGGATCATCGATTGGATCAATTTCGATTATCTGTGTTGTAGCTGAATCATCATTTTGATCATATTCAATATTTTCAAATTCGTTCGAGTAATCATTTGAATCGATTTGATCATTTGTGGTTGGATTTGAGTCAAAATTTGAATTAATTTGATTGGGAATAGTTGGATTTCTTTCATTTATTATGTCAATCTTATTTGGATCATCTTTAAAATCGAATTGGATATTCTGGGTTGAAGTTGAATCACTTTTTAGGTTATTTTGAATATTTTCAGCTTTATTTGATTCATATTTTGGATCTCGTATTTGAGCATTTATAGTTTGATTTGGATCGATTTGGTTATTCATAGTAAGATTTGTATCATTGATGGAGTCATTTTGATTTAAATCAACTTTTGGATCAATATCTTGAGTTTGATCTTGTTCACTATTTGGTTCAACTTTGTTATTCAGAGTTTGATTTGGATCATCGTTGATATTTTGAATGGGTTTTGGTTCAGCTTGAATATTCTCAACATCGTCCAAGTCATTTGTTGGATCAATTTGAATATTTATTGAATTATGTCGTTTGATTTTTTTGAGTAAATGTTGATTACACTTGGAAGATGACAATTTTGATACAAAATTGTGCAAAGCATGAAAGTATGGCCACGAATTTGGGTTAACATTTTCATTATTGGAATTCACTGTATCTGGTTGATCACATGGATTGTCTCTCAATGCCATTGAGTTGGTTGAGTATGGCAAAGTGACGATTGACACAAACAAAATGACACAAAAATAAAAGTAAACCATTTTGAAAGAATGTAGTTGGCGTTATTTTCAATAAAAGAAGCATCAGAAACAATTTGCCTATGATTTCCAACTCACTTCTGTTCTGTCTTATATATTAGCACATTTCTCCCACAGTCCTTTGACTTACTCACCAACGGAAGAAATGTGCAACAATGCATTTGTCAACTACCACTTCTATGTCATCATCCTTCCCCTTTCCAATTCTTAAAATCCTGGTTAATATTTCATTGTACGGACAAACAACAACATATACAATTTGATTGATGACTGATGTAATGTGTTGAGTTTATTATGTGTAAACATTGATGTTTGCTTATATATTTCAATCATATGTGATAAATGATAAATAAATGTAATTGATATAAACCAAAAGTGATAACAAGTCAATGATACATTAAGGTTTCGCATGCATTGCGTTCGACTTGGGTTGGAGTTGCGTTTGTGCATTAGTCATGTGAATTTAATGAATTTAAACGAATTTCAAAATAGGTCAAAGGTAAAACTGAAGTTTAAAATATTCTTCAACTGTAAAAAATACAAGTTTTCGATCATTTATCTATGATAAGAGAGGAAGCGTTCATGCAATGCTCCGACTTTACGTCACTACTATTACGTGACATTATTTAATAAATAACAAAGCAATAAAGTTTTGAGACATTTTGAAACACACTTTCCTATTGCAACAATAATGTGCCATTTTACGCACAATTAACAATTACAATTCCGTTGGTTAAATATTATTTCATTCTTAGCATTAAAAATCGAGTTAGATACTCATAAACACACATCCTGATTGGTATCCTACATCATTTTGATTTTGATGATTGCGGGCACAGTTGCATATGTAAACATACAGTAGACATTAGCAATATGCAATCGTAATGATAAGAGTCGCATTTCACTTACTCATATCGTACAGTGTAAACCACTTTAGTTGCATTGATTTGCGTCAGTTACATGTGCGTGCAAACACGAAATTATGAAAATTTTATTAATTGAGTTTAACGAATTAAAATAAACAACGAGATGTTTAGTGAAAAGAAATTCTTTAAACAAGGATTGAGAAAAATTAAAGATTCGAAATAATTGAGGACAAATATTTTGAATAGATTTAGATGGCTTTGATAATCATTAATTTTGAAACCGATTATAAATAAATTAAAATCATCATCTTAATGATTAAATCTATTGAGTAATCCACATTTAAGTTTGAGTAGATATTCTGCATGAATTAACAATTCAGATGAACTTGAGATTTAATTAATTAACCTATAAAAATTCTGAAATTGTTGTTTTAAATTTGTTTAATGTCCTGTTTATTTGAAAGTAATTGAAAAATAAATTACAAACCTTTTTTACTGCCTTACCATTTTACGAAAAAATATACTCAAAAATTATTATGAGTTATACTCATTCAAAGAATTATGAATTATTTAAAAATTATTGTAACCATTTGTATACTGTCACCGAATTGCTTATGTAAAGAAATTATTAAACGAATAACTAAATAAAAGATTTGAAATTTTTTGATTTATCAAAATTAACATAGTTAAAAAGAAAAATTTACAAATAATTATTTACCTGTTTGAAGGATTAAACAATGACAGTAATAAGGATGGATGAAGTTTATTGCAAAGCACAGTGTTCACTGAAATCTATTTAGGTGAGAAACATTTTTTTTAAATAGTAAAACAATGAGAGAATGTTAAATTCAAATTAATAAAAGTAAAGTAACCTTTTTAAAAGAAATTGAATGATCACAAAACATTTAAATCCAACTCTCGTTCAACTATCGTTCTCACCAATAGATTATTGTGTTTTGAAAGTCTCAATGTTTTTCATATCAGCCGTTCAATCATGTGACACTGTGTCTTAGTCACCGGCCAGTGCCTGTCTGTAGTACAAAGTATAAAATCGCGTGTTTGTGGTCGTTTCTCTTTCTTTTTTCACTGTTGTCATTTGTGCAAGTCATACTGCCAACCTCTTTTCGCAAATCTCGAGCTTTTTTCTCATAAAATCGTTTTTCTTGTGTTTTCTTTCTTCAAAATGCGTCCTTACCAAATGAAGCCCCCGCAAAATCCATTTGAACTCAGCAAGAGTGAAGCTTCAAAACTTGGTTATCCTCGAGATTTTAGCCCTTTCAAAATCCCTGAACCCCAGTTTCAATGTCGTAACGGTCCACTCTCTCGTAATCACGTCTTTAACAATGATTTCTTCGACGATCTCGTATGCAGCACCAAACCAATCTTGCGCAACTACGATCGTTCACTAGTGGATGCTCTCAAGTGCGACATTGTTGGATATTTCTTTTATTTGCAAAACCGTCTTCTTCGATTATATTTGGAATTGGATCACAATGCTTTTGTCGATTTTGAAAACCGTGTCAATTACGTCAGCTACGGTTCGCGCTTTTGGAATTAGTTATCCGAGTCGAAATTATTCCACTACGACACCTTGCGGAACTATTCCGTTTTGCTCTATTTCTATTTGCGCAAGTATCCATGGCGAATTTTGAAACATCACGAAAAGTTGCGCAATGCCAATTTGGGACTGGTCAAGTATCTACCTAGGAAAGGCCATTTTGACTATAAAATGTTTTTTAAACCGATTCATTTGTGGTGAGTATTTAGTCTACTATTTCAACCAACTAAATTTTGATTTATTAATTTTTCAGGTCCTTTCACAATTCAATCAAGAAAATTCCCACTCTCGCCGAACAACAAGATCACTTCATCTCTTCACTGTATACGTCCACCAAGCCATGGAAGGATTTTTTAATTAGAGAATTAAAAAAATGTTTCAATTATTAAGTCGATTTTTTGCTTTTCGAATTGGGCATCCTCTGCAACGGCGCTAGTTTACTTGATCAGTTAAATTTTGCACTCACTTTCAAGGACGATTATGTGAACATTCCCGACTGGTCAACGTTGCACTTGACTCTCAAAACAATTCGAAAACTTTTCAATCGAAATTATGAAATCAAAGTCAACGAATGTGTGGATGACGATGGACTTTCTATTAAATTTGAATTTGGTCACTTATTAAGGAACTTTGAATCTTTTGAATGTTACATTCATCTTGATACGGGTGATGCAAGTTTATGGAGTTTGATTAGCTTTCTCTCAAAATGTGATAATCGATTTATGGAGATGACACTCATACTCAACTATTGGGCAACTCAGGTTGGCTTCTATGATCAACACTTTTCTAGACCTTCCTTTGTGCTAATGATCATATTCGCACTTCAACAAACGAGTCTGCCAGTTTTCAAGTTATTGGACGAATTGATTAATTATGTAGAATTTCCTAATTATGGAAAAGGATTTCCACTTAAAAATGAATTCACTGAAGATGCAGCCTGGATTGGTACCAGTGAGAACAAGCAAACCACTGGAGAGTTGATTGTCAAATTTTTTCGTTATTATCATCAAATGAATATTATGTCATTTGTCCTAACGGTGGAGTATCTAAGGACAAGTGCAATTACTACGATGATGAAAATGAACATTTTATTTCGTGGATTAGTGTTGAAGATCCATTGGAGATGCAAGTTGATGAAAGTGTCATTTGCAACAAGAAAAGTATGCACCAATTTCGAAATTGTTTGTCAACATATTTGACTGACTTGAAGCTGAGTTTGACCAACTATCTTCAAGTGCTCACCAATCCCGAGTACTTCAACTTGCAGTCCAACATTTACAAACTCAATCGAAGATTAGACAGTGCAGCATTGAATTCTCCTACCGACTCAACAATTAAACTCGATTCACCAGCACAGGTCAAACCAAAATTAGATAAATCCACATGGCTGATCGATTTCAATTCTCCTACATCAAGTATCGACCAATAGATCATGTCGAAGGAAGTCAAACCTCTCAAGACTCGAGTCAAATCATCACGTTATTTTCACGTAAGAAAGTCACCAAAATGACTTATGAAAAAGATTATAAAGATCCCCTCGAGAGCTGTAAAACTATGTAATCAGATTTCTCTAATTTTTGTTTTTAGTTATTAAATATTGATTTGTTTTTGTTTTACTTGTTTTTGTTTATTTGACATATTTAGACGAACTGCAATCACCAAATATGATTTATCTCATTCCAATAGAAAACGGAATTGTAAACCTTTTAGCTAGATTCAACGATAGACGAAACAATTGCTCTAGGTGTTGAATCTACACAAAGAAAAAAGTTAATTTAAAAATAACAAAATTCTGATTCAACAATTTTTAAGTTAATTGTAATTTGTTAATTGTTATTTATAAGTTAAACAAATTAGCAAAAATAATAAAATATAGTCACCCTTTGTAATGCTTCAAAACCTAGTTCAAGTTCAAGTTTAGACTATAAAAACTTTTGAAATGAGAATGTTCTTTTTGTGTATTATATCAAAAGAAAGTTACAAAATGTTTTACCTTTTGACTAAATTATCTTATGTTGTATTACTTAATAACATTGACTGGACTGACACTACTTGTAGTAGCAGTCAATTCTTGGTTTACTGGTTGCTCATTTCCGATAATTATCAAGAAAAAGAAAAGAAAAAAATTGTTTTCAAATTTGCAAGTGGAATTCGGAAATTATTTGTAGTCCACTAGTGAAACGCGCTAAACAGTTTTCATAGCCATGTACTATTGTGTGAGGCAAAAAAGGCACTACGCCTATTTTTGGTGTTTAGAACCTTTTGTAAAATTTGTCTAAAATCAACAATACTTTGACTTAAAAGGGTCATTTACTTTCCAGTGGCCATAACTTCCATATCCATATCAATAGAAACAAATAGAAACAAGCTTACATATTCATTAATTGTTTTACATTGTTAGACAATGACCATTCAAACACTGAATTAATTAAAATAACCTTTTATAGAAAGATCACAGGTTGTTATATAAAGTTTTTTTACAACGAATATTTAAAAAAAACAAAATTGTTTAAAAACTTCTCAGTACTTCGATGAATCCTGAGTCATTGACCAACATTTGCAAAAAGATACAACACTAGCCGAGACAACGCAATCTCCGAATTTCATCGATTCGTTTCTTGTAAGCAACTGCATAGTAAAACACTTGTGACTGAAATGCGTTTGAAAGATTCAAGTTTTAGATTGTAATCCAAATCTATAGGAAAAAAATCCTATTTAATTTTCAAATTTTGTCATAAATTTTCAGAACAAAATATTTGGGCAGTATATTTAATATAAAATGAGCAGTATTTTTTTGATATATTTGGCAGTAATATATTTGAATATTGAGTAGTATAATTATAAATATATGATCAGTAAAATGTTTAAATGAGCAGTAATTTAATAATTTATGTGCAGTAAATGAATACAAAATTGATCAGTAAAATCATCACAAAATGAATGTAAATATTACAAAATAGCAGTAAATTTTTAAGTCAATAATTAAGTTATAATTAATACATAATTGATTACTCAATCGACCAACAGAGCATTCTTTGATTTCTTTGTTCGTCCTCTTTTCCTCTTCTCTCCAATTGGGAATTGCTTTGCCGCAGGTGGAGGCTTCACAAGCTTCAATCTCATTGCCAGACCAAGCAAGTGTTTGCACTTAAATTGCTTCAAAAATGCAGGGCACGAACACTTCCCTTCTTGCCAATGATCGCCACTGATCCTCACAATCCAAATAGCAAAAGATCTTTCTTTGAATTCTTTGAAATTGGTCCATTTTCTTTGCAGTACTTGTTGGACTTGCTCATTGGAGGCGGATAGTCGATCTTTAGCTGGGCAATAGTATTCAACATAATTGCCTTTTTCGATTGAGGTTACTTCCTTGTCTTGTTTGACCCACTGATAAGCATTCGTCCAGTCTGCCAGCTCAATTGTAGGTGTCTCCACAATCACTCTGAGTCCAAGTTCATACCACCAAGACCACCGACTGCAGGACTCAAGACACAGGACAAAGAATCGACCTAGTGGAAGTCGTTCGCGTAGCGTTTCCTCGTCTTTCAGTACTCGGTTGAATGCCTCTTGGCCATTATTGGTAGAAGGTGTGCCACTTCTAAAACCTTCATGCCATCCATCATGAGTAGTGAGCCATTGTCCTTCCAAATATTCAATGAATTCTTTTTCTTGATTGGCCCACTTTTTGATGAACAATTTCTTGGCTTTGTTGAACGTTGGACAATCTGGACAGATTTGCAGGTTTTCAATGTCGCTCATTACTTCTTTTCGATTATCCTTACTGACCAGATGCATTTTCTTGTCGATTGCTCGCCGTGTGTGGGACCAACACATTCCAAGTTTACTCTTGTGACCAAACACTTCACGGAACGCCTCTCGGATGGCATCAGAAATAAGATGAACTGGTTTCATTGATGATGACTTTTTTAAGGTTTCAAAGATGAACTTGAAGCTAGATTTTTGCTCATCTGAACAAACTGATATGCAGATTGGATGAAACACTCGATCCAAATCAGATGTACCAACAATCATGACGGGCATTCCTTCCCAAACGACCTTGTAGGTGGCGTCACAGTGAATGTGCTTTGAAATTTGCGGTTGAAATGACCACCTGGAAAGAGGGCACATCACCATATTTGATACAATGAGCAATCACGTAAGAATCGTCTTCACTTTCTTGGGATGTTTGATGATCCAAACACCATTGCTCTAGTTCTCCCAGTGAGATTGTTGAAGGGCCAAACTTTTTCCGACGCCAATCCGCACAATAGTTGCGGACTTGAGTGATAGTGGGAGTGAACTTTTTTTCGTGTAGAATTTCAAAGATTCGCTTGGGTTTCTGTTTCATTTCAAGAAGAAAATCCATTTCGGCCTTCATCTCGGATGACAATCTTTGGGTTACTTGTTGAATCTCAGTGCAAGTATGTTCACTTTTGATTCGATAGAGCAGCACTCCAGAGATGAACTATCGTAAAGGAGATGAAGTGATGCGGTACATTGAATTCCTCGACGCTTCACTTTGTTGCACCGGTAATAAACGCGTCTTCCTTCTAGTGACGGATTCCTGTCAACAATACTCCAAGTATTTTCACTTTTGATAAAATCTCTTGCCTCTTCTCCATTTTCGAATCGTTTTTCAAATGTCCAGTTTTGAGCTTGCTTTCGTCGATTCGGTGGCAGTTCATCATAGTCGGAATCACTTGATGATGATGCGGATGATGAGGATTCGCATGCAGACACAGAAGCCATCAGAGCACAAACAAACAGACAGTGGATTTGGAAGTTGCCAGTCACAAAATAGACTACTACAAAAAATGCAGTCACCGACATGTACTGAGCACAGCACACAACCAATCTCAGAAAGAGTCATAGTTTAATCACTAATTATATAGTCAATTCATCAGAGTTCATGCTTTCAACTTGTTATAACATAACTATAGCGATGCGCTGATGGTCATTTACATCTCATGCACCTTAATTCACGTGCAGAGTAGTCTTTAATACGAAATACTGCTCGTAATTGACATACTGCTCAGTTTTATTATTTACTTTTCATTAACCAATTAATTACTGATAATAAAAATTAAATTCTGCTCAATTATATAATATACTGCTCAATAATTACTGCTCACACATTTACTGGCAAAATATTTATGCAACTGCTCAAACTATATTAAATACTGCTCAAAATATACTGCTCGTACATCTAAATACTGCTCAATTAAATAATAGCCATAAATTTTGGCTTACTTTTTTTAGCACAGCGTATGTAATTAACAAAATAAATTGGATTTCCATGTCATTGTATTTGTTTGTATAACTCAATTGAAAAGAAAAATTAGCTCCCTTGTGAATTTATATATAACCACGATTATTCACTACTCTTTAGGGTGAGAATGTAGGAAAAAACAAATAAGTCATAAAGTCATAAAGTACAAGACATGAAGTCAATTTTGATTTTTGAAACCTTTTTGGTTGATTAGACACGCAGGGTTTAATTCATTTTACTAATCAATCATATAATAATTTGAATGTTGTAGACAATACTGTGTTAATATAGATTAACTAAAATACAAATGTAAGTGTAAACAATCAGAAAGCGCAAATGTGGAACTGTGACTCCTCCGCCTGCAATCACTTTCAATTTTGTCCATTCCAGTTGGGCAAAACTTGTAAAACAAACGTTACCTGTACTTAAATGAGTTCGAAATGAAAAGTAAATTAATTAAAATGATTTGTAATAACTAAATTAAAAAAACTATTTATTGCTTATTCTAGAAAAGTATTTTTACAAATAAAATGAAGTAAAAATTGTTCCATGACAAACATTTAATAAGAGTTTTACCTTTTTACATCTGAATACTACAAAGAACAATAAAGATTAAACCAATGCGAAAACATACAATATACAATTTAGGTTATGCAAAATTTTTGTTATTACGAAGATAGGTTGTATTACAAAGGATATTTCAAACAAAATTTCTTATTGTGAATTGATAGAGCTTTAATTTTATTTTAGTGTATTCAGCAAAACGTTTAGTAAATATGGGATTTTGATTTAGACAATGTTACACTATTGAAATTAACAATGAAGATCCAAGAAAGTCTACTTTTTACTTGAATTAATTTAATTGTAATTTGTTTAAATAAGAAAAAATTGTTTCAAATCAAGAATTTTTGAGTCAAATCCATTATAAATATAATGGATTTTTAGTTTTGGAAACCTTTTTGAAACAAACCGTAAACTCGCCATGGAAATTCACTACAAAGAAGTTAAGTTAATTGGGTAAATTTGTCCAAACCTCTAGTAGTAAATAGAGAAAATTGTAATATAAGAAAAAAGTTCTTGAAAATATATTCCTATAGGAAACAAGTAATTTAAGTTACCTTTAACTTCTAAAACGGCTGAGTTTGATGTTAAGTGATTGAATGTTTTGTTTCAATGTTCAATTAGAAATTCAGCTAAAAGCTCAGTTTTAATTTAATGTTCCGATATAAAATATTTAACAAAATGTCGAAGTACAAAATGATAATTTTAATTGACAAGAAATAATTTTAAAAATACCTATGAAATTGAATGTTATTACAAACAACTCTTAAATGCGATTTAACACTACAAATAAAAAATAAAAAAATTAAAGAAGGGATATTAAATTAGATAGCCATCGAAATACACAAATAAATATTTAAAACCCAGCACGTTATGCAGCAGTGTGATTATCATTTGAAATGAAACTAAATTTTAATGAAATTTAAATAAAAAAAAGATTAAATGAAACCTTGAGTTGAGTATTTTTGTTCAGGTTGAGAAATGATTAAAGGGAAGATCAAATTAATGTACAATCTGCACATAGATTTTCTTCACGATTAGTAATTCAATAACACACGGTTTCATCAAAGTTCATTGATAAGATTTGTTGATAAAGTTTAGACTGTTTTGGTGAAGTTAGTAAAGTTTAATTGTAACTAATGTCTACTCACAACTGCTCACACATGACTCATTACTGACTCACTTGTCTCTGCTTCTCGGTCACTTTCTGTGACTATAAAACAAAACACGCCGACGAGTGATTGTTCATTTTGTGTTTAGCTTTGAAAGTGTTTGGTTCACTTTGCAAGTTTCTCTCTGCTCGCTTTTGTGGCCTCACCGTTCTACGTATCAACATTAAAGAGTTTTCATTCTCTTTTTGCGAAAAAGTTTTGATTTGTTTTTTTGTGTCTCTCAAGTTAAGCTCAACAGAACCTTCTTCTCTCTCGTCACGATGTCCTCACAGGAGACAAATCCCAAAGTCCCCAATCCGTACGAATTGACCGAAGCTGATGCACAGAAGCTCGGTTATGTGAATTTTGATTTGAAAACTCTCGAGTTGGTAGAAGAATTGAGTGCTGACGATTTTAGGGGCTATTTGAACTCTGGCAGGCAAACTCAATATATAGTTGACAATCTTCTCAACCCCATTGAAACGGTCAGAAAATTCTATTCTTCTCGGCTCTCGACGCCCTTCAAGAACGAGTTGGTCAAGTACTTTCAGTACATGCACACTCGACTACTGCAGCCTCACGTGACCTATCTCGATGTGTACGATGAAGATCCCGAGTGCGATTCTGATTTTGTTTTTGATTTCGCTTCGTTTGGCACTTGGTTTTGGCAATTTCTCACCAAATGTAACATTTCTCGTGCTGTGCTGAGTGAACTCTCAATGTTGATCTACCGCTACTTGTGCCTTCATCCTCAAGAGATATTGCAACTTCGTGAAGAGATTGTTAAGGCTCGTCTGCATTTCATCATCAATCCACCTTCAAAAAGATATAAATCTGTTGAGCCGTACATTGACAGAGCCTTCATGTTGCTTAAAAGCTGGTGAGCATTTCTTGTTAATTTGATTCAAGTTTAATTTTAATTTTTAGGCATCTTTTTAATGCTCTATCTAAACTTTCGAGCAATAAAGAGCAAATTGATTATTTCTGTAAATCTGTTGGTCGATCTTACAAACGAATGTCATTGGCCGATGTGCTACTCAAAGTAATGAAGACAACTTTTCCCAAATTGGAATTGGAATTTGATCAAGTTGGCCAATTTGTTATTGATCAGAACATCGATTACAATGTTTTGCATTTTCAATTGTCGTTTGACATTTCTGATTCGAAAATTCTCGACAGATCAACTCTATCTATGGTGCTGAATCCTATTGTGCAAGTAATGAAAAAAGTTGGTTTCCAAGGAGAACCTTACGATTCTTTTCGCTCTGTTGTGTTTGACATTGATGCGGCTGAATGCGATGACTCGGAAGTTTGTGATGATGAAAACGATTCCTATGATGAAGTAAGTGATCATTACGACGACGAATGTGATTACGCAGAGGATGAAGAGGACAATTGTCCTGATGAGGAAGAAGACGACTACTCTTCTGAGGACTCTGAAGTTGGCGATGGATCTATATCACCTTTCTATGAAGATTATCCAACAAAGCGAAAGTTGATCATTTCGATTAGTTCTGAATCGTCGTCATTCTGCAAGCTGGTCCTCTTTAACCATGCATACGCTATTCGATTTGCTGAGATGGTTTTGTTGCTCAAGTATTACTTTGCCAGGTCGACACTTCTATTGGGCAATGTCTACGAAAATGAGCCCTTCATTTTACTCATCATTTGGTTTCTTCAGCAAACCAAACCACCAGTTCTACCCACACTCGACGAACTCAAATTGACTGAAAAGAAATCCAAAGTTGATTTAGTTCAGTTTTCAACTGATTTGTTTGAACTCGAATGTGCTAATCAACAAACAGTCGGCGAGTTGGTGGTTGAGTTCATCGATTGGTTCTGTCAGTTTGATTTCGACTCGTACTTTTTGAATCCGTGTGATGGCAAATTTTATGCAAAGCAAAGTCATGGCGATCTCTTTCATTTTGATTCGAACGCAATCCGTAACATTAAATCGTACCTCTGCATTGTGAATCCATTTTCAAATTCACTCAAAACTATTTTCACACTGAAAACTGTGAATCTGTGGAAGAAGGTGTTTGGCAAGTTGAAGGACGATTTCAAGATTGACTCGACCAATTGTGTGCTTGTGCTTGCCAATCCTGATTGCTTTATCGATCCCAAATCACTGCTTACCTACATGGAAAGTGATCCACTGAATCCATACAAGTTGAAACCAGAAAATGCCGAAAAATTGGAATATCCTGAAAATGTTGACAACTTGAAGTTGAAACCAACGGTGAATCCATTTATAAATGATCCAACCTCGTCTTTGCAACTAGAAAAATATCAATTTTGTCAAGATTTTATCTTCACTAGTGAACCAATGAGCCAATTGCTCAAGTCATACAGTCGTGATCACTTGCAAGTTCACTACTGGAGCATCCTTCTGTACTTTCATCATCTCCAGTTTCGTTTGCTCAATTCTGATCTGAGCTATGGTGACTTGATTGAAAAGAAGTACGATTATGCCGCCTATGGGGAACGATTCTGGATGTGGCTAACTTTGTGTAAGCTTTTTCCCGAAAATTATCTTCGCAATTACTCGATTCTCATTTATCGTTACTTGCAAAAATTTCCTGAGAATATTCTCAATTTGCGTACTCAACTTCGTAATGTCTACTTGAAGATTGTCAAAATTTCACATCGTCGAAATTATAAACCTCAGGTTGCGGATTCCAAGTTGATTGCTTTTACACCCGTTGACGCAAAGTAAGTAGAAATGTTTTTGTATTTGTTGGATTTGATAATTAATTTTAATTTTAATTACTTTAGTTCTCTTCACCGTCATATCAAAAAGAATAACGACACGGAAAAGCAAATCGATTTTCTGCTTAACGAGGCTTACAACGCGGATCAAACAAAACAATTTGTTGACTTCATCGTGGAAATGATCAACACCGACAAACATCTCGCGTCATTGAAACTTTACTTGGAACAAACCGAAGTCTTGGATGGAGGCTACAACATTCTCATGGATGAATTTAATTTTGTTGTGAAATTTGCAAACATTTCCGAAGAATTGGATGCAAACACATTTTCGATGGCTTTGCATGTTGTCAAGGCGTCAATTGCCACTCGTTTCGAGTTGGAATATTCCAAGATGCACCATTATTACTTTCGTTTCAAATTGAGCTCAACTGAACCATCGAGCAAGTTTGTCCACATTCTGTTTAGTAATGTCGATTTGAACATGAGCAATATGCTTTTGAAACTGTCCCAATACGACAAACGGTTCGGTCAGATGTTTCCTATTCTGCGCTACTGGTTATGTCTTAATAAGTTCAACAATGGAAACCCGTTCGATGAGATTCAGTTCGCTTGGCTGATTGTGCACTTTCTCCAGCAGACCAGTCCACCAGTGTTGCCATTGAATCTAATCAAGAATTTTCGTGCAAAGACGCACATTCGCAGCACCAACAAACAGTCCACCAGCCATTTGATTGTTGAATTTTTGTTGTTTTGCACTGAATTTGACTTTTACAATCAAGTCATTTGTCCGCAGAGTGGCATTTCCTACAGCAAGAAAGAATATTGCAAGATGAAGGGTTGTGAAGAATTTGATGAAGATTCTTGGTCGCAAGTAGAAATTCCACTGTTGAACGAAACAGTCTCTTTGATTGGGGATGAAGACTGTCTACTTGACTTTGTCGACTATGTCAAATTTCTTTTCTGTGAAGAAGCGATTTTCGCTGCAAAATGCATCGAAATACTCACTGATCCAAACATCAAGAAAAAGTATTCACGTATTTAGCAAGTAAATTCAAGTAGCTCTATATATATCAATCACTTTTGATATCTCAATAATTATACGATTATATTATTATTTTTGTTATCTTTTCATAATTCTTCTTTTTTTTTTGATAAGGTTTGGCAACACGGCTCGCAAAACTGCTTCACCTGAAACAATTGTTAAACAACACAAAGTTCTACTCTTTTCGAATGAGAATGTAAAGCTTGAATCAAGTGGCATAAGACACTATTCTGTTGCACAATTGTTGTTTAATCTTTGTCAAATATTGAAGTGACTATAATTGGACTGAACGAAAATAAGAAAAATTAATTAATTATTACTAAAAATAATTTGAATCAAATAAAACTGATTCTTTCCTGTGTTTGAATAAAACGACGATTTATAAATTAACAATTAAGGTTAAAAACAATTGCAAACTTTTTAGATGTTTTGGAAGCTGAAAGTCCAGAAGCAGACTTAGGTTCATATCCATAAGAACATGTTACGCTACTAAAATTAATCACAATCCAAGTAAATTGTTTTTTGTAAACTTGACTTAATTCAATTGTAAGTTGTTCAAATAATAAAACATTTTCAACTCCGGGAAATGACGTTGTCATTACAAATATAATGATTTTTTGGAAACCTTTTTGAAAAGATCAGATAAACCCACGAAGCAAATTTGGTAAAGATAATCAAAAACCTGACAGAAAATTTGAATACATAAACAAAAAATAATTCAAAAATAAATCCTGCAGGATCTTAAACCTTGAGCACAATATTTTATTGTTCTCATTTAAATTAGAGAATTGATATTTCACTTTGATTTGTAATCTTTTCCAATCAATAATATACCCGATGTGATTGTTCATGGTGAATGGAGGTAAATTGCTATCGACATTAAAAAACAGAAAGATATTTTGGTAAAAACGAAAATTATTCTCAATGCTTCTTGGTGTTCAGTTCACTCGAAAATCAAATGCTCATTCTCCTTATGTTTAAAGACATCTCTAAATTCAAGGATGTTGTGTTGTAAAAAAGTAGAATAAGTCAGACCAACGAAATTGAACTAATAGACGCTAATTGCCTTTGAAAAACAAATAATATTTTAACTTTTTAAAAGTTTCAAGTCAATTTACCGTATAATTATTAATTGTTACGTTAACGTATTATACTGCAATTGATACTATGTTTCCTATACAGTCGCTTTAAAAACTAATTTCCAGAAACGAGCAGCTACTCTTTAGGAGGAGAATGCAAAGCTGACAAAGTGTTATAAGACATTATTCTTTTTCACAATTGTTGTTTAACCTTTATTGAGCTGTTGAAAAGATTTCAATATTGGATTAAGCAAAGAAAAGCACATAGATCAATTATTAGAAAAAATATTTAGAATAGAAATTATTGAAAATTGTTCAACCATTAATTTAAAAATTGTAAATAAAAGTATTAGAGAACGTTAACTACTAAAATAGTATGAGTTTAAGTTAAAAAGATTTAAAGTCAAAATAAAATTAAACAATCTATTTATATATAGAAACTTGTAGGAGAAATAGATGTTTATTATAGAAAACATTTTTACAAAGAATATTTTCAAGAAACAAAATTGTTTACATTTCAATACTTTGATAAATGCTTCAACTTTTGTCGAAAGATACAAGTGACAACGCAAAGTTAATTTAGTTTCCCATTTCATTGATTTATTTCAGGTAAGCTCTGATCAGATATTCGAATAGTAAAACACGTATGTTGACTGAATGATTAAAGGCTTAAGATTTTAAACCAATTCAATTGAAAAATGACGCAACTATTTCTACTGCTCCACTGCCAAGTAACTTTGACAATTGCGATTGTTGTTAAAATCCGCTAAGAATCTCTTATATATTAAAATCCCAATGTAACGCTCAACAAAAACTTATTCATCCAAAAGTACTTGATGTAATGTCATGAAAATTTTTTACCAGACTAATTCGACCTCAAGGTATCTAGGATAAATAGAATCGATTCGATCAAGCAAAAAATTGTATTCTGGAATTTTGGATTTTAGGATTCTCGAATACAAAAAAAATATGGTTGGATTCATCGTGAAAATCTAGGAACATTGAAATAACATGTACTCAATACGAAAATGTGTCCTTGGTACCGAAAAAATCATTTAAAGGTTCCAGTCAACAGGAAAGCACAGAGCGTGTTTGTGTGATCGTGTTGAAGAGTGTGTCATTTGTACAGTGAAGGGTAGAGCGCAGATGGACAGACATCCGCCGCCGCCGAGAGGAGAGCACGCCGCTCACTCTGCCTGTGGCTGTGTCGGCCAATGTGCCGCACGTCATGCACACTCACACATCGGACAGTGTCGGTTGTGTAATGCTGCATGCCTCTACTCCTGCCACTACTTTATCCTCTTGCTGCACACCGGTCATTCGTGAACTCGCATCAAAGCTCACACCTCGTGTTTTAGGTCTCCTCTCCCCTCATCGTTATCAAGCTATCTTATCATCATGGATCGAGGTCAAAATCGCGTACGAGGTGGTGGACGTGGAGGAGGTCAGGTAGATTGTGGTCGAGTTCTTGGTCTCCCTCGTTAGAATCTCACCCACGAAGAAATGGTTGCTGCACGCCGTGAGTACCAGCAAAATTATTATCGGCAAAATGTGAGTGAACGTAGGCGCCTAAATGCTACTGCCCGTCAAGTCGAATCTGGAATTGCTCGAATTGAACAACATCGTCTCCGTCATTTTCCTTTCCTCTATCGTGCCGCTGTCATAAATGCAGAAGGTATGAGGTTTTGCGTACCCGAGGAGAACTATCTCGATCCGATCGACCAGGCGTGCACTAACTGTGGTACTCTGCATTTTATGGACGAGAGGAAGCGAATAGGTAAGAAGGTTGGGATTCTATCACCTATTCGATGTATTGTGATGGTGACAAGGTGTATCCTGTCCTCTTCAACCATCCACCGTATCCCGAAGACCTTGAAACAGTATTTTCAGCCAATTCATGAAAATAACGAGTGGTCTCGAATCTTCGTCACAACAACAGTGCGGTGGCTCTTGGATCTATCTCCTACAAAGAAGCTCAGGTTGAGGGAAATGGCTTTTAGGTTTTCAGAGTGAGATTGGTCACACCGTACATAACATGAATGGTGGTCGATCAAACCCCAAAGCGCTATCGGTTAGTGATATTTTGATTTATTCATTAATTTTTAATTATATTTTGTTTGACTACAGGGGTGAATAATCAGCTGTGGATCTTGGATACGACAGAAGCCACTCGTCAAGGCCAAGTACGGTGTCCTCGACGTAATCCGATTCCGATGGTCTTTCACGTGCTGAAACAGCAACTGAAACTGGCCAATCCCGAACTCTACACTTGATAGAACATTATACACAATGCGGTCTTGATCCTACCAACCAACTAATTCGCTACAACACAAGCTATGTTCTGAGTATGTATGATTCTTTGTTTGATGTTAATAATGTTCTTAGAGTGTCTGATCGGACCTTTGGTCTTCCTACTGCCAGCGAGATTGCAATGCTGACGATTGAAGTAAATCATTTTTTCAACTCCAAATTCCAATAATTTTTTAAATTCCGATTTTGTCTGTTATTTGAATTAAGTGACACTTTTATTGTTCAAATCTCTGAAAAGGGTTTTTTACAAGAAAACGTTCGCGCAGCGACAATTCCCTTCGTGACCTGTCACGAGGGAATTGAGTTTTCTTGTAATTGTATGACATTAAATTGAAGAAACCGTTGTTATTCAAGAAAAGTAAAATTCAGTTCAATGTATAAATACAAAGAAAACTACGAAACAATTTCCATTTCAATAAGATAAAATTTAAATTTCGATTGATTAAATGATTAATAATCAGAAGCAAAAAATGCTTTAACCTTTTGTATGTAGAAAAAGACAGAAAATGAGAATGAAATGTTTTGTTAAATAATTCTATAGGAAAGCGTTTAAATAATTAGGTTTAAGATAAAGGTGAACAAATCCTTTAAATTTTATTTGAATTTGACTCGATTGATAGGTTTAATAAGATTGAATGCTTTGAGAAAGTTATTTCAGTACACCCGAAACAGTTCTCTTTGTTTTTTCTAGTTGTTCAGTGTTCTAGTTGATTTGTTTCACGACACTGAGACATTCAAGAATTTAAGTGTTGTTAAGTTGTTAAATAAGTTAAGCCAAAGACATTGAATTAATAAACGTTAATTTTCTTTAAAAAAATAATATTTCAACCTTTTTAAAATTACCAACCGAGAATATTGGATCAATTATAATTTTTTGAACAATGAACATAATTATATTACATTCGCGATATTTTCCCTTGAGAAACTGCATTTCCTGAAACGACCAACGGACAGTACTCTTTCGAATGAGAATTCAAAGCTGGCAACAGGAGAAATAAGACATTATTTTATTTTACAATTGTTGTTTAGCATTTATTAATTGAGGAAATTTATTGAGGAAAGTTTTATTATTGGATTAAGCAAAGATAAAAACATAGGTTGGTTTAACCAACTTGGTTATTTACAAAAAAATAATTTTAATATAAATTATTGAAAATTGGTTAGAACGTTAATTAAATAGCGTTAATTAAAAATAGCTTATTGTATGTTTAAATGTATAACAGAGGTGCGGAGACTTTTGAAATCAAAATCCACTAAAGTGGACCTCCACATCCCTGAAAGTCCACCCAATACTATAGAAGGGGGTACCCTTGTACATTGGTTACAAATAATTTTTTTTTGATTCATTAATTCTTTCAATATCGAAGTACGCAACCACCATTTCTGGTGGACTTGGCAGAGCCCCGAGCAGTGTGATTACAGGCCTAGTTTTTGCTGATCGCATCGCGTAGGGCCTAATGCAAGGTGCCAACTGGGGAACGTTTGAATGGCAGGTTCACAGCTTTTTTGATTCAATGCAATTAAAAGCTCACAAGATGCAAATTTGGATTGATATACCTTATCCAACAGTTGGCGGAACAGGAAGTGTCTCCAATTGTGTTTGTGGGTCATTAATCGGTTGAGAAACCTTATCCCACAGTTGGTGGAACGGAGTGTCCCCAATTATGTTAGCGGATCATAATTTGGTTGATAGGCCTTATCCATAAATTTGTGGTTGTTTAAATTTCTTATTATACCACATTTATACAGATTTATGCAATGCGTCAAATAGTAAGACTTGTTTATCAATTCTCAAAATCGACGTTGATTCTATTATCAAATTAGAGACTTATATTCGTGTTATTAATTGGAACATATAATTGGTTTAGTTTTTTAAATAGTTAGCATAAGATCCGCAAACTCAACTGAGGAAACTTTCCGTTCCACCAACTGTGGATTAAGGTTATTCCATCCAATTCAGTACATGATCTACAAACTCAAACTTTTTTCTAGGCAGGAAACTGTGTGACCAGGTCCCTCAGCCTAAATCCACAAGCAAAATTGGACACATTTCAAGAGAGCAAAATGTTCAATAAAGAAAAGAAATTTACTAAATGATTGAGTTTTATTGTAATTGCAAGACATGACAGAATTTTTTCACTTAAAACATTAATCTCATAAATTATAGTGAGGTCCACTCGGTGGACATTACGAATTCTCGGAAGTCCACCAGTGGACCGAGGTCCACGGTCTCCGCACTCCTGATGTATAATATTTTTAAACAATCTGTAGAAACTGGAAATTCTATAGTTGTAGAAAAGCTTAAATAACTTTTGAGCTGTCCAGGTGGGCTATTTTGTCCAAATTGTTTGTTTATATTGAGTTAACCTTCCGATGCCCACGTGAAAAAAATTACATAGATGCCCATGTGGGGGTCAAAGTGACCCCACAATGCATTCTCTATGGGCGGACTTAGAATTTTCCGAAAAACGTAAAAAACAAGTTGGGTTCAGATTAAAGTAAACATTCTAAAAGTCAGCTAGAAAAAAATCCAAAATTTTTGGTTGAGTAGTTTTCGAGAAAACGAGCTTAATGTGGCCTTTGGGGTCACTTTGACCCCACTCGGGCATCGGAAGGTTAATAAATTACGGTAGATATTATTTGAAAATAGTTCATTGAAATCTTTATTTGAGTTTATCGTCATGAAGTTGTCATTCAATTCAATGGTCTCAAAAATAAACTAAACCCAGTACTGTTTAAGCATTGTTTAAGTAATGTTGCATGACTTTAAAAGTTTGCGATGACCAGTTAAAAGTAGCAAATGCATATCACAAAACATCCAGTAGTGACCATGAGAAACCCCCTTTTTAGTGTGTTATACCTTTTTTAGTGTGTACTAACTAACAATAGAAATAACAATCAAAAAGAAACCTAAATTGATAAAATTCGCGCGAGCACGATTTAAACAACGATAAAAATCGAGAGTGAAATAAGTATAAAGAGAAGATCTAGATATTGAATATAGATTTTCATTCAACATTTACAAAGTATAATTACAAAATTTAGTAAAAACAAATTCAAAATATAGTGTAACCTGTGGCGAATGATACTAATCAGTGTGACAACAATCATAGGTGTATGAATGTATGTGTTTAATTAGTAGAGTCCATCGAAACTATTCATCGAAGTTAACCAGTAATGCAATTGACTGAATTGGAATGGTTGGGTCCGATTAGTCGGTGCTGACAAAAGTGTGAGAAGATCCTCTAAATCGGCATAACTACTGTCAAAAGATATCATTAGCATCGACAACTCTGCATCAGGGACAGATTCATGAAAGTATTGCTTCGATGGCTGCGAATCATCATTAGTTGATCCACCACTACCATTGGTCATATCCAAGCACGTGGACACATTCGAGCCAACCTCTACATCTTTTACTTCATCTTTCTCTTCCACATCGTGCAAGCTTGGGCGGAGTGAAGTTGAATCTTCAACAGAATCAACACGCATTGGTGGTGCTGACCAATCAATTGGATCATCGGTAACCGAAGAAGACGCATTAGCATTGTCACTGATGTAACGTTGGTTCGACTGAATTATGGAGAAGAGAAAGAAGGTGCTGGTGCAACTGGTACGGTAGAAGAAGGAACATTTTGCATAAGTTTTGCACAAGTAGTAGCCTCTTTAGCTATGAAATTGTTGCTCTGAATCGACTTGAGCTCCTCTGGGGAAAACTTCAATTTGGACAGGGCTGGATTAAAGGACGAAAGCTTCAGCCAGAGACTATTCTCGTGCATAAAGTAAATGCCAACACAAGCAGTTTATTGGTCACTTTGGCACGGTCAAAACCCGATAACAGGAGGCTGAACAGGAAGAAAGAAACAAGACGCACTCAAGTAGAACAATTTACATGTTGAGTGGCATAAAATTATTCTGCATATTTGGTGCAATGTGAGAAAGAGAGTTAGCATCAAATTCGATTTCAATTTGGTAGAGAATCTGGCTTTGTGGAAAAATCCCAGGAAAAATCAGTAGATAGCAGAGATCTCATAAACAACCTGCAAAAAAGGTAAACAAAACAGTGGCGACATCTAGGGAGAAACACATCCGATTAAATTGACTTTAACCATTTTTTAAATAATAAACGCAAGTGAAATAATACTTTATTCTATTGCACAATTGTTGTTTAACTTTTTGAGAAGATATTTGAATTGATTTTGTTACTGGGTTATCAAAAGGTAAGAAAATCGATTGATTATTAACAAAAAATATTTTTAATAAAATGATTGAAATTTCTAAAGTGAGAATGAGAGAGGGTTAATTAAAATTGCTAATCATACGCTTAAATATAAAAATTGATTATTTTAAAATATTAGAGAATTTTAAAAAAATATTTTTCTAAAGGTTTTGAAAAAGCGATCGCAAACCTTTTACATGTCCACAGAACTAGCACTGTTCATAATTTAATATATAAGAATAATTATTATTAATATTAATTTAATAATTCAAATGTTTTGTCCTAATAAACCATAAAAACCAAATGCAACTATAAACATATTTGAAAGAATCTTGTAAAGCTACGAGTGTTTCTGTTGTTGTCCTGCAAACCCTTTCACATTAAATAATTTTTTAGTGTAAATACCTATATTTGTTTATTCGTACTGAATGTATTGTGGACAGACTCCACGAATACCGTGACAACCCACACCGAGTCCCAGCCAACCTTCGAATGTCCCAATGATTCCAACTTGGTACATTCCACCTATGATCTCTTATCCACAATCATCCATAACTTCAGCATTGCAAATATCATCCTAGTTCAATCTCATATGTACATTTGTAATATTATTTTCATTTCCACCTTTTTTATTTGTTCCCTCGTGTATTATACTGTAAATAGCATCACCTAAACCATTAATCTTTCTTAAAACCAAACTACCTCTGTAAACCTCTAACTCCAACTGTAATTCATAACAGATTTTTGTAGCTTGTTCGCTGGCAGTCTAATCCATAAAGATACCCGAACTGTTTTTCCAAACAAAAAAAAATTTGTACTGAATCATTATTAACTCAATTGATGAACTGAGATTATTAACTACACTTAAGAATGAGAATGCCGAAAAGAAAGAACAAGTCAAACAAGACATAAAGTCAATTTTGATTTCGAAACCTTTTTATGAGCGAGTTGTTCCAGTCAATTAATATAATATCATGGAAAAATTTTTTCATATATGATCAGTTATAGTATTAACAAACCAAAAATACATTATACGAAAACGAAATGACACTGTTTCCAAGCACCAATCACCGTTTGGGATTATAGTAACCTATCAAAAACGATAAAACGATAAACATTTGCGTAAAGAAACGTACGCATAGTAATTTTAATATGTGGTAAGAAGTTTTGTGATAACATAAACTCTAGCGTGTTCAAATGTCAAGTAACCGCTACACTTCAGATTGTATTCTGAATCTGTGTAGAAAGGAAAATATATTTTTGCTGGAACCATGCTTAGATTAATCTGTTTTGAAAATTTATTTTCATATTTTTAAAAATATTTAATTAAACTAGGACAAAATATTTTGAATTAAGATTTTAATTATATGAATTAGATATGAATTGCACACAATTTAGAATGAATAACCATTGAATAAAGAATAAGATTCAAAACCAATTGCAAAATATTGTCCTGTCTTGTTAGATTGATAAGTAAACATAAAAATGTTATAAAAATGTTAAAATCTTACTTTCAATTGTTCAATATCTAAATTTGGGATAACCAGTTTTTCATTATGTAAAAACGAATCTTGAAGCATTTCTTAATTATTGAGTCTAATGGTTGTTGAATTTTTTCGTGTTTATGAATAACGTAAAAATGTTTTAACAGAGATTTAGGTCAAACGAAACAGAACACAAGACGTGTAAACCATATATTGATATCGTATGTTGACTGAATGATTAAAGTCTTAAGGTTTTAATCTAATTCAAAAATAACGCAATTAAGTAGAGAAACCGGTTAAAAAGCGGAAAAACATGGACGAAGTATGTTACATTTAAAATTCAAATGCAAAACCGAAAACCAATCATGAAAATTTTTTTGATTTCAAATTTCAAAGCTCATATTTATTAATAATTTAAAAGTTGTAGAAAATTTTGTGATCAAACTACACTACTCCTTATTTGTCCTTTCTTACTCGAAAGATATGATTTGAAAATTGTTCATAGATATCTTTATTTAAGTTTATCGTCATGAAATTTTAATTGTTTAAAAAATAAACCAACCACATCAATGTTTTAACATTTTACAAATTCTCTTCTTCCCGTCCATACGATTAACATATCAAACTTGTTTTTTGTAGACAATTGCACGAAAAAACAAAGATTAATAAATCAAAAGTTAATAACCTTTTGAATGTCTTGAATAGTTTATCGACCGAGCTTGTCAAATATTAAGAAATCAACGAATTAGACATGATTACTTTAATGGAACTACCTACTAATCATAGGTTATGACAACTTTTCTCTGATCTCAATACACAGTGACTTGGTTATATTTGTAGTCTTCAATTTTCCATTTTAAAAATAACGTTATGCATACATTCTGCATGGCAGTAAAAGTTTGAATTGACCAGTTTTCGACCATTTACAAATTTAAAAAAACCGACAAACTCTCCGTAGTAACGATGAGAAACCCCCTTTTTACTGTAAAACGTTTAAGTACTAATAGAACGCATTTTTACAAATACTGTATAAAAACAAAATTGTTTACTTTTTATACTTTGATAAATGCTTTGACATTGGTGAGATTCTGTCAAAAGATACAAAACTAGCCGTGACGACGCAAAGTTGATTCAGTTTTGCATTTCATTGGTGTATTTCTTGTAGGCAACTGAATAGTAACACACATGTGTTGACTGAAATACGAATTTGAAAGATTAAAGACTTAAGGTTATATTCAATTGAAAAATAACCCAAATTAAGCGAAAACCGGTTTAAAAACAGGCCAAAAAATTGAGGAAATATGTTACATTTAAAATTTAAAATTAGTTTTTAGATGGATTTTAGAATATTGTCAAAATTATTTGAGGACAGGATCATACTTCAGCAGTTAATTGGTATTGATGGAAGTATTTTAAGTGTTTAAAGTTGACAAAACGGTGTAAAGTTGCAATAAAACAGCTGAGCTAGACCTAAGAATCTTAGATTCAACAATTGATATTTTGGTCATTAAAACCCAGACCGTTCAACCTCAAAATTTCTACTGCTTCACTGCCAAGTAACTGCGACATTTGCGATTATTGTTCAAATCTGTTAAGAATTACAAGACATTAAATTGAAGAAACCGTAATTATTCAAGAAAAGTAAAATTCAGTTCAATGTATAAATACAAAGAAAACAAAGAAACAATTTCAAATAGATAAAATTTAAATTTCGATTGATTAAATTATTGATAATCAGATGCAACAATGCTTTAACCGTTTGTAAGTAGAAAATGCACATCAAATGAGAATAAAATGTTTTGTTTAAATATTTCTATAGGAATGCATTAAAATAATTAAGTTTAAGCAAAAGGTGAACAAAACCTTTAAATTTTATTCCTGTATATTCTTGTATTAAAAATAAATATAAAATTGATTTAAGCATGAATAGTAGTTTAAGTTAATTGTAAAACTGGAAAAAACTTATACCTTTTAAAAATCTCTCACTGTTAACATGAGAACTATACTACTGAGTCCAAATTATACAAAAACAATTATCTTCACTCGATTGATATGTTTAATAAGATTGAATGATTTGAGAAACATTGCTTAGAATTGTAGGCAAAATGCAGTCATGACTTCAAATTAAAATCATTTGGAATGATTATAATATTTTAATAATGAAAAGAAAGTTATTTTGGTACAGCCGAAACTGTTCTCTTTGTTTCTAGTTGTTCAATGTTCCTGTTGATTTATTTTACAACACTTAGACATTCAATAATTTATGCTATTAAGCTGTTAAATAAGCTAAGCCAAAGAGATTTAATTCATAAACTTGAATTTACTTTCTGAAAATAATATTTTAACCTTTTTAAAAATTACTAACCGCGGATGAAATATAATTTTTGAACAATGAACACAATTAGCATACATTAGCGATATTCTCGCTTCAGTAGTAATAATGAGAAAGCCTCTTTTTCTTGTGTAATACTAAATAACAATAGAAATTGCAATCAAAAGGAAACCTAAATTGACAAAATTTAACACACATTAAACAACGCTAATAATCAAAAATGAAATTATTTTTTTGAGAAAAGAAAAGAAATAGAAGGTCTTGATATGAAATATGATAGTTTATTTGTTTTCCAATAGAAGAAATTTTATTTGAATATCCAAAAATATTTTAAATCATAAACCTGATAATAAACTGGCGAGTCAGATGTAATTGTTTAAACCTTTTTTAAATTCCATGGATTTTCATCTAAATAAGTGTCGACTTTTAATTTACCAGAGATCTCCCTTGGATAACTGTTCGAAGATAAGCAAGAATAATTAAGAAATCTAAGGGATTAAAAGAAATGTGATAATTTTATAAAACAAAAATTGGAACATTAAACATTCAATAAATTAAATCTTTTTAATATTCAATAGAATACATAGTGAGCACCGGAAACACAGTTGACAAAGAGGAGTGCATCCAAATATTCTTAAAATAATTGAGTATAATTAATTTGGTAACTTTTTAAAAAACACATCAGTTGGTCAAAAGAAAACATTTGAAATAACAATTAAAAAACTCAGTAAATTAAACTGAAAAGACTAACAAAGTTGAGCGCGCATGAGTAGAGAAAAATAAAGAAACAGACATCGAGGACAATGATGCCGATCATTTAACGCGACATAAAAGTGAGATTCTCTCGAAATCAATAGAAAATGTAACATTTACAAAGTACAATTATATTATAAATTGTTGAATCTTCAAGAAAATCAGCACGCGGTGGTGCTGACAAATCGATTGGATCATCGGTAACCAAAGAAGACGCATTAGCATTGCCACTGTTGTAACGTTGGTTCGACTGTTGAGATTGTGGAGATGAGGTTCTGGTGCAACTGGTACGGTAGAAGAAGGAACTATAGGTTTTGCCCAATTAGTAGCATCTTTAGCTACAAAATTGCTACTCTGAATCGACATCAGCTCCTCTGGAGAAACTTCAATTTGGACAGGGCTGGATTAAAGGACGAAAGCTTCAGCCAGAAACTATTTTTGTGCATAAAGTAAATAGCCAGCACAAGCAGTGGATTGGTCAATTTGGCAAGGTCAAAACCCGAGGTAAAAAATTATGTGTAGATAGAAACAGTGTCCAGGATCGGCTAAAAGAGAGTAAATATAAAGTTGATTAATTTAAAAAAATATAAAAATCGAACCAAAACAACACTTACTGACTCGATACAGATTCGATAGTGGATCTTTGAATACCGAATTCGATTCTTGAACAGACAGGGCACGAAAGGCACCAACATTTCAAATAGATTGTACTGATCCATAAGACGGAGAGCTTCCGGAAATAGATACGACGACAGTTTCACAGTAATATTTTGAGACAGTCGACAAAACAGCAGCTTCAACAGATTGTGCGATGTTTTGGGTAGGACACAAAGAGATGCAGGATCTGTGGACAAAATGTAAAAAACAATGATAAAGATATTTTCTAATTGCAAAATCGAAATAATATTCAATGTATATAAACACCCACCTTTTAAACGCCAGAGATAATCTAAAGGATCATCCACTGCTGAGACGGGTGCACTCGATGCCATCGTGAAAGCCATGGTTAGTTACCGCGAATGAAGCCACCCCGATCAAGGCGTGAGGCCAAGGTCGGACTTAGTATCGGGGAGAGACAAGGTTTAGTTGAGTTAAGACACGAAACCGAGAGGACATTTGAAGTTCTGTCTGGGGTGAACGTTTCTGTTTCGATTTTCGGAAAGGTGAAAGCCAGGATTGATGAAGATGAAATTTGGCCAATAAGGAAACGAAATCACATATCGGGTCCTGGAGTCGAGTCGTAGCGCAATGTTGTCGAAACAAAAGTAGAAACGATGTGTGAAACTGAAAGTCGAAAATGTCAGACGCGCGAGGCTGAACAACGAGGAGAGAAACAAGACGCACTCAAGTTTAACAATTTACATGTTTAGTGGCATAAAATTATTCTGCATCTTTAGTAAAATGTGAGAAAGAGGGAGAGCATCAAATTCTATTGCAATTTGGTTGAGGATTTCCTGGTTTTGTGGAAAAACTCCCAGGAAAAAATCAGTTGATAGCAGAGATCTCATAAACAACCTGCAAAAAAGGTAAACAAAAACAGTGACGACATCTAGGGAGAAACACAATCGATTAAATTGACCTTAACCATTTTTAAAATAATAAACACAAGTGAAATAAAACGTTATTCTATTACACAATTGTTGTTTACCTTTTTGAGAAGAAATTTGAGTTGATTTTATTATTAGGTTTCGAAAAGATAAGAAGATTGATTGATTATCTTAAAAAAAATATTTTTAATAAAAAATGATTGAAAATTTCTAAAGTAAGAATGAGAGAGGGTAAATTAAAATTGAAACTCACATGTTTAAATATGAAAATTTATTATTTTAAAAATATAAGCAAATTTTAGAAAATGTCTTTCTAAATTATTTGAAAAAGCGATCGAACACCTTTTAGATGACAAACCAACTCAAACAACACAAGCCGTTTTATTTTTTAAATATTAAAAATAGAATGATTTCAAATTTTTATGCCTGACAAAGCTAATGTCTGACTATATAAAATCTTGAATTGAAACCTTAATTGTATGAACTAGAACCTTGTTTAGTTTCCATGATTAAACATCCAAGCCGACATGACACATAATTTGAGAGATAATCAAAAACCATTGTTTCAGAGGGTTAATAAGAGTGTAACAAAAAGTTAGTCCAATGTTTAAAATTTGATTTATTTTTTCCGCGTGCTAAAATCTATATAAATAAACTTTGTTTGACATTTCAAAGAAAAAACAAAACTTAGTAAAAAATCTCTGGAAAAGTTTTCGTAAATCGTTTACAGATTGGAAAAAGCAAAGATTAGAATTACGATACATTCACGAGATAAAGGAAGAATTGAACAAATTGTAGAATTTCTTCTCGAAACCAGAATCGTGATTATTGTTGTACTAATGCAACCATATGGAAACTATACACGGGGATAGTAATCTGCAGTACAAATTCAAAATACAGTTTTGAGTGATATGCGTCTCAGTATAGGAAAAGATAGAAATCTCGAAATAGAAATTTCATAGAAGTGCTAACAAGTCTCGTGTTGAAATGGAGACAAATTAGCCAAATTGTACTTTTAGAGTGTCAACATCTCAGTTATCATATTGAATATTGTGCATGTCCCTTCCCAATTCCTCACAACTTTAATGTTCGATCTAATGTGATGTGTGTCGCATTTCATTTTACTCGATAAAGCTATCTCTCGGGATAATCTTTATCTGTTTAACATTTAAAAAAATATTCAGATTGATAATTATGTAACGGAGATTCATTGAAAATAAGCCAAGGTAGTTCATAGAATCTACTATGAAATCGTACATTAAGACTTGTTGAGAAGAATTACTAGAATTTCTTTCTTAATAAACAATTTGCATAAAATAAATCAATAATTATAACCTTTTTTGTAAAAAAAAAGTACCTAGAAACAGAGAATACATATTGAATAAAAATCTATGTATAATAAAGACTGCTTGATTATGTTTGATCTATTAAAAAATTTAATTTAATTTAAAAATTGACTAAACCTTATTGAAAAACACTTAGAAAACTTGTATTTTTTAAAAACCCAATTATCTTGATTACTCATATATTGGATTTAGGCTAAAGAATATATTTAGAAAAATGGTACTGGAAATTGAATTTAATAACCTTGTTCGTTTGGATTTGTTAAAGTATTTCAAGCGTTTTAAAGTTGACAAAAATTTGTTAAAATTGCAAGTGATAGAGAATTGTATCTCAGTTGCAATGATTGCTCTGTTGACCATTCAAACAAACAATTGCAGAAAAACAGGTTAATGATTCATGATTATCAAAGATAATTATCTCGAAGCAAACTTCAAAATATTATTTGTGTTTGACCCTCCTTGGTAAACGTTAATTATGTTTAAATAATGATTTTTACAATTTGTTAATTAATTTTTTATTTTTCAGAATATATGACAAAAAAGAAACTTTAAAGTTAGAAAACCAATTTATACAGACTACGCGAGGAATATTAAATTAGATTAGGTAATAAAAAAAAACGGGAGATGAGAATAAGCAGAAATAAGAAAGTTTTGGTGCTCACATAGGAGATGGTTTGATTCGCATTGATTCAGATTTGTACAAGATATATCTTCACGTCTGTGTTGGGGTGATGATGATGACGTGTCAATAGCAGATTTATAACTTGTTGACTCGTAGGCATGAAATGAGGATTAAGTCAACTGATGATGGAGGAATTTGCAAGGATTTATTTAGACAAAAGCTTTATTAAAAACAATTGTAAAATTATTATTATTATTTCAATTATAATTAAGAATTAAGAATTATGATTCGATGATAAACTTTATTAACCTTTTGAAACGCTCAGGAGAAGTGAAAACTTACATATAAAATTAACACTCAATGTGCATAAAACAATATAAAAGGTAATAAGATTGTCTGGCAAGCCAGGCAATGTGCGAGACTCTTATAAGAGTTAAAGAATATAAGCTTAAAAAATAAAATAGAAACTTGAACTATCAACTGAGAAACTTTTAAAACGACTTTATTTGATCCATTTGGATCACTAAAGAGGTGTATTGGGACCAATATTTTTATTTAAAATGTGCAACACATTTGTTCATCATTTTCCACGTAGTGACCACAAAAAATCTTTTTTAAACTTGGCGCTACCAGAATTGGGCGTAATGTTCCATGGCGCCCAATTTAATTTTGACTATTCGATTACATATGCTCACAAGTTTATCTATCCAAAATCTTTCAATTCTAGGTTGTACGATTTTCTAAGAAATATCATTTGTCACCAGAATGGGCGTCATGATCCATGGCGCCCAGTTTTGGTCTGACTAATCGATTACATATACTCCCTAGTGTATGTATGCCAAATTTGGTAATTAGCTGAGCGAAGTGAACGAACGAACGAACGCACGAGCGATAGCGAGTGCGTGAGTGAGTGAGTGAACGTAGCGAAGCACTCTGTCACCACTTGAGAAAACCGTTTCGACTTTTCAATGGAGAAATGCGGAAGCATTGTAACAGAGGGGAAAATGTCACATTTTCTTGTAACGCAGTTTTTTTCTAGAAAGAGTTCACTAAATTTTACAAACAAGGTCTCGGGAGATTCAGCTACTAATAAATGAGGCTAAGTTCGTTTGGTGAGAAAATCCATAAATGTTTAGGTAACTTCCGGTCAGGTAATGTCAGTTTTTAATGTATTCTCTATGGGAAATAGCTATTTTCACCTTGAATTTGCAGAAGCTGTAGAGAATTGATTCTATTGAGCATTGACATGAGCGACACACCAAATTAATCGATGAAATATGTAGATTATTTCCCGCCATTAAAAATTTGAGAATAACCCTTATCTAACTGGCAATCTACAATCAAACACAAACATTCCAAGTGTGACCTAATGTCGGTAATGCAATGTATTTCCTATGGAGACTGTGTCCATAGCAAAAGTGCATGCACACACAAACATTGCATTAAGAATATATTATATTTTCTGTAGGAAATCAATTGAACAGTGTCCAATAAATTGATGCTATTGATGGCAATGTAAGTGATCCAAATGGATCAAATAAGGTCGTTTCATAAATTTCTCAACACTATTTCTCAAACAACATACAATTTGGTCCTATTGCTATTGATGGCAATGTAATCGATCCAAATGGATCAAATAAGGTCGTTTCATAAGTTTCTCAACACTATTTCTCAAACAACATACAATTAGGTCCTATTGCTATTGATGGCAATGTAATCGATCCAAATGGATCAAATAAGGTCGTTTCATAAGTTTCTCAACACTATTTCCCAAACAACATACAATTAGGTCCTATTGCTATTGATGGCAATGTAATCGATCCAAATGGATCAAATAAGGTCGTTTCATAAATTTCTCAACATTATTTTTCAAACAACATACAATTTGGTCCTATTGCTATTGATGGCAATGTAATCGATCCAAATGGATCAAATAAGGTCGTTTCATAAGTTTCTCAACATTATTTTTCAAACAACATACAATTTGGTCCTATTGCTATTGATGGCAATGTAATCGATCCAAATGGATCAAATAAGGTCGTTTCATAAATTTCTTAACACTATTTCCCAAACAACATACAATTAGGTCCTATTGCTATTGATGGCAATGTAATCGATCCAAATGGATCAAATAAGGTCGTTTCATAAGTTTGTCAACACTATTTCCCAAACAACATACAATTAGGTCCTATTGCTATTGATGGCAATGTAATTGATCCAAATGGATCAAATAAGGTCGTTTCATAAGTTTCTCAACACTATTTCCCAAACAACATACAATTAGGTCCTATTGCTATTGATGGCAATGTAATCGATCCAAATGGATCAAATAAGGTCGTTTCATAAGTTTCTCAACACTATTTCCCAAACAACATACAATTAGGTCCTATTGCTATTGATGGCAATGTAAGTGATCCAAATGGATCAAATAAGGTCGTTTCATAAGTTTCTCAACATTTATCTCAAATCGCTCAGCTATACTGCTAGCAGTAAATTCTAGTTTTAGGTTTTACGGTTATCTCAGGATATGGACAAAGGTTTACAGACAGACTGACTGACAGACACGATGGCAATAGCATAAGCTTGCGACTCTAAAAGAGTCTCGCTAAAAAGTTGATTAGAAAAAGAGGATGGTATGACCTGTTTATAAGCCGAAATAAGAAAAGCCTAATGATTTCAGTTCCTGATGAAAATTATTAACTTGAATTATTAACTGAATCTTTCAAAATTATTAAAGTAACTTCTTGATTAAACTATTTGAAATTAATTGAAGATTAAATAAAAATTTCATATGTTATGCTTATAATTTAAAGATGAAATGACGATTCATTTTGTCAGATTTAATTATGTTGAACTTTGTAACAACTTTACTAACATCTATCGGGGCTTATGTGCGCGTGTGTATTGCGTTTTGAGTTAGTTAAAGATATAAATTCGGGATAACCAGTTTTTAATCATGTAAGAACGATTTCAGAAACATCTCTTAATAATATTGTGGCTGATGGTTGTAGAATTTCTTCGTGTTATGGATGACGTATAATGTTTAAACATAGATTTAGTAAAAGATGTTAAGGCAAAAACACTTTAATTGTAAATCATACATTCGAAGGACTAAAAAGCTCGCTCGATTTCAAAGTAGATCTCACACATTCATTGATATCGAGTTGAGTCGAGCATTTTTCTAATAAAGAATTAAAGAATTATAATAACCTATTTCATGTCTAAAAATATCAACTCATGCGCTCACTTTTTCATATAAATTGAAATAAATTTAGTTTAACAAATATATAGAAAACCTTTAAGCACCACAGAAATATAAAAATTTTATTTATTGAATAATACTTGACATAATGTTAACTTGTATTCCAGAAAAATCATGTAACAAAATGAGACTAATTGGCAGTGTAACATATTTCACTTTTAAAAAAATAATAAGATTTGAAATTGTCATTAAAATAAAATGGAAACTTTATAGTTTCGAAACCGTTTCAAAATTGAGTAGGTATCAAAACTAAAGTAATAATTCAGACAAAAAGCATCAAAATCCTACTATTAAGTTGGTAGTAAATAGACATAAACCTTTAACCAAGTGGAACACACAATAAGAAGGGAAAAATAAATTTTAGTTTCTAAAACCATTTGAAAAGAATTTTCACAAACAATTAAAAAAGAAATTATAGAAAAAATTATTCAAAACTACCAATTTTGAACTGTAATAGAACAAATAAATTTGTAATATCACGTGAAGTGGCAAAAATGAAAATCTTCTTAAAATATTGTTGCTTTTTTAAATGATACAAATAAAGGCTAATTCAAACTTGTAAAAGTAGATAAGTATAGATATCACATTTGGTTGAAAAAAATCAGGTGAATCACAATTTGGACAAATGATTCACATGTTTACACACAATCTTCTTATTGTCAAATGTCATGCTTAGCTGAATGAAAAAACAAGTTCCTTTGTGTTGAGTTTATCGATGTTTATCGATGAGTGTATCGATGATTCACAAGAGTTTTTGTTTGTTTGTTTGAGAAGTTTTTGAATAGATTTAAAGTTATATGATTGAGTTTTGTAGGGATACTTGAGTTTTATAGAGTATTGCACAGTTTTGTTTGTTGTTGTCAGATGGAACTCAATATGTCGCCTGGTACAAGTCTCAAGAATGCAAACAGTATGACAAAAACTCTTAAATAGTGGTTTTGTTGATTGCATAATACAATGTTTAAAAATTTTCTGTCAATGAAAAGAAACAAAATGTTTGATTTGTAATGTTTATTGATGAGTTTGTGGGGAGACGGATTCAAGGTAAGAAAGTTGATATGCACCAAAGTAGTGTATGATGATCACGATAGAAGATTGTAGTGCAATAATGCACAAGTGAGCGTCAAAGTAGATCAAGAGAAAGCCATACATAAGGATGTTTTCTTCTTGAGGAAAAGAACGAAAATAACCTTTATATCGTTCAACGAGTGAGATTGAGAATAGATCAATTTTGAAATCATTATCGACAAATCTCCATATTATGAAAGAATATTAATTTTTAAAAATTCCAAAACTGTGTTCTTCTACTTTGGATTGTCAGAAGTAAATTCACAACGTTACGGTAAACCTTGAATAACCAAACTGGATACATCATTCAAGAATAATTATAAAATCAAATGCTTCTAATCCAAAATAATTTCATACTAGTTTGAAGCCATTAAAAATACCTTTTATTGGTTAGAAAATGATTCCATGTAATTTAAATCAAGGAGTATAGTAGTTTAAAATTAATTTAATAACATTTCAAAAAAAATATTAAACTTTGTAGATTTGTAAATTCAAGTCTAAACTAGAAAGTGGGATACGAAGAAAAGACAAAAAGAATACAATTAAAAGACCGATAATTAAGTACCATTAATATTCAAATTAATTACATGATGTTCTCTTCAAGAGTTGCTCCATAGACATCAACCAACATTAACAGTGACTGTTGATTTGGTGAAAACAATTTGAATAATTTAATAAAATTCAATATTAAATACTAACAATTACCTAAAATTGTTATATGAAGATAAAACCTTTTGAACCGAAGATTTGAAAACTATCAAATTTGGCGCTATGAAAAATGTATTTGATTATGAAGTAACTACATGTTCAATTGTTCATGCGCATGTTGTAGATTATATCAAAGCAAGAATCAAAAACTTTAAAAATGTGGGAAGTTTCTGAAAAAATATTAAATCAGACAAAAATTTTATATTAAACCTTTTCAAAATGTCAAATCAAGTTAACCCTAGCCCGTTGAAATTGAGTCTCCGAGACTCACCCTCTCACTAGAATGCTAATTACTTAGGAATAGCAAAAGATAGAGGTCCATCTTTCCAGGTATCATATCTCTCATATGTTTTACGTATCTTGTGAAAAAATAAAGTTCCTAGCTTAAACGGTTTCCTCAAGAATACCCAAAAACTAAACCAATGTTTTTGCCAAAAATGGCTTTTCTGCCTTTGACTGTACATTTGTCAGAAAGTGGTTTGACAGGTTTTCCGTGTGCGTTCGCAGTGCACTGGGAGGGAGGACCTACGCGCTAGAAGGAACACACAACTTTATGATTTTTTATCTCTTTATCTAGATGATCATCTTAATAGAATTTTACTAAGAATTAATCTACATGAAATTATCTTTCATTTGACATTTTTCTCATATTTTTACCACTTATATTAGTCGAGTTATGATCAAATTAAAAATCACCTCTTTTTGTTGTCAAATGCACTGTGAGAGTTGAGTCTTCGAGACTCACCTTGCGGGAATATTGTGTTTCTAAAGGTTGAACGGGCTAGGGTTAAGTAGGTTTTAACCATTTTAACGTAGGTGTTGAGTTGAAACATACTGTGAAGGCTTGTTGTATGGACTTGTCGACTAGTGATGACGATATTATATGATGAAAAGATCAATTTGGAACTATAAACTCTTCGGTTGCAAGTTTAGTTATTTTGATAACATATAAATATTCACGTTTAAATAATATGTAAATAGACATTAAGTTTGTTTAATATTTTTAAAAACAAAAAAAAATTGAAAATATTTATTTTAACAATATACCTTTATTTAAATAAAGGTATACTTTAATACTTAGTACTTTACCTTTGATGATGCAAAATCTCTGTAGAATCTGTTGAAATTTCCATATAAAATTCGTTTAAAGCATAATAACTTTATTTAAATAAAAAAACAATTTAAAGATATTATTAACCTATAAAACCAACAAATAATGTTCCAGTATTGGTTAGTGTAGAATAAAATATACGTCAAAATAAAAATCATAAAGCAGATTTAATTAAACGTAATTAAAAAGGGATTGTAAATTGTTATATTGATAAATAAAATGTAAACGGTCCAACAGGGAGTATTTTGGACAATAATAATTTGGACTATGTTTTATGCATGAATGCATTGTGGTAGGTGTGAGGATTCTTGTGTTAGCCAAGCATCGATGGTACTCTCCGATGAAGTCACCACACTGGGGTCAGAATGGAATTAAGAAATTGTTGGGTAACGGTTACAGTCACACAACTCATCTTCATGTCTGATTAAAATATGAGCACTACAATTAAATTGAATATAGAGCACATTTAAAATGAATTTATTAAATAAGATATAATTCAAATATTAATGGTTTAAAAAACTTGAAATTTTAACATTTTAACCAACAACTTTGCAACTGCTACTAAAAAGTACTTGAAATTATACAACATTGAAACTTGCATGTTTTATAGATAATACATTATTAGGAACTTCAATTGTGTGAATGTAACTGTAAGAACGTTCATTGAAACACAAATAGTTGATTTAAACATTTAACAAATCGTGAATGAAGGCTTCAAGTGTTGGTTCTGGAACTCGTTCTGGCCATCTGGTGATTATTTTCTAATTGATAGCCTTTACATGCATAAAATGATTTAGTGTTGCTGAAATTATCATCGCCACAGTTGACCATTCTTGTATATCGATACCACAAAAAAAGAATAAAGACCGTAAAACCAAATACCGTTTAAAGGAGAATTGAAGAATTCGGACATTGTGGCAGTGAGCAGACCAGACTGGACCAAATGATTGGTACTCAACGTATCACTTGAGAGGTAGAAGATCTATTTTCAAAAAAAGAATTGAACCATTTTGTTGTTTTTTACTCTGACATTTACTTGGATTAAATAAGCTTTTTAGACTTCACTTAAACATGTAACCATTATTATAATTTGCTTATGTCATAACTTAATGATTTTCCAATAGCTGATTAAAGATATGGTTTAATTTCTAAATAATATAGCTCTGAGTTGACTATGAAACCGAGAATGTTGAATTACTAATTTTAAAGAAATTGACATAAAAAATAAAACAAACATTTATAAATATGAAATCACATTAAAAAACATTATATCAAACCATTTAAGTGTTATTCATTGAGTATCAAACTTTACAGGTAGCTAGTTAATTATTAGGTGTTACTATATGTAATGGAAGTTTTTCCCGTCAAAAGGCCCTATTTTCTTCCATTACATATAGGAAAGCCTGATATTTATTAATGATAAGTATGAGTTGTGTTGAATAGAGACAACCTCTGAAGGTCTGATGCATGTGCTTGTCGACTCATGCGAGAAATATGATGAAATTACCGATTTAAAAATGCAGTTTTTTTCGGTTGCAAGTTTGATTCTTTTGAAACGAATATAAAGTTGATTCGTAATCTAGAACAATCAATCTAAACTACAATGCAAAAGGTATACCTAAAATAAAAGTTTGTTAGAAGAAGAAGATATTGTCAAATTTTAATTGTCAAAAAATGAAACTAATAATATTTTAACTTTTTACAAATTCTTTTCTACTATTGTCGTCCACATAATTAGCATTTCAGGTTTTGCTCCTTTTTGCAGTTAATGCACTGAAAATTTCTCAGTTCACGTATAGGCGAATTGGCGGACTCCAGTACAGCTATACACGAATCGCGCCATTGCCGAACTATGGTTCACGTATACGCGAACTTGCTCAGTACCCTCAAAGCGCGTTCGGCTATAGATGAACTCGGCCTGAATTAAAATTTCCTTCCCTTAAATAAGCAATATTCAAATTTAAATCGAAAATAATTTACTGATAGTTAATTAAAAATAATACAAAATTCAAAATACACATTATAAATTAAGCCTTTCTGGCTTTTTGGCATTTCGTCTGAGTTTTGCAGCGGTGGTGGTACTCAAAGCTGAAGATGCATTCGATTTTCCTGCCTTCTTACTTGAATTAGTTGCACCACCAGAATGACCTCCACAATTGGCAAGATTAAGCGAATTTTCAGTATCAATCTTCCTTTTTGTGGCACGTTTTCGTTTGCCACCACCAATCGCTTCTTCCCCAAGTTTATCCAAATCGAATTGAGCACTAGAACCAGGGTCTTTTGAGTCAAAATCATTGGGTCCGCCATTATATTGAATGTTCGGGTCACAGATTTTGATGTTTACTTTTGACGGAATATTAATAGAATTACTAACCTCCACCAGAATTTGAGCATCAGATTGCACATTTGCAATATTATTGGCTACAAAGCTACCTGCCAACAAGTCGGACTTGCTAATGCCACCTTTAGAATGCATTTGGTCAGTGGCACTCTTCGAAGTGTTCGCAGCCGTATCAATTGTTTGTGATGACGATGAAATAGTTTCAATTATTTCAGAATTAACTTTCTGAGATCTCAATCGTTTGAGTTTAGCTTGAGTCTGTGTAGTGGTGGTACTTGAAGCTGTAGATGTCTTCTGTTTTCGGTCTCTCTTACTAGTTGCACCATCTGAACGACCTTCACTAGTGGAAAGATTGAGCAAATTTGAAGTAAAAAGTTCAGTCGCAGTTCTATTGGCCACAAAGTCGGACTTGTCACTGCCATTAAAAATCGCTTGACCAGTGGCCGCATTGACATTCTTTGATTTGGAAGAAACGGTTGAACTATTCGGCTTCTTCTTTGCATCCTTATTCGTCAATTCATTTTGAATGCCATCCATTACTTTCTGATAAGGAAAATCATTGATAAATTCTTCATCAAAGTATTCATCTTCTACATCGTTGCCTGCATCTTTAGAAGTAGTGCCTGGGCGGTATGGCCAAAGTTTTTTACTTTTTAATTTCCTAGATCGTACATTACAGATATTCTTCAATTTGTACGAAAGTAATTGCTGTTAAAATAAAGATTGTTAAATTATAATTAAAATAATAAATAGTATTACCGCTGCATCGGGGAAATAACATAACTTATTATGGTAAAGTTTGTATGTTTGATACATGGTATCAAGTTTCTTATATTTAGAAATAAATATATTCGAAAGCTCATAAAGATACCGGTTTGGAAACATGTACGGGAAAAACTTTCGAAGTTTTTTGTCGATAAATTTTGCTACATATGAAAAATAATCCATCAACTTGGATTCATTAGAAACCAGTTCATAATAATCTTTGGAGACAATAGTCGAGGGATTGTAGTCTTCATCGAGAAAAATCCACTTATGTTCTTCGAAGTCGAAATTAACAGAAGAAAACTTCCCGCCAATCACACAAGAATCCTTGAACGATGTGTTGAGATAGTAAATAGATTTAGAAGTTCCGTTAAGTTTAGCATAGACTTCAGAAAAATCAATTACTCCTGATGAACTAGCAGGACTAGTTAGATTTTCAGATACTGACACAATATCAGAGGTACAAGGCATGGTTTGGTTCGTTTTAGACGAATTATTCATTGGCAGAGCAGGCTGCATCACAACAAAATCGTCCACACTTCCATCATCAATAGAATAATCGTCCTCGTCATCTTCGAAATCGCCTTTCAAGCCAAGAATTTCATTAGCTTCACTCCTAGTAGCGATAAGCTTTATGTAACTTTTCATTGAAGCAACAAAATTTAGTCTCTCTGGACCGTTAGAAAGCAGAATTTTAGTTTTAATAAATTCATGTATATGGTCATTTTGAGGATCAAAAAAGTTCTTAAATGTTTTCAAATTAGCCTCTAATATTAGAGAAGTTAAAAAAAATTAAATACTGTATTTTGCAACAATAAAGCACAAACCTTGAAAATAAAGTTTAAATTTGAGGGAATTTAGTTCACAATAGTTGACGAGCTCGTCAGGTTTCATCATATCATCGGAATTCATTGTTAACGTTGAAGACATAAAGCAAACAAACAATATGATTTGCGATACCAGCCGGGCAAACGACCAGATGAGCGAAAGTGAGAAAAGGCGGCAAACGAGAACAGCCACAGACAACGGATTTTCGAATGAACTCGCACTGTATGCACACTAGCTTCTGCACACTCTGGTTTGAAAACGTTGTTTATGAAAACAATTTATGCGTGCGCCCTATTTACACAGTGCATAGCAAACTAACATTTGTTGATCGTTTTAAAGTGACTAACTGTCAGTTTGACATTCTCTTTGCGATAAGCTTCTTTGTCAAGATTTTACTCGCCAATTTACAAAATGAAACGTTCGTTTAGTGAATTTAGTTCTGATCAAAATGACTACGATTCTGTGATTGATGAATTAAAAAACCCTTACAAAGACACTGGGCTGGAATTAGTCTACAAGAAATTTCTGGCTAAAAGATTACGCTGCAAAATAATGGGCGATGAATTTGTTGGTTCTCCATGTTTACCTGGTTGTGAAACTCTCATTAAACGTCCATGTAACTTTAAGACGCACGTTGAAAGATGTCATCGAGGAGAGCTTAATCAAAGTGGAAATTCCGCTAAGTATGATTTCTCCTTTCACAGCATTCTATAGAATCTATAGATATAACTATTGTTTTATTAATTTTGTAGTAACGGCCACACTGATGTTAATGAACACGATTCGGTAGTCAACAATTTAATGGACGTTGATGGTGAAACTGAACAAGACTGCAGTGTTGAGCCCATTGTCAGTGAATTTGAACTAATCGAATCAATACCAGTTGAGTTTTTGGAATTTGACTCCGCAGATCGCGATCAAGATGAGGACAACATCGGTAGTCTACACGAGGACGACGACGAAGATGATTTTGGCTTAGATGACCAGGAAATGATTGTCGAATTCGATCGCTCACCTAGTGTATTGCCAAGTTTGAACAGATTTTTCCAAGACCTCTGTTTTAATTTTGATGATGACAAAGTGGCTATCGCACAGAAGAATTTTGACAAAGTGCTCATCAATCGTTTCTCTATGAATATACCATTTACTCATCTATCTACATTGGCGGTAGATTTCTTGAATGTACATTACGATCTGGTTGACAATGATGAAGAGGATGATTTGCTGGAAAAGATCAAGAACTTTGCCGAAAGCAAGGCATTGCAAAATGTCTACCTTTCTAAGAAAGGTCAAAGAATTCCACCCGAATTGGTTAAAGTGGGTGACTTCTCTTATTATTACATCCCACTTATTGACCAAGTCGAATCGTATTTAAAAAATTCATCAGTATTAGAAAGTATAGAAAAAGAAAGCATGTTGAAATTTCCTGCTGAATTTATAGAATACACTTCGGAACTGACTTCAGCGCGGAATCTTCATCTCGTGGGAAAGCCCCGAATCTGCATTGGAGCTGATGATTTTGTTGTGGTGAAGGCAATTGGTCCAAGGGCCACTCATCACACATATTTGGCCGTGTATTTCTTTCTTACGAATGTTCCATTTCAACATCGCCAAAAACGTCAAGATATTCGAATTTTGCTAATTGCTAACCGCAAGAAGATGCGCGATTCTGGACTGAGAATTAGTCAAGTTCTAAGTCGATTACGAGATGATCTCAAAGTTGCCATGAAGGATGGCGTCGATGTTGAAGTGCTCAAGAATGGAGTAAAAAGTAAAAAGAAACTTCGCATCGCTTTCACTGGACTTCTTGGGGACAACAAAGGATCTTATGAATTACTCGGGCTACGTGATACTTTCGGCCTTGGATTTGTTTGTCGAGCCTGTATGGCAAAATACAAAGAAATTCAGGAGGGAGTTGATTTCCGCGTCAAAGGCACCGAAGCCGACATTCGAGAGTATAAAAATAAAGTAGCTCTTTTGGACAAGGAGAAAAATGATTGGGGTATTGTTGAAGATTATGTTTTCGGCTTTTGTGATGAAATCAATATTTTCAATTCTGCTCCATTCGATAATCTACATGACCTCCCGGAAGGAGTTATTCCTCGCCTTTTCCCGTTGATTCTCTGGTACGGAGGATATTCGAATACACGTTCCCTCAACAAAGTCTTACAGGACATTGAAAATTTCGACTTTTATCATGGTCGAATGGCGTTTACTGCCAAAAAAGGTCTCAAGGGAACTGCAGTTCTGGTTTGTATTCATTTTTATTTAAATTGTTATTAAATTAATTCTTATTTGGCAGAAAATTGAACTTTTGGCTAGACTAAGCGAAGTTGTCAACTTTGACCGACAATCTGAAGGTTACCGAATGTACATTATGTTGCGGCAATTTACTCAAATTGCTTTCAGTCACCGAATTACTGAAGAAGAAAGATTGAATCTCAACACACTCTCTCGGTCATTGGTGGAGTTGACTAAAAAGCTTGACACTGTTCGAAAAAAACAAAGTATTTCCTAAACTTCATCAGCTTCTCCATTATGGCGATTACGTGGAATTATTTGGTCCACTCGTACAGATGTTTACTCTTGGAATTGAGCGCAAGCACAAAGACTGTACGGACTGGGCCAAAGTGATGGGATGCTTCAAAAGTCCAGCATTCTCATTTGTTAACCGTCATCAAAGTGTCCTTGCCCTTCACATGCCCAAGTACATCTGTCAAGACTTTTTTGAAAAAGTCGACGACAATTTATCCTACTTGGATAGTTTACCACCTGGCTTTCGCCAATTCAAGGCATCTCGTGACAATGGAAATAGGCCTCATCAACTAAACAAACAAGTCATCCGCGAGTTTTGCACTGGCAATGAAGTACATTACATTCAGATTAAACGATTCTTCATCAATAATGATAATGTTTTATTAGCAGAAGGTCTAATTTTCACGCAATCTCTGTCTGAAACTCATTTCTTGGGTCAGGAAATTGAGCTAAAGTATTCAAATTGTAAATATATTTATGTTAAGTATTTAAATCATGTAAATGACTTTTTGTATACCGAAAATGATAAGCAAATTGTTATTAAAGGCATTTTGTAATAAAATTTAGTTATAGTTTATATTTGTCTACTTTTTATTATAAGTTGATATGAGATAAGCATTGTGAAAATGGCACGTAAATATATTTACCATGGTAATGCATTAATTGAGCACATGCAATTCATGTATAGAGAAACTTTGGTTCGCCAATAGCCGAATTCGTCTATATGTGAACGAAACGCAAACAAACAACTAAATCAACAGAGTAGTTCACGTATAACTGAACTCGCGTTCTCTTATAACCGAATTCACGTATATACGAACTGAGGATTTTTCAGTGTGGTATAAAACGGAATAATAAATCAAAAGTTAATAACCGTTTTACATGTCTTGAATAGCTTACGGATCTTTGTAAAATACATGTGAAGAATTGAACGAAATAGACGACGATGTCTTTAATGGAACTTATTACAATGTCTTTATTGTAAGTCAAAATCAAAAAGTTATGGCAACTTTGATCTAAATGCACAGTCTCATATGACATGGTTATACATTGTGGTATTTTTGATTTTCCATAAGTAACATTATGCATGCATACTGAAAGGCTTTCAAAGTTTAAATTTATCAGTTTTGACCATTTACAAACAATTCGACAAGTGCAAATCAAGAAACTGATAAACACCTAACAATAACGTTTTAGAAAATTCGTTCTTATTGTTTAACTCGTAACTAAAGAAATTACAATCAAAATGGAACCTAAATTGGCAAAAATTCGCAAGTACGAGTTAAACAAGTGTAATAATCAAGAATGAAATTAATTGAAAGAAAAGATTTTTATATGAAATATCGATTTTCAATCTTATTATGTATGAACCATTTAAATAGTTTATTTGTTGTTCATTAGAATAAATTTTATTTTAATATCCAAAAATATATTAAATCATAAACCTAATAAACTGGCAAGTCAGATGTAATAAAACGATTTTAAATTCCGTGGATTCCCAACTAAAGAAGTGTTGACTTTTGATCAATCAGAGATATCACCCTTGGACAATTGTTCGAATATAATCAATAGTATTTAAGGAATCTAAGAGAATAAGAGAAAGGTTATAATTTTATAAAACAGAATTGCAACATAAAACATTCAATAAACATTTAATAAAAAAATCATTTTGAGATTCAATAGAATGCAAAGTGAGCACAGGTTGAGCAAGTTGACAAAGAGGAGTGTATCCAAATATTTTTAAAATAATTAAATATAAGTAATTTGGAAACCTTTAAAAAACACACAACAAATATAATAAACATTTGAAACAACAATTAAATAATAAACTGAAATGCCTACCAAAATTGAGTGCGCACGAGTAAAGATAAACAAGACACAGACATCGAGGACAATGATGCAGATCATTTAACGCAACATAAAAGTGAGATTCAGTAAGATTCAGTAGAAAATGCAACATTTACAAAGTATAATTATAAAATTTAGTAAATATGAATTCATAATAAAGTGAAGCCAGTGTTGAGTGATACAAATTAGTGTGAAATAAGCATAAGGTGTATGAGTGTGGGTGTTTAATTAGTAGAGTCCATTCGGAACTATTCATTGAAGTTAATGTCAATAATGGAATTGGCTGAATTTGAATGAGAAGATCCTTCAAATCGGCATAACTACTGTTAAAAGATATCATTGGCATCGACAACTCTGGGTCAGGGACAGATTCATGAAAGTATTGCTTCGATGGCTGCAAATCATCACCACCACCATTGGTCATATCCAAGAACATTACTTCATCTTTCTCTCCCTCAGGGCAAGATCTGACTTAGTGCGGGGATGAGACAAGGTTTGGTTGAGTTAAGACACGAAACCGAGAGGACAATTGCTGGTCTGTCTCGGATGGACGTTTCGATTTTCGAAAAGGTAAAGTACAAGGCAGGATTCATGATGAAGAAATTTGGCCGATAAAGAAGGGTCTGGTATCGGAAAGATAGGTTCTGGAGTCAAATCGTAGCGTATAATGTTGCCGAAACAAAAGTAGAAATGATATGTGAAACTGAAAGTCGAAAATCTCAGACGGGGAGAATTGTACGTGCGAGACTGAACAAGAGGAAAGAAACAAGACGCACTCAAATCGAGCAATTTACATGTTGAGTTTCATAAAATTATTCTGCATATTTGGTAGAATGTGAGAAAGAGGGTGAGCATCAAATTCGGTTGTAATTTGGTTGAGAATTTTATGGTTTTGTGTAAAAACTCATGTGAGAAAAATCAACGGATAGCATAACCTGCAAAAACCGTAAACAAAAACAGTGGCGACATCTAGGAAGAAAAACAACCGATTAAATTGTATTTAAAACATTTTCTAAAATAATAAACGAAATTAAATATTTTTCTATGGCACAATTGTTGTTTACCTTGTGGAAAAAATTGAATTAATTTTATTGATATTATGAGGTTAATTAAGAAAAGCTAAGAAAATCGTTAATAGCAAAAATTATTTTTAACAAAAATTATCGCAAATTTCTAAAAGGAGTATGAGAGAGTGAAAATTATAATTAGTACTCATATGTTAAATATAAAATTTTATTATTTTTAAAAATAAGCGCTTTTTAGAAAATGCCATTCTAAGATTATGAAAACGATGGAAAACCTTTTAGAAGTCTCAGGAAATGATGATTGAGTAAGCAGTCAAATGTTTGAATATTAAAAATTGAATAATTTCAAATTTTTATGCCATAGCTTAATGTCTGACTGTAAAATCTTGAATTGAAACTTTAAACTAAAACCTTGTTTAGCTTCTATGATTAAACCTCTGAGTCCACAGACAACATAATTTCAAGAATAAGCGTAAAATTCTGTAAATTTGAATTTTCTAAACAAATAATGAAACTATTTATAAATCATTTTTTTGCAAAACGTCGAAACTAAAAAATTTAAATTTAAATTTATTATTAAATTTAGTTTTATTATTGACGATTAATTTCAGACAATCATTTAATAATTTAAAAGTTAAAATAAAATAATCAAACAATTCGACAGTTTAAGCTTTAAAACCTTTTTGTTATATCCAGGACATTCAACTAAGACAAAGAATTTCAAAAGCATACAAAGAAACTTAAGTTACACGTATGTGAAGTGTTTGTAAGTTGGTTAGGTTTTGTAATAAAAATATCAAGGGCTACAGAGTTTGATTTCTGTTACAATGATTGCTATGTTGACAATTCAATCAAGAAATCGTTAGTGAAATAGAAAAACAATGACCATCAGGGTTAATTATATAAAGGCAATTTTTAATATATTATTTGTGTATGACATTTCTTGGTGTGAATTAAGTTTTAAAAATAATTTTTACCTTTTAGTTTCAGACAGAGATAAGAATTTTGTAATGATAAAAGAATACGTTTTATCTGAGTGCAAAGAATTCAATAAGTGAGTAAATTAAACATAATTAACTTTGTATAATAATGAAAATTATAAAGCCCGTAAAAACGTATATGAAAATAACCTTTATTTAAACCAAGAGACGTCTATTCAATTGAATTTATTGAGAAAATACTGACACGTATGAAATCCTCCAAGTTCGAAGTTGTAAAAAATAAAATTGATAAAGTAGAAAAACATTACTTACCCTTTATCAATTTCAGAAATATTATTAAAACTTATTAAATTTGTAATTTTGGGTATTCAAAATTTGAAATTTGAATTTCAAATGGTTTCGAAGATTCTAAAGTCGGTGGTGAGTTGAAACAAACAGTCAAGGTTTTCATGTTTTTGATAGACTTATCCACTCCTGGCGGAAAACATGATAAATTGACTTTGGGCTTTGTCGGTTTTTATAGGTCTTTTGAAACGACATAAACGAGTAAAAGTTATCAGAAATACTCAATGGGCATAAAACAATGAAAAGATGAAAAATAATGTCATTAGATTATATGACGAATTTAGAAACTCGGTTTATTGACAAAGATTATATTAATAATTAACTATTGAAACAAAGTTAATAAAAAGGAAATTATATGGCATTTGAAGAACTCGAAAAAAGAAATTGATGAGTGAGTGGGAATATCTAGGGATTACCAGAGTACAAGATGAGACGAGACGAGAGTAATAGAACGAGACTGATTGTTGAAATCGACATGTTGACATTGAAACATTTGATTTTTATTTTGGTAAACATCGAAAATTTGAATGAAAATGAAATTAATGAACTCTTTGAGCATTTGCAATTGAACATTTGATTTCCGAAACCAATCCAAAAATTACTTTATTCTCACACAAGAATATTGTGTTTGAGAAAATTTGATATGACAGATTCAACATTCCAACTTTGCATATCTTCAACAAATCCTGTCAATAGTAATAAAGACGTAAAATGTGGCGAAATCTATAGAAGTACTCTCGAAATAGTCAGTTTAAATATGTGTATCGTAAATCATGTTAGAAAGAATTAGATAAGTTTTGGTTAAGAAACATTTAAAAAATCTTTTTTAAAACATTGATTCTAAGTATATCATAAATTTTAAAATTTACTAAGGTAAGAAGTTTAAGTTAATTTTAAGATTGTATAAATAAGCGTGTACCTTTTTAAAGCTATCAGTGATAAGCCTATCACCTATGCATGAAACAAAAATGTTAACCTGAGAATTTCAACAGAGTCCAAACTTGAAGTTAAATGTCTGAATGAAAAAAAAACTATTTTAAAAACATCAAAAATTTGCTAAATAAATTAAAACTTTTAATATATATAATATTATAGAAATTTAATGGAGACATGTTAAAATAGTCATGTTTTACCAATATAGTTTTTAATAAGAAATCATTTATTAAATAAAATGACATGAGTAGAAACTTACATAATAATAGTGGGTACTACCAAAAGAAATAGTTACAAACAATAAGGAATAATAAAATAAATAAATAAAATGAGCAATAATTTACAATAATCTATGTTGTCCTATTGGTGTGGGATTCGAAGTTGGACATGAAAAGTCTGTACATCCATAGAGATTGATCTATGATTTTGTCTATGATTGCGCCTATCCTGAGTTCACTAAATTTAAAATCTTTTAGTAGATTGAGTGTGACGTTATGAATGTTTCTGCAAGATCCAAATACCATTCCATCGTTTGAACCTCTGCCGAGAGCAACATTCTGACATAGTCAATAATATAATCGTTGTACTGTTGATATTTGGCCCGCTTGACCATGTCTCTGTCTGCCAGCGTATCCTTGTTGACTTCATAACTAATCTGAACATCAAGAACGTACGCTTTAGGGTTCTACTACAAAAGGTCGAAATTACAAAAGGTCGAAAATTAACATTGAACCTATATAATTCGATCTTTTGTAAGCCAAACATAACAAAAGGTCGAAAGCTTGGTTTTGTATGTTAAAATCTTTAAAAACATTAGAGATCTAATTAAATTAAGTTTTAAAGTTGTTAGCGCTAAGATTTGACAAATCCGACCATATATTTTCACCAATATTGAACATTTAAAAATTTGTTAACAAATGATCGAAAATGTTCGAAATTTTTTATATGTAAATTCATCATCAAAAATACTCTCCGAAAACCAACAGGTTAATCGATTGAGGACAATTAATTGTCCGGATTTATTTATTTATTTTCAGGACTAATTTTCTTGTCCCATTTGCAGGGATTTGAGATCATATAAAACAAAAATGCATCTCAACTAGAAATATTTTTGCTGTAAGCGATGAAAAGATTTGTCGAAGGCCACATAAGAACACATAAGTGATTTGATTGTGGTGAGGTGATGAACTTGATATGAGGGTATGTGATGAGCAAATCTGAACATTTTGAGTGTTCTTGTTTATGGAATTTGAGGTGTACTTGATGGTCACACAGTTAAAGCTTCTGCAATAGATCACAACAGTTATTCTTTCGTGTGAGTAATATTATGTGACGATTTGTAAGAATTGTGTATTAAATAAAATCACTTCTTACATAATTATTACAATAAGTTGTTCATAAAACATCTCCAATGTGGAACTTATAAACGTGTTGATGTTCATCGTTATTGTGAAATCAAAAAGCATAGTGGTGTAATTAGGGTACACAATTGTCGACACATAATTGTGGTACATTAGGATCACAATAACAACGCATTTTAGCCTTACTGGACCAATAATTCAATATTCAAACAAAAAATATACTTTCGAACTTTTTCGACCTTTTGTAAGCCAAACATAACAAAAGGTCGAAAATCTAGTTTTTACTATTATACATCTAAAAAGGCTCAGACTTTATTATTACTTGCATTTAAAATCAATTGCCGCTTGCAGTAACATTATTTAAAAATATTTTTCAATATTAAAAAATATAAAGTGTTCGAAAAATTTCGAAAATATCGATTTATGAATTATATCATCAAAACTACCTTACACTCTCTCGACTTCTTCAAATCCACATTGGTCAATCAATTGGATGTAGGTAATTGTTTTGAAACGGTATTTTTAACTACCAAACTTGTAAGTTCCATCAAATTCGAACCAATCATGAATCATGACTGAAGAGCAACAAAGAGAAACAAAAGCGGATTTGGGCTATAAAGACAAATACATGATCATCACGGAATAAAAATTAGCATAAGCTAATGCACGATGATAAAGCTCGTATGATAAAGCTATCTAAATCCAACCATTGAATGGACAAAGAAGATCAACGATTTGATTGCATGAATCAATAATCTCTCAATTTGGTTTAATAGTTCATGATAAATTTTCGGTTACAGGACAACGTTGCTAAAGACATCGCTGCTAATCGCACTTTTTTGTCTTGTGGGCGGGGCTTATGAAAACTCAAAATACAGCCAGACAACGTTGCTAAAAGACAACGTTGCTAAATTAAATTTTTGATATCTCTAAATAAGACTAACTAATTTTATCATACTATTACCTGCACCTATTGTTGGGCAAACTCAACCCAAATTGGAAATTTATTAAAGTCTAGTTTTTAAAATAAAACTAAGCATTGTCGTTTCCACTCAGAAAACAAAAACACAATTTAAGAATAAAAATATTTGTTATCATTTATTTAAAGTAATAAAGTTAAAGTAAATATGAATGATAAAGTTTAACGGAAAATAAATTTTTCTTAAGTTTGATCATAAAAATCAGAAATAGAATGTTTTAGTTATTGAGTCTTGTATTAGTAGTAATTTCCAAAAAGACCCGATCAACAAAATTCAAAATTTGTTAATGGATTTCAAGCTGCTGAGGAAAGTCTTCTTTTGGCTTGAGTGGCTTCCTTTTTTCTCGCTTGTGTTGCTTCCTTTCTTGAGTATTGAGTATTTTCAATTTCCCTAATAATAGAAATAATATTAATTTATAAAACAACCATGACATACAAATCTTAAAACTTACACTTTATATTCCACAGTAGACGATTTTGGAACAGATGCAGTTTGAGATTCCATTTTTGTCAATTTAAGTTCTTCGCCTATTGACTCTTTCTCAAGGTCGATTACCTCTGGTTGTCTATGTATTTAAAATAAAGAATACAAATATTCACCAATTAAAAAATTAATTGAAATTAAAAGTCCATTCTTACATTTTCTCATTTTTCGATTTGGTTCGAGTTCGAAGTGATTGCAATGTGATTTGTGGTTTAAAGCTATTATGAGTCTGGGCTGAAACTTTCGAGTTTTTGGTGGTAAATCGATTTGTTGGTTTAGAAGGGATTTCATGTTTTGAATCTATTGGCTTCAGTCCTACAATTATTGAATTGATTTCAATATCAACATCAGTTATCTGGTCCGATCTATCAATTTAAAATTTCACTTAATAAAGCAAAATAAATGTTTGTGACTTACTTTTTCTCAGATTTGATTCGAGTTAAGATTAAGAGTTAGATTTAAGATAGAATATATAAAAGAAATCAATTAATAGGGTGGTTGATTTGTTGTTGAACAACAGTAGAAGAAGTGCCTGAATTAATCTGTCAAAAATCTACCTGAAAGACACACAGAATCGTTGATGAATAAACGTCAACAACTAGTATCCAAACTCAAGTGTGTAAGTCGATTGGATATCATTTGGACATTGATATGTTTGATTCTATCAAAATTATTTGAAATCAGACATTTAGTTGTATTTAGCTAGCATTTTATCGATTTAATAGGTTAAATACGAAAAATTTGAAAAAGGACATCGTTGCTAAAAATCGCGGGACATCGCTGCTAAAAATCGCATGACATCGCCTCTAAGTCTGCCAATGTACACACAGACGCAGGGTGCCTCTTTGTTGGTGACACGTGCCAGACGGGTGCTTTCCTTTTTCATTCAAGTTTGCGCTTGCGTACTGGAGCACTTTTTAGCAGCGATGTCCTGCGATTTTTAGCAACGATGTCCTTTTTTAATTTTGTCGTAATTTAACCTATTAAATCAATAAAATGGTAAAGTTAATGTAATGGTAATTCAGTTCTGTGCAATGAACAAACAAAGTGCAAACTGGTTTAATTAGCATAATCATCATAATGTGGTTTTGTGTATTTACTTGCTCACATGTATCAAAGTTTTATCATCTGTTTTGTCACAAAAACGACCCATGACTCACCAACGGGCCGTGAGATAAATTTCATTGAGTTATGACTTGAATGCATCTTATGCATTTTATTGCATCTTGATGGAACTAGTTATTCTTCCGAACAAATCCAGTTTTGCAAAAGGAAATTACAGAAGTCATTAACCTAATCTTTTATCCACCAATTTATCGAATTTGATTTAACTTTCAAATTTTGAAAAACAATATTTCCAGATAATCATTTACTCTAAATGGTTATTTCCCAATAAGTAAACAATTGCTTGTGTCACAATTGATCAATCAAAATTATCGTAAGTGAATATGAAGTAGTTTTAATGATTTATTTCACAAATCGAAAATTTTCGAAAATTTTCGATCTTTTGTAATTTCGGTATCATAGACAAAATCTATTGAAATAGACTTACTAGATTTGTTAATAATTTGAAAAAGACCTCATTCACATTTTCTATTCAATATAATTCATCAACAGCAAAATCTGAGCCTTTTTATACGCAAAAATTGATTTTCGATCTTTTGTTATGTTTGCCTTACAAGAGATCGAAAAAGATCGAAAGACCCTCCTCCCACTCATTTAACGCCTAAGCACTACAGAAGTAGAGAGGAGGTGGTGTCTTCTTACATTTCACAGCCAATCAACGCACATTGCATTGTTGAACACACCGAGCGCACTGATTTGTTTGTGCCTGCTCGCCTGCAACGCGCTAATTAACACGACCACACAACAAATCAGCCGAGTGAGTGTGTTTTGTTTACTTACTGATTTATTTTGATGAAGTGTTTGGATTCGCCTTTTGTGTATGATTAATCGGATTTTATTTACACATTTACCAAATTTAAATCCACAGTGATCACAGTGGCGGAACAGTTACCGGGCGAGTTATCGCTGCTAGATGGCATCATTATTTAATTGAAAATCAACTCAACTCATTTATCAAACTTAATCTCTCACTCATTGTCTACTGCTTTTTCAATGTGTCTATATAAGCTTTATCGTGTTTTGTTTTACATTGAAGTATCAACGAAACAAATAGCACAAATTATTTCGTTAATCGGCATCATCTTTGCCAACTGAAATCAGGACTTGTTTTTCTCCCTCAAAATGTATTAAGAATCTCCAATTTCAAAATCAACATCTAATACACCTTTAAAATAGCTGTCTTAAGCGTTTTTAAGAGATATCACAACTTTCGATCTTTTGTTAGGTTTGGCTTACAAAAGATCGAATTTTATAGGTTCATTATGCTAATTTTCGATCTTTTGTAATTTCGACCTTTTGTTAGTAGACGCGCTTTAGTATGCCACGGGTTGATCGCGATGATATCGGGTCGAATATGTCTTGTACGACCAATCGGAATAGAAACTTCTGTCGCTACAATCCATTTCTTCTCACGGAGAGTGTCCACAATCATATCACGAACTTTGTTGTGTCGATGGGAGACCATTTTCTCTGTTTCTTTGCACTCATTTAGAATGTGCATTAACGATTCTAGTTCACCATTATGACAGCGATGACATTTTGGTTGGTCCGGTGCTCCATGGATTGCTCCCAATGTTCCACTTCGTAAACGCAACAGGCTAACTAACTTTCGACCGGGAGTATTTGTCCAACCGGAGAGATGTCGATTTACTATGCCACCACCAACAGAGAAACAGAGGAAACCTCGATTCGATGGGTTTGTGAGCACCTCATTCCTTAGTCTTCCGTCATAATCGAGCTTGTCCGGTGTGAGGATTGAGATTCGTAGCATTTCTTTCGAGTACTCTGTGGTCGAAGTTAGATATTTCAAGAAGTGACATTTGGAGTGGATGAGTCTGCGCATTCTCTTGAAAGCCAGAGTTGGAATATACCAGCGAAGTTGTGGGATACCACAGCCACCATCTCTCACTTTCATATGAATACAGAAGTTCGGAATGCCATCTACTTGGTGCAAAAAAGACTTGGCGCATGCTCGAACTGTTCGGTCAATTTCCTCTAGGTCTTTGCCGATAAAGTCTTCATGCACAAGTCGGTGGGTGAACGTAGGGATGAGGTGGTTACGAAGTAGGTAAAGTTTCTGTGTTGGGCTCAAGCATGCTTTCTTAAGCTTTTCCAGAAGTGGGTCAAACTAGATTAAACAGAACAGGAGATAGAGGGTCTCCCTGCTTGACACCAGAACATAACCGAATTGCCTCACTTTCAATTCCGTTCAACTTGATTTGGGTGATACAGTCGTGGTAGAGTTGACGGAGAAATGAGATGCTACACTCGTCAAGACCTTTAGCACGGCAAGACAAAAAGATTGCTTCTTGACTAACGCTGTCGAATGCCTTTGCTACGTCCAGTGTTGCAATCCGAGTTGAGGGTTTATGTTTGAGGAGAAGGCGGATTGTAGAGATGGCTTCATGTATTCCATCGCCTTTAATGAAGCTCAGTGGGATCGATTCGCCAAGTCGACTGGCCAACACTGAACTCAGGATTCGATACAGAATTGAGCCAATAGTTCCAGGAAACAGGAGGATAATGTGAATTGGTATTTTTTCTTATTAGAACTAGTGACTCTACATCATATACCAATATGGTAATTTGGATCAAAAACAACTCGGAAATACAGGCCATGTTCGCGAACTTTCTGACCCACCCTCGTATATATGGAAACCGAAATGAAACCAAAAAAAAATAGTGAACAACTTTAAAACCATCTACTAAAACTTTTAAGTAAACAACGGATTGAATGTCAATTAGTTCATTTTACTCATGCTAGAAGTAAAACACTAGATCACTTTGGAAAATAAGAAAGAAATGGAGAACCTTTTAGTCTTATCTAGAGGTGTATCATAATTAGGTAATTACATTGCAATGTGTCAGAAAGAGAATATTTGTTTGATCATCAAGCTAATGACTAATCTTGTAGTTTCAGTTTGGACAATGTTGTGATAACCTTTTAAACGTTTATTTTGTAAGAAATTAACTTTTATCACTCCAGTGGCTATCATTACGATTCATTATCATTATCATTAAGAGAACACTTGCTTGCGTTTCTATTTAATTGAAGAAAAGTGAAGAGAAATCTATTTAAATTATAAACTTAAAAAAATATTTTTAAAAAATTATTAGTCATTAAGATTATAATTTCAAATATGAATCGTTACAAAAAATTAAATTAAATCATTTAAAAGAATATATTCTGCCTATATTAAATTAAAACCCAAGTTTATTGGTTACCGTAAATTCTCGATTAAGCGCCTCATCCCCAGTAACCGCCGCCCTCAATTAAGCGCCGCAGAAAAATGCATTGTGGAAGTTAAAAAGTGGGCGTGGTTTGGCCTAAAATTAAGTGCTGAAACCGATAAGTGCCGCGGCGGTTAAGTGAGAATTTACGGTATTCTGCATAGCACAGTGTTATCAAAGAGGTTATAACAAAAGTTATAGATTAATACAAAAGTATTTAGATCAAAGGTAAATGAATGAGTATCATAATGATAGAGTATTTGAATAAATTCTAAGAATAACAATAACACAACATTGTTAGTTCTAAGGCACTGACCGAAATTGTTGAATAATAGATGAAAATGATAATAGTGGTAATAATAATAAAAGTATAAAAAGTAAAAGATATATAGATTTATATGTAAAAAGAGACTAATAATTAATGACTGACTGACTGAGGTAAATAGAAACTTTAAGCTCGCAAACCGACTTGTTTCGAGAAGAACTTTAGAATTTTCGACGAGGAGAGAGCGACGTTGCGACAGATTGATCCGATGTTGTAGTTGGACACTCCCAAATCGCGGAGGATGTTGAGGGTGACGTTGTGGATCGAACCACGGCTGCCAAAGATTAGACCATAGATCTTGAGATCCTCACATTTGCAGTTGATGTCGGGCGCTTGATTATCGATGTACTCGATGATTTGAGATCGAATTTTCGAGTACTTCCTCGTTTTCCCTTTACAGCTCTCCTTGAAACTGTCATCATTGGCCTCATAGGTTACTCGGACGTCGAGACAGTAGCATTTCGACTTTCTCTCGTCAAATACAATGAGATCCGGCTTGAAGACTGTCTGCTGTCTTGCGATGTCTTCTGGCGGTTCTCCGGTGATGGGGCCCTCTCTGACAGATTGCTCATTGAGAGGGACATTGAAGATAACTCCTGTTCGAGTTTGGTAGTTGAGATTGTTGAGAAGCTTCACGACTGATTGAAGAGCTTCGTCATGTCTGCTTGTGTGCTTTGATCGGATGGTAGGGTGAGAGCAGCCACCTAGTACGTGGCTAAGACATTCCGATGCCTCGCACAGAAAACGACATTCATCTCGAAAAATGTGTTTCGATTCTGGGTTGTTGTAAGACCACCCAGCGGTGGCACTTTGCAGTTTGACAAGTTTGATCAGCTGATTCGGTGACACCAGGTTAGGCTTGTCAAGATGTCCGTTTGTTGTTGATCCGCCCACGACAAAATTCTTGTGGCCTCGATTCTCGGGGTGCGTGCACATGTTGAGAAGAAGTCGCTTCTGGTTGTCGCTGTCTTCAGGTAATAAGACGAACACATTCTGTAGGCTCTTCTTGAAGCCATCGTGGCGGTACATGTCTTTGATGAACCAATTACGAGATTTACTGAGTATGGAGGCCCTTGTCCAGAAGAGTCGTGGAATCTCAAAGCTCAGCTGAGTGATACCGAGACCACCATTTTTGGTTGAAAGATGGAAATATTCCCCAGCAGTGTATTTCACTAGATGGAGAACTTTGCGAGTTGCTTCGCGGATTGCGCAATCAATATCGTCCAAGATGTTACGGACAAAATATTCGTTCACGATGGAGTGAAGCTTACTTGGTATCACATGTTGTTTGATGAAGTAGAGCTTCTGATTGGCGGTGATGTTCGCATTCAAGATTTTGTTGAGCAACTCCTCTATATCTTCTCGATTGGTTCTGTGCATTCCATCCCTGGCGATGTTCACGCCCAGGTACCTGATGGATTCTGCTTGCGGGATAGGCTTTCCGTTGATTGTGATGGAAAGATTTTGTGAACCTTTTCCTTCCGTTTGGAGTATCACCGATTTCGACTCATTGATGGACATTCCGATCGAGGTGTAGAAATCATTACAAATGTCGATGAGTTTCTGCAGGTCTCGTCCGTTAGGAGCGAACAAGATTATGTCGTCCGCATATCCAATTGCCGGTAAGCGTCGACCTCGCTTTCTGATCTGAACCCCAATACGAGACTTTTCGAGTCGTCTTAATAGTTGGTCAACCACAATGTTGAAGAGCACCGGACTGAGAGGGTCGCCCTGCTTGACACCCTGATTCAGGTTGAAGAATTCCTCTTCGCCCGATATCTTCATTGAAGTGCTGCAGCCGCGATAAAGATCCTTCAGGAAAAGTATGTTTCCATCTGACAGTCCGCTTGCCTCACAACATCCGAAGATTGTTTGGTGATTGACGCTGTCGAACGCTTTTTTAATGTCCAAAGCGGCCATTGGGTGGTTTTTGAAGTTCTTGGCAACAAATTTGGTCACAGTAATGGCTTCAAAGATACCATCATTTTTGACAAAACCCTTTTGGAGATTACTGAGTGGCACTTTGGTTGACATTCGTTCGGCAATGATGGCGGTGAGTGTTCGGTAGATGATCGAGCTGATGGTGATTGGACGAAAGTCCCCAGGGTCGGTGGAGTCCTTCTTGGCGATCAAAGTCGTACGACTTTTCTTGAGATCGTCCGGAATGATGCCTACAATGAGGATACAGTTCAGCATAGTGGACACGTGGTTCTCATAGTCCACGAGATCGGACGCCTTGAAGTTGTCCAGCCCCGCGCTCGATTTCTTTTTCTTACGGAGGAAGTTGGTCACTTGTTTTGGGTGAATGTAGTACAACACATCCGTTGAGTTGCGTTTCGCAGTCTCAATTGGAGTGAACTGGAGAGGTTCGGTGGTATCCTCGAAGATTGGTCTCCAAAAGCGGAAGAATTTCTGTGGATCCAGTTCTTCACTCACATTTGTCTCACCGAAAACGATCTTCTTATACAGACGCTTTTTGTCTGTATTCCACAGCATTTGGTTTTGAGCAAATTCCGTCATTTCCTCTCTGGTTGAGTCAGAGAGTCGACTTCTTTCCCATTCGTTCCGTCTTCGTCTACGTCGGCCCCGACGTGTCCGTTTTCTTTTCTTCCCCTTGTTGAGTCTCTGTATAGTCTCAGGGTCATCTTGAAGACGGAAGATCAGATTTAAATTATAAACTTAAAAAATATTTTTAAAAAATTATTAGTCATTAAGATTATAATTTCAAATATGAATCGTTACAAAAAATTAAATTAAATCATTTAAAAGAATATATTCTGCCTATATATATTCTGAATATAACCAAACTGCCAACTGTTCGACACAATTCATTGTTACCTTATATGGCGAATACTTTGCTTCAAACTATTTAAAAAATGGTTAGTCCCAGATGCGTATTTAATCAAACGTATAGTAGATCAATGTGGTAAATGAAAATGAATACAGAAATGAATTACGACTTATTTGTTAAAACTGACAAACGTTATGAAGAGTCTTACAAAATTTTTTAGCTTTAAAAAATACCTGCAATATGTTTATAAAATTCAATTAAAATTAAAATAAACTCAAAAATTAAATAGAAACCATAAGTTAAATATGTTTGTAACCTGTAAACAGAACCAAATTGTTAAATTGATTAAATTGGATATTTTTTAAAAATTAAAAAGTGTATAAATTATTGAGTATCTTACAAATAAAAATGTTTTTGTTTCAGATTGTAATCGAGTATTGAATGAGAAAACATATACCGTAAATTCTCGATTTACCGCCGCACTCTCGATTACCGCCGCTCTCAAATTAGCGCCGCAGCGAGTATGTCTTGAAACGGATAAGCGCCGCACTCCAGTAACCGCCGCAGTGGTTATTTGAAAGAAGTTTTACTACACAAAATAGCTATTTTGATGCATAAAAGCCTTACTTTTTAGTCAAAAGTGACCAAATTAGGTATCCGCCGTCAAATAATTTTTAGCCCAAACAAATAAGCGCCGCACTTCAGTTACCGCCGCTCTCGAATTAACGCCTCAGCGAGCCTCGCCTGAAACCGACTAGCGCCGCGGCGGTTAATTGAGAATTTACGGTAACTTAAAAATCATTTATAATTTTGGTTAAACCATTAAAACATTAAAAGAATTATTCAAATAATAGATAATCTAGAGTAGAATAATGTCAATGACAATTACTACTAATAATCAATACAATCATTGTCAATCAGTCAATCAAAATAATGAAAATTTTGTTTTGAAACTATTTTTACATTTAATTCAAAATACATAACAAAAAAGAAAAGTAGAGATTGAATTATTTTTAAAAAGTAAATACCATATATGGTACAATAATTATTTACTTCCAGAGTGTAACTAAATGTAAATCAAATGTTTAAAATCTGTTTAAAATTCATTTTCAAAATGTACTAAAAATCTATATCAATGAGTTTCGTTTGGCATTTAAAAGGAAAAACAAAACTTAGCATAATAATGTTTTCTTAAATCGTTAACCGATGGAAAAAGGCAAATGATAGAATTACGATATTTTGTAACAAGTAGCTAAGAGTCATCGAATACTTATTGAATAAAAAAATGTGTATGATAACGACTGCTTGATTATGTTTAATTTATTTTTAAAAATTGAATTAAATTAATAAATTTACTAAATCTTATTGAACAACGCTTCGTAATTGTTTCTAAAAAATCAATTATCTTGATTACTCACACAATTTATTTAGACGCGAGAATATATTTAGAATGCTTGAAATTGCTTTAAAAGGTGATTGTATTGACACATTAAATAGAGTTTTTGTGCGTGTAAATGATTTATTCATCAGTTCTATTTGAATATACATAATTGAAAATTGAAAATTCTAATGTTTATTCTTGGTGATGTACAAAAAGAATATGCTTATATAGGATATGATCTAAATTAATCATTTTAAGATTAGTAAACTTCATTTTTTGTTAATTTTGCAAACTTACAATATGAAACGATTTGTTGCTGATTCAATAGTTGCAATATAAACGAAATGCATAACTGTGAAGCAGTTGACTTCTTTGGAGATTTTGTGCTTGTTTAAAATACAGATCATATGCAGATTATAATAACAATTTCTTTCCATTTTCACTGAGTGACTGAGATCGCTCATCTTGCGGGCAAGTGTTTTTGCTTAATTGTGATGCATTTGCTTGCCAAAATCACATACAGCGGCATAGTGTACAGAACTGTGATATTTGAAATAGTTTGGAAAGAAACCATGTTTTAGTTATAAAATAAAAAAATGGAATATGAAAACTTACAAACCAAGCTATAATAAATCTGTAAGTTGGAAGTGTAGTTGGTTGTTGAAAATATGGTTAAATTGGAGATTGCAAGTGGTCAGGTTTTTAGAACAGGGATGCCTAGTTGGAACTGTAGTTGGTTGTGGAAAATATGGAAAAATTGGAAATGATTGCAAGTGGTCAGGTTTTTAGAACAGGGATGTCTAGTTGGAACTGTAGTTGGTTGTGGAAAATATGGAAAAATTGGAAATGATTGCAAGTGGTCAGGTTTTTAGAACAGGGATGTCTAGTTGGAACTGTAGTTGGTTGTGGAAAATATGGAAAAATTGGAAATGATTGCAAGTGGTCAGGTTTTTAGAACAGGGATGTCTAGTTGGAACTGTAGTTGGTTGTGGAAAATATGGAAAAATTGGAAATGATTGCAAGTGGTCAGGTTTTTAGAACAGGGATGTCTAGTTGGAACTGTAGTTGGTTGTGGAAAATATGGAAAAATTGGAAATGATTGCAAGTGGTCAGGTTTTTAGAACAGGGATGTCTAGTTGGAACTGTAGTTGGTTGTGGAAAATATGGAAAAATTGGAAATGATTGCAAGTGGTCAGGTTTTTAGAACAGGGATGTCTAGTTGGAACTGTAGTTGGCTGTGGAAAATATGGAAAAATTGGAAATGATTGCAAGTGTTCAGGTCTTTAGAAGAGGGATGTGGAACAAATCAGGTCCGAGGAACAAGAAAGTGCACAAATATGGATAAACTGGAAATGATTGCAAGTGGTCAGGTTTTTTAGAACAGGGATGTCTAGTTGGAACTGTAGTTGGCTGTGGAAAATATGGAAAAATTGGAAATGATTGCAAGTGTTCAGGTCTTTAGAAGAGGGATGTGGAACAAATCAGGTCCGAGGAACAAGAAAGTGCACAAATATGGATAAACTGGAGATGATTGCAAGTGTTCAGGTCTTTAGAAGAGGGATGTGGAACAAATCAGGTCCGAGGAACAAGAAAGTGCACAAATATGGATAAACTGGAGATGATTGCAAGTGTTCAGGTCTTTAGAAGAGGGATGTGGAACAAATCAGGTCCGAGGAACAAGAAAGTGCACAAATATGGATAAACTGGAGATGATTGCAAGTGTTCAGGTCTTTAGAAGAGGGATGTGGAACAAATCAGGTCCGAGGAACAAGAAAGTGCACAAATATGGATAAACTGGAGATGATTGCAAGTGTTCAGGTCTTTAGAAGAGGGATGTGGAACAAATCAGGTCCGAGGAACAAGAAAGTGCACAAATATGGATAAACTGGAGATGATTGCAAGTGTTCAGGTCTTTAGAAGAGGGATGTGGAACAAATCAGGTCCGAGGAACAAGAAAGTGCACAAATATGGATAAACTGGAGATGATTGCAAGTGTTCAGGTCTTTAGAAGAGGGATGTGGAACAAATCAGGTCCGAGGAACAAGAAAGTGCACAAATATGGATAAACTGGAGATGATTGCAAGTGTTCAGGTCTTTAGAAGAGGGATGTGGAACAAATCAGGTCCGAGGAACAAGAAAGTGCACAAATATGGATAAACTGGAGATGATTGCAAGTGTTCAGGTCTTTAGAAGAGGGATGTGGAACAAATCAGGTCCGAGGAACAAGAAAGTGCACAAATATGGATAAACTGGAGATGATTGCAAGTGTTCAGGTCTTTAGAAGAGGGATGTGGAACAAATCAGGTCCGAGGAACAAGAAAGTGCACAAATATGGATAAACTGGAGATGATTGCAAGTGTTCAGGTCTTTAGAAGAGGGATGTGGAACAAATCAGGTCCGAGGAACAAGAAAGTGCACAAATATGGATAAACTGGAGATGATTGCAAGTGTTCAGGTCTTTAGAAGAGGGATGTGGAACAAATCAGGTCCGAGGAACAAGAAAGTGCACAAATATGGTTAAATTGGAGATGATTGCAAGTGTTCAGATCTTTAGAAGAGGGATGTGGAACAAATCAGGTCCGAGGAACAAGAAAGTGCAAAAATATGGTTAAATTGGAGATGATTGCAAGTGTTCAGGTCTTTAGAAGAGGGATGTGGAACAAATCAGGTCCGAGGAACAAGGAAGTGCAAAAATATGGTTAAATTGGAGATGATTGCAAGTGTTCAGGTCTTTAGAAGAGGGATGTGGAACAAATCAGGTCCGAGGAACAAGGAAGTGCAAAAATAGGATGATTAATAAACAACTTTGTTCAGTTGATTTAATATTTGTACATTGCCATTTTGGCTATGACATTAATCTGGACCTAATTAAGGAAACCATACACAAACTATGTTAACCTGCAGTACTACTATCGGAATACAAAGAACTGCGTTTGCTTAAATATTTTTTTAAAGGAGGATGTCTTGATCTCGTATTGGAAAACAACACTATATGATGAAATTGCAAGAAACTGGCAAAATTGGACACATTAATATGTAAATAAACCGTAAACATCATTCGTAAATGTGTATTAGATAGATTGATGCAGCCAATGTAAATTATAGAAACAATTGAGAAACAGTTTATATTGTAATTTATTTTAAATTGCTAAATTAGCTCAATTAGCACAACTGAATAATTTGTTCATTTTCTCTATTGAAATAACGATTTAAAAATATATACAAGTTATAATATATTATAACTTGGTTATAACCATGCGAAAACACAGATCCAAATCACTTCAAAACTATTCGCCCTGATAAAATTAATAAATAAGTTTCGAAGCCCATATGAAATATGGCAAATATCAAGTGTTTTAATACCCACAACGGGTGGAAGTGAAATAATCTAGCATACCAGAAATGTACATTAAATATCAACTTGAAGAAGTTGGATATACCAGAATTATTAAAGTAACTTATTAAGTAAATTATTTGAAATCAATTGAATATTAATTGAAGATTACATATGTTATGCTTAACATTTGGAGATAAAGTGAAAATTCATTTTGTCAGATTTAAATAAGTTGAACTTTGTAAAAATTTATTATAACTTTACTAACGTCATTTGGGAAGGCTAAAGTGTACGTGTGTAATGCGTATTGCATATTGAGTTAGCTTTAATTAAAAATCTAAATTGGGGATAACCAGTTTCGCATTACGTAAGAACAAATTCTGAAGCCTTTCTTTAAAATATTGAAAAATTGTTGTAGAAAATGGTTGTAAAATTTATTCGTGTCTTATGAATGCTGTGAAAACGTTTAAATATGTATTTTATTCAAAGATCTTAAGGCAGCTCGCTAGATTTCAAAGTCGATCTCAGGCACCCATTCATTGGTATCGAGTTATCGAAATCAATTTGTAATCTGAAAATTTATTTGTATTAAAAAGTGTAAAACAAATATGGCTAGATTACAATTGAAAATACAATTAAGAAACCTTTTGGACAATAAATCAACCTCAACAAAGCCAATTAGGACAGATTATATCGAATTAAAAAATCTCTTATTAAAATAAATTTGCAAAAAAGTTAAAAAAAATAATCTCCTTAAAACCCTATTCCTATTTGACAACAATGCGATTCGCCCTGATGCGCCCATAAATTGTGAAAACCAAATGAGGTTTTCCAAAAGGCATTTTGAGTGTTTGTGACCTTTAATAGGCATCTACGCTGATATGGCTTAATAATCTGAGTTCGAAAAATGTTTTTGAGATATCAATTACAATCTGGATCGATATAATATGTAAAAATTATTACGAATAACCTGACGGGAGACACCATTTCAGACACATTTACGAAAATTTAACATTTTAAGAAATAAATGTATTAAATGGCCAACTATTTCGAATTAAAATTCCGAATGAAGCAATTGTACAATTTAACCTTTAAGAAACTTCATAACTGTCAACTTAACTTCATAAAATTGGTAAAAACCCAACATTATACCTGACTATAAATTCTAAGAAACACAAAGCTTTCCATATATGAAATTTCTTTCAAAAACATCGAGAATAAGTGAGTTGTGTAATCATTTTGCTGTTGTTGAAGATACGCTTGAGTAAAGATTCGATAAACTAGAGATCTCAGCTTAACCACAGCGTATTCAGAAGAAAAAAGAATTTTCTGAAGTAATCGTTGAGAAATCTTCCCGAATTCTGCCTAGCCAAGAAATCGTATATTTTGATGTTGAAATAGCCGAATAAAAGGCTATTTCAACCAAACTTTGAATTTAATTTTGAATTAATTTTGAAAACGAAACAGATAATTCAAAATAAACGCAGATTTTTTAAAATTACATTCCCTAAATTTATCCTGTTTTAACATCCTAAACAATTTTTAATTCTCCAATTGCTCAGTAAATTAGTAAATTAAACAAATCAAATTGTACTCTGTAATTATACGACGAAATAAGGAAAAGACATACAAAATAAATTATTTATTGTGGCAAATCATTAAAGGGCTACTATAAAAGTGATCAAGATAACAATTGCTCTGTCGTTAGGTCTTGTTTAATAGAACAAAAGGATTTACAATGTCAAAGAATAAACAACAATCTTGGTTTTGCGAAGCGGCAGATGAGCTGGCCCCGATTCGACTGGAAGTGTATTCGTGAATGTCTGTCGAGAATTACTCGTGACGATGTTCTTGAAGTTGACACTGCTTTCTGTAGTTGTACAACAACAACATGTTGATCTTCTCATCGTTAATTTCCTTGACCTTGAACTGGCTAGTGTTTTCGGTGTTGCAATGTGCACTATGTCCAGTCAATGCTGTTCCAAATGCCTTTGTGGTGGTTGAAGTTTCATAGAAATTGTTGTCAGGGTGAAGGTACAAATTTCCTCTTAGCATTTGGATGCGTTTAATTTGTTCAAGTGTACCTTGTTGGTTATGAATGCCGAGTTTGGTCAAAGTTGAAGAGGAATAAAAAGGTTTGTGTTTGACATCGGCTATGATTGACATTGTAACGATACAAAGGATGTTTGAAATCCATTAATTATATCTAGGGAGAATAGTATATATCAGCTTATGTGAATAGATACATAAATATAACTTATCTCATAACCGAACCAAACTGACATGGTAAACCCATGGACATCATAAACCTTACCCAATTGAACACTTGACTTGTATTTCAAAAAAAAATCTGCAGCAAAATAAAACTACTAAAAATAAAATATTTCACTTTTTAAAAAATCGACATCCTCGATTATTACACCAGCTTCTGAAATGCTAAAGTCTATTTAGTCGTGCACAATCTAAACGTTAATGCAATTTAAAGTTAATGCATTTTAATTTAAAACATAAATTGTGTAAAAACCTTTGTGGAAACATGCAAGAAACGACAGGGAATAAGTGAAAATTAATTTGAATTTTAAAAAATTAGTGACAAAGAAGTTTTAAAAATTAATGATCTTAAAACCATCCACTGAAACTTTTATGTAAACAACGAATTTAATGTCAATTAGTTCATTTTACCCATTTTGCATTAGCAGTAAAACATTAGATCACTTTGGAATTTGAAATTGAAATGGAAAACCTTTTAGTTGTCTTAATGAGAATCATGACTTGAGAATTACATTGCAATGTGTCATATAGAAATTATTTATTTGATCAACAAGCTAATGACTAATCTAATAGTTTCAGTTAATGACGATCCGTTCATCTAATCGAACAGTCAGATGGTTTAATTAAAAAAATGAAGGATTACAAAATATGTTGTTCTGATCGATATTATGTTGATACACTTCAAAGCATTTTTCTAATAAAGGCTACATTTTAGAATTATAATAACCTATTTCAATGTCGAATAATGGATACAACTCTTAATGAATTGAAAATATTGCAAAGTGTTTGTTATGATAACGATTTCATAAAATGATTATCAATGTAAATATATTTTTTAAAATCTAAGAATGTAATTGAGATTTATATTCATTGATTTGTAAGATAATGTACAAATTTCCGCCTCAAAACAATGTTGTGATAACCTTTTAAACATCACTTTTCCAAGGAATTAACTTTTGTTTTACTCCAATGACAATCATTAAGCAAAAAAGAGTAAACAGGACATATCATTTTAGGGACATGTACGAAGGAACCATTCATGTATTACGTTTAACATGGATTAATTTATACATTAATAATTGATGTTACTTGTTTTAGTAAAGATAAAAAGTAGATACTTAACCTTTTTAAAAATTCAATGAATTTTAATTAATTTTTTTTACTTCTCCCACCATATGCTTATTAAAAATTGTCTATTACAATGTCATTGTTTGCCATCAAGTGATGAGCTTCCAATTCTTTGATTAGATATGTATGGTAGTTTGCATTTGTGCTACAATCATTCCGAATTTATCGTTAAACAGAAAATATGTACCACTATTTAAAGTCAATTTAGAAATTTAATTGATTTTATTTGGTTATGCGAAAACATAGTTAGATATAAACTCTATATACGAAAACAATCTTATATCGAATAATCGAATAAATATAAAAAGATGAGAATTAACAGTTATTAGGTAATAACCTTTTTTGGATGTCAGCGTGAATGTTATTTTTGTATAACTGGACAGAACAATCTAAGTAATCTATTTCGGACGTAGTTGACAAATTCAAGGAATTGAAAATCCAAAGACCAATTTTGAGAATCTTCTGATTTGTCAATGGTGGTTAAGATCTAACAGGTTAATTGTGAATTATCATGATTTACCAATTGGGAGAAAATATTTAGCGATACAATTGGGATAACTATTCAAACTATCATCTTGGAAACACTATCGCAATACTCAAAAACCGAATACCGATACTTGAACCAACAGGACATAAAAGACACCAACATTCTCCATAGATTGTGCTGATCCATAAGATAGAGAAAGATTTTCAGGAATTGATACGACGAAATTTTTGAGGCACAAGGTATTCGGGCCAACAACAGTTTTAACAGTTTGTGTGACGTTTCGGGTAAGACACAAATATGCGGTTAAAATATTTTCTATTTAAAAAGAGATATAATATGAAATGTAGAAACATTAGAATTTCTAAACTGAAAATATCAAAAGGATAATTTCCGCGGACCGTATTCCGCCGCATTCTGTATTCTGTACCGAAATTTAAGCCATTGTTAGTTACCGCTTTTACCCTTAACGGAGAAATGGAGATTAAGGGAAAAATAAAAATTTTGTTAGTTCATATGAAACCGTTTAATAAATATTGGCCATCAAAAAATATAATGTAAAACATTTTACCCAAATGAATTTTGAACAATCCAAGAAAATTTTGTTCATAATTGACTTAATTGGAAGAGCAAAAGAATGAACGTTCATTCGAGCTTGAAACATTGAAACCTTTTTGCTAAGTTATAAATTGCACGAGACACTCATTAAATGCTGAGTTCCCAATTTGTAATCAACAGCAATTCTAAAACAAACTTCTGACTGATACGATTTTTGCGTTAAGCTGAAAATATCTAATGACTGTGACATAATTCATGAAAACACATAAATAAAATTTGTTAACCTTTTAGACCAAATATAAGTAAACGATTAATTTCGGAATCAAATTTAAATTAAGAAAAGAAATAGAAAGAAAATTGCAACATTTTCTTAAAGCATCCGTTCAGGAATATCATTAATTTGTGAAAACCTAAAAACTTGAAATGTCTAAACCTTTTACAATCTTTTGGTGACTGACTAATTTAGACATTAACTATATATTATTTTGTGTCCAAAAGCGAATAGTTTCATTTCTTCAATCTTGTATTCATCCAATTTTATAAATATTATTAGGTGATACAGTAAATTATATGCACTGTTTGAAAAAGAGATTGTATTATTTTTTAAAACAAAAAACCAATGATGTGTTAACCTTTTTATTATGAGAGCAGATTTATTCGTTAGAGCTAGCGACCGTGCGCTAGGCAGACAGGACAACAAGTGAGAGGAACAGGACATAGGAAAAGTCTATTTACATGCCTTACAGTCTAGGGCTAATTCACATGGTACGTAATTCTATTTACACTCAGTTGGGTCAATCATAACACTCCCCCTTGACCCCAACTATATCTGATAAGGCCAATTTCGCCTTTGCAGGAGTCAGCGCTTTCGTCAGGTAGTCGGCCCTTTGCTCGTGAGTCTTCACATGGTTGACATCTAGAAGTTCTTTGAGTAGATTATCCTTCACGAAGCAATATCGGATATCGATGTGTTTGGCATCCTTTGATGGTCGATTTTCATACATTGAGATTGCAGATTTGCTGTCACACAGTAGGTTGAACTTCGTGATGTTCTCACCAAACTCAGCAACAAGACGGGTAATCCATAGTCCTTCAGAGACAGCTTTCGACAGTGCGTAGTATTCAGCTTCGGCGGTGGATATGGCAACTTCGCCTGCTTGTTTCTTACTCAGCCATAAGACACTGGATCCAAAAAGTTGGACGAGTACACCAGTGATTGACTTACGGTCTGGGAGCACTCCATGGCTGGCATCGGAATATACTCGCATTTCTTCGTTGCCATTAGAACCAAGGCTCAATCTCATGTTCTTGGTTGTCTTAACGTACTTGAGTAAAGTCTTAACGGCATTCCAAAGAGATAGGGTTGGTTTCTGCATGAATCGGGACAGGTAGTTTAGGCTGGCGGCAATATCGGGTCGTGTTCGACATGAGATGTATTGCAAACTGCCAATGAGATTTCGGACAGGCAAGTCATAATTGACCTCTTCTTCAGGGAATGGTACGAACTGCTGAAGAGGAGTTGCAGTTTTGTCGTTGCAATCAGAAAGACCGTATTGTCCGATGAGTTCATTGATGATATGTTCTTGGTTCAGGAGGAACTTTCCATCTTTATGTTCAATGTCAATTCCACAAAATCGTTTCACTGGACCAAGGTTCTTTAGTTTGACTTCTTTGTTCAACAATTCATAGACGAACATGATGTCTTCTTTACGTTTGGCCAGCGGAAGAAGATCATCAACATATAGTAGTACAAAGAGTTCACGCTTCTGATGGATAAATAGGCAGGGATCATTGTTGCTTGAAGTAAAGTCATTCTTCTTCAAGATGCCCGTGACATGATCAAACCAGCATCTTGAGCTTTGCTTCAATCCGTAGAGACCCTTCTTCAGTTTCAATACCTTTCCAGGTGATTTGAATCCCTCGGGTAGTTCAACATAAATCACCTTGTCAAGTTCTGCATTCAGGAAGGCGGTCTTCACGTCGAAGTGGTAGACAAGATAGTTTCGTTTAGCAGCTATAGTCAGTGCGAGTCGAATAGTAGAAAAGTTAACTACAGGAGAGAATACTTCGTTGTAGTCAATTCCTTCCTTCTGAGTATAGCCCTTGGCCACGAATCTCGCTTTGAATAGTTCCTTGTTGTGGTCAGTATCTTCCTTGATGTCATAGACCCATTTAGCTCGAAGTATATTCTTGGCTTCGCTAATGTCAACAACATCTCCAGTCTCGTGGTCTTTCAATGCGTTCCATTCATTTAGCATTGCTTCAATCCAGTGCTCTGATTCAACAGCATTGACTGCTTGTAGATAAGTTTTGGGAATTTCAATATGTTTCTTGACATAGAACGCGTTGTTTCTGAATCTAATCGGCATAACTCCTCTGTTGATTCTGGTCGGGCGATTCAGATTCAATAAGTTCAATCCATCATCAATTGGTTCAGCTTCTTCTACGTCAATGTCAACATTTTCATTTTCTGATGGTTCAAATTGGGTTTCAATATGATTAAATGAGTCGGTGGTTGGTTGGGTTTCAGTTGATGATGAGAGGTCAGGTTGGATTAGGTCCGTATCGAGTTCCTCTTCCCAGAATGGATCAAATCCCATTTCTCCTTCTCCCTCCCGGTGACTGGCAAAGTTCTCGTCAGTAGGTTGCTTCCAGTAGAATTTGTCAGTCAATATTTTCACATTGCGGGAAATAACAATTTTTCCAGTCTTAGGATCAAATAATCGGTAAGCCTTGAAGTCGTGGGCATAACCCATAAAGATCATTTTCTGTGAGGTAGGATCAAACTTGTGTCTTTGTTCACGCGGTACCCAATGGTATGCTATAGCACCGAATGGCTTCAGGTCTTCAATTTTGGGTTCACAGTTGTGGAATAGTCTGTATGGAACTTCCTTTGTGGTGGTGTGGGGAATCATGTTCGTGGTGTATGCAGCATTCGCGATAGCTTCAGTCCAGAATCTATGTGGAGATCCACTTTGGATCAGTCTACATCGAGCTTCCTGAACTAATTTCTGAATTGTTCGTTCACTAACGCCATTTTGTTGGTGGCAGTATGGAACAGATTTCTGGTGCATGACGCTCTTTTCAATTAGATATTGGCGAAACTCACCACCGAGGTATTCTTTACCGCAGTCAGTTCGGAGTTTTCTGATTTTCTTTCCGGTGACACCTTCACTAAATTGTACGTATAGGTCAAAGTACTTGACCGCATCACTTTTATTTTTCATTGCAAACACCATGATATATTTTGAGTAATCGTCAACAAATACAATGAAATATAATTCTCTATTATGACCCGGAGGCGTAATTGGGCCACCAATGTCGGAGTGAACCAATTCTAGTGGTTCCGTGGCTCTACTTTCAGATGTCGGGTAGGGCTGTTGTTTCATTTTCCCTTGGAAACATGTGTCGAATTCGATCATGTATTCAATGTTCACGTTTGGGTACGATCGTTTAATTAATCCGGTCCTAGTTTTTCCAGGATGGCCAAATATGGCATGCCATGTCTCAGCATTCACAGCATTCGCTACAGCATTTGCAGTAGATTTCGGGGCAACTTCTTTGCTTTTGTTGTTTGACATGAAGTTGACAACGTAGATTCCATTTTTGGCAACTCCCACAAGTACAGTTTCATTGTCCTTCATCACAAAAGCTTTGTCGCGAACAAAAAGCACTTTGTAGCCTTCTTTACATAGGCGATTCACAGAGATCAGGTTGCCGAAGAAGTCAGGGATGTATTTAGCATTAGTCAATTTTAGGCTAAAACATCGACCAGCAACTCTTCCAGCGATCGTTGCATTACCTCGTCCAACAATACGAGAGGTAGATTTGTTAGCACAGTTCACGTAGTCATTCATAGGTTTTAAATTTTCAAACAAACTTTTATCCTTGAGGAAAGTGTCAGAAGCAGCAGAATCAAGGATACAGCATATATTTTCTGTTTGTCCAGCAAAACACGAGTAATAAATGTCAAGTTTGTTTATTTCATCATTAACTTTACAAATCTCGGAATCTTCTTCCGAGTCAATAGGTTCACTGTCAACGTGAGCAGCAACTTTACCCTTAGAGGTTTCCTTTCGCCAAGAGTTTTCAGAGTTCTTGGGACGTTCACGAGGTGGACTGGGACAGATCTTGGAAATATGTCCCTCTCCGTTGCAGTTGTAACATTTTACGAGCGGGTTCGAAGCATCAGCACGGCGATCAGATTTGTTGGCCACCATTGCAGTACGTCCTCCATTCACACGAGCAATCTTGAGGCGGCGAACTTCTGCGAGAATTTGCTCCTTCACATTCTCGTAATCAAAATCCACGTTAGTCAAGATCTGCCGAAGACCATAGAGTTGGTTAGGAAGGCCATCCAAAAATTTAAGACACATCAGCTCCTCAGAAATGCCAGTCTTGTGTACCATAGACTGTCGTCGAATCTCCTTATAATCCTTAAAATAATTTTCTGGATTATCAATATCCATCTTGATAGCCATCCATTTCGAGAGGATGGTCAATTTCGTTGCTTTAGTAGATTTCTCATATTTGGCTGTAAGCCACTTCCAGAGTTTAACGATGTCGTCAATGTCGCAGTTATCGGCAACAGCTTCACCTAGGATACTAGGATCAATATTCGTCATGATCCTTTTCCCAGCAAGAAGAATAGCCTCATCGTCCGGTTTCTTCTTTGCATCGGTATGGTTCGGATCGAGGACATGCCACACGTGGTCAGCTTTCATGACCATGGCAACAATACTTTTCCACACGAACCAATCAACGTCAGCTTTCAGCAGTGTAATTTCCTGGTTGGGAGCCATGGTTGCAGTGGGCGATAAGTCACATAATCTATTATGAGAGCAGATTTATTCGTTAGAGCTAGCGACCGTGCGCTAGGCAGACAGGACAACAAGTGAGAGGAACAGGACATAGGAAAAGTCTATTTACATGCCTTACAGTCTAGGGCTAATTCACATGGTACGTAATTCTATTTACACTCAGTTGGGTCAATCATAACACTTTTAAATATGCACTTTTCTGATGTATTCACTTTTGCTCAATTCAGTGATTTATCAATTATTAAGAGTAAACAGGACACATCATTTTAGCCAGAATTACGAAAAGCAACAGATGTAGATTGGAGAATGTAGTGATTTTTGTTTTCATAATAGGTTCAAAGGTTTTGTGATCATACATACAATGATTTACTTTTCGGAAAATCAATTTCAAGTGATAGAGAGTTGTATCTCATTTACAATGATTGTTAATTTGACCATTTAAACGAGATATCGTGAACAGAATGGTGAATTTTACAATTATCAAAGCTAAATATTTCGAGCTTTAAAAAGCTTTAAATTATTATTTGAGTAAAACACTCCTTGGTCAAAGTGAATTATGTTTTAATAATAATTTTTACCTTTTACATATGGATGTATATAATCACAGAAATTTAATAAAAGATTGAAATAATACGAGAAATATAAAAGAAGGATAAGATTTTCATAAAATGCTGATACTCTGATATTGCCAAAGTCCCAGAAAATAAATCAATGCACTAACAAAAGTGTTCAATTATCTGTTAAATTCTAAGCCGATCAATGTACACAAAGAAAAAACTTTCAAGTGAGATAAGAAATGAGCTCAATTTTGACTTTAGATTCATTTTTGAAAAGTCGCTAGACAAGGAAAGAAGATTATATTTACACTAGTAGTACTTTTGTGGCATCTTGGATAGGTGATTCTGGTGAAACAGACGTCGAAGAAGGAGTTAACAGCGAGCTGTGATTGTACGAAGAAGTAGAAGGGAGAGGAATTTGGTTAGCAGTTGACTCAGTGCTAGTGGACAATTTTGTGGCATCTTGGATAGGTGATTCTGGTGGAACAGACGTCGAAGAAGGAGGTTTTGGGTCTCGCAATGAAAAGAAAAAGTTGATTTTGGGGATCTTGCCCATCAATTCATCATTTCGAGCCTTTTTTACCTCTGCATTTTTCCGAGTCGCATTGCCTGCGAGTCTCTTCACAACCCGATTCGTGTTCGAGAATTGTGACATCTGAAATATTGTGATTAAAATCATTTTTATAGCATATGACAGCACAAACTTTGTGTTACAAAAAGTTACCTTTGAAGAGCATTCGTAAAACAGAATGTGAAATATTAAGAGAGGCAAAACACGATTGCATCAGGGGCAGTGTGTTGTGTTTGTTTGTTTGTTCGCATGCGAACATGTGCGAAGGGGTAGAGGTAGTGGTTGTGACCTCTGTAGCTACAGTAGGCTAAACTCTAGACTACAGACTATGGGATAGAGACATGCAAATGCTAGTATTTATACAGCTGTATAAATGTAGAAGTGACATAGTGACACACTGCCAGTGCTGACCAGTGCAACATGCTCACACAGTGTCACAGTGTAATTCTCATTGCGAAAAGTCTTTGTGAGTAACAGACGACCGTAAATAGCGCCAAATTCTATTTGATTGATTCTATTCAAAATAGAATATTTAAAAAACTTAAACTTTTTTCTTTAATAAAATTGTAAACAGATGAAAAAGGCAAAATTTAATTTAACAAAAAATATATAATTACTATAAAATATCATCTATACCTTAATGAATAGAATAACATATTTAGGTTGCTTGAGGGAAGAAAGAACATAAAGTTTATAACCTTTTAATAGACAGGAAAACAGAATGGTAAGAACATGAAAGTACACAACATTGAAAACTTGCTTGTATTGACATTTATCATATTATTTGAAACATAAATTGTTTGAATGTAATTAACCTTCATTGAAGTAGCCAAAGTACAACTTAGTTGATAGAGAATTGAAAATTAGTTATAAACTGGCATAAATTTCTTTAATTAAAAAAATTTATAAAACTAACAAAATGCTTAGAAATAAAGTTTGAAACCATTTAACCTTGTAATGTTGGATTAAATGTAAAATTAGACAATAGATTCTAAAATTCCCAAGTCAAATGTACTAAAATTGACCATAAAATCTAAATTTAAATCTTCATTTTAAATTAAAAATACAATTAAAAATTTAATCATGAACAATATTGCAAAATAATCAAATAATTGGAAATAAACAAAGAAATAATTAAAATTCAAGCGAATGTACATTTTCAAAATGTTGTGCAGTATTGTTTTATTGTTATTGCCGTTTATTCTCAGAAATTTTCACGCTTGATTGGGACTCTACACAGAATGTAATTACAAAAAGAGGAATAATTTTTAATTATAGAATATTCTCGTGCGTCATAACTTTGACGGAAATCAAATGGAAAATCTTTTTTTGAAATTATTTAAAATACGACAACGAGTTCATATTCATTAAGCAATTTTTAAAATTTATTTAAATTTAGATAATTTAAAACCTTTTTTAAAAACAGAAAACAACAAATGCATAAATTTTTCTATAAATCTCCACAAACTGAAGAAAAATATAATAAGGTCGTTATTAAAATGTCGAATCGTCAGTGACTTTTCACTGTACGAGCAATATTTTAAAACATTGCAACAAATTCAAACTGACGATGTTGGAGCTCGATTTAAACTACTTCGTGTTAAGCTGTACAGAATAATTTTACTATACAGTGCCATGAACATTATCCTGCTTTACATCTACCAGGACCAGTGGTCCCGTGCGGGAAACATGTTTCACTGCAACATTGTGTACATTGATGGCCTCACGCCGGACATCAACATCTATCTGAGTGGATTCACACTTTTGGGCTACTATTTCTTTGACATAATGTACTATCAGAATTATGGGATTTCTTCAAAGTGGTTGCAACAGATTTTGATTGAACAACGATCGAATCGTTGTTTGCTTTGGCCTTACTCGAAGGCACAGATGAAGCTGAAGAAGGCAAAACGTAAGACAATTGCTCAACAAATCAAGATTATGGCAATTTCGTGCAGAAATCAAAATCAGATTTAGTACATTTGTAATGGTAAGTTAAAAGTTATACTCGAATCTTTAATTTCCAACTTTTGCTCAAGTTCTGCAGACACTTTTCTGTGAATACGAAGTGTTCAACGAATTCTACTACAACCAGCACTTCCTCACCCTTTCAGGCTGTTTGTCCTACATCAAGTTTCACTTTTTTCTAGCTCTCAGACTGACAATGCTCAATTTGATTGTGCACACTCAGATCTTGTGTTCCACTCTTGGCTTCATGTCAATGTGGTTGGGTCAAATTCGACAAGAACAAGTTATTGAGTTCATTTATAGAGTGAAACCTCGAAAATTTACCATTAAAAGGTTGAAAGCGTTTTTGGCAATGAATCAGCGCTCTTTGGCTTATCTGCAGGACAATAACCGTATTTATGATAAAGAACTGTTTGCACTTCTTATTATTGGTTTGCCCACAAATGCAGTGTTTATCATGATGGTTTGCCTTTATCCAATGAGACTTCTAATCAGATTGATCTTCTATGAACTGATACTGCTGCAGGTTGTGTTCATATTTGCAATTCATCTTTGGGCAGCCTGGGTCAGTGTCAAATTTCACAGACCAGCCAAACAGCTGTTCAAAGTGTACGATCAATCGCGCAGTATTGCACTCCATTTGCAATTGAAACTCAAATTCGCCTACTGCATTGAACATTTGTACACTCGAAACACCTTCAGTGTAACATATGGTACGTGTGGAAAAATTACATTTTCTATATTTGCAAAGGTATTATTACAGCATGTTTACAGAACACTAATTAAAACAATTATATTTCAGCATTTATTATTTTATCTAAAATTTCTTATTTTTCCATACAAAATTGTCAATGAAATTTCAGTTATGTAAGATAAACACTTCCTGGCAACCGAATATAAAATAATTTATTTACGTATAAAAACAATTAAATAAAAGATGCTTATGTTTGTTTGATGAATTGTGTCTACAAATAAATTGAAATAAGTTCTCTTTTAAAGCATCTAATCAAAATATTTATATGAATCACAAAATGGTTCAATATCATTAATTGAGTAAAATAATCAACTTAGTACGATTGAGTGATCACAAATCTTAAACTTTCCGTAAAATTTACTGTAAACATAAAAGCTAGATTGAAATTGATGGACCATTTGAATAGAGAAAGGAAATTATTTAATAAATAGCTTCGATGAGTTGTAATTTAAGATCTCATTGTTGATTCTTTCATATTAGCATTTGTATAAATTGTGATATACTTAAAACAGTTGTAACTTTTCACACGGAACTGTTCTGATATAATCAAAATTGATTTTGACTGTTATCAGCCCATCCTGAAGTTAATCTTAAAATTAATTAAGCCACTTTTCTATCAATACGAGTCTTGATAAGATTTCTTGATAAGTTTTTGGTAATGAGAGAGAAATAATTTAATAATATATTAATTTTACCTTTAATTTGATTGCATTACAAACAAGTCAAGACAGAAACGTTCAAATAAAATGGAAAAATCACTTCATCTTATCCTGCTTCTTCTTCTTTTTTTGTCCTGCTTCTTGGTTCGTGAGACAAGATGCGAATGTCTCAAGATTGGCATGCAGTGTAGCCTCAACAAAGAGTGCTGCAGTGCATTTTGCTATGAAGGCGCCTGCAGTTGAACTGAGAGTTTATTGTAATTTCAATTTTAAAATAAAACAAACAATCATGTATTTCATAAATATTGTTTTAATTTAATATTTACAAATTAAATAAAAACCATTTTTGAAAGCCCTATTCATTCAAGGATAAGCTTAATTTTAATGCTTAGAAGTGAGTGTCTGACAAGTAGTTGTGAGTAGAACTTGAGAAATGTTACGGTATCTAATGGAGTGCACAACCATGAATTATGAAGACAACAAAACCCCAAACAATATTTTACCAGAAAAGTAATCTAAAGTGGATCTTAAATATATTTTTAAAATCAAAAAATAATATTTTAAGTGACAAAAAACTTTCTAATTTTTAACCTTTAACAAACCTTCCTGCAATTGACCATAAAATTATGGTATTTGAAAGTATGACAAGTTATTTTTTAATGATTAATACTGACAGTTCATATTAGACTGAAATAGTCATAATTGAAACAATTTAAAAAATAACCAGTTAAGACACATTCCAAAAATGTATCACAAGTACATTCATTGTACTTGTATCTATCTATACCTTTATTGTATTCTTTAATGTTAAAGGTTAATAAAATATAATCAAAAAAAAGTACATTCATTACCTTAGAAATTTAACCAAACCAAAGATAGAAAATTAATGAAAATTAAATGTAGTGCTCATAAAAATGTTTTTGTGCGGCTGAAATCAAAACTACAGTTCTCGTATAAAGTTACCACAAAAAGAGATAGAAATTGAATAATCAAATCGCGTTCCAAAAGGCAATGAAAAGACATTCATTGTGACTGTCCAGACTGGTTTTCTTTCGCGATAAAATGGCTTTCAATAGATCATGAGACCGAGAATGTTGAACAACTTGTAAAAATCATACATACAAAGAATAAAACTCATCGGATAAAGTTTTTAATTGAAATAAATTCAATTACCGATAATTGTTTATCATTGAGTTTAATACAAATTAGACGTTCTCTATAAGAGTTGCTCTAAAGACCTCAATCAACATTAATTGGGTAGGCTCAATGATTTAATAAAATTAAGTATTTAAAAATCACAATTACCAAAATGGTTATTATATTAAGTTAAAACCTTTTGAACCGAAGTAAAAATTTAAAAAAAATATTTGAATCTAAAATATCTACGTCCATGCTTACGTTGCAAATTCTATCAAGACAAGCATTGAAAACTGTGTGATGTGTAGATGATGTGTGATTAAAAGATTCAAATTTATTGATCTTCACGTCTGTGTTGGATAGGTGATCAATGATCATGATGAGGATGTGCGACGAACGGGTCCATACTTGTCGATTCGTTGGGATGAAGTGAAGAGAACAAGTCAACTGATGATGAAGGAATTTGCATGGATTTATAGGTTTTAACGTCTGTGTTGAGTTGAGACATACTGTGAAGACTTGATGTATGGACTTGTGGACTTGTGATGACTATATGACATGATGAAATGACCAATTTAAAACTATGATATCTTATGTTCCAAGTTTAGTTTTTTAGAGACCACGATAAAGTTGATTTATTGTATGGAACACTCAATTTGCAGAAAACAATATAGAAGGTTCATTAGAAGAAAAAGATGGTGTGACCTGTTTAAAAGCCTAAATTAAGAACATAATGATTTCAGTTCACAACTGATGAAAATGAACAGGTGTAAGAATATCGAATGTCACAGTAAAACTACTCAAGAAGATGAAATTCAATAGGTTAAAAGGGTGCTAATACAGAACAGAGCGGAACGCAGTGATCTGTTGACATGGAAATATTGGCTCACGCGTGACCAGATGACGATTTTGTATTGTTCAAAACATGAAACTTTATATTTAAAAAAAACATCAGAAATTTTTGTTAAAATAAGAAACTAATCCGAAAAATACTTTAAAATATTATTTAAGAAATCAATAACCTTTTAACTGTTTTCATATCTGAATCAATGGACCCATGTGTTTACATTGAACGCCGTTCATTAACAAGTGTGGCACACTGAACACGTTACGTTAATGAATTTAAATAAAGGAAAGTAAAATGTGTAACAATAATTGTATTAATAAAGGATTGAAACCATTTTAATCGCAAATAATTTTGTTGCAAAAAAAACATTAAATAAAACCCCCTTTAAAGTCAAGCCGTTTGCATATATAAATATTGAATGTGTAAATAGAAATGAATAGTTCGTTAAATATTTATTAAAATTAAAAAAATAAAAAATAAAATTTATTTTAACTATATACGTTTTACCTTTGATTATGCGCGCGTTTCTCTGGATGGAATTAAGCATAATTAAAACAAAATCATAAAAGCTCACAGTCGCAATTTCAATATATAATTCATTTTAAGCATAATAATAAAATTTTATTAAAATAGAGCAAAATTTCAAAATATTTTTAATCATTTTAAAAAACTTAACAATCGAATTTATAAGTGTGAAATAAAATAGACAAAATAAAACATAAAACAGATTTTATTGAGCGCAATTTAAATGAGAATGTAAATTGTCATATTGACAAATAAAGTGAACACTGTCCAACAGAGTGGACATAATAATTAGGACTATGTTGCATGAGAGCTTAGTGGTAGGTGTGGAGATTCTTGTGGGGGACTACCATCTAGCATCGACGGTACTCTCCGATGAAGGCGCCACACTGGGGACAGAAGTGCTGCACGTCCTATAAAGGTAAAGTTGAAATTAAATGATGGTTAGGTAAAGGGCTACAGTACTCACTTTCATGTCATCCACACAGAATGGAATACAGGCGAAGCACAAACCGCCACTGAAACAGAAATATTACGAAAATTCAAGAGTAGGAATACACTTACATTAAGAAGATACCGATACAGCTTGCCCAGACCATGGTGCCATTGACGTACTCGGTGCTGGTGGACACCTTAAAGTGACATTGGGGACAAGTGACGTTCTGCGGATAGGGACTTGGGAAGAATGGCACAACCGCGGGAGCAGGGCTGGTCACGTACACCACTTGAGGGGCAACCGGTGCAGCAGCAGCAGTCTGAGAGGAAGCCACTTGCTTGGCAGAGGACGCCTTGCTGACTTTCTTTTTGCTTTCTTTCGGCATTTTCTACAGAGACAGGATCGAAAGTTGCAAAATCACCCCATTTACACAAATAAGACTCGTCTGAACTTAGTAATACAGACAAAGCACAAAAAGAGAACGTCAATTCGAACTCAAAAATGACGTGTCACTAAGGGCGAACTCTGCATCAAAGTTCGTTGTGTGATGTAGGCGACAAATTCGACTGTCATAACACGTACTCTTCGAATCACCATCATGCTGATTATTTTGAGCTAAGAAACGTAGAACAAAATATTGAACATTCAAATAAACTTGAATTCAAATTGAACTTTGCGTAATTAGTTCCATGCTCACGTGTTGGTTGTTTGATTTTGGGTTTAAAAAGGGCGCAAGCTGCTTAGGTGATGCCATTCATTTGATCGAATTGCAAGACAAGACAAGTCCGAATGTGGTCACCTCGGCTTTCACACAGAAACCTCAAGCTTTCCACAAGAAACCCAACCTTGCTCGAGTGGATCTTCTCGTTGTGGCCTTCCCATCGAACTTATCACCAACTTTTTCCACTTCACCGGTCACAAGCCAAGGATGGTGGCCCAAGCACCGCCCTACCAAGAGTGTCTGGTTCTGGTGGAAAAGCCTTTCCCTGGCTTCTCCAAGCAGTCCCATCGAACTTATCACCAACTTTTTCCACTTCACCGGTCACAAGCCAAGGATGGTGGCACAAGCTCAAAACTACCAAGACAACCTGAATTTGGTGGACTCTACAGATCTGCCCTGGGCTCCTTTAGTCCGTTACAAAAGACATCCCAATAAAAAAAAATATAATTAACTAAAATATTATTTACAATAAAAGTTAAATTAACACGTAATTGTGTACACGTAAATAAGCGCACGTAAAAGTGGACACGTTTATGTGGACTCGCACAAGAGTCGCACGCACATTAGGTAAGACCATGTAGATAACTAATTCATAACATGCCGACAGATATGATTCAAAATTGGCTTCTAGCATTTTTGTGTTATTGTAGTATAGTGAATAGTCAACAAGGTCAAGGCTAAAAAACAAGTTTTTTTTTGCATTTGGATCAATATATTGTAATTATCATTTCATATAACATCAAGTCACACTAAAAGACATATAAATTCATTATAAAATTTATTAATTCACCAATGAAAGTTACATGTTGTTCAAAGTTCGAGTTAGTTGCATAGTAATTGAGCATATCTAAATTGCTGATTTGAAAAATAAGATACCTGAAATAAAGGAGCGTAAGCAAAATCGAATAATAATAAAAATATTCACAAAATGTTTAAAAACAAAAGGGTTAATTAAATCTACAACAGAACAACTTTTGTTAGTTTCTTTGTTATAAAAAAAATATGATGAATTGAATCTTCTATGACAAGAAAAACGTATTGGAAAAAGTATTGGATTATGTATTAAAAATTGCATTTTCTAATTGTTTAAACAAGCTTTCGACTTAAATAACTTTAACCTTTTTATGGGCTGGATCGCTCTGTGTCAATTATGTACTTTATCTCAACATTAAAATTATTTAAACAATTTTATATGTCAGTTTCATATGACTGTCATTAAATATTAATTTATCATAAGTCCATTGATTTAAAAAATAATGTGACTTGTAATTTTGTTGTTCTAATTGAGCTTAAACCAAGTTCATGAACTTTAATGAATAGGCAACAATGGCGGCACGTGAAATACTTCACTTATATCAAGCTTTGCAAGAATATTGGAAGAAATTTGCACTATTTTGTACCTATAAGTAATGAAAGTTTAATAATTAGTAAATTAAAGCTTACATTAAAATCGTCACATACAGAAAACAATTTGTCCATTTTAAAACATGCAAAAAAAAGTTTTATTTGTTAATAATTTTCTTTAAATACCTTTTGAATGGTTAATAGTAGTTGTATGTTTTTAGCATAATTTTGTGTTTATCATAATTCGAAACGTGTCTTAATGAATAGGTATATGTAAAATAAAATATTAAAGCCTTAGCAATCTATTTAGAAGAATTGATGTGTGGCAAACTATTTTACAAAAGGTTACTGTTTTCATGATGGAACTGGAACTAACTTTTGTAAACAATTTAATTGCATGAATGTGGTAAGTGCTAAAAAAGAAAAGAACAAATAATTAAAAATAAAAAAACTTATTGAATGAACTTTAAAAATGGCGGTGAAGTGGGTAGTACAACATTTTTAATGAAAATTGGAGGTGTTCGTCGCTGAGCGGTCTTTAATCATGGCGGTCAAGTTGTCAGTGAAGTTGTCAGTGAAGTGGGTAGTACAACATTCTTAATGAAAATTGGAGGTGTTCGTCGCTGAGCGGTCTTTAATCATGGCGGTCAAGTTGTCAGTGAAGTTGTCAGTGAAGTTGTCAGTGAAGTGGGTAGTACAACATTTTTAATGAAAATTGGAGGTGTTCGTCGCTGAGCGGTCTTTAATCATGGTGGTCAAGTTGTCAGTGAAGTTGTCAGTGAAGTGGGTAGTACAACATTTTTTAATGAAAATTGGAGGTGTTCGTCGCTGAGCGGTCTTTAATCATGGCGGTCAAGTTGTCAGTGAAGTTGTCAGTGAAGTTGTCAGTGAAGTGGGTAGTACAACATTTTTAATGAAAATTGGAGGTGTTCGTCGCTGAGCGGTCTTTAATCATGGTGGTCAAGTTGTCAGTGAAGTTGTCAGTGAAGTGGGTAGTACAACATTTTTAATGAAAATTGGAGGTGTTCGTCGCTGAGCGGTCTTTAATCATGGTGGTCAAGTTGTCAGTGAAGTTGTCAGTGAAGTGGGTAGTACAACATTATTAATGAAAATTGGAGGTGTTCGTCGCTGAGCGGTCTTTAATCATGGCGGTCAAGTTGTCAGTGAAGTTGTTAGTGAAGTGGGTAGTACAACATTCTTAATGAAAATTGGAGGTGTTCGTCGCTGAACGGTCTTTAATCATGGCGGTCAAGTTGTCAGTGAAGTTGTCAGTGAAGTGGGTAGTACAACATTCTTAATGAAAATTGGAGGTGTTCGTCGCTGAACGGTCTTTAATCATGGCGGTCAAGTTGTCAGTGAAGTGGGTAGTACAACATTTTTAATGAAAATTGGAGGTGTTCGTCGCTGAACGGTCTTTAATCATGGCGGTCAAGTTGTCAGTGAAGTGGGTAGTACAACATTTTTAATGAAAATTGGAGGTGTTCGTCGCTGAACGGTCTTTAATCATGGCGGTCAAGTTGTCAGTGAAGTGGGTAGTACAACATTTTTAGTGAAAATTGGAGGTGTTCGTCGCTGAACGGTCTTTGAATCATGATGAATATGAAAGAATATCAACGAGAAAAATACTTGTGAATTCCCAGATATAAAAAACAAATTACTGACTGAAATCCGGATTAGTCAAGGGGAATAAGATTGTCTGGCAAGCCAGGCAAAGTGCGAGACTCTTAAAAAATAGAAACTTGAACTATCAACTAAGAAACTTTTAAAACGACTTTATTTGATCCATTTGGATCACTAAAGAGGTGTATTTGGAACAATATTTTTATTTAAAATGTGCAACACATTTGTTCATCATTTTCAACATATTGACCACAAAAAAATCTTTTAAAACTTGGCGCTACCAAAATTGGGCGTCATGATTCATGGCGCCCAATTTTGGTTTGATTAGTCGATTACATATACTCCCTAATGTATGCATCCCAAATTTGGCATTTCTAGGGTCTACGGTTCTCTCAGAATACATTTGTCATCAGAATGGGCGTCATGATCCATGGCGCCCAGTTTTGGTTTGACTAGTCGATTACATATACTCCCTAGTGTATGCATCCCAAATTTAGCAATTCTAGGGTCTACGGTTCTCTCAGAATACATTTGTCACCAGAATGGGCGTCATGATCCATGGCGCCCAATTTTGGTTTGATTAGTCGATTACATATACTCCCTAATGTATGCATCCCAAATTTGGCATTTCTAGGGTCTACGGTTCTCTCAGAATACATTTGTCACCAGAATGGGCGTCATGATCCATGGCGCCCAGTTTTAATATGACTTGTCGATTACATATACTCCCAAGTGTATATATGCCAAATTTGATAATTTTAGGGTTTACGGTTCTCTCAGAATATGGACAAAGGTTTACAGACGGACGGACAGACACGATGGCAATAGCATAAGCTTACGACTCTAAAAGAGTCTCGCTAAAAACGATACTAGTAACTAGTCCAAATTAAAATGGACAATACAGAAAGAAGAAAAAACTTAAATAAAGATTGTTTAAATAACATATATTAAAAAGTTTAAATAATCTATAATATTTCAAATGAGTGTCGAATTCGGAAAACTAATAACAATTTTCAGCCATGAACTTGTTATACTTGGCTTGAGACTTCAAGTGCTCAGAATATGTATAAATTGACCAATATCTGTTGATTTCCCACTATTTGTTGTCATTTCTCACAATAAAGCTACTTTTGTAGAAGAGCCAACAATTTTAATTGAATGCGTACTATTGAGATAAACTAATTAACATAAAATTATTTCACATGTTTACTTCTATAGAATATACTACAAAAAACAATTTTTAAAGAAAATTAAATTAATCAAGTAAGAGTCACATTTAAGCTTTAAATAAATAAATTGCAATTTAACAATAAAACGAAGTATAACAAAGGACAGACAGTTGCCTTTCTTAACCCTTTTCATGCCACAAGTTACAAGCCTCTAGCGGTCGCATTTTTGAGTCTAGAGACTTGAAATTTTAAGACAGTACCCCTCGGGAGTGGGAAATTTGGGGAAGGGTAGTGGTTTGTTCCAATTGGAACACTTAAGACAAAATATGTTTTTATTGGCGATTTGAGTAGCTAGATCGATTGTACTCGCGTTTCGGAGCATTTTGATATATAATTTGCTATGGTAATTTTGGAACCTAGGAATCCTGGAACTAGGTACCAGATAATGCCACTTTGAAACTAATTTGACATCAAAATCGGATTCTACGGAAAAAATCATGCGGAATTGACCCCTCAACCATGAAAATCCATACAAGCAAAGCAAAGATATTCATTCTCAAAAAATGTTTTATTGGGACCCGGGATGTCTGTCTGTCCTTTCTAGGTCCCAATAATTTTTTCTTAAATTAATGATTAATATAGTCAAGTTATATATCAAAATGCTCAGAATTATGAGTAGATTCCATTTCTCACATTTTCATGAACTATTTAGTCATTTGTTTGACTTTGGTCCAGGGCCTAGGGTCCGGTTCCAGGAAATCTATTTTTGAAACCAAACGATATGACTATTGCATTCTACTCACACTTCTGAAGAAAATAGTACCGATTTTGTTAAAATCCATGCACAGGAACACATTCAAAATGAAAATTTAGTCTGGCCCTAGAACGGACAGACAGACATCCCGGGTCCCAATTAGAAATTTGTTTAGAATGAATATCTTTGCTTTGCTTGTATGGATTTTTATGGTTGAAGGGTCAATTCCGCATGATTTTTTCCGTAGAATCCGATTTTGATGTCAAATTAGTTGAAAAATAGATTTTCTTGGTCACTTGGGTTCTGAAACCCGGATTCTAATGGGACCAAATTTTTTTTCTTGGGCATGTTATATATCAAAATTCTCAGCTAAGCGAGTAGAATCGATCTAGCTACTTAGATCGATGATAAAAAAATATTTTGTCCTAAGTGTTCCAATTGGAACACTTCAGTATCCTTCCCCAAATTTGCCACTCCTGAGGGGTACTGTCCAAAAATTTCAAGTCGCTAGACCTAATAGTGCGACCGCTAGAGGCTTGTAACTTGTGGCATGGAAAGGGTTCATGTTTGAGACCTTTTGTGGAGAATTCGTCAAAAAGAAGAATTAAACGGTATAATAATTTGTTGTTACACACTTATGTAAAAAAAAGTGAGAATAATCGATGAATTATGTTTGATTTAAACTTCAAAATGTCAAAAGAAAAAACCCTATTCATTTATATTGTTCCATTCCAAATTTAAATAATTTCTTATTGGTTTTATATAAAAGTACGCTTACACATAAAATCGAATAAAACCAATTTAAAAGCAATCAAACTATAAAATTTTTTATATGATTTAATACTTTGACAGCACTTTGTATTGACTTTACCTTGAAACCTTTCATTAAAAATTGTACAAAAAGAAATTGTACAGAAACAATTAAATTTTTTGTTTTGTTTCCGTTTTAAGCAACTGTACTGTTGAAATATGAATTTTATTGAAAACCTTGTTCAATTGTACAAGTTGACAGTTTACATTCACAAGTGAGCGCGAGACAACAAAACAATATCATCGCAATATTTGAATATTACGTTATTATTAGCGAAAGTTGTAACATTAAATTCAATAGACAATTGAGTGATATCACTGACATTGACATCTCTGGATCAGGACTACAGCATCTATAGATTCATTAATGTTTCATGAATTTAAAAACCATTATCATCATCATTTGTCATAGCTTTCACAACTTTCATATCAACATTTAATAATACATTAGACTGTCATAAAATGTTTGTAGTGGTAACAATTTCATAAAATATATACCTATTATCAAATTTCATACAAGTAAATAAAATTAAGATTCATTAATTTGTAAAAGATTGTTTCAATTGTTGCTGAATAAACAATAATGTGGTAACCTTTTAAATAAATCCTTTTGCTAGTCATTGAAATGTACTCATAAAATCACGGATATAAAAAGTTAATTATTGACTGAAATCTTGATTAGTAAAATAAGAAATAGAATTGACTTCCATATGAATGAAGTGAGAATAATTGATGAATTGTGTTTGATTTAAACTTCAAATGTCAAAAGAATAAAAAAAATATAAGAATTTGCTATACTGCCGCTAGCGAAACTGTTTTACTTGAAACAGAACTGCTGTTTATTAAATTAAGAAATGCCGCAACAAGTGAAGTAAGGAATTTTTGAGAAACAATTTTTAAACCAATTAAAAAGATAGAACCCAAATATAATAAAAATATAAAAATAAAATTTTTAAATGATGATAAATTAACGATTTATTTTGCTTTCCAGTTGATTTTTGGTTGATAATAGTTGAATTTGAAAAGGGTAATAATAGTAAAAGTTTATTATATTGTTCTTTAGTTGACCAGTTGATTAGGAATCCATCAAAGCCAGGTATACAATCATCAGTAGAAAAAAAATGAGATGATTCAAATAAATCTGAGTGCAAAAAAGATAACGAGTGGATGAAATGAAAGCGACCATTTAATACTCAATCTGATTACCAATTCAACGAGTTTTAATGTGATAAGATAACAGTATTAGTTTAGATTTTGCCCCAAAAACGATATAATTAGGAATTCGAAAGAGATATGTTACAATTTGTACGATTGAAGTAAATGTATAAGTTGACCGTTTACAATCAGAAGTGGGGGAGACAATTAACAGTCGCATGACTAAAGTGTTTTGGTATGAGCCCATTACCAAAGGGTCAGATTTGACCCGAAATAAGCAAAATATTTTTTAAAAATACAAGCTTTTGGTCTTTGGTGTTAATTTAAAGTCTACTTTTTGGCAAAATAAGTTATCTTGATAACACACAATCGTTTGAGATAAGATTCATGCCAAAATTTGCCTGTAGGGGGCAATAGTTGTCACGTATTCAGAACATTTTGCAAAACGGACTATCAGATTACCTGTTTCTCGTTATCAGAAAATTCTGCAAAAAATATATTTGATACACAGGTAACCAAAGATGATACCCTTAAAATTTGATAAGAATCGGCCAAGAGATAACGGAGTTATAAATGTTTAAAGTCTAAAGTCAAAATAGCCATATCTCCGTAATCTGATAAGATTTTTTCAATTTCTTTTTTGTTAAAGTTGTATTAGCCAGAAAAAATCAGTTAGCGAAAAATCCAGGAGAATTCTGATAACCAGTTCAAAGATGCGCTTAAAAAACAACCTTTGGGTCAGATCTGACCGGACTTTGGTAATGCGACTGTTAAACAAGATCATCGCAACGTTTGAATATTACGTTAATTAGCGAAAGTTGTAACATTAAATTCAATAAACAATTGAGTGATATCACTGACATCGACATCTTTGGATCAGGACTACCGCATCTATAGATTCATGAATGATTCATCAATTCAAAACCAGTTTCATTGTCATTTTCCATAGCTTTCATAACTTTCATAGCAACATTTAATAATATGAGACTGTCATAAAATGTTTGTAATGGTAACAATTTCATAAAATATTTACCTATTATCAAATATCATACAAGTAAATGAAATTAAGATTCATTAATATGTAAAAGATTGTTTCAATTGTTGCTGAATAAAACAATAATGTGATAACCTTTTAAAAAATCCTTTTTGCCAGTCATTTAAAAATACTCATAAAATCCCGGATATAAAATGTTAATTATTGACTAAAATCTTGATTAGTAAAAAAGAAATAGAATTGACTTCCATAGCTATCTGCCCTCAATAAGGTTCAGTATATATAGTCTTTGAATTCGGCTTTGGTGATCCATGATATTCCATTGTTAACTTTGCAAATATAATACACAGCGAAGAAATAATATTTCCATTGGATCATATGCGAATCCGTTTGCTTTTGAAATTTAATTTGTCTTAATTTTTTATTTTAGAAAATTAAACAATTGACTATATCAAGTGAAGTTAAACTTGCATCTTCCAACAGTTATTAATATTATTTGAAATCCAAATTATATGAATGTACTCGCAATTGAAATTATTAATTAAAGTAGGCAACGTACAAATATTTTTCACATATGTTTGACGTTTTAAAAATTGTTTTAACCTTTTGTAAAAACAATGAAATATTAATAAAATGACGAGAGAACAACAGGGTTGAATCTCACAATGATTGCTATGCTGAACATTCAAACAATGAAGCATTCGCGGAATCGTTAAAACCATGACTACCTGGGATTAATGTATAGACAAAATCTTTAAAATATTGTTTATGTATGAAATCCTTGATGTGGATCACGTTTTAAGAATAATTTTTACCTTTTATGATTTCAACTAAATTACAAAGAGAAGATTGAAAGAATATCAAAGAAAGATCAAATAAAAATTGAGATATAAAAAACAATACATCTATGAACAAACATTACAAACCTGTTCAATTCCTTGTGAAATGTTACCATGCTTAGTCATATGGTGTGTATAAAGAAAACGGAAACAATGGATTACAATTTTAATTGCAAACCTTTGGAATGTTAGTCTGCTGGTATGCTTAAGTCAATATAATGCCACGATACAATAATAAAAAGTTTATGAAGTTAAGAGTCAATATGGGCAGAAGTGAAAATAAAACCTTTTGAAGAATGGACGCGGAAATCACTGAACATAGTGTTATAAATGAGATTCTAACACCTGTGTTGAGTCAAAATGTTAAAGTCTGAGACATTGACTTGTTTAATCGTGGGGGAATATGATGAAATTACCAATTTGAAACTTGGGTCTATTCGGTTGCATGTTTAGGTCATTAGAAACAACGATTATGTCTTTGTTCAAAACACTCAATGAACATAAAACCATCAGAAAGATGGAAAGCTGTTCTTTAGAGGAAGACGATATTTGTTATATTTGTTATTTAAACCTGTTAAAACAAGATCATAAGATCGTACTGTAGATATATATAATGAGTGATAGTAAACGTAGTGACAGTCAGACAACAGACAAGTAGGACAGACAGTCAGATGACATAGCAACATTGGTTGAAGAGTGGCTTGAAGCCTTTGTTTTGAAAAATATCGTCGATTTCAATTAAAGACAGCAATTTTAAATATAAAAAAACAATAAAATTTTTTGAAAAATATGAAATTATTTACCATTTACAAAGATTTCTTATCAACGTCCAACATGTTTGAATTAGCCGCCGTTCGATTACCGGCGTGTCACACCTATACCTGCACCTATACCTTAATGAATGTATTCATAAAAAGTTTGTAACCATTTTTAACCCGTGTGTTATATGCAAAAAAACATATAAATAAAAACTAGATATATTAAATTCAACCCAATGGAACCAAGTAGAAATACGTACGTTGTGTCATGAATGTTTACTTCGTTGAGTACTACCGAATCGGTAGTGTTTCAAATGGTTTTTTTCTTTTGTTGCCTCACCATCTCACACACCGCCTGTGATTGTCGATCCTGCGGTTGAGGTTGGTTCATTATGGCCTTCGCTGCAGTTTGTGATCATTCCGCGTCATTTCGGTTGAATTCAATCGGCAGAGACACACTGAAAAAAGTGGTGTTGAAATTTCCCTAATGCATTAGGATTATTGTAGAAAAGCCTAATGTGTTTGGGTTTAAGCCAAATGGATTAGGGCACTGCTTCCCTAATGCGTTAGGGCTTATCCCCTTACCCATTAGGGAAACCTGTTTCAAACCAAATGCATTTGGGCTTAACCCCTAACTCATTAGGGCATTAACCCAAATGCATTTGGGAATATCTGGGACTGTTTCCTAAATATCCCAGAAATTTTCTGGAAATTATTGCGTCATTTAGAAATTTCCCAGAAATCTGAATTTAAATGATTTATTATATTATTTAATAATAAAAAATAGTCACAAATAAAAAAAAATACACCAACTATCTTCAAGCATTTTAATTATCGGCACTGTTTGCTGCTGGGCCATTCATTTCTGTATGATTGTGCTTCTTTCGATTTCAATTAAGACTTGACCACTTTTCCGAACTATTTCTTCTTGCCTTGAGTGTCCTAGCATATTCAGCTTATTCTTGTCCACCAACGTAATTGAAGAGTTGACTTGTGCTGAGGTCCATCGAAGTCAGTGTGGTCATTTGTGTCATCATGAGCATATCTTTAAGAATGTATGTACGTATTAGCAATTGATTATAAAGTGTGATATAGTTTACCTTGATGAGAATAGTCTTCGCCATAATAGTGATTGTCTTGATAAGATGTTCATTGAGATCCTTAAAAATATAAAAATTGTTACCTTATATCTGAATAGAGAATCATATAATACAATCAAAACAACTTACCATGATAATTCCGATCTTGGCTGTACTGATGCTTTCTTGCCAGCCAACAACTGTTCCATCACATATTCAGTTTCGCCAGAAGTAGAATTGGAATTGTTTTCATGGTCATTTTGCAGTCTTTTGCAGAAAACTGAGACTAAATAAAAATGGGACAATGTATTGAGATCTAAATGTTTGAACAAACATACCATTTGAACTTGACTGGTTGATTTTAAAAGTTTGGATTGAACAGATTGATAAAAATAATAAATATTTCTTCAAAATATGTTTGTATGAACTTAAAATGTAAATATGAAGGTTGTTGTTACCTGTTCCAAACAGGGGAAAAGCTAGATGGATGTCAATTTGATGAAAAATTTCCAAGTGTGATGAGATTATGATTGTGTTGAAGTGTTGATGGTTGAAATGGGTTGATTTGTTGTAGATGAATATATTGTTGAGATATTTTTGAGTTGTTACAAAAAGATGTAATAGAGGAACGTAAGAGAATAAATAATCTCAACAGTTTAAAACAGAAGATGGAAGGCTTTTGATGACGGTTGGAAGAACAAAGGAGAGTAGAGTGCAGCAAGAGGCCAAAACAAGCAATGCCAATGAGTAACCCTACACTAGTGGTACATGAGTTTCGTTGTGACTCACTCAACGGTTGTGCGTGTACTAACTGCTAGTTAGTAACTAGTAAGGCCACTGCTGCCACTGTTGGGTGACTTCGCAACAACAAACCCTAATCCATTTGGACAAACCCTAATACGTTAGGGATTTTGAAATGCCCTAATCCATTAGGACATATTTCACCACATTCCGAAACGTATTAGGGAATTTTGCGATTCCCTAATACGTTAGGGTGCGTTTGCCCCCGTCCCCAAATGAATTTGGGCATGTACAATAAACCTAATGCATTTGGGGTCAGACTTTTTCAGTGCAACGATGCATCACTCTCATCATCACCCTTGTCTTCAAATTCTTCCGTAATCTCAATGTCATTGAGACATTCATAGTATAGTACAAGAAAATCGCAACCGAAGATTGCGAGTGAAGTAGAATCAAATGAAAAAAGTCATTGAGATTAAGAAGAAAGTAACCTTTAAAGAAACTCAACAGAGAAGAAGTAAATCAATCATTATTTGTTTGACCGTTTTAAAATCAACCACTGAAGTTAAGTTCACAATTAACTTTGAAGAATAAAAATGCGATTAAAAAATTGAAAGTATGTTGAATTCGAGACTTTGAACATTCGGTCCTGTAATAAGACAATTTGCTATAATAAACAGGCCAATTCGAATGCACACACAATCACTTAACACTTACCAACTCTTTTGGAAATACAGAAAGTTGCTACAATTGGCTCAACGTCCAGTCGGTGGTGGATGCAATGTCGAGATGATCGAGTCCACAGGTGACACTCATGTCGATGAAAATAGTTGAGATTGTAGTCATGATCTGTTAATAATCAAATGATTTTTATTATTATTTTAAACGGTTAGAGTCGAAATACATCTTGTACAAATAAAATTTTAACGTTTCAAACAAACAAACTCACAATCAATTGTTAATTCATCGTAATCAATACGCCGAGAACAATTTCGCACATGTGCTTGTAACTTCTATGACGCTCCGATCTTGTAAATCTTATTAACATTCCATTCCAGATCCAAACTGATTTAAAGTCGATTTATCCTAAAGTGTTCAATTAATAAATTGCGAAAAGAAAAGAAATTTATTGAGAACTAAGAAAATTAAGTAATTCAAAGGGTATTTAGAGTGTTTGTGACCTTTAATGAATTGTACTTTGGATGGAAGAATATGTATTTGTCTGAAACTATTAAATAGAAATTAAATCAATGAGAGAACAATGAATAGTGTTATTTTGAACAATTTTGTCGATTGAACCACATCCTTGTGTTACCTTTATACTCCGACATTCGATTACACTGTTGAATCTATGTAATCTATATAAATTTGAATCGATTAAATGATTAATAATCAGAAACAAAGAAAATGTTTTAAGTTAAAACATTTTTTAACCTTTTGTAAGCAAATACGTATGAAATGTTTTCTAAGTAAACCAACAAAAAAAACATCAACATAATTGGGGTTAAGAAAAAGGTGAACAATTCTGTCCGTATATTAAGAAAATTGATTACAGCATGCAGTCATAGTAGTTCGAGTTGATTGTAAATCTCGAAATAACTTTCACCTTTTAAAAAACGCACATTTTTTCAAGCCAATTAATTCCAAGCTAAAAAGTTAACATGAGTACAGAGTCCAACTTATACGACTTGTGAACTTGTACGAATTAAAATAATCTTCACTTGTTGATAGGTTTAATAAGATTGAATGATTTGATAGATATTCCTGGCATTGTATGCAAAATAGCATCAAATTAAAATCATATTAAATCATAAAAATATGTTAATATAATAGCGGAGAAAAGAAAATTTGTGTTAACCTATTCAATTCTCTCAATGAAACGATTAAGTTAATCATTAACCTTACCTTGTTAGCAACGTTGGTATTGGTGGAAATATCTTAAAACTACAAAATTTTGTTAACAAAATTTAAAGAGAAAACACATTTGGATCTCAGTTTGATTTGAACCGATAATGCATATTTGCATAATCTAATTGAACATGTAGTGATGAACAGAAAATGAAAATAAAACTCGACCAAGAAAAATCTATCTTTTCAACGTAGTAATGGAAATTTTAATAAAAAATTGAATATAAAATAAAAACCTTTTGAACAATGGTGAAAATTGAGTAATAATGTTATAAACGGTATTCTAACGTCTGTGAAAGTCTGAAGCATGGTCTTGTAGATTCGTTGGATATATGATGATGAAATTACCAATTTGGAACTATTCGATTGCAAGTTTAGATCTGCTGAAACGAGGCAAAAATTTGTTTTTTAACACTCAATGAGTACAAAACAGTAAAAAAAATGAACATTTTGTTCTTTTGAGGAAGAGGATATTTGTTGGTCAAACCTGTTAATTAAATAAGAAAGATTGCATTCTGAATTTGTTGATGACAAAGTTGATATACAGCAAAGTATTAATAACATTTGAATATCACGAAAGATGAAGATGATGGTGGGTGGGTGAGTATCTAGGGAGAATCAGAATATTACAATCAGACAAGAAGAAGAAGTGACGAATCCGAGATTAGAATCGCAAAGTTTGAGGGAACAATTATAGAACAGAGTTTGTAACCATTTTGATTCCTGATTTGGCATACCAATAACATTTAAATAAAAACTATATACATGTATTAATGTCAACCCAACAACACCTAGACACCTATTAGAAATAAATAGAAATAGATTTGAAATGTTTAATTAAATATTTTTTTAAAATTAAAAATAATATTCATTTTAATTATCAATGTATTACCTTTTTATCATATCAACACAGAATCCACTTTCAAATGAAATTATTTTTAAAGATTACTAAAATTTTATTTATATAAAAAACAAAAATTTAAATATAAAAAATTTACCTTTTCATAAACCTGGATAAAATCACGACCTAATGATATAAAGAACAGCCACATTGTTTCCATTTTAATAAACTGCACTTCAAAGCACAATTTGTCGAAATATAATAAATTTTATTGGAAACCTTTTGAAAATAAAGACAAATTTGTAATTTAAATTATGTAAAAACTATCAAAACTCAGCTTGTAAATTAGAAGTAAACCAACAAAACTACTTAAGCTACAGATATTTCCTTTATGTTGCACCAATTTCAAATTGATCAAGATTGTTAATGGTACATTTAAATATTTATGCCATCGACGATAAATAAAACAGAAAGCTGATATTTTCGTTCATGCAAAAACTGTTCTCAGTGCTTCAAGCTTTTCAGCGCCCTAGGTTATTCGTATAAAAATCAGATTCTCTGTATGTTTCACAAAATTTGACATTTAAGGATTTAGGCTGTAAAATATAATAAGTTAAACCAACAGAAATACACGTTAATTGTCTTAGAAAAATAATATTTTTTAACCTTTTTAAAAAATACATGCATTCAATTTAACGTTTTATCTTTAATTTAAGCTACAGTATGACTAAATCGGAATAGTACATATGGCCCTTCAAATATCATCAAAATAAGCACTGAAATGTGAAGAGGGGCCATTCGTAAAACAGTAACTCCGCGACTGTCCTTAATATATTACGAAACAAAAATTAAGAAATGCAAAGGGCATTTTGAGTGTTGGCGACCTTTACTGAACCGTACTAAAGATAATAGTGATAATCTTGATTGGTATAGAATATGTATTTGTGTAAACCTATTAATGTTTAATTAATTAAATTATTGAAAAGAAACCCGAAAAAGAAAAGGAATTATTTTGAACAATTCTGTCCATTGAACCATTCTTGTGTTACTTTATTATTCAGACATTCAAATACACTTCTGAATTAATCTATGTAAATTTAGATCGATTAAATGATTAATAAAAATAAAAAAGCTAGAAATAAAAAATGTCTTAACCTTTTGTAAGTAATGTGAAGAACTTGTCGTGACAACAGATCCAATAGAAAAGTATTAACAAAATTAGGTTTAAGAAAAAATTGAATAATTATTTTTGATTATGCATGTATATTAAAATTGAAAATCTAAGAATGAAGTAGTTCAAGTTAATTATAAAACTGGAAAACAACCTTTAAAAAAAACACCAGCATCCCACCCACTACCCTTTCCACAATCCGCCATCACCCAGTCAACTAACAAGAGTGAACACAAACGTTCTTTGATTGATCAAAACGGAATGATTCGCACCGCCACATTCACCAACTCAAACAAGCGAACACAAACAAACAAGCCAAACGAAACAAGCGAAGCTATCGCCAAACTTTTGAACGAAGCAAAGGCTGCCTCAATAGAAAAAGAGAAACTGCTCTTGCAATCAAACAACACAGTCGAACACAGCTCGGGTTTTGCCAACCCAAGCCAACATTAAACCAACCGAAATCCAATCCCAAACCCAGCAATATAAAAATGACTTCAAATGACAAACAGAAAGAAAACATAATCCGCATTTGCGCAATCAATCTCCGCAAATGCCGCGATGCCAACACAGAAATTCTCACATACATGAACAACAACCAAATCGACATAGGTCTGCTCCAAGAACCCTACGTTTCCGATGGACCAAACGGAGGACTGATTCCGTTTCCAAAACAGCTCACTTACAGATGCAACCATCTCACCAGGGAAACAAGGTCCGCAATCGTAGTGTCACAGAAGTGCAACCTCAAGGTGGAACTCATAAAGGAACATTGCAGTGACTACTTTGTTGCTCTTAAGATCACGACAACAAAATCCACCATCTACTTAGTTAGCATCTATTCGCCGCCTGGAAACTTTCTCCACATTCTTCAACAAAATCTAGCCAATGCAAGGCGAATACTTGACATTGCAAAATCATCCAACTCTCCAGTCATCATCGCCGGAGACTTTAATGCGAGAAGCTCGACCTGGTGGGAGCCTGTCAACAACAGATTTGGTACTGAAGTGGTAGACTGGATGTTACGAACCAAAGTATTACTAAAGAACAACCGAACCAAAACCTTCAGTAACCACAACGGGGAAAGTCTTATCGATCTAACCTTCTCCAATCAATCTGCGTACTCAAACATCCGAAATTGGCACATCGACGATGACATCACTTTCTCCGACCACAAAATACAACGATTCGACTTTAATATCGGAAAAAATAACATCAAGCGAGGCATTTTCCACTTGTCAACATGGAAATGGTCTGAAATAGCATACCTGGTAAATTGGGACAATTATGCAAACAAGATCGACACTCTACTACTCCATAACCTAACGGAGGAAAACTGCACCATCAATGACGAACTAATCAGAACCCACATTCGCATTCTGAGAGAACATCTTGTCGAAACTGCCGAATCTACTTTAGTGAGAGGCAAAGGACCATATGAACAACTCAAAATCAAAAAAGGCATTCCGATTCCTTGGTGGGACACTGAATTAGAAGCAAAACTCAAGCATGTGAATTGGCTTCGAAAACGATTCAGACAGAGCAATGTAAACAGTAATCGCAAGTCGATTAGATTAGAACTTTTTCTTGCCGAAAAGCAAATATTCAGTGAGATGGCTTCAACCAAGCGATACAAATGCCTCATGGACTTCCTGACTGAAGCGGGAGTCATGACTCCATATGGGAACACCTACAAACTGATCAGAGCGGCTCTCGACAAGATGATTTCATTCGAATACTTGGAAGCCCTGGAAGCACGAGAAAGACAACCAGCACTTCAGCGAATGATGGATTACCACTTTCCCGACGATACAACTGAAGACGACACTCCGAAATCAACTGAAACACGCGAGTACGTCCAGAACCTCCGTCTATCTAACCAGAAACAACCTCGAAGTATCACTTTCCCCGAACTCGAGCAAATCATTGACTCGCTGGGATGTAAAAAGGCACCCGGACTTGACCATATCACAGTGAACATGATCAAAAATTCGGGTTTCACCTCCTTACAACTGCTTCTCAAAATATTGAACAACAGTCTCGAAACGGCCTATTTTGCGGACGAATGGCAACAGGGAGAAGTGATCTTCATTCCAAAGGGAAAGGGCAAAGATCCTACTCAAATCAGCTCGTACCGACCGATTACCCTCCTTCCAATCATGGGGAAAATCTTCGAGCGAATCATCAAAACAAGGATAGAAGAGTTCGCCCACCCGCATAAGCTACTTGGTGAAAACCAGTTCGGCTTCACTAGAAACAGATCAGCAATCGATGCACTCTACATGATCAAAGAGACCATCGACAAGAGCCGAATGGATGAAAAGAAGGCAATTGTCATCAGCCTGGACATTCGTGGTGCATTTGACAATGCGTGGTGGTCATCCATCCTTCGTACAATGGATGAACTCAACTTTCCCAAATACCTCATTCTTCTAGTGAAAAGCTATTTTGCCAAAAGAACTGTAACAACATCATACAGCAGATATCGAGCAAGCAAAACAATCACAAAGGGGTGCCCCCAAGGCTCAGCCCTCTCACCAACTCTCTGGAACTTGCTTCTATCTGATCTTCTCAGGAAAATGAAAACTCTACGAGTGATCGTACTGTCTTTCGCCGATGATCTTTCCTTACTTTGCATACACAAAGATCCTGAAAGATTGAAGGACATGGCACAAGAAGCAATCAACTTTGTCCAAAACTGGTGCCAAGACAACAAACTATCTCTGAGCTCGGAAAAGACAAAAGTTCTACCTCTTTGTACTTTATCATCTATGCTCACCATAACAAACCAGTTCAACCAAACGGAACCATTACAAACAGTGAAAAAGGTCAAAATTCTAGGAGTGACTTTTCAGGGAAGAATGCGATCCTTCTCAGAACACATCAACGAAGTGATCAACAAAGTGATTCCTCTCATGAACAGACTTTTCCTTTACTGCCGTAATCTGACCGGAATCAACACCAGCAAACGACTCCAAATCGTGCTTACTGTCATCATCGCAATGTTGTCCTACGGATGCGAGATTTGGTTTCATGAAAAGATGCTCAGACAGAAAACAACTCTCAAGCGTTTGGAATCGACCCAACACCAATGTCTCCGAAATGCAATCTGCGGCTACCGAACAATCAGTAGAATTGCTTGCGAAGTACTGAGCAAAACTCCGTATATTGGGTTCTACCTTCTCGAAAGGAAAACAACATACGAACTCATGAGGAAAGCACCCGCCCCGGGCTCTAGTACAGAACTGAACATCTTAAGCAATGCCCGACCGGAAGAAAGAGAACTCTTTTTCACGATACCATACGAACAGATCTACACTCCTCCACCAACGGAAAGAGTCCATCCCTTAGAAACAAGCGAACCAACCAAATCAAACCGACCAATGCAACCTCAACCATCTCCACAAGACCCAGGAGGATTCTTGATTACCAAAATCCTGGATGATGGCACCATCTTTGAGGAGTACGAAAATATTGACGCGCCGAATTCAAATGTTGAAGAACCAATCATCTGTTCGCCAGAAGAAAGTTCTGATCCAAATGAAGAAAGTGCTCGATGAAAGGCTTGGAGATACAGACAAGCACGCGAACGAGAACGAGAAAAAGATCGAACAGAACCAGAACCTTCGACAGACGACATCATCACATCTACATCAGTGATTCACATGCCGATCAAACCTGACGAAGTTCAAATCTACTCTTTTGGTTTTTACAACAGCACATCGGCAGGAGGAGCGGTCACAATCAAGAGAGGATCGGACAAAAGGACCTCCACCTTCTACTTTGATCCTTACGTTCCTAAGAATCAAAGCGAACAATTTTCGATCATGAGGGCACTGAAGTACATTCACGCACACCGATTTGACGAATACTCCTGCATCAATTCCATCACAATCGTAACCACAAACAGAACAATCCTCACCAACCTGTCCAAGTTCTCAGTCACACTCAGCCCAATCGAAGTGACCATCGCCAAATATCTGAACTTACTCGAGCTTCCAGTGGTGATTACTATGGCTAGTCCCTCAGACGCCTGTATGAAAATTGTGAAGCAAAAAGCAAGAGAGATTTCGATGGAAAATGACAGAGAATCTTGCTACAAACAATATCCGAAGCACAGCGCCAAAAAAGGTGGCCCAATCAATCACTAACCAGAAAATGACAACTCGTTTTCAAGTACTCGCAAATGCAACCTTGAAGGAATTCTTTCTTAACTGGACTGAAATTCCGAAGTACATTGTTCCAGATTTCTTCCTGGCCCAGATCTTCAGTGGTCACGGGTCCTTTGGAGAATATCTGAATCGCCTCAAGGTACGCGACGAAAATAATCGAATCTACAGTCCTTTTTGCTGGTGTGATGGACGAACAATTCAAACCGTGCAGCACATCATGATCCACTGCCCACTATTTGAGGACATAAGGTCTGATGGCTACTTGGGCCACTCTGGCGAACTGATCGGCGACATTGACAACCTGAGGCACTGGATCTTCTCGGAACCTCAATTCGAACGGCTCTGTCAAGTCAAGAAGTTTATTGTGGACAGACTCCACGAATACCGTGACAACCCACACCGAGTCCCAGCCAACCTTCGAATGTCCCAATGATTCAAACTTGGTACATTCGACCTATGATCTCATTTCCACAATCAACCATAACCTCAGCATTGCAAATATCATCCCTATTTCAATCTCATATGTACATTTGTAATATTATTTTCATTTCCACCTTTTTTATGTTGTATTATATTGTAAATAGCATCACAAAAAACCACTAATCTTTCTTAAAACCAAACTACCTCTGTAAACCTCTGACTCCAACTGTAATTCATAACACATTTTTGTAGCCCGTTCGCTGGCAGTCTAATCAATAAAGATACCCGGATGGGTTTTTCAAACAAAAAAAAAAAAAAAAAAAAAAAAAATCGCGAACCAGGAATTTGAACAAAAAGTAAACATGAGAACTACTACAGAGTCCAACTTATATACTTGAAATTAATCTTTACTCGATTGATAGTTTTAATAAGCATGAATGTTTGACAGGCATTGTATGCAAAATGGCCTCTGATTAAAATCATATTGAATAATTAAAATATTTTGAAATAAAAAGACAGAAAAGAAGAAATGTGCTTACACTTCAATTGCTTTAAATGAAACGAGTAAAATACGGTAAGGTGTGTAACCGTGGGTATTAGTGGAAATATTCTAAGTGTTCTCACAATGATTGCCATATTGACCATTTAAACAATTATTCGTGCAATCGTTAAAACCATAACAATCGGAGCTAATCTACTATAGACGCAAACTTTAAAATATTGTTCATGAATGAAACCTTTATTATTGTGGATTATTTTTGAGCAACAATTTTTGCACTATATATAAAACAACCAACTAAGAAAGTTTTAATAAAAAAAAATTAGAAAGAAAAGAATATAATGGAAATGAAAACCTAATGAAAATTGTATAAGATTAACCTTGAAAATGACATTGATATTTTACAAACAATACATGAACATTTACAAACTTGTCCAATTACATGTTAAATACCATACTGAGCCACATGTTGTGCAAAAAATGTTAATCAATAGATTACAATTTGTAGTGGAAACCTTTGAAATGACAGTTGCTAAACTCAATATAATGACACATCATATTAACGTAGTACCAAAATGAGATTTTTGTTTAATTAAAATCTTTTACAATTTAGAAAAATTAAATTCCTTCAATTGATGCTTCAAAATATTCTCATACGTACATAGGTCCAACTTCATCGTGCGCAGCACTAAAGTCTATCTAATCGTATGTACATTGATTTCTCTAAGTTCTATATCTAACCTAAAAACAATTCAAATATTATAAATATTCAATAAATAAATTGTGAAGCGCCAATGATGTAAGGCTTTTTAGGTGTTTGTGACCTTTAACAAGTCATCGAAGGAGAGCCGGATTTAATAATTATAATCTAGTGTTGAAGAAATGTACGCTCGATATTAAGGATAATTTTTACAGATGAAATTTGTCAATGTTATCGAAAAAATTAAGAAAGCACATATGAAGTGTAGTGAATTCTATTTATTTGAAGCTTGGATTGTGCCAGTCATCTTAGCACAAACATGCCATTATTCGTTTTATTTTCTAGAATATATTAGAATTTACAGCAAACAAACACAATCGACGTTATCCGCAAATTGGCAGACTTCAGCTAAAATAATTTAATAAAATTTAGTTTTTTAGAAACAACAATTTTCAAAAATTTTTTTTAATGAAAAGAAAACCTTTTTAAATTTAAGGAAAAAATCGGAACATAGTGTTGTAAACGGGATTGTGTGTTGAGTTGAGACAAACTCTGAAGGACTTAGGAATGGACTTGTTTAATCGTGGTGGGAATATGAAATCGAAACTTGGGACTTTTCGGTCTCTTCGGTTGTAAGTTTAGTTTTTTAACAACGATTAAGTCTTTGTTCAAAACACCAAATGAGCATAAAACAGAAAAATGAAAAGTTTGTTCTTTAGAGGAAGAGGATATTTGTAGGTCAAACCTGTTACATTGGTGAATCGTTGATATCAAAGTTGATATAAAGCAAAGTAGCATTTGAAGATCGCAGAAGATGAAGATGATGGTCGGTGTGGGAGTATCTAGGGAGTACAAGAGTACGTAAATTAAACAAAAAGTGACGAATCTGAGATGAGAATCGAAAAGTTTGAGGGAACCATTAACCCTGGTTAAAGAACAACACTGTAGGTATACAAAATGTACAATGTGTAGTGACAGTTAGTTGACATGGAAATATTGGTTGAAGAGTGGTTTGAAGCCTATGTTTTGAAAAGTATCGATTAATTAAAAACAGAAACTTTAAATTAAGAAAAAACAATAGAATCTTTGAACAACATGAAATTAATTACCTTTTAAGAAGCAATCGAAAAGTCCAACAATGTTTTAATTAACCACTGTTCAATTCAAAACTATTCAAATATGAAGTTTACTAATGAGATTAAACATTTTTGGTGTTTTTTTTGTGTAATTGAAATATAAGAATTGATCAATTGGAAACAAAATAATATGTAAATTATACGTGATATATGAACAGACAAATGTCAATATCCTAGCACTTGTAAATCTAAATAAATACATGTTTAGCTATTTTATTTTCTTGATTTCACTCAATTAAACTGTTCTCATTGTGAAAATAACCGTTTTAATAAAAGGGATGCATCCAAAGGAATAGAGTTATAAAACTTAAAGCAAATAAAGCAAATTGTAAATTCAAATAAATTCATGCATCGATAATTTGACTTTACCGTTTCAACATATATATTTGAAACATCAATTGTGCGAGTGTAATTGAGATCCATTGAAGTCGACAAAGTACAAATAGTTCTTAAAACATTGAAAAAATAGTTTATAAAATCTTTTAAGAAATTTTTAATTCAATCTGAACATTTGGTTAGAAGAGGAAAACATTTGATGATGCTAAATGATGCAGGTGGAGCTAAAACGAGAGTCAAGAATAAGAGAAAGCCACAAAGAACCAAGTGTAGAGAAACATGAAAAGCACTTTTGTAAAGGATAATGAAATGTTTGTTAGATATTATTTAAATTATTTTAAAAATAATTTTTTACCATTTAAAAGGCAAATGTGCACGAAGTAGTAAACGAATTCAAAATAATTTAATAAAATTGAATTTAAAAATCAACAGATGGAAACAAATTTTTGAAATCTTTACCTTTTAAAACTAGATTTACTGCAAGCAGTACAGCTGAGCGATAATTAATGTAATTCAAGCCAAAATCAGAGTTAAAATATATAATTGAACTCAAACTTAGAGAACAAGACATCTTTCTTACTTTTTCCATTTCCCTCTTCTCAGTTATTTTCAAAGATACACTTTTCATGATACACAAGACAGTCTTGTTGTGACCCTCCACTAAAGCAATCTACAGACATTTCCCAGGTCGTCCAACGCTATTTAGAACAAAGTAATGAATAACTTTAAAGTCTGTGCACACACACATTCAATTGTAATAAAGTGAGAAGTGCAGTCCCTCTCTGTGTCAAAGGTCAAGTCAGTCTATTCTTTCTCCTCTCTTACTTTGAGTGTGCGAGAGTCCTTTAGTGTGAAAGAAGGGTGTAACATGACACTTTATTCTGCGAATAGACACAGCTCGCGGCAACTCAAACAAAAACTCCCAAAGTCTGCATGTTTTCATTATAAATTATAATTTATAATTGATAACTGATTACATTTACAAAAATAGTTAACATATCTGTTTTGAAAATACATTCATATGCATTCATCTTTCCACAGAGTTGCCTTAATCAATCAAATACAAATAAATGTGTGGATAATTTGGTTGTATAGGTTTAGATGGTGGCAGCATATTTGTCTGAGCGGGGGCGAAGCGAAGCTTCGCCAAAGCGAAAGACTTCTACCATGACTTTTTGTGTTTGTTGTTATACATATTCCGGGAAAAGTACTGAAACAAATTGCACCAAATTTTCAGGTTAAGCTTAGATTACAGTGTAGATGTACCGAAAAATAGTAGTTTACTCGAAAACGCAAAGATAAGATAAGACATAAAGCGCCACCTAGTGTTGAGAATTGCAACTATTGACCAAACAGCTGACATTATGATATGTTCAACACACAACGCATGCATTACTTTTTATCGCAGTGTAATCACACAGACGTGTTCTGTTTTGTTGTCATTGGTGAGTCGAAAGTTCTAAATGGTATGGTTTTGAATTGTGATTTGGTTTTCAATACAATAGATAGTAGACCTAGAGGAAGACCACTAAGAAGAGGTCAAAAGACCAGGAAGAGGTTTTGTTGGACAGTGTCCAATGGACACCCAACTGGAACACGTCAGAGGACATATGCAACAGCATTGACGCCAACAAAACAAAACTAATGTCAACCTGAACCATCTTATCCTGTGTTTGGGTAACGAACTAACTATACTACACAAATAATTAAGGTTTTTGAGGAGTGTGATGTGGCACAGTGAAACAGTGAAAACCTGTGTAATTCCTGCACCAACCTAAGAACCACAAATATGTTTACAAATGAGAAACTCATGGAACCCAACGAGGTCCCTGCAGTATTGCAAAATCTCACTAATATAGATAAAATGCCTATGCCTAAACAAACCGGTGATTTGCCTTTATCGTCAGCCGACATATGTTCGATGGTAACCGATATATTGAACCAATGGATTCACTTAACCCATTTGGACCAGAGAAAGATTCTTTCATGTATTAATCTAACTGAGGGTAATCTTGGCTACATGGACAACATGGACTCACTCTCATTGTCAGTTGAAATTGAAAATATTCAATGTTTTAGAGGGAATCAATGCATCTGCAGAGACTCAATGCGTGTGTGGAGATTGGGGAATGTAGTTGGTCTTTATGTTGATGCAAGATTTTGACTAGTTAGCTAGCTCTGGGATTCCATGATGCTTGAATTGGGATACTAATAACCTTGAACAAATTTAGAAAAAAGGCACAAAAATTGCAATTGCGATCGGCCGAGACACGAGGCCCGATCGCAATCTGCAATTTTTGTGCACCTTTTGTGGGATATGAAGGTGTGGGAGTTGATAACCAAAAAAATGATTATTGGGAATATTAGGCTCATTCAAAACACATGTACTTAGACATTCCCATCGTTTGAACACTCGAATCGTTCGCTAACTGAAAGTCGAAGCCTTGAGGACTTTTAATTCTTAAGATGATCATTGGCTATCACGGAATATTAATAAACTGAAGGAATTGCTTTTGTTGCTCTTACTCGAGTTAAGTAGCTGAAAATCCTAATGTTTGAGAAAACAATTCTAACTCTCTATTAACTGGCATTGTAACTGATTGAACACAAAAAACTTATTTCATCAACGCAATTATCGTCAAATTAAATACTAATTTGAAAGCCTTCTATAATTTATGTTAATAATTAAACTAGTAATGAAAAATAATATACACTCGGGTTGCGGGGAAGGGGGCGCTCCCGCTCAGACTATGCTCCTTCGGAGCCAATGATGTTGTAAATATTTCGTCTTGTTAGTTTGCCTTTATTAGGCGAAGTGACCGTTAACCCTCTAAAACTAAGACAAACAAAATTTGTTTGGCGTATATTTTCGGTTCATGAAATGTCATGGAATGTGTTAACCTCGAGTCGCATCTCAATTGCCAGTGACCACTGCACCGAGTGGCAGACCAATGTTCTTGTTGTTGGTTGTGTTCGTTCTCTCCTCTCCCCAAGCATGTTTCCATTGAAAAGGGTGTAATTCGATACCCTACCATCTGCCATATGCAGCAGCAGAGTGCGCATTGCGCAACAAATTGTATTACGTAATCTTCGCACATTTGTGTTACTCGAATAATAATAATTTTTACTTTTACTCACTACAAATATTTTTAGGTTGACCTTGCACCTTACCCTTCACCCAAAGGTATCCTCACCACATTGAGACCGACAAACCGATACAATTTAGTTTTGTTTAATTAATTACATTAAAACACCTTTGCCTGTCTATTATTGATAGGTTATTAAATTCCTTTGATTGGCTTCTTCCCTGGCACATGTCTTGTCAACATAGCCCTAATTGACCTCAGTGGCTGGTCGCGTTCTTGAGATAATTTGTTCACAAATTCTCCACACATTTCTATGCTGAAATTTCCTTCTACTTTCACTGTAGAAAGAGCATTTGAGCTTCGGCCAAAAGCTGACCTCACTCCACTCACTCACTCACGCACTCGCTATCGCTCGTGCGTTCGTTCGTTCGTTCCGTTCGCTCAGCTAATAATGGAAAAGCACATTACCAAACGAAGAAAGACATTCAAGAAGGTCTATTCAAAAAATATAAACAACTAATAATATTTGTTGGAAGCGAGCATGAATTCTTATGTAAGGATTTCTTGCACAAAAGTCAAAACTGTTGTTTAATTTTATCTTTGCCGATAGATGGTAGCATGGTACTTCATTTATTCGCTGGTTAATTTTAAATAGCAAGAATTTATTCTTTAATTTATAAACATGAAAAGTCAAATAACATGAGCATTTTCTTAGATTAGTCTCAATAAGTGTTATCATAATGTTTTACCATATTTTCATTAAATAAAAGCAAAAAATTTTGTTTAACCTTTTTGTAAATCGAATTGAGAAAAAAAAACATTTATTAAACAAATTTTAAATACAAATAATGTTTCCTAGGATCCTCTGAAACAAAGGCATATTATGTAAAAAGTTAGTTTGTTAGAAGTAAATAAGCAAATTCATTTTTAGCATAAAAACTTGAACATAATAGGACTCACCTTTTTCTGAGATATTCACTGTCGTGATATTAACTTAATTGGGATGTTAAAATGTGTCATGTTTCTTTAGCTTAACCATTTGTTAGAAGAATGGACAAGACAAAAAAGTGTTAACGAAATCTCGAATATCGACGAAAATCTAAGTAAACTAAGTATTGACGGAAATTTTATTAATAAAAGAAGAAAATGTAAGTTAACTACACAATATTTTGAAATTGTGATAATTGGTCCGAATTATACACTCAATAAAGTTGTTCTCAATGATAACCGTTGAAATGTCTGCGAAGGCAATTGTCCAAATAATTATTAAAAATAGAAGACAAATATTTAAAATAAATATGAATATGAAAATAAATTTAAATATTTCGATTATTAAAATATCTAGTATTAAAAACTTTTGTAAAAAATCAAAGAATAATTCAATTATTATTAAAAACCTTTTAAAAAAGTCATCTCAAGATCGTAGTTATGTTTACAATACTCATCTTCATGTCATCCGCGCTGAAGGAAATACAGAAACAGTCAATTCCGTCACTGAAATCAAAATGTTTTGATTATGGTGGAAATCGGGAATTTGAACAAGTGTTTTGAGAAATAAAATATTGTTGTGAATCGAAAACTATAAATCTATAAAGTCGTTTTAAACAGTAATCAAACAGTAGTTACCCATTTTCAGATTCAATTAAATTAGTCTTTTCGTTAGAATTGAAGTTAACTAAAAATTGAAACGCTTAGATAAGAAACACAGCAATAAAATAAATGATAAATTAAATACAAGTATTCGTTTGAATTCATTTTTATTTAATATATTCCTTATGAATGATTAATAATTCTATAAAATTTCATAGCTTACATTTCTATTTATTTTTATATTTTTCTCATTAGTCAATATAACCAAGTAAATTAAACATTGTGGATAAAATTAAACATTGTGGAAAAATTGGAGATGATTGCAAGTGGTCAAGTCTTTAGAACAGGGATGTCTAGTTGGAAGGGTAGTTGGTTGTGGAAAATATGGAAAAATTGGAGATGATTTCAAGTGGTCAAGTCTTTAGAACAGGGATGTCTAGTTGGAAGGGTAGTTGGTTGTGGAAAATATGGAAAAATTGGAGATGATTTCAAGTGGTCAAGTCTTTAGAACAGGGATGTCTAGTTGGAAGGGTAGTTGGTTGTGGAAAATATGGAAAAATTGGAGATGATTGCAAGTGGTCAAGTCTTTAGAACAGGGATGTTGAAAATAAGATCAGAAAATGTTGATATGTTGAAATTATTGAAGAGTTGTGATATTTAAAAGAGATTTTGCGCAATAAAAACAATTTGTTTTAGAGACTAGTATTCCGATTTTGTTTGTAAACTAGAAAAGCTAAAAACCTGACACTGATTTACATTTGTAAGTAAAAACAAAATACATTTGTCAAAGGTTTTCATAATTAAAATTGTTATCGGATTAAAAATAGAAGGTAAGAATTCAATGCATAAATGAGCTATTGAAGAAAGCACAGAATTTGTCTTCGATATCGTGCTTATTGTTGTTCCGCTGCACTACTCTAGTCTTATGAAAGCAATTATTTTTGTTTTATTTGTATCAATTAATTACACTAAATTATCAAATTGTAGCTTCGTTCAGACAAAAATAGGATGATTAATAAACAACTTTGTTCAGTTGATTTAATATTTGTACATTGCCATTTTGGCTATGACATTAATCTGGACCTAATTAAGGAAACCATACACAAACTATGTTAACCTGCAGTACTACTATCGGAATACAAAGAACTGCGTTTGCTTAAATATTTTTTTAAAGGAGGAAGTCTTGATCTCGTATTGGAAAACAACACTATATGATTAAATTGCAAGAAACTGGCAAAATTTGACACATTAATATGTAAATAAACCGTAAATATTATTCGTGAATGTGTATTAGATAGATCATTGATGCAGCCATTGTAAATTATAGAAACCATTGAGACACAGTTGATAATGTAATTAATTTTAAATTACTAATTTAACTCGATTAGGGCAATTAAAGAATTTGTTTATTTTCTCTATTGAAATAACAATTTAAAAAATAATATACAAGTTATAATAACCTTGTAAAATACTGATCAAGATCTATACACTTTGAAATTATTCGCCCTAAGGAGTTTAATAAATGAATTGAAGCACAAAAGAGATAAGGCAAATATATGTTTTATTACCTTTAATAACTACAACGGGTAGAAGTGACATAATCTACTAGATTAATAATCTAGCATACCAGAAATGTAAACTAAATATCAAAGATAACTTAAAGAAGTAGAATATGTCAGAATTATTAAAGTAACTTATTAAGTAAATTATTTGAAATCAATTGAATATTAATTGAAAATTCATTTTGCCAGATTTAAATATGTTGAACTTTGTAATAACTTTAATTAATTTCTTTTTATGAAGGCTTAAGTGCGTATGTGTATTTCGTACTGAATTTTGAGTTAGTTTTAACCTCTTCATGGTGTCATTTTGGGCAGGGTGCCCAGGACGAGCCACAATAGCTAGAGACTTGAAAATTTAGGAGCATGCTCCCCTGGAATACCGCTACTGCGGAAAATTGTCAAAAGTTCCAATTGGATCGATATCCGGGAGCCCATTTCCGGTCTGGATTTTTGGACTGATATTATGTTTTTGGACTATTCTAAGACTTTTGGGACAAAAATAAATTATTTTGGTCCACCGGAAGTCGGAGTTCCAAAATAAAACTTCCGGTTCCTGATCCAAAATTACATTTTTGAGTTTAGAATCGGATTCTCCATCCTTTTTCATGGAGAATAGCATATTTGAATATCAAAATCCATAAAGTCTAAACGAAATAAACTCAAATTGAAAAACTTTTAATTTTGGCTAAATAAACAAGGCCGGAAAGTGAACAGACTGAATTGACATTGATATTGTAATTTTGAAACTCTAATTATATAACTGGCAGTGGATGGAATTTATTGTTCTAAAATGCTATTCTTACTAAAAACAACACAGAGAATCGAATAAGACAAATTAAAATTCTCTGGGTGCACCGGAAGTAGTAGTTCCAAAATGGAACTTCCGGTTCTAGGGCAAAAATCACATTTTTAAATTCAGAATCGGATTCTCCATCTTTTTTCATGAAGGATAGCATATAAGAACACTAAAATCAGCTAATTCTAAGTAAAATAAAAGAAATTTTAAAATTTCATTTCTGTTTGGTCCAATAGTCAATTTCGGCCTAAATTAGACAAAGTTTGAAATCCATTTACTTCTTTTAGACTTTATGGATTTCAATATTAAAATATGCTATTCTTCATGAAAAAGGACGGAGAATTCGATTCTGAAGCTAAAAATGGGATTTTATGCCGGGAACCGGAAGTTCCATTTTGGAACTCCAACTTCCGGTTGTCCAAAAGAATTTATTTTGACGCCAAAAGTCTTAGAATGGTCCAAAAACATAATTTCACTCAAAAAATCCACACCGGAAATGGGTTCCCGGAAATCGATCCAATTGGAACTTTTGACAATTTTCCGCAGTAGCGGTATTCTAGGGGAGTATGCTCCTAAATTTTCAGACCGCTAGCTATTGTGGTTCGTCCTGGGCACCCTGCCCAAAATGACACCATGAAGAGGTTAATTAAAGATCTAAATTAGGGATAACCAGTCTCTCATTATATAAGAACGAATTCTGAAGCAACTCTTAAAAATATTGAGAATATCTCTTCGTGTTTTATGAATGACGTGAAAATGTTTAAACAGAGATTCAGTCAAACAAGTGAGAATACATGAAATGCTTAAAAAGCAAAATAATTTAAGGGCAAACCAGATTTTCTATTGACAAGAGCTCTTGCTCGATTTCAAAGACGATCTCAGGCACCCATTCATTGGTATAGAGTTATGGAAATCAATTTGTAATCTGAAAATTTATGTTATATTTTGTTAAAAAATGTAAAATAAATATTGCTAGATTTCAATTGAAAATACAAGTAAGAAACCTTTTTGGACAATACATCAACCTCCACTAAGTCAATTAGGGATAGCTAATATCAAATAATTACTAAACTTTCTCTAATAAAAAAATATTTTTTTAAAAAAATTAAAAAGAATAATCTCCTTAAAACCTTTTCCTAATTGACAACAATGCGATTCGCCCTGATGCGCCCATTAAATAAATTGTGAAAACCAAATGAAGTTTTCCAAAAAGGCATTTTGAGTGTTTGTGACCTTAACCCGTTCGCCGTGCCATTTTTGCACTCTGTGGCGAGTACTTCTACTATGTCTAGGAGGCTGAAACTTTACCAGGATATTCCCTAGGGCTGGGGCACATGTGCTCGGGACCCAAAATTCTACTAGGATTCACTTCGCCGGAATGTGTCAGATCGACCCGTTCTTGTTCTAGATCGATTCTGTTGGTCTTCCTGAGCATTTTGATATATAACTCACCATGGTAGTCATTTTGGAACCTCTGGATCCTGGATCCAAGTAACAGAAAATGCAATTTTGGAACCAATTTGATTTCAAAAACGGATTCTACGGAAAAATTCATGCAGAAATGACCCCTCAATCATCAAAATTGGTGTAAGAGAAGTATAGATACTCATTTTCAAAAAATGTTTATTTGGGACCCGGGATGTCTGTCCGTCTGTACTAGGGCCCGAGTAAAATCGCATTTTGAACATGTTGTCGTGCATGGATTTTGATGAAACCGGTACCATTTTCTTCAGAAGACAGAGTAGAATGCAATAGTTTTATCGATTATTTTCAAAAGTTGATTTTTGGAAACCGGATTCTAGGCCCCGGACCCAAGTCGAACGAATGATCAAAATACTAAAAATATATACTGCCAATAGAGTCCACTCAACATAACGAGCATTTTGATATATCACTTGATTATATATTTAATAAAAATTGTAGGGCCCTAGTACAGACGGACAGACATCCCGGGTCCCAAATAAACATTTTTTGAAAATGAGTATCTATACTTCTCTTAAACCAATTTTGATGATTGAGGGGTCATTTCTGCATGAAATTTTCCGTAGAATCCATTTTTGAAATCATATTCGTTCCAAAATGGCATTTTCTGGTACTTGGATCCAGGATCCAGAGGTTCCAAAATGACTACCATGGTGAGTTATATATCAAAATGCTCAGGAAGACCAACAGAATCGATCTAGAACAAGAACGGGTCGATTTGACACAATCCGGCGAAGTGAATCCTAGTGGAATTTTGGGTCCCGAGCACATGTGCCCCAGCCCTAGGGAATATCCTGGTAAAGTTTCAGCCTCCTAGACATAGTAGAAGTACTCGCCACAGAGTGCAAAAATGGCACGGCGAACGGGTTAATAATGCGCTACGCTGATATGTCTTAATAATCTTGGTTCGAAAAATGTTCTTGAGATATCAATTAAAATCTGGATCGGTATAATATGTAAAAATTATTATGAATAACCTATGGGAGACACCATTTCGGAAACATTTACGAAAATTTGGAATTTTAAGAAATAAATGAACGAGTATTACATATTGTAATCGTCGTATTAAATAGACAACTATTTCTAATGAAAATGCAGAATTTACAATTTAAACTTTAAGAAACTTCATAACTGTCAACTTATTAAAAATTGGTAAAAACCAACATTATACCTGACTACAAATTCCAAGAAACACAAAGCTTTCCATATATGAAATTTCTTTTAAAAACATCGAGAATACAAGTGAGTTGTGTAATCATTTTGCTGTTGTTAAAGAAGCGCTTGAGTAAAGTTTCGATAAACCTGAACCAATTGAACACTGAACTTGTATTTCAGAAAAAAATAAAACTGCTAAAGTAAAATATTTCATCTTTTAAAAAATCGACATCCTTGATTATTACTCCAGCTTCTGAAATACTCAAGTCTATATAGTCGTGCACAATCTAAACACAATTCAAAGTTCAACATTTTAATTCATAACATAACATCTAAACTTTAAAGTGTTAATTTCTTTCCAGTTGCGAAAACTTACAATAACTTGTAATAACTCAATATTAAATTGTGTAAAAACATTTGTGGAAACAAACAAGAAACGACAGGAAATATGTGAAAATTAATTTGAATTTTTAGAATTATTGACAAAGAAGTTTTGAAAATTAATGACTTTGAAGCCATCCACTGAAACTTTTAAGTAAACAACGTATCAATTCATTCAGTTAATTTTAACTATTTTGCTAAAAAAGTAAAACATTAGATCTCTTTAGAATTTGAAATAAAAATGGAGAACCTTTTAGTTGTCTTAATGAGAATCATGACTTGAAAATTACATTGCAATGTGTCATACAGAAAATATTTGCTTGATCATCAAGCTGACAACTAATCTTGTAGTTTCAGTTAATCACGATCCGTTAATCTAATCGCACAGTCAGCTAGTTTAATTGAAAAAGGGAGAAATATTACAAAATATGTTGTTCTGATCGATATTATGTGGATTCACTTCAAATCATTTTTCTAATAATGGCTACATGTTAGAATTATATTAACCTATTTCAATGTCGAATAATGGATACAACTCTTAATAAATTGAAAATATTGCAAAGTGTTTGTTATGATAACGATTTCATAAAAATAAAATGATTATCAATGTAAATATATTTTTTAAATCTAAGAATGTAATTGAGATTTATATTCATTGATTTTAAGAGAATGTACTAATTTCCTTCTCAAAACAATGTTGTGATAATCTTTTAAACATCATTTTTCTAAGGAATTAAATCTCGTTTTCTCCAGTGACATTCATTAAAAAAAGAGTAAACAGGACATATCATTTTAGGAACCAGTACGAAGGAACCATTTATGTATTACGTTTTAACATGGATTAATTTATACATTAATAAATGATATAATTTGTTTTAGTATTAAAGATAAAAAGTAGATACTTAACCTTTTTAAAAATTCAATGAATTTTAATTAATTTTTTTTACTTCTCCCACCATATGCTTATTAAAAATTGTCTATTACAATGTCATTGTTTGCCATCAAGTGATGAGCTTCCAATTCTTTGATTAGATATGTATGGTAGTTTGCATTTGTGCTACAATCATTCCGAATTTATCGTTAAACAGAAAATATGTACCACTATTTAAAGTCAATTTAGAAATTTAATTGATTTTATTTGGTTATGCGAAAACATAGTTAGATATAAACTCTATATACGAAAACAATCTTAGAATAAATATAAAAAGATGAGAAAACAGTTTAATAACCTTTTGGATGTCAGCGTGAATGTTATTTTTGTATAACTGGACAGAACAATCTAAGTAATCTATTTCGGACGTAGTTGACAAATTCAATAAATTGGTCCAAAAAATTATTTGAAGAATTTTTCTGACTGGTCAATTGTGAATTATCATGATTTACCAATTGGGAGAAAATATTCAAACCATCATCTTGGAATCACTTTCAAATATTTCAATAAATTTCAATCCTCGGTCGACAGTTTTAAACAGTAATGAAACAACTTTATTCTCATACTTCTCAAATGTTCGAAACCTCTAAACTTTCGATTGGAATTCCTAAAAGAATTCATGATTAAATTTCTTGATTAGTGGATACTCAAAAACCGAATACCGATATTTGAACCAACAAGACATAAAAGGCACCAACATACTTCATAGATTGTACTGATCCATAAGATCGAGAAAGATTTCCAGGAATTGATACGACGAAATGTTGAGGAAGTCCGGCCAATAAAGGCTTCATCAGATAGTTTGTCGTTTCGTGTAAGACACAAATACTCGGTTAAAATATTTTCTATTTCAAAAAGATATACAATATGCAATGTAGAAACACTCACTTTATAGACCCTGAATATACGCAAAAGATCATCAATTGCGGCGCGGACCACATTCCCGCCACATTCTGCGCCGAGATGTAAGCCATTGTTATTTACCGCTTTTATCGTTAACGGAGAAATTGAGATTAAAGGAAAAATAGAAATTTTGTTAGTTCATGTGAAACCGTTTAATAATGCGATGTAAAACATGTTATGCAAATGAATTTTGAAAAAACCAAAAGAATTTTGTTCGTAGTTGACTTAATTGGAGGAACAAAAGAATGAACATTCAAACCATTTACAAAGATACAAATTGCACTAGAATCTAATTTAATACTGAGTTTTCATTTGTAATCAACAGCAATTCAAAAACAAACTACTGACTGAAACGCTTTGCGTTAAGCTGAAAATATCTAATGACTGTGTCATAATTCATGAAAACATATAAAAAATATTTGTTAACCTTTTTAAAATGCAATAGAGTAAACCAACAATTCCAGAATCAAAATTAAATTAAAAAGAAATAAAAAAAGTTGTTATATTTTCTTAAAGAATTCGTCCAGAAATATCATTAATTGGTAAAAAAACTAAAAACTTTAAATTTTTTAAACCTTTTACAACTTTCCGGTGACTGACCGTAAGTTAATAGTCCTTAACTATTTATTATTTCGTCGTCGAAAAAAATTAACAGATCTCGTGGCGTCACTTTAATTTCACAGACTTTCGCTTAATCAGATTAAGATTCAGCGTTAAAAATCATATAATAAAAACCACATGTGCATATTGATCCTTTTATAATCGTGTTTGTGTACACGACGTGCTGTATTTCAAAAAAGCTATTATCTTGATTGACACACAAAATCGATATAGACGAGAGAACATGCTACTTGCAAATTTCAAATGAATAACCTTTTTCATTTATATTGGTGAAAGTATTAAAGTCGAAAAAAATTGTAACAAATTGCAAGTGATAGAGATTTGTATCACACAGATGTTACATCTTGTCAGTTACAATGATTTATATTTTGGCCATTTAAACGAGAAATTGTTACAAAATCGGTAAATTTATAATTTAAAGCTAAATATTTTGACGCAAACTTTAATTTATTATTATTGTAACACTCCTTGGTAAAAGTGATTAAAGTTTATAACCTTTTAATAGACCGAATAACAGAATGGGAAGAACATGAAAGTATACAACATTGAAAACTTGCATGTTTTGGCATGTATAATATTACTAGAAACCTTAATTGAGTGAATGTAATTAAGAACCTTCATTGAAGTAGCCAAAGTACAACTAGTTGATAGAGAATTTAATTGAGAATAGAGAATTAGTTACAAACTACCATAAATATCTTAATTCAAAAAATCTCTAACCAATTTAAACAAAATGCTTAGAAATAAAGTTTGAAACCATTTAACCTTGTAATCTAGAAAAATTAAACAATACATTCAAAAAATCCCTAAGTCGAATGTCGTACTAAAATTTACCAAAAAATCTAAATTAAAATTTTAATTTTAAATACAATTAAAAATATAATCATGAACATTATTGCAAAAATAATCAAATAATTAGAAATAAACAAAGAAATAATTAAAATTCAAGCAAATGTACATTTTCAAAATGTTGCACAATATTGTTTTATTGTTATCATTACCATTTTTTCTGTGAAATCTTCGCGATAAATTGGCACTTTAAACAGAAAATAATTATTCAAAATTATGGCAATTTCGTGCAGAAATCAAAATCAGATTTAGTACATTTGTAATGGTAAGTTAAAAGTTATACTCGATTCGAATCTTTAATTTCAACTTTTGCCTATTTCTAATTTCAAGTTCTGCAGACACTTTTCTGTGAATACGAAGTGTTCAACGAATTCTACTACAACCAGCACTTCCTCACCCTCTCAGGCTTTTTGTCCTATATCAAGTTTCACTTTTTTCTAGCTCTCAGACTGACAATGCTCAATTTGATTGTGCACACTCAGATCTTGTGTATCATGTCAATGTGGTTGGGCCAAATTCGACAAGAACAAGTTATTGAGTTCATTTATGCAGTGAAACCTCGAAAATTTACCATTAAACGGTTGAAAACGTTTTTGGCAATGAATCAGCGCTCTTTGGCTTATCTGCAATATAATAACCGTATTTACGGCAAAGAACTGTTTGCGTTGCTTATTATTGGTTTGCCCACAAATGCAGTGTTTATCATGATGGTTTGCCTTTATCCAATGCGACTTCTCATCAAATTCATCTTCTATGAACTGATACTGCTGCAGGTTGTGTTCATATTTGCAATTCATCTTTGGGCAGCCTGGGTCAGTGTCAAATTTCACAGACCAGCCAAACAGCTGTTCAAAGTGTACGACCAATCGCGCAGTATTGCACGCCATTTGCCATCGAAACTCAAACTCGCCTACTGCATTGAACATTTGTACACTAAAAACACCTTCAGTGTAACCTATGGGACTTGTGGAAAAATTACATTTTCTACATTTGCAAAGGTATTATTATTACAGCATGTTTACAGAACACTAATTAAATCAATTAAATTTCAGCATTTGTTATTTTAACTAAAATTTCTTATTTTTGCATATAAAATTGTAAATGAAATTGCAGTTATGTAAGATCAACTTTTCTGAAAACCTAATATAAAACAATTTATTTACGTGTAATAACAATTAAATAAAAGATGCTTATGTTTGTTTGATGAATTGTGTCTACAAATAAATACCGTAAAAATCTCAAACTAGCGCCGCGGCGCTTATTAATTTCAACAGGCTCTTACGGCAGCGATTATTTGAATGCGGCGCTTAATTGAATGCGGCGTTTATTAATTTGGATATCTTTTTTCGTAGTTTTTACTCAAACTTTGATGCTTTTCTAATGAAATTACGTTACAAAACACTAAAATTTAACATAAATACACAAAGTGCGGCGCTTGTTTGAATGCGGCGCTTATTAATTTGAACAGGCTCTGGCTGCGGCGATTATTTGAATGCGGCGCTTGTTAGAGATTTTACGGTATAGTAAAAGTTGAAATAAAAGTTCATCAAAAAAGCATCTAATCAAAATATTTATATGAATCACAAAATGGCTCAATATCATTAATTGAGTAAAATAATCAACTTAGTACGATTGAGTGATCACAAATCTTAAACTGCCCTAAAATTTACTATCAACATAAAAGCTAGATTGAAATTGATGAACCAATTGAATAGTGAATGGAAATTATTTAATAAATAGCTTCGATTAGTTGTAATTTAAGATCTCATTGTTGATTCTATCATATTAGAATATTTATAAATTGTGATATACTTAAAACAGGTGTAACTTTTCACACGGAAGTGTTCTGATATAACCAAAATTGCTTTTGCCTGTTATCACCCGATATTGAAGTAAATCTTAAAATCAATTAAGTCACTTTTGTGGATTAATACGAGTTTTGATAAGATAGAAAGATATAAAATAAATGCTTGATTGATGGAATACATAATTTGTGTTTTTGGTAATAAGAGAGAAATGATTTAATAATATAATAATTTTACCTTTTAATTTGATGCTTCAGATGAGACTTCAAAGCTAAGACAGAAACGTTCAAATAAAATGGAAAAATCACTTAAACTTATCCTGTTTTTTCTTTTTCTGTTGTCCTGCTTCTTCGTTCGTGAGACAACCTGCGAATGTCTCAAGATTGGCATGCAGTGCAGCCTAAACAAAGAGTGCTGTAGTGCATTTTGCTATGAAGGCGCCTGCAGTTGAACTGAGAGTTTATTGACTATTTCCATTTTAAAATAAAACAAATAATCATGTATTTCTTAAATATCGTGTTAATTTAATATTTAAAAATTAAATAAAAACCATTTTTGAAAGCCCTATTCATTCAAGGATAAGCTTAATTTTAATGCTTAGAAGTGAGTGTCTGACAAGTAGTTGTGAGTAGAACTTGAGAAATGTTACGGTATCTAATGGAGTGCACAACCATGAATTATGAAGACAACAAGAACCTTTAAAAACAACGCAGGATATGTGTTTTCCAGCTAAATAATGTTTTACCACCAATCATAAAAGTAACGTAAAGTGGATCTTAAATATATTTTTAAAATCAAAAAATAATATTTTAAGTGACAAAAAACTTTATAATTTTTAACCTTTAACCTTTTAACCTTAACAAACCTTCCTGCAGTTGACCATAAAATTAAAAGGTATTTTAAAGTATGACAAGTTATTTTCTAGTGATTAATAGACTGAAATAGTCATAATTGAGACAATTTAAAAAATAACCAGTTAAGACACGTTCCGAAAATATATACAAGTACATTCATTAGCTTAGAAATGTAACCAAACCAAAGATTGAAAATTAATGAAAATTAAATTTAGTGCTCATAAAAATGTTTTTGTGCGGCTGAAATCAAAACTACAGTTCTCGAATAAAGTTGCCGCAAAAAGAGATAAAAATTGAACAATTAAATCGCGTTCCAAAAGGCAATGAAAAGACATTCATTGTGACGGTCCAGACTGGTTTTCTTTCGCCTTCAATAGATCATGAGACCGAGAATGTTGAACAACTTGTAAAAATAATACATAGAATAAAACTCATCGGATAAAGTTTTTAATTGAAATAAATTAAATTACCCATAATTGTTCATCATTGAGTTTAATACAAATTAGACGTTCTCTATAAAAGTTGCTCTAAAGATCTCAATCGACGTTAATTGGGTAGGCTCAATACCGATGGTTTAATAAAATTAAGTATTTAAAAATCACAATTATTTAAAATGGTTATTATATTAGGATAAAGACCTTTTGAACCCACGTAAGAAGAAAACAAACTTGGTGTAATTTAAAAAATATTTGAATCTAAAATAACTACGTCCATGTTTACGTTGCAAAGTTTATCAAGACAAGCATTGAAAACTGTGTGATGTGTAGTACGTAGATGATGTGTGATTAAAAGATGTGTAAGGTTTTTAAAAAATAAGAAACAAAAGGAAATCTGACAAAAAATATTATATTAAACCTTTTTTATGTGTTTTAGCACTGATTATTCACTGATTATTAAAATTTACCGCTCGCAAGTTAAATAGAAAATTAATGTTAAAGTTATATATGCATTTTTGGTAAATTAATGTTAGAAATAAGGGGGATGTAGCAAAATTAGGTAATCACATATGACGATGGCGGAATTTGTAAAGATTCAAATTTATTGATCTTCACGTCTGTGTTGGATAGGTGATCAATGATCATGATGAGGATGTGCGACGAACGGGTCCATACTTGTCGATTCGTTGGGATGAAGTGAAGAGAACAAGTCAACTGATGATGAAGGAATTTGCATGGATTTATAGGTTTTAACGTCTGTGTTGAGTTGAGACATACTGTGAAGACTTGATGTATGGACTTGTGGACTTGTGATGACTATATGACATGATGAAATGACCAATTTAAAACTATGATATCTTATGTTCCAAGTTTAGTTTTTTAGAGACCACGATAAAGTTGATTTATTGTATGGAACACTCAATTTGCAGAAAACAATATAGAAGGTTCATTAGAAGAAAAAGATGGTGTGACCTGTTTAAAAGCCTAAATTAAGAACATAATGATTTCAGTTCACAACTGATGAAAATGAACAGGTGTAAGAATATCGAATGTCACAGTAAAACTACTCAAGAAGATGAAATTCAATAGGTTAAAAGGGTGCTAATACAGAACAGAGCGGAACGCAGTGATCTGTTGATATGGAAATATTGGCTGACGCGTGACCAAAGGTCAATTTTGTATTGTTGAAAAGATGAAACTTTAAATTGAAAAAAAACATCAGAAATTTTTGTAAAAATAAGAAAATGAATTTAAATAAAGAAAATCAAAATGTGTAATAATAGTTGTATTAATAAAGGATTGATAACAATTTTAATTGCGAGTGTTGAAAAAAAACATTTAAATAAAAACACTTTAAAGTCAAGCCGTTTGCATATATAAATATTGAATGGGTAAATAGAAATGAATAGTTCGTTAAATATTTATTAAAATAATAAAAATAAAAATAAAATTTATTTTACCTATATACGTTTTACCTTTGATTATGCGCGCGTTACTCTGGATGGAATCAAGCATAATTAAAACAAAATCATAAAAGCTCACAGTCGCAATTTCAATATATAATTTTAAGCATAAAAATAAAATTTTATTAAAATAAAGCAAACTATTAAAATATTTTTAACCATTTTAAAAACTTAGCATTGTCGAATTAGTAAGTGTGAAATAAAATAGACAAAATAAATCATAAAGCAGATTTTATTGAGCGCAATTTAAATGCGAATGTACGGATTGTCATATTGACAAATAGTGAAATAAAGTGAACATTGTCCAACAGAGTGGACGTAATAATTAGGACTATGTTGTATGCATAAGAGCTTAGAGGTATGCGTGGAGATTCTTGTGCGGGACTACCATCTAGCATCGACGGTACTCTCCGATGAAGGCGCCACACTGGGGACAGAAGTGCTGAACGTCCTTCATGGAGAGGTAAAGTTGGAATTAAATGATGGTTAGGTAAAGGGCTACAGTACTCACCTTCATGTCATCCACACAGAATGGAATACAGGCGAAGCACAATCCGCCACTAAAACAGAAATATTACGAGAATTCAAGAGTAGGAATACACTTACATTAAGAAGATACCGATACAGCTGGCCCAGACCATGGTGCCATTGACGTACTCGGTGCTGGTGGACACCTTAAAGTGGCATTGGGGACAAGTGACGTTCTGCGGATAGGGACTCGGGAAGAATGGCACAACCGCGGGAGCAGGGCTGGTCACGTACACCACTTGAGGGGCAACGGGTGCAGCAGCAGTCTGAGAGGAAGCCACTTGCTTGGCAGAGGACGCCTTGTTGACTTTCTTTTTGCTTTCTTTCGGCATTTTCTACAGAGACAGGATCGAAAGTTGCAAAGTCACTCGATTTACACAAATAAGACTAGTCTGAACTTAATGTGACAGACAGGGCACAAAAAGAGAACGTCAATTCGAACTCAAAAATGACTCGTCACTAAAAGCGAACTCTGCATCAAAGTTCGTTGTGTGATGTAGGCGACAAATTCGACTGCATTATGCCTTCGAATCATCATTATCATCATCATCATTTATAGATGTTGATTCAAAATTGGCTCAAAATAGAAAAGTAGAAAACAATTCAAAACATTCAAATATTGAACTTTGCGAAATTAGTTCCGTACCCAAATGTTGATTGTTTGATTTTTGGTTTAAAAAAGAACCAAGATAAATGAGAAATGTCAATCACTTGCTATTTGTTCGAGTTTGTCTCTCTTTAATTAAGACGAGTATGGCATCTTCCAATTAAAATTAAATATACTTAAAAAATAAAACAAAGAGTAATCAATTATACACAGAAAGAGAATGAGAACTACATTTTAGAAAAACAAGTACAAGAGCAGTTTTGGTTTTTTCTGTAAGGTTGTACAGTGTACAATGTACACGCGGAAAGGAACATTTTCCAACATAAATGATAGAATATGTATGTTTATTGAACAGTTAATGTATCAGAAATTAATGATAGCAGATATTACCTTTCAACATTTCTGCCAAAAATCGATTAACATAACAATGATATGCAATTACATAAGATACACACGTGCACGCTTCCCATTTCAAGTTTCGTTTCTCTTTATTTACAATTTTTGTGTAGCATAATGAATTTTATTAAAAATATATTTTTAAACAAATTTTTACCATTTAAAAAGCTCGAGAAAGGTCATTCAAAATAATTTCATAAAGCCTAAATAATAGTCAAATTAATTAAATAATCAATAGATAGAAAATAATTCCTAAAATGTTTAACCTTTTAGAATTATCCAGATGAAGGAAGGACACAAAGATAATTCAACTCGAAAAAGTCTCGCGTATTGTTTTTTCCTACACAAATAAAAATATAAACAACTAACGATAGTTACTGTGTGCAATGTATAAATTAGTATTTTTTTAAAATACAAAATTAATTTACTTTTTGGCCCATTTATTTGTGCAATTCAATAAAAAGATTTGTTGTTCTCAATATCTACTCTCAATTGATGTATTTGCAATTCATGTTTGATCACATTTATTGGTTACCATTTACAATTTCAAAAACAAAGATCATTTCGAAATACAAGAAGTAGACATTTCATGGAAATTTTTGTATAAAATATTTTCTTAACGAATTTGCTCAACATGGATTTAAATCAACATTTTGACAATGGTGAACATAGAAAGATGATATAAACAAATTTTCAATAAAATATGAAATGTACGATACTCGGGCATGAATCAATAGATCTTGTGTTGAGTTGCTACAAACTGTAAAGGGTTTTAAGTACTGTTCCACTGTCCATCCTCATTGCTTTATCACTAGTTTAATAGAAGTATAGAATAATTGAATGCCTTTAGATTTTCTCTTACAAACACACAATCTATTTAGAGGAGAAAATATGCAACTGCAACTGTTAACCTTGATACTAATAACCTGGTATTGATGAAATTGCTGAGTTAAGATATATTTGATAACTTTTATTATTTGTAGTATAACCAAAACCTTAATGAATAGGAAAACATATTTCGGTTGCATGCTTAGGTCAATTAAAATGACACAACAATGAAAGTATAATGATAAAAATAAATTAAAAGTGTTTTCTTTGAAGAACGACGTTATTTGTTTGTATAACCGGTTTATTGCTGTGAATGTCAATGAAGGCTAACAAAATCTTGTCTGAAGTGAGGTAGCATATGGAGATCACAATTTAAAATCGATTTGATATCAGAGGAGTGCACACAAAGAGACAGAGGAAAATGATATAGAATAGGATAATTTGCCGAGAAGGCACAAAAAAATTTTGCATTTTTTAAACCAATTTAAATCTGCTTAACCATTCAATTATAAATACAATATTTTCAAGAAAACTTATTTGAGAAATCGGTTGCATGTTTGGTTCTTTTGAAACGAATGTAAAGTTGATTTGTAGTATGGAACACTCAAAGAGTACAACAATGCAAAAGGTATATCTAAAATTAATTTATTAGAAGAAGCGAATATTTGTCGGTATAACTGACTTATTGGTTAATCAACCTAAGAAAATCTTAACGATTTGTTGATAATAAAGTTGATCTAAAACAAAGTTGCATTGCAAAGTTCACGACTGATGAAAATTGTGTAGGTGATAATGAATTTAAATAAAGAAACTTAAATTATGCATTAAAATTGTTCTAATATATGATTGTAACCATTTTAAACGAAGGTGCAAAAAAACATTTAAACAAATACAACATTTTAAAGTCACGCCGTCTGCACATATGAATATTGAATGTGTAAATAGATATAAAGATTTTTTAATATTTATAAGAATTGTAAAATCAAAAATAACTTTTATTTTAACATTAAATGTTTTACATTTGATCGCATAAACTTTATTTGGCAAGCAACTTTGCATTGCATAACTAACTAACTATCAAACAAGCTCACAGTGACAATTTTAATTTAAAATTCATTAAAAATAAAAACAAATTTCAAGATATTTTTAACCTTTTTAAAAACCGCGATGCTAAATTATCAAATGTGAAATAAAATGCTTATAAACTAATTTTTCAAGTGCTGCTTAATGGACATGTTGGCTATCTGGTGATATGACCAATTTCGAACTTCGAACGGTTGCAGGATTAAGTCGATCAGTATTACAAAACATTGAAAATTAACATGAAAAGATTAATAATGATTTATTTTGGCTTTATCTGTTTGTAATACTGGTTTATTGATGTTGAGTAGTTCGGGAGATAACAAACTTGAAGCAATTTGAAATCGTTTATAAAATAATATTAAACCTATGTACTTAATAAGATATGTACAAAATGTACGTATTAAAACAACACTTTTAAAAAATCTTGCATTTGTAAAGTAAATTGTTTATTAGATATTTTATCAAAAATATTAATTTTATTAAAAATATTACTGTTTTAACATAATATTTTACCATTTAAAAGGAATTCCCATTCGCTGGATTTTAAATAAAAGTTTCATTTATTTAATTTTGAGAATTGGTTATTTAAAGAAATATATTAAAAACACTTTACCATTTAAAGTTTCTTGAAAGCAAGTCGAACATTTTTTAAACTACATATAAAAATCAACAAAATCCCATTCCTTCTAAGAATTAATGATACAAATTTGATCAAAGTCAAATTTGAACTATTTGTTCGAAGAATGGATAAAGCTTTTATTACTATATTGTAAATAAAACAAATTGATTTCACATTAAAATATATCAACAGTGATCAAAGCAAATACTAGTATATCACATCAAGACTTGGGCCACCTTGTGATAATCTTTGGAATCGATGAAATCAGATTAATTAGGATTGGAATATAAGTCAGACTCGATATGAACTTGCCGAATGTGAACACTAGCGAGGTCACGAAGTCCAAAAAAAAACTCACAGTTAAGCCATTTGCAACGGTTGATTCTTCAACAGAGTGACATTTGGGAAACGACGACCACAACTGGACGGGGGGTACATTTGTTCGCTTTTGTATCTAGAAAGAATGTGATGTTCACTGTAATGACTATACATACATACAGAATTTTCTTGTTCATTTTGATTGTTCAAGTTCGGTTCGGGTTGATTCAAACCAGACAAGCAAACAATTAGTCTGGTCGCTCGTTTGTTCGTTTGTTGTTGGTTACATCAATGTTGTTCGAAAGCACTAAATGTTCAAGTCCTCTATGACAAAAATAATTACAATATAATGTTTCTTCGTTCTTCAGCACTACTTGTATACCGTGTGTTCAAAAAGTAGCAGTACACTTGTCTGTGTGTTTTAACTTACAAGTGTACTGCTACTTTTTTGAACTACACAGTAGTATAGTACTTTAAAACTATTTCGGATATTTAGTTTAGTTTCACTTTGTATCATCAATTCAATTTATAACCGAATCTGTAGACACGACATCTCTGACAATTTGAATAAAAGAAGTTGAGAAAGAGAAATGACACCAGTAATTTGAACAAGGGTGTGTGCCATTAGTTTTATAATTGGAAAAACTATTGTTACGAGTAGACAATTACAAGTTTATTAAACCGTTTTAAAAGCAATTTGAGACATGGGTAAAAGTTTGGCAGATTAAATTAAATAGTTTATAATTTCAATTCAATAATATATTTTTTAAAATTATGTCTATATTTAATGGAATGTTTCATATGTTGAAATCTAAACCTGAAGAAAATATGAATATTCATTGAAGAAATAACCTTTTAAATGTCCAGCTCCTCAAAGTTCACAAATCATTTTACAAAATAAACCTGTTCTCTTGATGCAACTAACCCTTGTAAATGAATGAATGTAGGACTGTGTTAAAAAGAAATAACAAATAATTTGAAATAATAAATAGAAAAAACTTATTGAATGAATTTTAAATTCAAATATATTGAAGTTACCTATAAAAAAAAGTCTATTCTGCTTAAGTAAGTTTGCTATAGAAGTAAACAAATTCATATTCAGGATAAAACCTTGATCTCAATGGGACACACCTTTTCAGTGACAATCCCTGTATAAGCACTTAAATTGGCTATTAAAAGGTCTCAATATTCATTTCTTCTTGGACTCAAGTATAATCAAAGATAATGCGTATATTTTTTTACAAATAGACAAAAAATTATCTGTTGTGTTTTTTATTTAACCATTATTTGGAGAAAGAGGAAAACAAAAAAATATTAAATAATTTAGCGGGTGTGGAAAGTTAAGTATTGACTTGTGGCGAGTAAAGTAATAATGTTGATAAAAAGTGTCAGAGTAGAACCAGATGAAAAGTCGTGGAGGCAAAAAAGAAAGTAAACTTTAAAGAAAACAGACGAATGATGACTAGCTTTTAATCATGCATATGTGCACATTGAAGATTGTCGGCTGAAATGCCAATTAAAATAAGCCTTTTGAGTGGTTGGGACCTTTAGAAAAAGTTCGTAAACAACAATTATGATTTTGGTTTTAGAATTTATCTCGATTATATTAATGAGATCATATGCATAGGATGCCAACCTGCATTACTATCTGTATATTTCAAATAGAAATATTGATTGATTGGAAAACAAAGCAAAACATATTGAAATTGTAACTGATTAGCTAAATTGTAGGTGATAAATAAATAGACCAATGTTAGCATTCTAGTACTTGTAAATCTAAATTATTGCATGCTTAACCCTTTAATTTTCCTCATTTCACATAGTGAAGCTGCTCTCATAGTTGAAAAAACAGTTTTACTCAATGGTATCTTGAAAAACAAAAGAACCAAAAGTATTAAGGTAGTTGTAAAAAACTTAAAGCAAATAAATAAAAACGTCGGATAATATTTTAACATGTTGAAATAAGTGAAAGTATAATTTAATTTTACCGTTTCAAAAGGTAATATTTGTAACCATGTGTTAGTGTTGTTAAGATTCATTGATGTAACTAAAGGACAAATTGTTCATAGAGACTTTTTAGATATCGCACATGAAGGTTTTTAAGAATCTAACTCATTGAGTTAACAAGCTTAATTTGGACATTTGTTAAAAAAGCGGAAATTAGAAGAATTACTAGAAAAAGCGTAAAATGTTTTTCAAGAAAGACATTATTTATTAGTAAAACCATTTCATTGATGGAGACTGTACCCATTGTAAAGTTTACAACTGAAAATCAAGACTTGGTACCAGAATATGACTACACATATCATGACATTTATCGGCGATTTATTTCACGTGCACTCTATGTTAAATAATGAACGTAAGAAAAAGAAATGAAATGTTTCAATAAAAAAATCTCTTACACAATCTATACAAGTGTATGTACGAATTTTTAACGTAACTGCAAATTTTTGTCCAATCATTTGAAGAGCAACCTGATAGTGTAGAAAAAAACAAAAAGTTGAGTTTAATGTTCCATATATAAATATCTTATAAAAAATCAACCTAATTGATGATTAAAAATTAGAGTTTTTAAACCTTTCAATCGATGATAAGTACCATTTAGACAACTAATTCATAACATGCCTGTAAGGTTGATACAAAATGTTGGCTTCCAGTATTTTTGTATAATAATTCAGTGAGTCAATAGGAAAAACGAGTTTTTTTGCATTTGGATCAATATATTGTATTTATCATTTTGTGAATATAACATTAAGTCACACTAAGATACAAATCTTAAAATACAAATTAATTTGTTATAAAATTTATTAATTCACCAATAAAATATAACGTGAAACGTTATAAAAAGTTATATGTTTTTCTAAATTCGAGTTAGTTGCATAGTAAATGCGCAAATCCAAATGGTTGATCTGAAAAATAAGATACCTGTAATAAAGGACAGTAAGCAAAATTAAGAAAAGGTTAATAATAATCAAAATATTAACAAAATGTTTAAAAGAACATCAAAGGGTTAATAAAATCAACTACAGAACAACTCAGTTTCTTTGTTATAAAAAAAAATATGATAAATTGAATGTTCTATTGTATAACAAGAATCACTTTTGAAATAGTAACATAAGAAGAAGTATTGGACAATGCATTTAAAATTGCATTTTCTTATTATCTAAAAACTTTCGACTTAAATAGCTTTAACCTTTTTATAACCCGGGGCGTATTAATAATGTACTTTATCTCAACATTAAAATTATTTAAACAATTTTATATGCCAGTATCAGATGACTGTCATTAACTATTAAATTATCATAAATCCATTGATTAAAAAATAGTGTGATTTGTAATTCTGTTGCTCTAATTGAGCTTAAACAGAGATAATTAACTTTAGAATAGGCATGCAACAATGGTGGCAAGTGAAATACTTCACCTATATCAGGCTTTGCAAGAATATTTGAAGAAATTGTCTATTCTATTCCTTTGAATTTCAAAAACTTAAAAATGTGTGAAGTTGCTAAAAAACATTAGGAACAATAGAAAATTAGACAAAAATATTATATTAAGCCCTTTTAATGTACCATATATGGTATATGCACTGGATATTAAGTTTTACCGGTCGCTAGTTAATTATTAATGTTTATTTTATTCGAGTAAAAAGAAGGAACTTTAAAGTATAAGCTTGTTGAATTACTTTAACATTGAGTTTAAGTCATTAATTAATTTAAAATATTATTGACGTTGCAACTTAATAAATAAATAAATAAATAGTTTTACGGGTTAAACAAATGGACATTCAAGTCCAATGCTTAAAGTAAGCCGATATCAAAGATGTATCCATATAATCTAAAGAGCAGCATAGGCACTATCCGAAACAGAAGAGTCGTCGTCTCGTTGGCATTTAGTTTTGGCCACCAACGAGCTGGGACACTGCACTCGGACCAGATTGTAGTCAGGATTGTCTGCATTCTGGAACCATCCAAAGCGCCATTCACAGCCAGACTGCAATTCGGTGGGAAGTTGAGAGCAATCGGCAGCAGATGAAACACCACCATAACGAGAACCCCAGCCATCCGCCGGTGCACCCCACTGGTCGGAACAGCCGTTGAAGATGCCCACGCCACCACCGGGAATTTGAATGTCGAAATGGTTCGAGCCCAAATCTCCGCCAGTGTTGGTAACCTGCACAATCATTTTCTGTCCCGACACAACAGTGGAAGTGAAAGTTAGCTCATAACAAGCACAGCATCTAAATGAAATCAATTTTATAATTTACATTTCATAAATTTCCGAATGATCAACTTACGAATCGGCTTCACTCTGTCCTGCAACAGCCCCAGCCACAAATCCCATTGCAAGTGAACTGTTGATGGCCACTGGTTGGTTGTTGTTGCAAGTGTAGGCCTTTCCTGCACCACCTTCACCACCACATACGTTTGTGGTGTCAGCGGAAACCGGTGTCACGCCATCGGCAGCACAAGTCTGCACGGGTGCACTTACAGGGGCCTTTCCCGACCAACTGCACGATGGTTTGCAACAGTCCCAGTAGCGAGTGCTCACACCAGCAGTTTGGCTCGAAACCAAAGTGGCACAGAAGGCCAAAGTGAGAATGATCAGCTTGTTCATGGTTTCTCGTAAAGTTGATGATGAATTTCGTTTCAAATTGCAACACTATTTATACCAAATAAATCCAACTGAATTTGAACTTTAGCATATACAAAGAATATCCCATATAATTATATGCTTTGTATTTTCGAGTGCATAAGTTTTACAATAACAAGATACATTTACGTCAGAAAGTACCTTCTATGTAAAGTCATGAATCAAATTCTCAGGTGTTCTCAATAGTAATAAATGCGTAAATGAAAAGTTGTTTTGTTTGTGTTCCATCTGTGAGTTTTCAAGCGCATACTTTTGATAAACAATAAACAACTCTTGTTTACCAATTTGATAAGATATGACTAACATGTGCATATGTACGTTCACTTTTTCAAAGCTATGCTCATCCAAAGCATGAGTTCAACTATCGTCATGTAATTAGTTTATCTACAGCAAACAATTTAACTCGAGCATAAACTAGAGTGGTTCATTTCAATTAATTAAAGTTTATGTTTCGTGCATTTTGATAAACTAATATGAAGAATGCATTCGAATAACGCTCATTCTCAAGTGCATTGTTGTTTAGCCAAACGCATATTTTTAAAGCATATTTTCTAGGGTCCAAAAGAAATCTTGTTATTCAACTTATGTAAATATAATTGAGAACATGAAGGAAAACAGAGCCGTATGGGTATTTTGCTTCTTTTTACAGAAAGGAAGTTGCACTTGAATAATGGCTTTTCGATACTTTCTCTTTTAATCTCGTTTTTGAGTTATTTAAAATCAATTCAGAAAGTTCACTTCTATATTGAAAGTTACATTGAGCTAGGTTGTCATGAGAACCCCATCCTATAAGAAAGTTGATTAATTAAAAGATGAAAAAACAAACGTAAATTTAATACTCATGTCTGATAATGGCGGAATTTGTAAAGATTCAGATTTAAGAGAATAACTTATGATGAAAAAATTTACATGGATTTATAGATTCTAACGTTCGCGTTGAGTTGAGACATACATACATACATACATAATGCTTGATCTATGGATTTGTGGGCTCGTGATGATGATATGATATGATGAAATGACCAATTTAGAACTATGATCTCTTGAGTTGCAAGTTTAGTTATTTAGAGACGACAATAAAGTTAGTTGTATGGAACACTCAATAAAAAAACAACATAAAAGGTAAAAAAAGTTCATTAGAAGAAAAAGATAGTATGACCTGTTAATAAAGCCAAATAAAAAAAGAATGTAGGTTTAATAATATAATAGTGTATAATAAGGATTACTATATTAAAACTACACAAGGAAATGAAAGTCAAAAAGGTTGCAAGGATACTATTACAAAACGATTCGGTATGCAGTGATCTATCTATATCTGTTGAAATGGAAATATTGGCTGACGAGTTACCAGAAGTTGATTTTGTATTGTTGAAAACACGAAACTTTATATTTAAGAAACATCAGAAATTTTTGTAAAAATAAGAAACCAATCAGAAAAAATATTTAAGAAATCCATAACCTTTTTAACTGTTTTCATATCTGAATCATTAGACCCATGTGTCTACATTGAACGCCGCTCATTAACAAGTGTGGCACACTGAACACGTGCACCTATCCTTAAATAAATGTAAATAAAAAAAGTAAAATGTGTAATTATAATTGTATTAACAAATGGTTGGTAACCATTTTAACCATTTACAATTGTTAATTTTAATCTCGAGTTTTGTAAAAAAAATTGTAGACAGTTAACTAAAAACAACATATTAAAGTCAATCCGTCTGTACATATAAATATTGAATGTGTAAATAGGCATGAAGCTAGTTAAATATTTTTTTAAACTGAAAAATTGCAAACATTTATTTTAACAATATACCTTTATTTAATAGTGACGTACTTTAACTTTAATGATACAAACTCTAAAGAAATTTTCAAATAAAATTCGTTTAAGCATAATAATTTTATTTAAGTAAAAAACAATTTTTAAGATATTTTAAACTTTTTTACAAATAAAGAGAGCGAATTGGATAGTGGGGAAAAAAATATAAACAAAATAAAACATAAAACAGATTTTATTGAGCGCAATTTAAATGAGAATGTAAATTGTCATATTGACAAATAAAGTGAACACTGTCCAACAGAGTGGACATAATAATTAGGACTATGTTGCATGAGAGCTTAGTGGTAGGTGTGGAGATTCTTGTGGGGGACCAGCATCTAGCATCGACGGTACTCTCCGATGAACTGGCCACACTGGGGACAGAAGTGCTGCACGTCCTTCATAAAGGTAAAGTTGAAATTAAATGATGGTTAGGTAAAGGGCTACAGTACTCACCTTCATGTCATCCACACAGAATGGAATACAGGCGAAGCACAAACCGCCATTCACACAGAAGGGAATCAGACAGCAGCCGAAAACTCCTAAAGGTAGGAATAGAGCCATACAGACGGCCCAGACCATGGTGCCATTGACGTAATCAATGCTGGTGGACACCTTAAAGTGACATCGGGGACAAGTGGCTATCTGTGAGTAGGGACTCGGGAAGAATGGCAACACGGCGGGGCCGGGATTGGTCATGACCACCTGACCGGGTGGAGGAGCACTGGTGACCACCACTTGAGGGGCCACGGGAGCTGCAGCAGTCTGAGAGGAAGCCACTTGCTTGGCAGAGGACGACATGTTGGCTTTCATATTGACTTCTTTCGACATTTTCGTCAGAGAGAGAAGATCGAAAGTTGCAAAGTCACTCGATTTACACAAATAAGACTCAACTGAACATAGTATTACAGGCAAACCACAAAAATAGAACGTCAATTCGAACTCAAAAATGACTCGTCACTAAAGCGAACTCTGCATCAAAGTTCGTTGTGTGATGTAGGCGACAAATTCGACTGTCATGACACGTACTCTTCGAATCTCCATCATGCTGATTATTTTGAGCTAAGAAACGTAGAACAAAATATTGAACATTCAAATAAACTTGAATTCAAATTGAACTTTGCGTAATTAGTTCCATGCTCACGTGTTGGTTGTTTGATTTTGGGTTTAAAAAGGGCGCAAGCTGCTTAGGTGATGCCATTCATTTGATAGAATTGCAAGACAAGACAAGTCCGAATGTGGTCACCTCGGCTTTCACACAGAAACCTCAAGCTTTCCACAAGAAACCCAACCTTGCTCGAGTGGATCTTCTCGTTGTGGCCTTCCCATCGAACTTATCACCAACTTTTTCCACTTCACCGGTCACAAGCCAAGGATGGTGGCCCAAGCACCGCCCTACCAAGAGTGTCTGGTTCTAGTGGAAATGCCTTTCCCTGGCTTCTCCAAGCAGTCCCATCGAACTTATCACCAACTTTTTCCACTTCACCGGTCACAAGCCAAGGATGGTGGCCCAAGCACCGCCCTACCAAGAGTGTCTGGTTCTAGTGGAAATGCCTTTCCCTGGCTTCTCCAAGCAGTCCCATCGAACTTATCACCAACTTTTTCCACTTCACCGGTCACAAGCCAAGGATGGTGGCCCAAGCACCGCCCTACCAAGAGTGTCTGGTTCTGGTGGAAATGCCTTTCCCTGGCTTCTCCAAGCAGTCCCATCGAACTTATCACCAACTTTTTCCACTTCACCGGTCACAAGCCAAGGATGGTGGCCCAAGCACCGTCCTACCAAGAGTGTCTGGTTCTGGTGGAAATGCCTTTCCCTGGCTTCTCCAAGCAGTCCCATCGAACTTATCACCAACTTTTTCCACTTCACCGGTCACAAGCCAAGGATGGTGGCCCAAGCACCGCCCTACCAAGAGTGTCTGGTTCTGGTGGAAAAGCCTTTCCCTGGCTTCTCCAAGCAGTCCCATCGAACTTATCACCAACTTTTTCCACTTCACCGGTCACAAGCCAAGGATGGTGGCCCAAGCACCGCCCTACCAAGAGTGTCTGGTTCTGGTGGAAAAGCCTTTCCCTGGCTTCTCCAAGCAGTCCCATCGAACTTATCACCAACTTTTTCCACTTCACCGGTCACAAGCCAAGGATGGTGGCACAAGCTCAAAACTACCAAGACAACCTGAATTTGGTGGACTCTACAGATCTGCCCTGGGCTCCTTTAATCCGTTACAAAAGACATCCCAATAAAAAAAATATAATTAACTAAAATATTATTTACAATAAAAGTTAAATTAACACGTAATTGTGTACACGTAAATAAGCGCACGTAAAAGTGGACACGTTTATGTGGACTCGCACAAGAGTCGCACGCACAGGAGGTAAGACCATGTAGATAACTAATTCATAACATGCCGACAGATATGATTCAAAATTGGCTTCTAGCATTTTTGTGTTATTGTAGTATAGTGAATAGTCAACAAGGTCAAGGCTAAAAAACAAGTTTTTTTTGCATTTGGATCAATATATTGTAATTATCATTTCATATAACATCAAGTCACACTAAAAGACATATAAATTCATTATAAAATTTATTAATTCACCAATGAAAGTTACATGTTGTTCAAAGTTCGAGTTAGTTGCATAGTAATTGAGCATATCTAAATTGCTGATTTGAAAAATAAGATACCTGAAATAAAGGAGCGTAAGCAAAATCGAATAATAATAAAAATATTCACAAAATGTTTAAAAACAAAAGGGATTAATTAAATCTACAACAGAACAACTTTTGTTAGTTTCTTTGTTATAAAAAAATATGATGAATTGAATCTTCTATGACAAGAAAAACGTATTGGAAAAAGTATTGGATTATGTATTAAAAAATTGCATTTTCTAATTGTTTAAACAAGCTTTCGACTTAAATAACTTTAACCTTTTTATGGGCTGGATCGCTCTGTGTCAATTATGTACTTTATCTCAACATTAAAATTATTTAAACAATTTTATATGTCAGTTTCATATGACTGTCATTAAATATTAATTTATCATAAGTCCATTGATTTAAAAAATAATGTGACTTGTAATTTTGTTGTTCTAATTGAGCTTAAACCAAGTTCATGAACTTTAATGAATAGGCAACAATGGCGGCACGTGAAATACTTCACTTATATCAAGCTTTGCAAGAATATTGGAAGAAATTTGCACTATTTTGTACCTATAAGTAATGAAAGTTTAATAATTAGTAAATTAAAGCTTACATTAAAATCGTCACATACAGAAAACAATTTGTCCATTTTAAAACATGCAAAAAAGTTTTATTTGTTAATAATTTTCTTTAAATACCTTTTGAATGGTTAATAGTAGTTGTATGTTTTTAGCATAATTTTGTGTTTATCATAATTCGAAACGTGTCTTAATGAATAGGTATATGTAAAATAAAATATTAAAGCCTTAGCAATCTATTTAGAAGAATTGATGTGTGGCAAACTATTTTACAAAAGGTTACTGTTTTCATGATGGAACTGGAACTAACTTTTGTAAACAATTTAATTGCATGAATGTGGTAAGTGCTAAAAAAGAAAAGAACAAATAATTAAAAATAAACAAAAACTTATTGAATGAACTTTAAAATGGCGGTGAAGTGGGTAGTACAACATTTTTAATGAAAATTGGAGGTGTTCGTCGCTGAGCGGTCTTTAATCATGGCGGTCAAGTTGTCAGTGAAGTTGTCAGTGAAGTGGGTAGTACAACATTCTTAATGAAAATTGGAGGTGTTCGTCGCTGAGCGGTCTTTAATCATGGCGGTCAAGTTGTCAGTGAAGTTGTCAGTGAAGTGGGTAGTACAACATTTTTAATAAAAATTGGAGGTGTTCGTCGCTGAACGGTCTTTAATCATGGCGGTCAAGTTGTCAGTGAAGTTGTCAGTGAAGTGGGTAGTACAACATTTTTAATGAAAATTGGAGGTGTTCGTCGCTGAGCGGTCTTTAATCATGGCGGTCAAGTTGTCAGTGAAGTTGTCAGTGAAGTGGGGGTAGTGCAACATTTTTAATGAAAATTGGAGGTGTTCGTCGCTGAGCGGTCTTTAATCATGGCGGTCAAGTTGTCAGTGAAGTTGTCAGTGAAGTGGGTAGTACAACATTTTTAATGAAAATTGGAGGTGTTCGTCGCTGAAGCGGTCTTTAATCATGGCGGTCAAGTTGTCAGTGAAGTTGTCAGTGAAGTGGGTAGTACAACATTCTTAATGAAAATTGGAGGTGTTCGTCGCTGAACGGTCTTTAATCATGGCGGTCAAGTTGTCAGTGAAGTTGTCAGTGAAGTGGGTAGTACAACATTTTTAATGAAAATTGGAGGTGTTCGTCGCTGAGCGGTCTTTAATCATGGCGGTCAAGTTGTCAGTGAAGTTGTCAGTGAAGTGGGTAGTACAACATTTTTAATGAAAATTGGAGGTGTTCGTCGCTGAACGGTCTTTAATCATGGCGGTCAAGTTGTCAGTGAAGTTGTCAGTGAAGTGGGTAGTACAACATTTTTAATGAAAATTGGAGGTGTTCGTCGCTGAGCGGTCTTTAATCATGGCGGTCAAGTTGTCAGTGAAGTTGTCAGTGAAGTGGGTAGTACAACATTCTTAATGAAAATTGGAGGTGTTCGTCGCTGAACGGTCTTTAATCATGGCGGTCAAGTTGTCAGTGAAGTTGTCAGTGAAGTGGGTAGTACAACATTCTTAATGAAAATTGGAGGTGTTCGTCGCTGAACGGTCTTTGAATCATGATGAATATGAAAGAATATCAACGAGAAAATACTTGTGAATTCCCAGATATAAAAAAACAAATTACTGACTGAAATCCGGATTAGTCAAGGAGAATAAGATTGTCTGGCAAGCCAGGCAAAGTGCGAGACTCCTAAAAAATAGAAACTTGAACTATCAACTAAGAAACTTTTAAAACGATTTTATTTGATCCATTTGGATCACTAAAGAGGTGTATTTGGAACAATATTTTTATTTAAAATGTGCAACACATTTGTTCATCATTTTCAACATATTGACCACAAAAAAATCTTTTAAAACTTGGCGCTACCAAAATTGGGCGTCATGATCCATGGCGCCAAATTTTGGTTTGACTAGTCGATTACATATACTCCCTAGTGTATGCATCCCAAATTTGGCAATTCTAGGGTCTACGGTTCTCTCAGAATACATTTGTCACCAGAATGGGCGTCATGATCCATGGCGCCCAGTTTTAATATGACTTGTCGATTACATATACTCCCTAGTGTATGTATGCCAAATTTGGTAATTTTAGGGTTTACGGTTCTCTCAGAATATGGATAAAGGTTTACAGACGGACGGACGGTCAGACAGACAGACAGACACGATGGCAATAGCATAAGCTTACGACTCTAAAAGAGTCTCGCTAAAAACGATACTAGTAACTAGTCCAAATTAAAATGGACAATACAGAAAGAAGAAAAAACTTAAATAAAGATTGTTTAAATAACATATATTAAAAGTTTAAATAATCTATAATATTTCAAATGAGTGTCGAATTCGGAAAACTAATAACAATTTTCAGCCATGAACTTGTTATACTTGGCTTGAGACTTCAAGTGCTCAGAATATGTATAAATTGACCAATATCTGTTGATTTCCCACTATTTGTTGTAATTTCTCTCAATAAAGCTACTTTTGTAGAAGAGCCAACAATTTTAATTGAATGCGTACTATTGAGATAAACTAATTAACATAAAATTATTTCACATGTTTACTTCTATAGAATATACTACAAAAAACAATTTTTAAAGAAAATTAAATTAATCAAGTAAGAGTCACATTTAAGCTTTAAATAAATAAATTGCAATTTAAAAAATAAAACGAAGTATAACAAAGGACAGACAGTTGCCTTTCGAATGTTTGAGACCTTTTGTGGAGAATTCGTCAAAAAGAAGAATTAAACAGTCTAATAATTTGTTGTTACACACTTATGTAAAAAAAGTGAGAATAATCGATGAATTATGTTTGATTTAAACTTCAAATGTCAAAAGAAAAAACCCTATTCATTTATATTGTTCCATTCCAAATTTAAATAATTTCTTATTGGTTTTATATAAAAGTACGCTTACACATAAAATCGAATAAAACCAATTTAAAAGCAATCAAACTATAAAAATTTTTATATGATTTAATACTTTGACAGCACTTTGTATCGACTTTACCTTGAAACCTTTCATTAAAAATTGTACAAAAAGAAATTGTACGAAACAATTAAATTTTTTTGTTTTGTTTCCGTTTTAAGCAACTGTACTGTTGAAATATGAATTTTATTGAAAACCTTGTTCAATTGTACAAGTTGACCGTTTACATTCACAAGTGAGCGCGAGACAACAAAACAATATCATCGCAATATTTGAATATTACGTTATTATTAGCGAAAGTTGTAACATTAAATTCAATAGACAATTGAGTGATATCACTGACATTGACATCTCTGGATCAGGACTACAGCATCTATAGATTCATTAATGTTTCATGAATTTAAAAACCATTATCATCATCATTTGTCATAGCTTTCACAACTTTCATATCAACATTTAATAATACATTAGACTGTCATAAAATGTTTGTAGTGGTAACAATTTCATAAAATATATACCTATTATCAAATTTCATACAAGTAAGTAAAATTAAGATTCATTAATTTGTAAAAGATTGTTTCAATTGTTGCTGAAAAAACAATAATGTGGTAACCTTTTAAATAAATCCTTTTGCTAGTCATTGAAATGTACTCATAAAATCACGGATATAAAAAAGTTAATTATTGACTGAAATCTTGATTAGTAAAATAAGAAATAGAATTGACTTCCATAGCTATCAGCATTGAATAAGGTCCAGTATATAGAGTCTTTGAATTCGGCTTTGGTGATGCGCGATCTTTCATTGTCAACTTTGCAAATATAATACACAGCGAAGAAATAATATTTCCATTGGATCATATGCGAATCCGTTTGCTTTTGAAATTTAATTTGTCTTAATTTTTTATTTTAGAAAATTAAACAATTGACTATATCAAGTGACGTTAAACTTGCATCTTCCAACAGTTATTAATATTATTTGAAATCCAAATTATATGAATGTACTCGCAATTGAAATTATTAATTAAAGTAGGCAACGTACAAATATTTTTCACATATGTTTGACGTTTTAAAAATTGTTTTAACCTTTTGTAAAAACAATGAAATATTAATAAAATGACGAGAGAACAACAGGGTTGAATCTCACAATGATTGCTATGCTGAACATTAAAACAATAAAGCATTCGCGGAATCGTTAAAGCCATTACTATCTGGGATTAATGTATAGACAAAATCTTTAAAATATTGTTTATGTATGAAATCCTTGATGTGGATTCCTTTTTTAGAATAATTTTTACCTTTTATGATTCCAACTTAAATTACAAAGAAAAGATTAAAGAATATCAAAGAAAGATCAACTAAAAATTAAGATATAAAAAACAATACATCTATGAACAAACATTACAAACTTGTTCAATTCCATGTGAAATGTTATCATGCTTAGTCACATGGTGTGTATAAAGAAAACGGAAACAATAGATTACAATTTTAATTGCAAACCTTTGGAATGTCAGTCTGCTGGTATGCTTAAGTCAATATAATGCCACGATACAATAATAAAAAAGTTTATGAAGTTATGAGCCAATATGGGCAGAATGAAAAAGTCGCGCTTTGCGCTGAAAATAAAACCTGTTGAATAAAGGACGCAGAAAATAACTGAACATAATGATATAAATAGGATTCTAACGTTTGGGTTGAGACATAATGTGAAAGTCTGCAGCATGGACTTGTTTAATCGTGGGGGGCATATGATGAAATTACCAATTTAGAACTTGAGTTTATTCGGTTGCATGTCTTTTGGAACGACAATTATGATTTTGTTCAAAACACTCGATGAACATAAAACCATTAGAAAGATGAAAACCTGTTCTTTAGGGGAAGACGATATTTGTTAGTAAATTCTGTTAAAACAATTATGTACAAGATTATGTACAAGATCGGCAGGTAGGCATATATAATGAGTGTAGTAAACGTAGTGATAGACATTCAATTGTCATAGCAATATTGGTTGAAGCCTATATTTTGAAAAATATCGACAATTTTAATTAAAGACAGAAATTTTAAATTAAGAAAAGTAACAATAAAATATTTGAAAAACACGAAATTATTTACCTTTCCTCAACCTCTCCTTCTCAAAGTCCAACATTTTTGAATTAATCGCCATTTGATTACCGGCGAGTCAAACTGAAAAACGTACATTTTTACGTTAATGGATGTATTCATAAAAGTTTTAAACATTTTTAATCCGTGTGTTCCATACAAAAAACATTTAAATAAAAACTATATATATTAAATTCAACCTAACGGCATATACACCAAGTAGAAATACGTATGATTTGTCATGAATGTTCCCTTCGTTGTGTACTACCGAATCGATAGAGTTTTCAATTGGTTTTTTTCTTTGTTGTCTCACTATCTCACACATCGCCTGTGATTGTCGATTCTGTTGTTTAGGTTGGTTCAATCAGATTTTTGTTGCAGTTTGTGATTGATCATTTCGCATCTTTTCGGTTGAATTCAATTGGCAAAGACAACAATGCATCGCTCTACTCATCATCATTGTCCTTAAATTCTTCAGTAATCTCAATCTCATTGAGACATTCAACACTGTCCCAATCATCATACGATCTTCGGAGGTTATTTGCTGATAAATAGTGTTGTCAAATTAAGTCATAGTCTATAGAAAGAAAGTAACTTTAAAGAAAGGCCAAGTAAAAAGATGAAGCTTAACTTTAAATCGTTTTGCACATGTACATTAAATGTCAGCAAAAAATATAAAAAAATGATAATAAAATAATCTGGATTTTTTTAATTTTATTGTTTTTAAACCTATTAAAAATCAAACCAAATAGAAAACATTAAGTATTCCAACTATTCAATTACAAAGTATATTAATGCGATAAAGCATTTTTGGATGTTTGGGACTTTTAATAGACAACAATTAATTTAACTCTGATTCTGTTTATGTGTAATTCAAATATAAGTATTGATCAATTGAAAAAAAGTATATGTTGAAATTGTAATTGATCAGCTAAATTATGCGTGATATATGAACAGACAAATGTGAAATTTATAAGCAACATTTTTTATTAAAAATAAATCGAGCGAATACAAAAACTTTCTAACGATTGGTCAATTTTGATTATAAACAAAAAAATCATTTGTGGTCCGTTCATGACTTAAATACGAAATGAAACATGAAATAACGTTTTATACATTGCAATTCAAATGATAAGAATTTGCTATACCACGGCTATAGCGAAACTGCTTTACCTCAAACAGAACTACTTTCATTGAATTAAAAAATGTGATAAATGAAGTAAGGTATTTTTGACAAACAATTTTTTAACCTTTTAAAAAAAGATAAAGGAAAAGAAAAATTAAAAGTGAAAGTATGTTGAAACAATGGACACTTTGAACATTCTGTCCTGTAGTAAGACAATTTGCTATATAATAAACAAACCAATTCGAATACACACACAATCACTTTGCACATACCAACTCTTTTGGAAATTCAGAAAGTTGCTTCCATTGGCTCAACGTTCAGTAGGTTCCCTTGTGGCTGATGCAATCGTGATGATCGAGTCCACAGGTCCACGCTCATGTCGATGAAAATAGTTGAGATTGTAGTCATAAACTTTTAATAATCAAATGAATTTTATTATTATTTTAAAAGGTTGAGGGTCGAGATACATTTTGTACGAATAAAAATATAAAGTTTCTAACAAACTACTCACATTCAATTGTCAATTCATTGTAATCAATGCGTCAAGAACACTTGTGCTGGTAACTTCTATGACGCCCCCCATCTTGTAAGTCTTAATAACATTCCATTCAAGATACAAACTGATTTTAAGTCGATTCATCCTAAAACGTTAAATTAATAAATTGCTAAAAGAAAATTAAGCAATTCAAAGAGCATTTAGAGTGTTTGAGACCTTTGAAGAATTGTACCTTTGATGGTAGAATATGTATTTGTCTGAAACTATTAAATACAAATTAAATCAAGATGAGAACACCGAAAAGGGTTATTTTTGAACAATTTTGTCGATTGAACCATATCTTTGTGTTACCTTTATACCTTGGTACTCCGACATTCGATTACACTTTTGAATCTAAGTAATTTATATAAATTAGAATCGATTAAATGATTAATAATCAGAAAAAATGTATTAACCTTTTGTAAGCAAATACGTATGAACTATTTTTGATAAGTAATCCAACAGAAAAGCATTAACATAATTGGGGTTAAGAAAAAGGTAGAACAATTCTGTCCGTATATTAAGAAAATTGATTAAAGCATGCAGCCATAGTAATTCGAGTTGATTGTAAATCTGGGAAATAACTTTCACCTTTTAAAAATCGAACACTGTTCCAACAAAGAAATTCCAAGTTAAAAAAGTTAACATGAGAACAGAGTCGAACTTATAAGACTGAAAATAATCTTCACTTGGTTGATAGGTTTAATAAGCTTGAATGATTCGATAAACATTCCTGGCATTGTAGGCAAAATAGTCCCAGATTAAAATCATATTGAATCATAAAAAATATGTTAAAATAATAGCAGAGAAATGAAAATTTGTGTTTACCTTTTCAATTCTTTCAATGAAACGGTTAATTTTACCTTGTTAGTAACGTTGGTATTGGTGGATATATCTTAAAACGACAAAATTTTTGTAAAAATTTGAAAGAGAAAACACATTTGGAATCCAAATATTGGATCTCAGTTTGATTTGAACCGATACTGCATATTTGCATATTCTTATTGAACATGTACTGCTGGACAGAAAAATGAAAATAAAAACTCGACCAAGAAAAATCTAACTTTTCAACGTAGTAATAGAAATTTTAATAAAAAATTGAATATAAAATAAAAACCTTTTGAACCACAATGATGAAAATACGGAAAATAGTGTTATAAACGAGATTCTAACGTCTGTGAAAGTCTGAAGCATTGTCTTGTCTACTCGTGGAAAATATGAGGATGAAATGGCCAATTTGGAACTTTGGTCTATTCGCTTGCAAGTTTAGATCTGCTGAAACAAGGCTAAAATTTGTTTTTAACACTCAATGAGTACAAAACAAGGATAAAATTATGATAAATGTGTTCTTTAGAAGAAGAGGATATTTGTTGGTAAAACCTGTTAATTGATGAATTAAGAAAAATTGCTTTGTGAATCTGTTGAAGACAAAGTTCATCACAAAAGATGAAGATTATTGTGGGTGTGTGAGTATCTAGGGAGAATCAGAGTGTCACAATTAGACAAGAAGAAGAAGTGACGAATCCGAGATTAGAATCGTAAAGTTTGAGGGAACAATTATAGAACAGAGTTTGTAACCATTTTTATTCCTGATTTTGAAGATCAATCATTTTGAGTTCAAAACGGACTCAAGTTAAATGGGAAAGTACCATTTCACAGAAAGTAATAGTAAGGGGAAAAAACTTCCAAGATTTTATATTTTTACCTGTTTATTCGTTTATTGAAAGTTTTCGCTGTATATTGCTTTATAATTCATTGATACGATGAATTAATTATTAAGCTCAATTATGACGATGAACGGAAGTACTCGAATTGCTTGCATGAATATTTATGAAACTAAATAGTAAGTTTAAATCTTAATTTCTAATAGAGGAAAGCTTAAGTGAAACAAAGTTTAACCTTTAAGAAACATTAAATTTATTTGTCAGAATATATTTCTAAATCTAAAAGTGACTTATCATTAAAATTAATACTTTTTTATATAGTGGGTCTTGTCAAAGGGAAAAAACATTTTTTTGATTTGCCTATATACGAGGGCCATTCAATAAGTTCGCGAAAATGGTCTGTATTTCCGAACGGTTTTTGATCCAAACTACAATATTGGCATATGATATAGAGTCACTAGTTCTAATTAGAAAAAATACCAATTCACATTATCCGCCTGTTTCCTGGAACAGATACGATTTATTTAGTAAACCTGGTTTTGTGCCCACCGTCGAGTTTGGGATTATTTTGGAGATGAGTGAATATCTAGGACTGAAAATTTTTATGCGTACTCACCTCGTAGACACTTATCAAAATATATGTTGAAAATGTTCCAATTGGATCAACTTCCGGTTAATAAAATTTGACCAAATTTTTTATCATAAAAATTATAATCAAGTTTTAACTATATATTATTGTTCATCAAGCTTAATAATAATTTTTAGAAAAACGGAAGTGCTTGTTCCAAATGGAACTACCGGATCCCGACCAAAAAAATTAAAAAATAAGTCAAATTTTAAAACTGATATTACTATCGTGTTCAGACGAAAAAGGCACTGCGATTTGATACCAAGATTGTCTAGGATTGAATAAGAGATAGCTTAGATAAAGCATTGATAAGAAACCAAAAACGCATGTATAGCTGTTCAGTAAACAAAAGCGACTATTTTGACCAACTTAAAAAATGCTTTTTCACCACTAAATCTTATCAGATTTTTACTGTTATTTTTTTATATAGGATCTAGATTGCACACTGATCAATTTCTGAATTTAAAAATGCAAATTTCCCTAGAAAACCGGAAGTTCCATTTGGAAATGATATTTCCGGAAACGATCCAATTGGAACTTTTGAACACATAACTTGATAGGGGTGCTCGAGGTGAGTACCCATGAAAATTTTCAGCCCTAGAAATTCAGTCATCGCCGAGTTATTTCCAAACTCGACGGTGGGCACAAAACCAGGTTTACTAAATAAATCGTATCTGTTCCAGGAAACAGGCGGATAATGTGAATTGGTATTTTTTCTTATTAGAACTAGTGACTCTATATCATATGCCAATATGATAATTTAGATCAAAAACAGTAAGGAAATACAGACCATTTTCTCGAACTTATTGAATGGCCCTCGTAAACATAATTAAATTTTTACTATTCAAAATCTACGAAAATCTGTGAGTATCGAATTAAATTGTAAAAACAGATCATGTTATGATGTGCACCAAAATTAGAAAATTAGTACTTTAGCGTGAGGTGAACACGGATCTTGGGATCATTACGGGCAAAACACTGAATGAATGCAAATTGGTTAAGAAATGAAAAGTGCATCAAACCATGTGGCAAATTATTAAAATATAAGTTTAAAACAATTTTATCTCGTGAAATAAGGAGCATACTTAACCATTCAAATACTGCTTTAACTAAGAATCAATTAATGTTTAAATAATCTACAAATGAAATGTCAAGTTAAATACACTAACTGAATACATTCACCCGGAAGTACCAAAAAATAAATTTTATATGATAAGTTTAATGTTTTTTCAAAAGAACTAAATGGGCAAGTAAGATTCACATTTAAATTTTAAATAAATAAATTACAATTTAAAAACGAAGTGAAGCAAAAGACTCTTGCTTTTCTTAGTGTTTGAGACCTTTTGTGGAGAATGTGGAAGTCAGACACGTAAATTTCAGACGTCAAAAGAATAAAAATCAAATCATAAAACCATAAAATTTGTTCTATTTCAAAATTAAAATAACTACTTATGCTTATTAAATTTGAAAAGGATTTTCTACTTTTCAATACTTTGTATCTTTACTTTACTGAAACCTTTTATTTAAAATTGTGCAAAGGAAAATTGTACTGAGACAATTAAATTTCTTGTTTTGTTTCCATTTTTAATAAACTGCATTTCAAAGCACAATTTGTCGAAATATAATGAATTTTATTGTAAACCTTTTGAAAATAAAGACAAATTCGTATTTAAGTAATTTAAATTATGTAAAAACTATCAAAACTCTGCTTGTAAATTAGAAGTAAACCAACAAAACTACTTAAGCTACAGATATTTCCTTTATGTTGCACCAATTTCAAATTAATCGTGATTGTTCATGATACATGTAAATATTTATGCCATCGACAATAAATAAAACAGAAAAGCTGATATTTTCTTTCATGCAAAAACTGTTCTCAGTGCTTCAAGCTTTTCAGCGCCCTAGGTTATTAATTTAAAAAATTAAAATCAGATTCACTGTATGTTTCACAAAAATCGACATTCAAGAATGCTGTAAAATATAATAAGTTAAACCAACAGAAAACAAATACACGTTAATTGTCTTAGAAAAAATAATAATTTTACCTTTTAAAAAATTCAAGAATTTTGTCGATAATGTTTTATACATTGCAGTTCACATGATAAGAATTCGCGTTACTGTCGCTATCGAAACTGCTTTACCTGAAACAGAAACTACTTTTATTAGACTAAGAAATGTGTCAACAAGTGAAGTAAGGCATTTTGACAAGCAATTTTTAACCTTTTAAAAAGATGCACAAAATTGAAAAGAATATGAAATATTCAAATAAATCATGATAAAAAGACGTTTTTTCAGTTGAATTATGGTTGAAAATAGTAGAATATAAAAAGATATAATAATAAATGGTTATATTGTGACTCATTACAAAGTTTGAATTGCTTCAGTTGACCAGTTAATTGATCAGGAGTCCACTAAAACCAATCGATAGACAATCGTTAGTAATAACATTGAGATGAACCAAAATGAATCAAAGTGAGTGCAAGACTAATCCAGAGGCACACGATCACTACACACTTACCAACACTTTTGGTGATACAGAAAGTTGCTTCCATTGGTTCAACGTTCCCAGTCGATTGACTTGCGGTAGATGCACTCGAGATGATCGAGTACACAGGGACACTCATGTCGATGAAAAATAGTTGAGATCGTAATCCTAATATGTCAAGAATCAAATGAATTTTATTACCTTTATTAAACTTTAAAAGGTTAGAGTCAAAATACATTATTTGCAAATATAATTGATAAGAGTCAAACAACTACTCAATTTATCGTAATGAATTCGTCGATTTAGAACACTTTTGCACACTCGCTTTCAGTTTCACTTCAATCTTGTAACACTTCATCCGATTCCATTCCAAATCTAAACTGATTTAAAACCGATTCGTCTTAAAGCGTTCAATTTATATATAAAAATTAAGTAATGCAAAGGGCATTTTGAGTGTTTGTGACTTTTAATGAATCGTACTAAATATACTTGTGATAACCTAGATTGGTATAGAATATGTATTTGTGTAAACCTATTAATGTTTAATTAATTAAATTATTCAAGAGAACCCCGAAAAAGAAAAGAAATTATTTTTAAAACAATTTTGTCGATTGAACAATATTACATTCTGACATTCAAATACACTTTTGAATTAATCTATGTAAATTTAGATCGATTAAATGATTAATAATCAGAAACAAAAAATATTTTAATTTTTTGTAAGCAAAAACAAGTAAAATGTTTAAGTAATTTTATAGGAAGGTATTAACATAATTGGGTTTACGAAATAAGCGAGCAATTTTTTAAAATTCTATACCCGTACATTAAAAATTGAAAATTGATTAAAGCATGTTAGTTGAAGTCAATTATAAAATTTGAAAGCAACTTTCACCTTTAAAAAATTGAACACCAAGAATTTAAACAAAAAGTTAACATGAGAACTACTGCTACAGAGTTTAACTTATACGGCTAAAATTGATCTTCACTCGATTGATAAGTTTAATAAGATTGAATGCTTTGATATAGACATGCCTGGCATTGTATGCAAAATGACCTCTGATTAAATCATATTGAAATATTTTGAAATAATAAGGCAGAAATGAATAAATATGTTTACCTTTCCGATTAAATGGTATAATATTGTCCAGTGAGTAACCGTCGGTATTCGTGGAAAGGTTTTAAAGTTGACAAAATTATGAATTGTGATAATAAAATTGCAAGAGAACAACAGAGTTGGATCTCACAATGATTGCTATGTTGACCATTTAAACAAGAAATCGTTGGATCGTTCAAACCATGACTAACTGATAGCTTTATTGTAGATTTTTTAAATAACAATTTTTACCATTTATAAAACCATCAACTAAAAACATTTCAATAAAAAAATAGAAAGAAAAGAATGCAATGGAAATGAAAAATAAGATTAACCTTGAAAATTAAATCTTGTGGTTTGTAACTTTTCTTGTAAACTTTGCAAATACACAATAAAGATAAGATAAAAGATACTCTTGAAACTGACATTGATATTTTACAAAACAATACAAGAACATTTACAAACTTGTCCAATTAAATTTGAAATTCCATACCGAGCCAGATGTTTTGCAAAAAGGAATATTAATCAGTAGATTACAATTTGTAGTGGAAACCTTTGAAATGACAGTTGCGAAACTCATAATATTATCGTAGTACCAAAATGAGATTTTGTTTAATTAAAATATTTTACAATTTAGAAAAATTAAATTCCTTCAATTGATGCTTTAAAATATCCTCATACGTACATGGGTCCAACTTCACCGTATGCAGCACTAATGTCAATCTAATCGCTAAATTAATTTCTCTAAGTTCTAGGTCTAGCCTAAAAAATTCAAATATTTTAAATATTAAATAAATAAATTGTGAAGCACTAATGAGGGTTTTAATGAGGTTTTCAGGTGTTTGTGACCTTTAACAAAACATCTAAGGAGAATCCGATTATAATCTAGTGTTGAAAAAATGTACGCTTGATATTAGCGATAACTTTTAAAGATAAAATTTGTCAATGTTATTGATGAAATTAAGAAAGCACATATGAAGTAGTGAATTCTATTTATTTGAAGCTTGGATTGTGCCAGTCAGCTAAGCACAAACAATCTATTATTTGTTTTATTTTCTAAGTTAATATACTAGGTTTTACTGCAAGAAGACACAAGCGACGTTATCCGCAAATTCGTAGATTAAAATAATTTAATAAAATTTAGTTTTAGAAACTAAAATTTTCTAAAGTTTTTTATGAAAATAAAACATTTTGAATAATGGACGTGAAGAAAATATAGGAAAATAATGTGATAAACGGGATTCTGTGTTGAGTTGAAACAAACTCTGAAGGTCTGAGGAATGGACTTGTTTAATCGTGGTGAGAATATCAAATCGAAAATTGGGTCTTTTCGGTCTCTTCGATTGTAAGTTTAGGTTTTTTTAAACAACGATTAAGTCTCTGTTCAAAACACTCAATGAGTATAAAACAATCAGAATGTTAAAAGTTTGTTTTTAAAGGAAGAGGATAGGTTTGGTTATTAAAATGTGTCATCTTTCTTTATTTTAACCATTTATTAGAAGCATGAACAAGACATAAAAAAAAGTTTTAACGAATTCTCGAATATCTATGAGAAGCTAAGTATTGACTGAAATTTTATTAATAAAAGAAGAAAAGTTAGGTTAAAAATATACAATATTTTGAAATTGTGATAATTCGTCCGAATTATACACTCAATAAATCTGTTCTCAATTATAACCGCTGAAATGTCTCTGAAGTTAATTACTAAAAAATCAATTTAAGAATACTTTTTCAGCGTTAGTGAAAATGTGAGTTTGAGGGAATATTAATCAAAATTTAATGTAAATTTCTTAAATTGAAATAATATAACAAAGAAACTATGAAACCAGATTTAAAATAAAGAACCACACTGGAACAGAAGTGATGTGCGTTCTATAGAGGTAAAGTTGGAATTAACAAATGGTTAAGTTATGTTTACAGTACTCATCTTCATGTCATCGTAGAATGGAATACAGAATCAGCAAATTCGGCAACTGAAATCAAAATATTTTGAATAGATTCGAGAGTAAAAAACAATTGAAAACACTCGCAATAAAAAATAGAGCAATACAAATGGCCCAGACCATGGTGCCATTGTTGTACTCGGTTCTGGTGGATACTTTATGCTTGGATGCTTTGTCATTTCCCAGATAGTTTTAGTGATGAAAAAATCTTATAAGATTCAAATATTGTAACCTGTTTATTCGTTTACAGAAAGTTTGCTATGCTAATTTAGTCATCAATCAATTTATTGGAAAACAACAAACATAGAGTTGAATACAACTGCCCTCAGGCAGTTTGAACAGAATCATGAGTGGAAGACCCTGTTTATGAAATCCTTGATGTAGATTATGTTTTAAGAATAATTTTTACCTTTTATGATTACAACGAAGTTACTTTGAAAAGATAGAAAGACTGGAAAATAATAGAAAAGAAAGATTAACTTAAAATTCAAATATCTAAAAACATACATCATCTATGAACAAAAATTACAAACTTGTTCAATTTCCTGTGAAATGCTATAAAACTGAGCCACATGTTGTGCATAAATAAAAACGAATCAATAAATTACAATTTAAAGTGCAAACCTTTGGAATGTCATTATCTGAAGTCAATATAATGCCACGATCAAAGAATAACAAAAAGTATATGAAGGTAAGAGTCAATATGGACACATGGAAGAAAGTGGAAGTTGCGATTTGGTTGATGGCTAATGATCAATATACGAGTACTAACTCAATTTGTTAGATCGTTTAGTTCGATACAATAGTAACGCTGTATTATAACCGATAAAATATTTAATTTGACATTCAAAATTAGCTTGATTTCGAGATAATTTCGCGATGCCATGACTGACAATGAAACCGACAATGATATTGATTTCGTACAAAAAAAATAATAAATAAAACACAGAAACTTATTGGACAGTTTTATGTCAAATTTAATTAAATTACCGTTAATTGGGCGTATATTGCTCAGAAAATAATTAAACTTTCTCTTTTAGAGTTGTTATCTAGACATCAATCGATGCTATCCGCAAATTGGTAGACGTCACTTAATAATTTAATAACATTTAATTTTAGAAAAAACGCTTTTCTAAAATTGTTTTATAAAAATAAAACCTTTTGATTAATGGACGATGGGAAAAATACGGAATATAGTGTTATAAACAGGATTCTAACGTCTGTGTTAAGTTGAGACAAACTCTGAAGGTCTGAGGAATGATTTTGTTTAATCGTGGTTGGCATATGCTGAAATGGATTTGAAACTTGGGTCTTTTCGGTCTCTTCGGTTGTAAGTTTAGGTGTTTTTAAACAACGATTAAGTCTTTGTTCAAAACACCAAATGAGCACAAAACAAAAAATGAAAAGTTTGTTCTTTAGAGGAAGAGGATATTTGTAGGTAAAACCTGTTACATTGGTGATTCATTGATATCAAAGTTGATATAAAGCATTTGAAGTTCGCGGAAGGTAAAGATGATTGTCGGTGTGGGAGTATCTATGGAGTACCTGAGTATGTAAATTAGACAAAAAGTGACGAATCAGAGATGAGAATCAAAAAGTTTGAGGGAACCATTAAAGAACGATACAAAAGGTATACTAAATGTGTAGTGACAGTTAGTTGACATAGAAATATTGGCTGAAGAGTGGTTTGGACTTCAAATTGAAGCCTATGTTTTGAAAAATATCAACAATTTCAATTAAAAATAAAAACTTTAATTAAAAAAACAATAGAATCTTAGAAAAACATGAAATTAATTACCTTTTAAGAAGAAATTCCATGTCAGATTCCAACATGTTTGAAGTAACCGCAGTTCAATTACTCTCACACTCGGAAAGTGCACCTATACGTTAATGAATGTATTCATAAAAGTTTGTAGCCATTTTTATCCTTTCAATACCTAAATAAAAACATTTAAATAAAAACAATACATATTAAAGTCAACTGAACATAAGCCTAATAAAATGAAAAAAGTCATGAAGACGTGAAGGGAAGCATAACCTTTAAAGAAAGCGACGTAGAAGTGGCCCAACTTTAAATCGTGCGCACAGCAAGTGTCAGCATAAATTTAGAAAAGGTTAATTAATTTGTGTGACCTTTTATTGAATTTTATTGTTTTTAAACTATTTAAACTTATTTAAAATCAAACCAATCAGAAAACATGAAGTATTCTAACTATTCAAATATGAAGTTTACTAATGAGATTAAACATTTTTGGTTTTTGGGACCTTTAGTACGACAGTGTAATTGAGATCCATTGAAGTCGACAAAGTACAAATAGTTCTTAAAACATTGAAAAAATAGTTTATAAAATCTTTTAAGAAATTTTTAATTCAATCTGAACATTTGGTTAGAAGAGGAAAACATTTGATGATGCTAAATGATGCAGATGGAGCTAAAACGAGAGTCAAGAATAAGAGAAAGCCACAAAGAACCAAGTGTAGAGAAACATGAATAGCACTTTTGTAAAGGATAATGAAATGTTTGTTAGATATTATTTAAATTCTTTTAAAAATAATTTTTTACCATTTAAAAAGCAAATGTGCACGAAGTAGTAAACGAATTCAAAATAATTTAATAAAAATGAATTTAAAAATCAACGGATGGAAACAAATTTTTGAAATCTTTACCTTTTAAAATAATGTAAATGCACATATTCAAACGAAGAAAGACATTCAAGAAGGTCCATTCAAAAAATATAAACAACTAATAATATTTGTTGGAAGCGAGCATGTATTCTTATGTAAGGATTTCTTGCACGAAAGTCAAAACTTGTTTAATTTTTATCTTCGCCGATAGATGGCAGCAGGCGTTGCATTTCAAAATAGTATAGTTCTTTTATATACAATTATATACATTACTTTGAAAAGATTCTCAATTCTTCATTCGAATCAGTTCAATTCAAAAACTGTCGACACACATTTAATTTCAATTTTGATCGAATAAGTTGAATAAAAAAAGTTGAAAACAGGAGTTGAAACCAGGAATATGGACCAGGTTTTTATTGGTTTAAGCAAATCGACTCGTGACAGCGTAATTCACGGATAAATATTATTGTGAGTAGACAATTAGTAATTTATAAAATCGTTTTAAAAGCAAATAATCTTTACCTTTTGATTCGATTAAACAGTCAAAATTGATTTAAACTGACATGTAAACACGCCCATGTACTTCATTTGTTAGCTGGTTAATTTAACTTGTAATTTAAATTTGCAAGAATTTATTCTTTAAATTAAAAACATGAAATGTCAAGTAACATGAATTTTTTTATTAGTCTCAATAAGTGTTATCATAATGTTTTGCCATATTTACATTAAACAGAAGCTAGAATTTTGTTTAACCTTTTTGTAAATTGGTTTAATAAAAGACGAAACATTTATTGAACAAATAAATAAATACAAATAATGTTTCCTATGATCCTCTGAAATAAATAAGCAAATTCATTTTTAGCATAAAAACTTGAACCCGGAAGGACTCACTTTTTACAGAGACGTTTACACTTAATTGGGATGTTAAAATGTGTCATGTTTCTTTAATTTAACTATTTATTAGAAGAATGGACAAGACAGGAAAAAGTGTTAACGAAATCTTGAATACCTGTAAAAAACTAAGTATTGACTGAAATTTTATTAATAAAAGAAGAAAATGTAAGTTAACTACAGAATATTTTGAAATTGTGATAATTGGTCCGAATTATACACTCAATAAAGTTGTTCTCAATGATAACCGTTGAAATGTCTGCGAAGGCAATTGTCCAAATAATTATTAAAAATAGAAGACAAATATTTAAAATAAATATGAATATGAAAATAAATTTAAATATTTCGATTATTAAAATATCTAGTATTAAAAACTTTTGTAAAAAATCAAAGAATAATTCAATTATTATTAAAAACCTTTTAAAAAAGTCATCTCAAGATCGTAGTTATGTTTACAATACTCATCTTCATGTCATCCGCGCTGAAGGAAATACAGAAACAGCCAATTCCGTCACTGAAATCAAAATGTTTTGATTATGGTGGAAATCGGGAATTTGAACAAGTGTTTTGAGAAATAAAATATTGTTGTGAATCGAAAACTATTAATCTATAAAGTCGTTTTAAACAGTAATCAAACAGTAGTTACCCATTTTCAGATTCAATTAAATAAAAGATTATTTTTAATTAAGCTTTGTATTTATTTAAAGCTTAGAAAAACATGACGATTCATCAGTACAGAAATAACCTTTTAAGAAGTATCGCCAAGCTATTAGAAGAAAACAACTTTATTAAAAAAAATAGAGCGGTGCTGCCCACCTAAGATGGGTTGCCATGAGACACAGCATACTAATCAATCCATAAGGACAATTGCACACAAAATACAAACAAATTGGTTACAGAATAAAGATTATGCAAAATATAATAGATTTAAAGCTATGAGAACATTATGGTATAAACAAGTAGTGTTTTATCACATATAAAAGTCTATTCTTGTGAGTAAATGTGACTACGTACAATTTGAATAGAGTCTGCCAAAACCATTTCTGCAAGATCAGGCAAACGTTTCTTGTCGAGCTTGAATCGGTTGAAGAACTCAACCATTTCCTTACTCACGGCACCTCTGGCTCCAAACCAGAGTCCAATGACTTCATATTCACGTACTCCGTAGTGATGATAACGGACCCTCAAAGACGGGATGCAGCTTTCATAGATTTTCTTCTTTTCCTCGTCGGCCAGTGCACCAACGTCCTCGTTGGTCTCGAATCGAATGGTGGGGTCAATGATGTAGGCTTTGTTGGTGTTCTTCTCGAAGGCAACTATGTCAGCAAATCGTCTCGAGTTATCACCATCTTTACAGAACACCTCATCAACACAGGTGAATCCTTTTTCGGTCAACATGTCGGCGATTTCATGCTTGAGGGCGTGATGCCGTGCGGTTCGTCTCTTGCTGTTCCATTCACAACTTCCCAGTACATGGGGTAGGGTTTCGTTCTCTTTGTTGCATCTGCGACAAAGGCTATTTTGTGAGCTGTAACTGCGAGAGCCAAAGACGGTCTTCAGGTTAGCGTAGCCGACGTTAAGCTTGATTGCTTCGGTCCATTCTGAGTCTGAAAGACTTTTCTTGTTGACCATAAATTGGTTAGCTTTAGGAAAGACTTCAAAGTGCTTGACACCTATCCCGTGGCTGCGCTTCTTCTTCCATTCATCAAAATCCATTAACCTCAGATTAATCCGCATTATCCGAGAAGTGTCGCCTTCAACGTTGAGCTCAGCTTTGCATTTCTCCATCTCAGCCTTGCAATCGTACACCTTTTGGAAAAGAGCATCATCAACGGTGGACAAACGTTTTGAGATGGAGTAGTGTTGCAGGAGAACTTCCCATTCGGTCTTCACAAGACCAAGGCCGCGGAATTTTCTTGGGGCGTAGAACATGGGCGTTGTTGCGCTCCTGTTCAAGCCAATGATTCCGACGACAGTTCCCCTGATGGTTTTGTCTAGATCTTGCAGGAACTTTTTGGGAACTTTGGTCAACGGTGCAGTCTGAAGAGGATAGCACATCATTGGGAGGATGTACTGATTGATGATGTTGAGCTTCTGATCCTTGTTCAGTAACGCTGAGTTCTTCAGTTTGGTGAGTTTCTTTGTCATTTCGGAGAGAATCTGCGCACTGTCGAAAATAAGTTCACTATTGAAGTTGCAACCGAGATGCTTGATGGTTGTTCCTTCATCGATGCACTTGATTTGTGTTCCATCGGAAAGTGTCAGCTGGCCCGGGACAAGTTTGCCTTTCTTTATGTGAATAGCGGCACTCTTGAGAGGATTGACTCGAAGACCGATCATATCAAAGTGGCTTCTAGCTGCTTCGACAATCCTCGATGCGCCATTCACCGAACTGGAGAAGATTGCATTGTCGTCTGCAAAACCAGCCATGACAAGTGAGTCGTGTTCGCTGTCCAATTTGAAGCCATGTGCATTCGCAAAGTCGGATTCGCAGACATCCTGGTAGACAAATGTGGAGGCGATGTTGTAGAGCAATGGTGAGAGAGGACCCCCTTGCGGAACTGATTTCGCAATTTTGATTGGGTTCGACCGGTGCTTCATAGTTTGGATACGGACCGTGTTGCTGCCTAGTAAAGACATCACAAGCCGCTGAAGGTTTGGTGAGACCCCGATAGACGAAAGAGTTTTCTTGAGGTGATTGTGGCCAATCTGATCAAATGCCTTTGATAGGTCCAAGAATACAACAACGGCATTAGATTTTTCTAGCTTGGCCTTGCAGAGAGCCTTCTCGATGAGGTAGGTGTTCATGTGACAACCAGGTTTGTCAGTGAAGCCGCGTTGATTTTCATTGATGTCCACCTGTTCACGTAATTTCTTCTCGAGAACCTTTTCGATGATTCTCCGGATGACCGAGTAGATGGTGAGAGGTCGCCAATTTCCAATTTGATTCAAATCCCCCTCCTTGGGCAATAGGCTCATTCGCCCTTCACTGAGTCCAGATGGAACGGTGCCAGTAGCAAGCATGATCTCAATGATCTTTAAGATAATGTCACCTGCTCTCAGTTTTCGAAGAGTGTGGACCAAAACTTTGTCTGGACCTGGTGATGTGTCGAGACTGATGGCGTGGAGTGCTCGATTCACTTCCTCAATTGTGACGGTGATGTTTTCGCGTACATTGTTGGGCTGAGGATAGTTTCCGTCTTCGTCTTCAATGTCTTGGCGAGTACAGTGGTTGGGTGTCTCGAACACGTTCTTGAAGTGCTGCTCGAGTTTCTCAATTGGAATTGGACACGATTTGTCCGTGTTGGGTTCGCCATCTGCCATCACCAAGCGTACCGCCTTGCTCCTTTGGGTTTTGTAGAGTCGTTGACATTTCCTCCTTTTGGCATCACCACGACGACGTTGTCTAGCCTTTGTAGAGGCACGCTGAGGGTTTGATGAGCGGGCGTACTGGGTGTCCATCACTTGCTTTGCTCCTTGCTTCCTCAAGCGATGGAAGTGTTGTTCAGGGCTAATTTCGCCAATAATTCTGTCGCTGGCTTTGTCAAAGAATTTCTGCATTTCAGTGGTGATTTGATCGAAAGCATGATAGTCGAATTCATTGTTGTGCAGCTCGATGATGATTCGATCGTACATTTGCCTGAATTTGTTGGCTTCTGCTTCTAGATCTTTTTTCGGGTCGGTAACGGCAATGGTTGTTGTTGGGGGATTGGAATTAATAGTACACGTTCTTCGAGCACGTTGAGCATAATTTTCAGCTCGACGAGCGTTCGCAAGGTCGATGTGTGAGCCAAAATGTTTAGCAAGGCCTCTGTTTGTGGAAAAACTTGCTTTGCACTCATAACAAACGAAACCTTCAGGTGGTGGAGGTTGTTGTTCTGCAGCGCTGTTTTGTGATGGTGATGAGTTGGTGAGTGATGATGAAGGTTGAGTAGGTGGAGAAGTGGGGTTTTCTTGTGGCGCTTCGGGTTGAGAGGGTTCACCAGATATTTCTGGCTGTGAGGTAGATGGCGCATCAGATGGGGCATCGGCAAGAATTGCTTGCGATCCGAACGTTTCTGTCTGCCAGTTGTGATAATCTTCAGGGTGCGCTTTACCCATGTGAATATTTCGACCGATGTTGTTTTTGAAATCGGCTCGTTCACAGAAGAGGCATTTATTGTTGCCTGCGCTGTCGTCATCCATGATTATGCCGTGGTGTTGTTTCAGGGCGAACCACAGTCACAATCACAATGATTAAGTGGAGGGTTTAGAGGAGGTGCGATGAGTTGACGGTGAGATGGCATCAGTGTGGTGTTGATTTGGCGTCGATTTGGCGTTGGTGTAGATGTGTGTCGTTCTTATCAGTGGCTAGATGAGCTGATTTACGCACTCTCGTGGACTCGTCAAACACAGGCTGATGCACAGTAGGGAGATGGGGCAGATCACAAGTGATGAGGATGATGACAGGGTCCCAGGGTGGGAGTGCCTGGTGTCTGGTTCACGGATGGAATCCAAGACAAGGGGTCTAGTGTTGTTCACTGGCTGAAGGCTGTATGCAAAAATATGCTTAACTATAAACCTGGAACGAATAAAAAGACAAACTTTTAATTGACTTAATAAATTGTAAATTCTTAAATGCACAACAGAGAAAAATAACTGTTTTAAACACACTCATGTACTTCATTTGTTGATTGTTTAATGTGAATTAACAAAAATATGTGTTTTAATAAAGTTTTAAAATAAATAAGTTGGAAATTATATAAACCATGGTCATTGTCGACCAAAAACTTTGTAAAAACATTATTAATTTAAAAATAAAATAAATTTTGATTAAAGTTTTAATCTCTTATATTCTTATATATTAAAATCCCAATGTAACGCTCAACAAAAACTTATTCAGCCAAAAGTACTTGACGTAATGTCATGAAAAATTTTTACCAGACTAATTCGACCACAAGGTATCTGGGATAAATAGAATCGATTCGATCCAGCAAAAAACTGGATTCTGGAATTTTGGATTTTTGGATTCATGAACTGAAAAAATACTGTTGGATTCATCGTGAAAATCTAGGAACATTGATATATCATGTACTCAATACAAAAATGTGTCCTTGGTACCGAAAAAATCATTTGAAGATTCCGGCCAACAGGCAAGCACAGAGCGTGTTTGTGTGTTCGTGTTGAAGAGTGTGTCATTTAGTACAGTGAAGGGTAGGGCGCAGATGGACAGACATCCGCGCTCACCGCACACAGTCAGCTGTTGTTTTTCTTTCGCTTCCAGCAGCCCCACATCACGTTCACATGACATACTCTCCCACCTCGCATTCTGGGTCTCCTTTCACATCTGCACGTGTTTTGGTATGTCTTCTCTTCATCATCATTATCACCTCTACTTCATCTCTGAAATCAACTACAGGTACTTCAAGTACGATGTCTGTATGGATGTGTGTATGAACCGAAAACATTTTCAAGCTCAATCGGTATGTATTTCGTACATTATTTTGTTGTGCTAATTTCTAATTTGCTTTTATTTTATTTACTAGAGTCAATCTGTTATTGATTTCGAAACCGATTATCAAGCTTAGTGTCCGGGGAGCATCTTGACATTGTGAGTGCGTTGATCTTTTGGTGGTCCTAAATCAACAACAAGCAACAAGGCCTGATCGTGAAATTGTGATTTGTTGTAAGCGCATGGTTTGTTCATATGATTCTACAAATTCCTTGATTACCGTTTGCAATGTTTTTATAATTGGCGGGATTAACTTTTCTCTGTACAACCTGACCACATTGTGAGAGTTTCACAAGTTTTTTTCGATTATGAATATGGTTTCTGTGGTTATATGGACAAGGATGGCAGAACTGCTGTGGAAGTCTATCAGAGGAGAGTGAATCTTCAAATTCAACTTTTCCTGTTTCAACAACTCATTAGGCATTGTTACACTGCCATCAGGCCTAACCGACCACGTTGAATTAGATCGTAATCGTTATCAAGACTGGTCCATTTATCGTCTCTACTTTATCTCACTGTGGACACCATCATCATGACACGAGGACACGAAGATGTCAACGTCTGTGTTGCTCTCATCTACCTGAGCCAGATGAACTTCTAAATCATTAGATAAGGAAAGCAGAACTTACTTTTACAGTGCATTGAATGGCGAGTTCATCTTCAACGTTCCGTTCTAATTTCTCACATAAAGTGAATCCCTTTAATGAAGCGATGCAGATTTCAATAATATGTGATAATTGGTCATCCCCTCTCCCACCTTCCCAATTTAGCAAATAAGGTTTGTTTGTTTCCGAAATATCTATCTTTTCAAGATTTGAATTCCAATTAAAGTATTTTGAAATCCTGAATTTGTCTGTTATTTGAATTAATTGACACTTTTATTCTTCAAATCTCTGAACAAAAGGGGTTTTTACAAGAAAACGTTCGCGCAGCGACAATTCCCATCGTGACCTGTCACGAGGGAATTGAGTTTTCTTGTAAACAATAGAAAACCAGTAAAAATGTTAAAACTGACTGAATTTATTCTAATTGATCACTTAATAGAGCTATTCTTAATAATTGAATCACCAGTTAGAATTCACTAATGCAGTACCACTTTAAAATACATGAATTCACAAAATTAAAATTTTACCTTTAAATTACAGTTGAATGGTTCGATTTAGTTTTATTAGAGTAGTTAGTTGTAAAGGTGTGTTTTATTAGAAGAGGAATCAATTTTAAAGAATCAATTATTGTTTAAATAACCTTTTGAAATGCCAAGTTAAGAACATGAGCCGAATTCATTCATCCTGAAGTACTAAAGAAATAAATTTCGTTTTAAAAAATATACCTACAAATTTTCCATAAATTTGTTTGAGAAGTATTAGTGATAGCCTGGATATAAAAGATTATTCATTTAATTTAAAAAAATTAAAAATTACCAATTAGAATTACTCTTAAATAGTATGACATAACAAGGGCTCTTTACAATTTAATATTTCAACTAAAGATTTAATAAAAGATATTAATTTAAATTTAAATTTTCATTTTTAATTTAAAAACATGACTAAGAATTAAGAAACCGATTTTAAGCTACACAAGTTTGAGAACTCATTTTAATGTTTTAAATTAAAAAATTCACAAGAAACTTTTAAGAAATGAAACCAATTGCTATTGCTAAAATGTCTTAACGATTGGTCTATCTTTATTGTAAACAAAAGTAAAATAAATTAAAACTCAGCAGTTAAAACAAACGAACACTAGACTCAAATGATCATGAGTGAACATGTAACTTTTAAATGAAAAACTAAATTAAAATGATTCTTTCCCGACAGATGGCAGAGCAGGAGCTTAAAATCATTTAATAAAATGAAAATTCAATCGACCCAATGAAATATTGACTTTACTTTTTACCGACAAAACCTCCCAAATAAATATACGAAAATACTTTTGTTAAATATTTTATTAATTAAAATCAGATTAAACAAAATGAAGAGAGATATGTTTGATAAATAAGATAAGATGATAACTAAATAGATTTATGAGATACATTAAATATTGAATAATAAATATCATATAATAATCATTGCTTGGTATATTACGAATGTATTTATCAGAAAGACTAGTGACACGTGCATTACGGTTATTATTATTATTATTGAAATGTGTAATAGATAACAGATAGATTGATGCAATGTACAGGTTACGACATTTATGAATGAAGTGATTTGTATATAAATAAATGCGTCATCTATTTATATATTGTATAATTCACAAGATGAGATTGGTTATTGGTTGTGTGTAGATAGATAGATAAGATCTAGTGATGATGATGATGATGAATATGGCGCGCCATCTAGTGGTGAATGTATTCTCTATAATTCGCTTGTATGAGATGAACAGTAGTACTTTTTGTGGGCGAGATATGAATTGCGGTAAGTAAACGAGATATTGCACGAGGTGCAGAATTTGTTCTCGAGATCAGAATCGTGGATATTGTTATTGTTGTTGTTGTTATTGGTAGCGCTGTTTGTGGATGGTCCACTTGTGTCCTCGGATCCTTCAGCATCCGTTTTACTAGGACAGGGACTTGCGGTTCCATTGAGTCGAATTGGTGATTTACTCGATTCCTCACATTTGATTGAGACCATTTCCGAGGGGTCAATGTCGGACGAGTTGAAGTGATCCCCAGCGGAGGATGAGGTTCCATCCCCAACACCAACGCCACCTAGCATCAGTTCCTTTGCGAATGCTTGCTGTTGCAGTGCTAGGGTCGCAGCCAACTGGGCACTGGCAATGTCTTTGTGCACCAATTTGATGTGTCTAATGACATTTCCCTTGTAATTGGAAGTGTATCGACAGAATTGACATGTATGATTCTGTGCAGCCAGGGCCTCGGGTGTCATCTGAGCATTGGCCAACATTTGAGCATTGTTCAACTTGGCCACCAGGTCCGCATGATTGTCATTGTACTTGGACAGGGCTTTGCGTTGCTGTTCGAGCAACTGTTCCTGTGCATCCGCAGCAACCAAACTGCTTCGTCTTCGTTGTCGATTGCTCAGATGAAGATGCGATCCACGACCACGTCCACTGCTCGGTTCGGGTAGATCTGTGTTCTGTACAATGAATTCCTCCTCATAGGCACCGGATGCGGCCAACTGTTCCGAGTGCACACGAACATGAGTTCGCATTCCTCGCATCGTGTGTCCCTTGTAGCCACAAATGGTGCACTTGTAAGTCTGCAGGGAAGAAGTGGTGGGCGTAGTGCCAGTTCCGGTCTTGTTGGTGCGTTGTTGTTGTTGCTGCTGTTCCTCCTGTGCACTCTTGTCAGGTGGTCGTAGATCGGCTGAGCAGACATGTGCGGCCAGTGTTTCCGCACTAACATACGTAGCCTTACATTTGGAACAATTGAAATCACCAATCATAGGTGGCGCCAGGTGGTTCAAATGATTCTTTCCTGTGACTGCAGCCTGGGCAGCAGCAGTGATCAGTGCCAAATGTTGAGACAACGAACCGGGCGAGGTAAAGTCCAATCCAGACAGATCAGCACCCTGAAGATGTGCAGCAGCAGCTAGAATCTGTTGGGGCAGTCAGTAGTGGGGGTGGTAGCACTGTTGGACTTGTGCTTGGGTGTGGATTCTGTTGACCAGGCGATGTAGAAGCACCCGGATTCGGTACTTGTGTGTTCATTGCAGCCGAACTGGATCGCTTCAAGCAGTAATATGTCTGGTGAGCCTGTAGATTATCGTACGATGTGAACTTGATTCCACATGCAGCACAGTAGTACTGGAAGATGGTGGCTGATGCAGATTGGGAGGAGGTTGACTTGGGCGAAGCCATCGAGACAGCACCAGGACTCACTGAAGCAGACTCTCGCATCATACTCGGCGATGTGGACAGTCGAAGTTCGTCGGTCACTTTGGGTGATCGCAGGTCACTTGTGCGACTGTACTTTGATGCACCAGGACTCAGCAGAGATGGAGATGCAGCTGAAGATGCACTCGAATGGGCAGAGGTTGGTCGTGCAATGGTGAGCGTTTGTGGTGTTGCACCATTCTGAGAACCACTCGAGGGCACCACTGGTACTGGTGAGTGGTTGTTCGAGTCGGCACTCGATCCACTGGTTCGCCTCGAGGCACAGTACAACTCCTTGTGCACCAAATAGTTTTCGTGTTTGTAGAAGACAATGTTGCACTCGACACAACGAGAATTGCCTTGTTTTACGACAACATCCACTTGAGGCGATACTGAGGGTACAGTTGATGGACCGGAAGCTTGTCCTTGACCAGTCTGTCCCGAATTAGGTCCACCGGATGCACCAGAAATCGCACTCATCGCAAAAGCCAAATACTGAGCAAATGTTGGATTCTCCCGTGCGAGCACATTGATCGCCGCCAACTGATCAGCAATGCCCGTCTGGGTGTTGTTGGTTGGGTTCAGTCCACCCAGTCCCGGAAATAGCAAACTCGAAGCGAGCTGATCCACAGCGGAACCGCCCTGCTGTTGCTGTTGAAGTGACTGCAACTGGGCAAATTTCTGCATGAAATTGTTCAAACTGTCCTGCAGGGCCGAGTCCGATTGGGCCTCTTTCTTGGCGGCCATTTTCGCGGCCAGTGCCTGCAGTTCCAGCGCACCCAAACCAGCAAAACTAGAAGCTGCAGCCGCAGCGGCTGCGATCGAATCATCTTTGGAACGTTTTGGAACTTTGGAAGGTAGAGCAGAACCACTGGACAGATCCAAGGGCTGATCGGTTTCCTGTTCCGCTTGTTGTTGCTTCTGTTGGTCCTCGGTTGATTGGCGACGCTTTTTGCCTATTTGAGGAAAAACAGATTAGATTTGTTCATACAAAAAAACATTTGTAGACTTACAAATTGACTTTGACTCAGTACTATTGTTCAATTCACTATTGATCAGCGAATTGATCAATGCAGAAGTGGTCTGATGGTGTTGCTGTTGTTGTTGCTGCTGCTGTGGTGATGGTTGAGGCGAAACGGAACTTGCAAGTCCTGCAGTCTGACCCGTTGAGTTATTAAGTAAGTGCTGAGATAGATTGGAGAATGTTGTAATGAATGGCATTTGATTGCGAGGACTCGACTGATTGGTCGACGAATGATTCGAAGCAGTGGAATGACTCGAAGAGGAGGGACTCGAGGACGACAGCGAATTGGCCACATGATCATTGCTCGACAGTTGGGGCATTCCATTCGGGAAAATGATTGGCGCATTGGATTTGTTGGAAAAGTTTGATCCAAAGTTGGTCGAATTGGGATTGATTGAACTCGTGTTCGACATTGGAACCAGTGAATTGGTCGAAGGATTGAAGATGAACGGGAGAAGAATCAAAGGATTGGTTGAGATGGCAATGTAAATTGGTTCAGTCGACGAGTTGTTCGCAGAAGAATTGGAAAGATTCTCATGATTTGGAAATACAAGATTGGGAAACAGTGCAGCCAGGTCCGACTCTTTCAGACCCTCAGGACTGGTCCAGGAGGAAGAGTTGGAACGCTTTCGTGTTGACAGTGAACCAGAACTGTGCGAAAGATTTGGCGAACTCGAGTTCGATGCGAGGCTCAATGGAGGCGGAGACATGTTGTGGTTGAGATTATGACGAGCGTGTGACAACTGATGCTGCTGTTGCTGATGATGATGATGACCAGAAGAATTGTGATGAATATTATGGTGACTATTGCGATGATGATGATGATGCGACACCTTGCGACCAAGATGAGAAGTTTGATGGGGAAGATTATCGTGACAAGTCATGTTGGTCTGATTTTGATTATTGCTGTTTGATGCAACTGTTGAGACAATCGATGGATTGACAATCGAATTGGCTGAAGAAGAGGATGAAGAGGATACAGGAGGAATCGAGGTTGGATTATGACGACCAGAACAGTACAATTCCTTATGGACCTTTAAGAAGGAGAAGAGAAAAAGAAAGACGATTAACGATCCGTTCGGTACAAAGTGGTGTCGAGTAATGAACGCATAGTCACTCGCTCAGTACACTCACAGAAAGAAAGAAAAAACCCAAACCCAAACCTAAAAGCAGCAAATTGACCAAAATGTAATCGCACTGCGATCGCGGGCGCTCATCAAATAAGATTCCGTCTACACGACTCACTCACTCACTCACTCACTCGTACTCTACACTGCACCACTACACTGATCAAAGTGGTAATGTGATAAGTGATCAAATGAGTGAGTGAGCGAAAGTGAAGCACAACTGATAAGATGAGTGTACTGATGTGAACTGACTGTGATGACTGTGACTATTGTCAACTGATACTTGGCTGATGATGATAAGGAGGACAGGGGAAATAGACAAAGGAGAGGAAAAGGGGTGCACACAAAAGAGGGATAACAATTGGGTAAACATAATAACAACACAAGTTCCTGCAGTACGAGAATCCATTCATAGACACAGTAACTAATAAGTGAAACTTTAATGGTTACCTAGTATCGATTGATCCGATTGAACCAATAAAACCGTAGAAGTGAAATGTCGAAATCATGTTCAAATTCTAACCAAAAACAATCGATTGGTCTTATGGTTATGAGAGGATTAACCACTAAAACGGAACTGAGCTTTATTATTGAGAAATCGTGCATGCATCATACAATCACACTACAATCATACGTAATATGCCAAATATTTAATTAATTGACTGATGAGGACAATGATTGTACAGACAGTGTGATTGCAGTACGATGATAGGACAAATGATATGATGATAACAACCGTGCGCGCATGATTGAATCAAACACAATTGAACAATGAAGTGTTTGAACAACAAGAAAGGATTACCCCCATTGAGAAAGCAACCAACCAATAACCATCATGTAACAATCATCATGACAAACAAATGACATATCATGTTCAATCATCACACAAAGCATTGATCAAACATATCACATATCATCATAATCACATGTTGTAGTATTTGAACGCATTCTGTATAAGCATCCATGTCCGAAACCGAGTCCACATGTGATCACAAGTCTATGATAAGCAATTGTGATGATTGTCGTTGATTGTGAGCGCTCTATTGATTGTATTGATTAATCATTGATGGTGGTTGGTTTTGGGTTTTGGTGGTTGGGCAAATTTGATAATATACATTGATGATAAGGTCACACAAGGGGATTATGTGATTGATGCGATTGATTATGAGAGTTTTGACAAACAAGTGCTGATGGGAACTGGTTGCTGTCGATCTCACCCTGTCTCTAAAGCCTCTAATATCGATTCGATCACTCAATAGACACAATCAATTGAGCCTTATCAACGCAAACTCACAACGTCCTCGTCAATACGTTTTAGGTGCAGCAGGTCCGCAAAGACACCAAAGAGCACTTATTAGTATAACAAATCGTACAATAGCAACTCTCAACAAACATCACTTTACCCGTACACTATATTAGATTATTAACCCTACAACTTTTGTTAAGACGTTCGTGTCACATTTTTACTCGTAATCATAAACAACAACTCAAATTGCAACTAATCACTATAAGAAAAGTGAATTAACGTGAATTGAGGCGCGCTTGCTCGATCAAACCCCCAACTAGAAAACTTATCAATGGACTCTGAGATGTATTGCACTGTCTAGGATGTGTGCCCGATCAACGATAACGAATGCGCCAAGAATTTGGCACAAGGGTGATGGGGACTTTGAGTTTGAGTTTGCGTTTGAGTTGAGACATCATCGTCATCGCATCGTATCACTGATGATGATGGCATGAACGCATTGATGGCGATGTTGATGAGACACACTGATGATTGCTATCACGAGATTAGCTTGGGCTTGATTGTTTTATTATTTTATATATTATAAGATCTACGTTCTACAGACCGAGGACAGTCACACAGGTGAGATTGAGGTTGATTGAGGCATAAAGATTGAGGTATGAGATGGGTTGAGGGCTCGATTGGGTTCGATCAAATTTGGCTCTTGCAAAAAGTATATTTATAAATTGACTAAAAATTTTACACATTAGCAAGAGTTATATAGATTGGTTCCTAAGTTAGGACTTTTAATTAGGACCTTAAATCAAAACCTCGAGTAAGGACCTTAAATCTGGACCTTAAATTTGAACCTTAAATTTGAACCTTAAATCAGAACCTTAAATCAGAACCTTAAATCAGAACCTTAAATCAGAACCTTAAATCAGAACCTAAATTCTGAAATATTTCAAAACCAACAACAGGATTAGTCATGATTTAACCTATTTTATCACATCGCAACTACTTTCTACCCAATCTCTTTATTCCAATTAAATCCAATTAAACACAGATTCCTACACCAGATTTTTTTAACGAATCAAGCAACGGATCCAACAAATTGAATTCAAGGAATTTGAACTCAGATTTGCACTTGAGCCCCAATACAAACAGAAAAAACCCCAAAAGTCATAAAGCCCGCCTGTGTCATATGTTCCTAACGAACCTTATGATTTATTATGTTCCATCATCACATAAACCAATCAAGGTATATATATTTTGGTTCACTTCACCGCACACTCATCAATATGCATTATGAGTGTCTTATCAAGTCTAGTGCCTTATCAGCCAACCATCCCAAAGTGTACACGTATTGTGTCGATTGTTATCGCGTGTGTGTGTGCAATGAGCGACAGCATCATTTGTGGTGTAATCATCACACTTTGGTTGCTTTTTGATTGTAACAATTTTGTATGTTGTGCATTGATAAGTGCGCGCGTATGCCTAAGTGGATGTTGATGATGATGCAGCAAGACGATCATGATGATAAGGCACAGGACTTTTGTTGTGTTGCATACGTCTCATGAGATATTATTAGAACACAGACTTTTACGGTCAGGGGAAGTGTGTACAGCTCACTCACACTACTATTCACCCAATCGTACTCACTTTTATGAATGGGTTCTTTTGGGGGTGCTACGCGTCATGGGAACTTAGTACTTGAAAGCAACTTGTGTCCCGATAAGATGATATATCCGCGTATATTGATGATCGACCCCAAATCTTATCAAACTTGACTTGATAGTATTGTATCAATAATAATATATAAGTTATAATGTATGTAATCGGAATTCGGAAATATGATTTGATTGTGTCGAGAGAGCAGTAAATGAGGATATTACTACAAACACTTGTGATCACCATGCAGTGGATAGGTGACCAAAGATTGGGGCCGTACAAAAAGTACTGCTACTTTCCCCCCTTCTACAAACTCTCAACTGTAGCCAAAAATGAATCCAAAATAGACAAACAAAATCTACTAATCATGATCGTAGACAAATATCGTCAAAATAGGAGGAAAAGAGGCCATCGACAAAGCCCAACAAGAGCATATGACTTGTTTGTTAGGGAAAAACGTGTGATGTGTCGCAAACGAGACGTCGAGACCAGAGACACATGATATATTAATGATCAGTAGAGGGTAAACATAAAGTTTCAAAAAATAATAAAATGTACAGTAAAAGTAACGACATTTTTGAATGAGAGTTGAGAAACTTTTTGAGCTAACCAAATACAATTCAACCCAATTTGATTCGATTCGATTCAGCATTATGATATATTATTAATTATACAATCATCATCAACATGCCGACAAATATGGTCTAATAATGATGATATAATAATACCTAATAAATGTAACGGTAAAATAACGTCTGGGGGTAGGCATCATCGTCTGGGTGGGGGGCGGCAACGCACCCACGAGTATCCAACAAACAACAGTAAATGGAATGTTATGACATATGTATAGCATAACAGTTATATGATTGTTTTTTATTTGTGAGATGTATGGCTTGCCTTGTTTGGTATAAATGACATAAAGATTTGTAAAGATATATAACAAGTAAAGTTCCATGCGATACGAAAGGATGTGCGAGTGTGATGTGCTCGTACATCGAGTCTGGGGCGCTAATTAGAGATTTCATTGTGATAATTAGTGAGTGAATGTATGCGTGTGCAATGATGCTCTACTATATGCTCTATCATTGCTTATCATGGTTTTAAACATTTTACAACACTTTTCAATGGAAATGTTACTTGTAAAAGTCAAGTGCGACTGTATAACATCATGATACATAACGGAAAGCATACTGTCTCGTCTTGTGTCATTATTGGGTCTAATTGCGCTAGCTAATTTCTATGTATGCAGTCATAATAAAACAAAACACATCTACTGATGACATAAAGGATGTGCCATCTTAAGTTATATACAATTGTTAGACAGTTGTACAATTATGGCTAAAAATGGATAATTTATCATGTAACAAAAAAAATACTAGTGGAGACATCGGGTGGATTATTCTTTTAACTAATGACTTTTTCAATTCAAAAATTCATATGATTTGAACTCGTGATAAGTAAAGACAGCACCTTAAGTAAGTAAGTAATGACCTTAAATCAGGACATTAAATCTAAATCTTGAATCAACCTTTCAATTCAAAATATCTATTCAGTACATTAGATCAAAATCATAAAAACCATAAATCAGGACTTTAATTCGGAACCTAAAATCAAGACCTAAAATCAAAACCTAAATCACAACAAGAGCATGAAGAAAGAGTTAACTTGTATTTTTAAAATCTACTGAATAATTCAACACACGCAAATCAAACACAATCAAAATCTTATCTCAATTCAAAACTCAATTAAACCTCAATCTCAATTAAGTTAAATTAATTACAAAATTGCCCGAATGATTGACAATCGTCAAGTAGAATCCAATCACAATCATCATCCCCATCATCATCATCATCATCAATCTGTATCAATTACCGCGATCAACACTTGCAATACTGCTCGACACAATCAATTAGCACAGAAACCAATTAAGGCCTTTGTCTTTTCTGCACTCTACAATCCATAGTAAATCAATGGTCAATCAATAATTAAGATAATCGAAGTGAATCGAGAGAGGACAATCAATCAATGGATCGATCACATCATCACGATCAATTGCAATAATACTAATACTAATAATTGTCCAGTGTGGTTGGTTGTATTGTGTCCATCCGGGTTAACGACGCAGTGCCACTAATGAACTCACTAATGCAATAATGCAATCATCATCCCAATAACAGTAAATTCCACAAATTCCATTCGATTATTACACTACAATACTAGCAATTGAGAATGTATTACACTAGCACACACACAAGTTCCGTTTAGCCATTAGCACCATTGACTGGCAAGTCTTATCAACCACCGCAACCCTTAAAGCACACTCGGCAACACTAATCGTAATGCTACTTATGTAAGAAAAGGTAAAACTCAAATATTAAAGTGTATCTAAGTGGAATCCGTACACAAAGAGAGGACTTACAATCATACGCACAATGATACATTCAATCATACCGATGATGATGACTAATCGACATTAACGATTATGTGCCAATATGTATGCGACAATCAGTGATAATCAATGAAATCAACTAAACTGTGCCATACTGTGAGTAAAGTATGATGATTGCAATGACGATCGTAATCAGTCAGTCAAAACAGGCACACAAAACGACCGACCGACCGCAACCAAAGGACCAATCAAACAGGCAACCAACAGCAAATCAACCTAAAGAACACTCAGTCGAGGTACAAAATGGTCGGTTGGTTGCTTAAAGAGCTCGATAGCTTGAGAAAAACAAACTGTCCATACAAGTGGTCCTGGATGATTGCAGTTTGTGATATTAATATGAGATTAGTTCATTTGATTTCTTAAGCATAAAATCATTTCTCAAATAAGCACACAAAAGTCCTAAAAGCATCCGCGACTCTTATTTACGCAGATTAGTACCCAAAAGTATCAAATAACCAGAAAATAAGTTCTTGTACATCTCAGCAAAAATTAAAACTAAATCCGATACGATGCAATACACAGATTGGCTGTTCAATTACCAGGACGTGAAAGTGGTGTATGCTCACTCGCACCTAGATGCCTATCTCGACATATCGATTGTATTGCCTGATTGAGCTTCATGCCATAACGAACAAACATCCTATCACTCAGCACCCACTCACAATTTCGTACGAAAACGGAACACATCATCACCATCCAACACAACTCAACACAACATCAAAACAACAAGTCAATCCGTGCAATGACTCAGTAATGCACAAGTTGTGCAGTATGCAATACTCAACATTCCTAAGAATCTATTCACTATCATCAGGATTGTGTGTGTTCTGATCTTATCACAAGATATTTCAAGTATTTCCAAACAAGTTGATCAGGATTTGACATTGTGAATCCGTACAAAAAAGAGTCAACTCAAGTACGCATAATAATAAGTCTAACTAAAAAATGGAAAGAAACAACAAAACTATTCAGGATATATATAGTTTCACTTTTGAGCCTTCACTTTGACACACACTGATAAGACACAAAAAGGGTTTCACTGTGCTGATAGAGATACACTAGGATATATGATCATTATAGATTTAATTCAATTGTAAATTCAAGTGCGCAAACATGACCTTAAGGATATAATGTCAGGGTTCTTAAGTTATGACTTTACGTAAAAACCTTAAATCAGAACCTAAAATCAGAACCTAAATTCAGAACCTTAAATCAAAAATCCCAAAACCAAAATTTTCCCAAAAATTAATAATGCAACAAAACTATCCAAAATCTCTGCAAATAACTTTCCCAGAAACAATTTTAGTACAAACGAACTGTTAGCAAAAAAACAACAAAAATTTTCCATCTTTCATTATCAAATTGATCACATCGTTGATATGTCAAACTCATACACTACGAACGTCATCATAAGGTCGATAAAATCGATGTCATTTAATTAATAATGTAAATTCAAATGATTTTTTTTGCAAATATGCTAAACTGGAACGCAATGCACTGAGCGCTTATCAAGATCTGGCATGTTGATAATAAGTTTCAAATGTAAAATCGAAATGAAATTGAAATTGTGAGTGCAATCGATCGAGGATCTATTAGAGGTCCGAATCACAGTAGATATAATAAAAAAAAGTCATACCACTATTAACTAATAATAACTAAATGGTATGACTCTTGACTGTTGTTGATAAGATGATCGCTAATCGAACTTATCAATCGAGACAGTGACAAGTTCAAGGCATGTTCAACAAGTGTTCGCACAATCGTGACAAGACTGCTACAAATTAGCAAAAGAACTAAACTTGTCAAATGCAACTGTTCTGTTATAGACTCGATCACACTTATCATAATAATCTTATCATCAAACCAGACTTACCTTGAAAGTTTTGGCAGAGATGAATTGAATATTGCACGAAGAACAGAAGCGCTGCTGTGGATCGTTCAGCTGGGGCACTGCATTTGTGGATGGTCCCGGTTGTTGGTTGTTGTTTTGGTTATTACTAGTGTTTTTGGATTCGAGAATGCTGTCGTTTTGAAAGTCACCGTTCAGTTGTTTAAGTAGAATTGCCTGGATTAAGCGTTTTTTGCTTTCGTCCAAAAGATCTGAGGTTGATGCAGAAGTGTTGTTGGAACCGCCATTTTGTTGATTTTGCGCAGCCGCAAACGCTGCCGCTGCTGCAGCCGTAAATGCAGCTAATTGAGATTGATTTTGACTTTGATGAGGTGCTGATTGAGCATCGTTGTACTGTTGTTGTTGATTATTACGATGATGATGGTTATTAGTGTTACGATTGTGAAGCTCATCGGTAGGTGACGAATTGGAAATTGCCGAATTGGAGAAGATCTTACGAAAGTAATCGACGGTGCTCGATGAGTCAAAGGATGCCGCATTACCGACAAAGAGATTCGATTGGTGCATTTTGTGGTTGTCGTGATGTTGATTATTCTTGTGATGCTGCTGCTGCTGTTGTTGCTTGAGCATTGACAAGATCAATTGTTTGTGTCTATCACTGTTCATCATTTGATCATTCTGGTTGTTCTCCTCCTCCTCCTCATCATCATCGAACTCTTCTTTCAGTTCCACTTTCATTCGTTTCAGCACTTCAGTTGGATCAAAGTCCTGATCATTGTTCATCATTTCATCCTCGTCGTCCATTGAAGTTTCATTTGGAACGCTCCTTTCAAGATGATGATCCTTTTCAACGACATCCACTTCAACATCCTCTTCATCTTCATTATCGTCTTCCATGGTCTTTTCATCATCATCATCATCTACCTCAATCTTGACTTCATCTTCAATATTATCTTTCAAATTCTGTTTCAAATTCTCAAGTTCTTCAACATCATCATTATCGCCTTCCTCATCTTGGTTATCACTCAGTGGGGATGACTCTGTCTTATCATCATCATCTTCATCTTCAACTATTTCATCGTTATCAACAGAAGCATTATTATTGTCACCACTTCGTGATTCGAGATCATTGGACTGATTATGATTAGTATTGACTGAGGTTGAGGTCGAAGTTGGAGATGTGAGATTCAAGATGGACGAGACCATTTCGATGTCATCGGTGTTCTTTGATTTTGGTGTGACAGGCGAAGTCGATGAAGATTCAATCACTGAACAGTTGGACACGATCGGTGAGGACTGCTTCGACACTAATGAAGAATGTTCAATGTTCATTGATGTACTTTGATCATGTTGCTCGTCGTCCTCTTCAACATCATCACGATGATGATGATGACGGTTATGATGGACACTAATGTCACCTGTCGTTTTTGTCACCGAATTGTTGTTTTTGTTGTTGATGTTGATGTTTTGTTGTTGTTGTTGGTTGTCATTGTCGTGCGGTTGTGTTCTACTTGACGATGGCGATGGCGAAATTATTGAAAAAGTTGTTGAAGATCGATTCGAGATTGTGTTGGTGCTCGGTGATGGCGTTGATGATGAAGAAATCAAAGATGATGATGCTGTCGTGGTTGTACAGGTGGAAATAGTGGACGAGGTCAGTGCTGAGGTTGTTGTGTTACTGTTGATGATCATCGATGATGAACCATTGTTACTGTTTGTGGTTCGATTCAGAATGGAATGTTTCGACGAGGAAGAGGACGAGCACGAAGACGGTGAAGAATTGTACGACGAGAAGGAGGAATAGGCCGAGCCACCAGATGGCACTACGTGGGAGGACGGAGAACGAGATGTTTGCGAGAGGACTATCGATTCTGCCATTATTTCGGTTGACTGGGAAGATGATGACTGACTATTTTGATCTGATTTGATAATGGTACGTTCGTAAATGTCGTTACAATCGGGTGAGTTGCAAGTAGAAGTAGTGCTCTTAGGTACACTCGAAGTACAAATATCTATGATGGGAGGGAGAGAGAAAGTAATAGAAAAACGGTAATTAGTACATGATTAGTGCAATTTGATAAGATGGGGGTTAGGAAAGGCAATTAAAAGAAGCGCATGACAACAATCCAAAAGCGTTTGATTCAGTTACAATTACGACACGACAATACCTGGAAAATGAGACGAGGATTTACCTCCTGACGCGTCAGTAGATGATGATGATGGCTAATCCTTTTGAACTTAGAACGGACGTTTATTTTACGGAGACTTATTATTACATACACACTCGAGTAGTGTGAGAAGAAGAAGACTCAATGAGTGTCTCAATGAACGGTCGATGATGATGTCGTCATGTGTCATGTCTCCCACTGTCATTCATACACACACTCAAGTAAGTATAGACAAACTTAATCAAACAAGTGAAGCAATCGTAAGTCAATTGCAACATGTGCAACAGACTCAGTAGTCGAGTAGTTCTTGTTAAATGTCACTTGTCACCCAAATGTATCACTCTCACTCTGTCAACAACAAGAAAAAAATCATGAGAACATATACAAAATGTATATAAATAAAATATATCAAACAGATCAACACCATAAATAGTCGAAATATTCGCTATAAATGGAGATCAAACAGAAAATGAGTGTGAAAATAATGAAAATCGATTGATTAATCACAAACCAACCAAACCAAACCACAAGTAAAATAAAATCAATCAATCGATTGAATCCGTCAACACAACACACCACGATCACCACAACCAACCATCACTGATCAAACAATTGATAAGTGCGATCGATCGAACCCAGCCCGAGATCTTATCAGTAACAATCATCTAACCCAATCGTGCCCACCCCCGCTCGCACTAACTCACACACATGCAAGCTCACTGTATAAGACCCAGCTCACACTTTGATCGAATCGATTGTCACAAATAGAGTCACACAAATGATGCGATTGATAAGTGATAACACGTAACACGAAATAGTAACCATGTTTCGTCTGTATAAGCGTGAACCATGAAAATGATTATCAAATGGGATTTGATAAGTTTCAATGAAGTGTGAGAGAAGTAGAAGGGGGAAAACGATGAGTTGGAATGTCAATATTGTAACCTTACTACACACTAAACTTAACTTAACTGTACGGTAATAATAATACAAACAACAACATGACGACCACCACGACCACCACCATGATGATGACACAATCACGTGCAATCACACGCACTCTAGAAATCGACCATGCGGTGCAATTTCCGTCATTTTTGGAAGTTAGCGAGAAAGAGAGAGAATCTTATCAAAAGTGGTTGATAAGATTCTTAATTATAAATGTACTTATATGAAGTTCATTTTATAATCATGAATACGAATGAATGAATCACAATCAAGAATCAAAATGATTTTCGACTACAAAACAAAATTTAAATTAAAAGACTATCGAATTGTGTATCGAATACACGTGCAGAGAATCGCTATATTTCACTATCGAATAACCATCGAATCGAAATTACTCACTATGATGATTCTATATCGAATAAAAATATCTATTGATGAACTACTACTGTATTTGACTATCGAATTGGCACAGAATCTAATTCACTTTTCACTGTAGAATAACTATCAAATTTACTATTGATTCTCTATCAAATAGATTATCTATTTATAAATTACAAAATATATTTAACTATCAATTCTGTATCGAATTACATTCGAAAAAATGAATCGAAATCAAAATCGACCTGATGATCCGCAAACAAATTTAGAAACCAAAACTGACATTTCTCACAATGACGCAATGTTCATGATGATCATGATCGGTGATCATGTCCGAGACATGAGATGGGCCAAACCAGGCATGATCTATTTGCGTGCTTGTTTGAGTGTAAGTAACACTTTGGCACATTCGTCGACGTCGATCGATCGACATTTGTCTGATAAGATGTTGTGTTGATAAGCAAAAAGTCTTGGCTTCACACTCAAATCAAAATCAACTATCAAACGTCATCATCTGTCGGCAATCAGTAATCTCAAATATCTCACTCTCACTTAATGAACGAAAGTAGAGGAAAATAAACTGACTCACTATGTGCAATGACTAATTATGAATAAACTACACAACAACGTGTAATGTAAAGTCACTCACTCACACTCATAATCAGACTAATCACCAAGTGCACATCTCAACGGTCATATAAAGCCAAAACGTAAAAGAAACCAAAAAGAACGAACGAACGATAACGAAAAGTGCACCAATGTGCAGACAGACAGACAGACAGTCAGACAAACTGAGAGTCACAAGTTTAGATGTTGTGTTGATAAGAAGAAGAAGATTGTGGTGGTAGTGGCAATCGAATTGATAAGAAGTGGTCAAACAATTTATTAAGAGGAGGGGTGAGAGTGAGAGTGTACTGTAGGATTGCTATCTTTAGTATTACACTTACTCGATATTTGATGTTGACAAATTCAAGTTCATTGGTTCCATCATATGATGATGATGATGTAATCAATCAATTAATAGAATAAACACTGAGGCATTGCTGATTGATTGACTTGAAAGTGTGGTTGTTTGACAAGTGAAGTGATATAACAGAGGAAATGGAGTGAGTTGATGAACATTAAACAAATAATAAACAAAGAACAAGTGATGAACGAATGCGAGTAGATTGAAAACATGTGCAAAATTGAATGAACCCACATGCGAAAATAGAAAATTTTCAAAGTGTTTTGTGACTGAACAGAACAGACACGACCGCGATGTGAACTCGACGCTTGCACAACACTCACTGACTGACTTGTTTGACTGCACACACCGCGCTCCTGTGCTCTTTCCTTCTCTCTCACTCGCTCACTCGCCGCTCATGAACAGAACTGAACTGATCGACACACGACGACGAACGAGCGCGGTGGGATTCACTCAAATTGGGGGGAGGAAATGTGTGTGAGAAGTGTGTCCTGTTCGTATGCATTCAGTTGGGGGTGAGATTATATAGACAGTTTGGGGGTCATACAGAGACCATTGGCATGAGATAGTGAACATACATTCTAGTAGTAATGCAATGTGAGATAACGGTGAGTGGCATTGCTGAATATATCAACAACACAAACACTCACCAATATAGATCACTTTCGGGGCGGAGTTACTCATCTTTAAGGGACTAACTCCTTAGGAAGGAGAATGAACAGATGAAGGAATGGACTAAGTTCAAACATTTTTTGAGCGGGAATTCTAGATTTTTGAAAATTGAGCGAAATAGATCAAAATTACTATCGAATCATTATCAAACAAGTTAAATTGTTCAGAAAAATCAATTCTCTCAATAAAAGTATCGATAAGATCTTTTGATTCGTTCATTACTTAAGTTCGCATTTTTGAAAGATGGATCAAAGGACTATCGAATCACTATCGAACAAGTCAAAAATGGGCAGTAGAATCATTCATTCTCTAAGAATATTGATAACATCTTACAATCGTTCATCACTGATGTTTTGTTTCCTTATGGAGTGGATAGATCAAATGACTATCGAAAAAATCAAAATACATATTCAATTCTTTCAATATCGTTAAGATCTTCAATTCGTTCATCACTTCTATTATGTTCTCCATTTTCCCCACTTTATTTTGCAAAGTTAGATCTAAATCTAAAATCACTTACTCGAGAATCAATAAACCAAACGAAAGTGCACACTCATAAAACCATAAACTCATAGAATCAAGGAGTGTCCCACCCTGTCACACCCGTCCATATGTTCTAAATCATAAAGATAACCGAGTGAGACAGACAAACCGAATAGGATTGGTTCGATATGGTTGTCTTCTCGTCCTTGTTGTCTCGTCCTTGTTGTTCTATCCCTAGGGTTATTATCTGCCTTAGTCAATCAAGGACCTAATATTATCTAGATAGTGGATCTATTCCCCTCTCTCCAATGTGAGCAGTCAGTCAGTCACACCTAACCTTAGTGATAATCTCAACACAAAACCTAAACCAAATGTGTTCAATGTGCACAGACAAAAGCACAGATAGATGTAATCTAAAGTGTTGAAAAGTGTTTGAACACACAACACACAAAGGCAAAAGAGGACACCGATGACGACAATTAAAACTTGAAATGAAATGAAATGATAATATGCACAAAATGATGATGCTGATGAGTGACCTAAAAGTGAACGTTGTCTGTGCACAATTGCACAAGAGCACATTAATGTTCATATTCAAATGTGTGCACACACACTTCTCCCCTATTTGGTTTGTTCACTTTTGATCGATCGATTGCAATCAAACATAATACAACACACATACATCACATTGTGTACAGGTAGAGAGGCACAAGAGAAAGAGAAGGCAATTCTAATTGCGTCAAACGTGTTGCTGTTTGGTTTGTTTGTACGATTGCGACAATAGCAAAAAATGTTTAATTTCGACAAAAAATCGATATGAACACAAATGTTTGGTGAAACAAAGAATTTCGAAATAATTATTATTTTTAACTATCGATCCACTATCGAATAAGACAATGAAGAATGGCTATCACTTGATTTGGATGTGATGAACGAATTAAATTGTTTCAAATGAGAATGAGCATTGATAGATTTGACAATGAACGGATCAATCCACAATCGAATGCTTATTCATATTTTCAATATATGACCAACGAATTGATAAGAAGTGATGAACGAATTTAAAGAAAATGTTGGTTCATTATCGAATCTCAATATTGAATAACTGTATTTGACTTATCTGACTTGACTATTGATGGACGAATGAAACCAAAATTGAAATCGATTCACAATCATATAACCGTACTTGACTAACTATTGAAAGCACCAAAATGCACTTGAATCAAACTCATAAATTGAATTTCGACAATCGATTGACTCTTTTTCTTATTTTGTGGTTCATTTTTTGTGTGTAATCATACAATCGTTTCTTTTTCTTCTTAATTTTCACGTCAACCTTCAAACATATCAATCCTTGAATCCTCTCCTCTCAACAACAAGGTCTTTAGACATCTTTCCTCGCAATCAGATAAAACATATTAAAAGTGTCGTTGTTCTTCTTCTTAAAAACAATTTGCGAAACCTAAATAGAACTCTGAAGCTCACAATTTGACCTTTTCCTTATCATTAAGTCACATTGAGCCAAAGTGTGAATGAGAAATCATAAATCATAACGACACTTTAATGGCACACCATTTTTTGGCCAACTCGACTACTTGGGGAAAATGTAATAGACGATCATCCAATGGTTCAATCAGTAAATATGTGACGAAACGAATGAACAGCAAAAAACGAACAGAAAAAGTGTCTCGACGCGCGAGCTCAGCCGCAAACACAGAAAACAAACAACAAAACACTAACTTGATGAGGATCGGGATTGTGAGACTGACTGACTAAGACTGAGACTAAAAGACTCAGGTGATAAGTGAATATACGTAGACTCGTAGTGTGCGTCGACACTATCACAGTTAACATCAAACACTCAGGTAACAGGTGAGACTCGACAAAAAAACTGAAATAGAGACAAACAGACACACAGTCTAGGTGATAATACTCGACTGATTTCGACTTAAGGTAAAGACTTATCATATACACCAGGTGGAGGAGAAGAAATTGAAGAAGAAGCGACAAAGATGACAAAAACTAAAACGCGTTCGGTGTCGAACAAAGTGGTCGAAAGCATCATCAAACCGGACAAGGACAATCGAATCTGCATGAACAAACACTCGGTGACAAACGTACTCGAGTTAGTCTCGCATGATTGTCTTAACTAATCTACACCAAACCTATTGGGACATTTGTCAATCTAAATAAGCAAGCAAACAAGTAACCACACTCTCCCAATCACCATCTTCATCATTCATAAAGTACGTCATTCTCCGGTGAAAAAGAGGAGAGAGAGAAGAGCGAACATTGAGAGATAGATTACAATATTTAAAGTCGTAAATTAACTAATCAACAAAGTGGAGAGAAGAGAAAATGCATTGAAAGAGACAAACATTAGTGTAGTAATATAAAGAAGCAATAAGCAAAGAAGATGATGATGCAGGTAGATGAAGATATCAAGTTTGGTTCGTTTTTCAAATATTAACCCGTGAATGGCTAACGGGAGTTTTACGGTCTTTCGGGACATTTAGTAGAGTTTGTACTTTAAGTACATAATTGTCCTTGTGTAGATAAAAAGTACCCAAGATACCCACGGGTTAATTTTTGAATTCAAATTTTCATCAGATCACTGATATATTGCATTCCAAAATGACGACAAAAATCAAAATTTGACATGCAAACCTGTTGTCAAATGTTGTAATCGAAAATGTTCTTTCAACCAACCACCCGCGATTAGTTCACGCAAATCGCAAGATCGATTAAATGTTTGTCTTGTATATTTTCCTTCTAAAGTGCATCAAAATTATGCAGAAATAGCATTAAAATAAACAACAACAAAAAGTACGCATCATCTTTGACTCAAAATCGACAAGCACACGCGTTTAATCTGTACTTTATCAGAAAGCAACAAACACATTGCATCGTGTACTATTAATAGACAACTTCAACTAAAGGTGATGTGCATGTTGATGATCTTATAAACTAATCTCAACAAACATTTGCTTACGTAAATGCAGCAATATTATCGAGATATATATTTTGTGTGTACTCGAGTTATTTGAGTACATACACTTTCACATCATCTTTCAGTACTTTTCGTGTACACAAACAAACATTTATATTATTTCAACGGGGACTTCCCTCTTTTATTGACAACACAGCACATCTTGACATACCTATTTACGTATTATTCGATATATCGAATCGGTCATCCGACCATAATAATAAACCCAAAAATAGTCATGTAAATCGATTGTAGGGTACGATGACTATTTGACGTATTTTACGCCAATGCAAACACATCTGATTGACAATTATTTATGGTTTATATTTTTAAAATTGCCGGAGCGATTAAAGTGATTCTGAAGCAAAGTGATACTAGTACAATTTGTGTTTTCGATAGTCGTTCAATTCGTAAATTACCGAAATTCGATAGTAAATCGATTGTCCTATCAATTTTGTTTGATTCGTTCATTACTTCTTTGATTCAATGTTCAAATTCAGTGATTAATATGTATTTAATCATCTATATATCGATTCGTTCATTACAACTTTATTAATTCTTGGCTCATAGTCATTCGATAAGTATAATTTACATTTGTCAGTTATTTTACAATTACAATTAGATAGTGATTCTATCTGACTGCTAAATGTCAATTTTAAGAATTTGAATCGTTCATCACTTTTCAATCATTCGATAGTCTTTCTACTATGATTCTATCGTCTTGTTTGATCGATATTTTTAAACAATTCGTTCATCAATCCCTCAATAACTCAAATAGAAAAAAAAGAAACTCAATACTCACGCTCTGATTTTTGAAGTTTTTAGCTGAACTACTAAAATCTAAGTCCAAAAGAGCTATCCACATATAAGCAAACTCTTTTAGCCAAACAGTAATTTACATATTGAAAAACAATTCTAATTCAGGAATTCCAAGAATTCACAGTTTTTCCGAATTCGAATTCCTTCCTGAACTTGAATCCTCCAACCCAACCCCAAACCAATCAATTTGCCTATCAATGTGTGCTTTATATTCTACATTAAGCACGAATTATGATTGCTGCACTCGAAAGGCAATTTCCATAAAACACGTTTTTCCCTTTACATTCGAGAACCAAAGTGGTAAAAAACAAAAAGCGCGATAATAAATTTAAACTTTATTATTACTTTGCATTTAGGAAATTAAAATCGAATAAAGCACACACACACACACACACACACACACACACACACAACTGACTGACATACAGAACGACAAAATGATTATTGAAAAGCACGCATTTGAAATATCTCGTAAAGTCCCGTCACATTTGATAAAATTCCGGTGAAAGAATTTTAGGGCAAAACAGAAGCAGAACAGAGCAGCAGGACACGATGATGATGTGTCACAGTGACATTTGTCGATAAGAATTAATCACAAACGCCTGTCCGAACATCCGAACGGATTGACACATTACTATATTATTGTCTGTGTGAATGATTATCTCATTGAGCGAATTCACTCGAAAGGAAATGTAACACATTGTGTGTTGTGCTGTGCTGTGCTCTTGTTTGCATATGATTGGAATTTTGAGAAGCTCTGAAGGGAATCGAATATATCTTTCAAAATATATACCGAATATATGTTCTATTGATAAGACCTATTTGTCATGCACCGCTTTGTCGTTGTCGGACTTGTGAATATACTCCATTTGTCGTGTCATGCGATTGTTCCGATAAGACAATCACATGGACTTGTTGTTGTTTTGTTTGACTGTTTCATTTTGTCCATTCGATCAAGGATCTTGGTGTGGTTTCGATCTTTACTGTACTCATCCTTGTTTGCACTTGCTAATTTACACGCGCGTACACATATTTTGTATTTCAATATCATCACACTTTTTGGTGCAATATGTAGTTTCACTTATCTCTCATTTTTAGTTTAAAACTTTTGCATGCTTTCCTAGTAAATCTAACAAACAAAACTTGATGTTTGCGTGAAACCAACCATGATTGGAGATCTATTGTATGCTTTATGCTGTATGCATGTACTACTACGCAATATGTCATCCGATCAGTATGGGGGCCATGTTGTGGCCTTATCAGGGCTTCGAATCAATTGTCTATACAATGACGCGTGTGGGAGACTGAAATTGTGAAGGGGGAGGAAATATAAGTTTGAAATACTGATCATCTCCCCTTCATCTTCTTCTCATCATCATCGAGCCTGGACGAGCCCTCGTGATTTTGTCTAGTTAACGTTAGCTAATAACGTCATGCTATAATTCCTTAAAATTCGGAAAAGTTCGGTAAAAACAAATTACGTATGGGGGTTTAGAGAGTTAATATCTACGAAATCTTGCATTACAAATTAAAGTTCAAGAGTTTGATATGACATTTTTTATTCATCATATTGAATCAAAGATTGGGAGTTAAGAGGGTTAACACATCTATTACATATTCAAGAATAATTTGATATGACAATTCTTATTCCTATTGGATCAAATTGGGGTTGAGAGGGTTAACAGAATTCCTTCTCTTTTTCAACATTTCTTATCAATTCAATAAATCAATCAAAAAATTTCAATTAATTAATTAACCTTTTCCCTAATCTAAATCTTTAATCTTTATCTTTCTTATACTCAGTCTGTAAGTGTGTCCATTAATCCAGTTAAAACAGAATCTGCGAGTTGAATCTCATAAAAAAAAGTTCTCATTCTTAAGTAAAAATTTTCATTGTAAAGAATCGTAATAATAAAAATCTCAAAGAATCTCAAAAATCTTTCTTCTTTTCAGTAGTAAAAAGACTTAAAAGAGGAATGCAAATCTTCTCATAATCTTAATCTAGTTTTTGGTGGAATTTGTATTTTACGAATTAAAGAGTTTAAGATTTTGTTCCGATTTAAGAGTGAGAAGCTAACCAAGTTTATGAACACAATCAGACAGGAATGGGCACTAATCAAATTAGCACACAGAATCGGACACAATTTTAATGTATTTTGTGTGTGAGTGAATGTCTAAGTGTGAGAGTCTTTAGTGCTTCACTTGCAGCACATTAATCACACATCTTTACTGATTTAAGGCTAAATGGAAATGAAATGAATGAATGAACGATTGCTGTGTGTGAAGGTTTCGATCAAGTGAGACCAAGAATTATTGGCTTTTGTCTTATGTACAGTGAGACTTTATGTACGAGACAAGACATAGACAGATAGATTAGTCAATGACTGTCCGGTCGGCTATTGCTGATTGAATACATGAAAAGAGAGAGAAGGAATGAGAAAGATAACGGGCCCAAAACTGAATGAAAGAAAGAGATCGAACACCGTGTCAAGCCCAAACATGACTAAGATTAATTGTTCAATTTGATTTTCGCGCGCGTTTTCTCGTCCCAACACATTTTCTCATATTATTCTCATCTATGAATAGAGTCCCGTCCTGTATGAATGACCCAAAACACAACACTGTCCACACTGTGAGTATTGTAAATTGTAAAACAGTCCTATACGTCTAATCCAATAAATGTATTGACAGATCGGAATGATGCATGATCATTTGGTCTTGGGTGCAAAGTAGACAAAAATAAATAAACAAAACAAAATCCAATTGTCTCTCTCTGTTCAATATTCTGGCTAAATCAATTCTCGATTGATTCTGTTTATTCTGAACGATATCACACAACACAGCACACATCACAAGAATATTCCGTGCATAAGACAAGTCACGTTGGTCAAGAGGGAGAGAGAGAAGTGAGAGATTAGAAACGCTCACTCACTCAACACTTGTCCTAATGACTTTTGGATTCATTCAGAAGGACCAGAAACAGAATGGACGGAAAGAATTTACAGATCAGCGTGCGTAAAAAAGCTGAACCCAATCGATCAAATCCCGCTGGACTGTTCCATTTGGAACATTACTCGGACAGACAAGGACATTTAGGAATTGAAAAAGATGATGATTGAATTGAGGGTTTAAGGAGGACAGGTATGCGAGTTTTTAAGAATTTCAAAATAGAATGAACTTACCGACAAATTCCGATTCACTGTTTGACTTAGATAGTTTGTTGGATTGAGTAATCAAAGGATGATGACTTTTACGATTAATTTTGACTCGAATAGTTGTGCTTGTGAGGTCCTGAGGTTCGCCTTTAGTTGGATTGATGATTTCACACCAAACCTGTGGTGAAGTGTTGGAGGTTGATGAGGTGGTGGTTTGGTCATCATCCTCAAACTCAGATGTTGACTTTGATGTTGAACTGTGTTCGATATCGCTACGAACGTCATCAGTGGGCCCATCATCGTCAAGGATGTCGGTGCGTGCTTTGCTCAGTTGAGTGCTCTCATCGATCGTCTCATCCTCGACACTGCGCTGAACTTGGAATCTCAGGTGCTTGCTCATGCAGCTTCGTTTGATCTCATTTGAGTTAAGACTAGAGTTACTCGAGGTTTCATTATCGTCCGAAGAGGTGGACGATGAGGCTAGTGAGGTACTGTTCGACGACGATGATGTACTGCTGCTCGATGCACCGCCACTGGGGGTCGTCCGTAAACGATGAAACCACCCGGTCGAGTGCACTACGCCCACCCCGGTAGTGGATTCACTCGATTCGTTCAAACAGATTGTGGTCATGATGATTAGCGCAAAAAGAAGCAAACGTTGAAGGTCAACAAGAAAATAGAAGGATTCACTTCCTTATGATCGAGTAGACAGATTTCATTCTAATACTTGGAAAGTACGTACAACACCTTCCATAAAGTACGTACGAAAAATGACCAATTGCAGAAAAAAGAGTTGAGTCCAGCAGAAGCTTCTGAACAGGCAGAGATAAGAAAACTAAAGAAAAAAAGAAAAAGACAACAACAAATTAATAACATTCATTATATCGTTATTATTATTAATATGTTAACTAATTTCAGGTATAAATTCAATAAGTTTTCATAAGATTGTAACGTCATATTTGAATGAACCAAAAGATAGAAACTTTATAAATCACCTTAATAATAGAAGAGCAGCTACTGAATGTTAGATCAACTGATAACAATGGACAGTACACACTGGACTACCATTAGATTTAAATTACATCAAGAGGGAGAGAGTTTCACCATTGTAAGAAGAATATGATGGAGAATAGAGTACGGAGTATATGAATGGAACAGAGAAGAAGAGAAAAGAGTGGACGAGTGAGTGTGACGATAACAAATGATAGAATGAGAGTGGTCAGAGGGTGATAAGTGTTTGGACGCAAGCAGAATTACCATTAGAGACGAGAAAGAGAGGGGACCTGAGAATCGGTTGTTCTTCTCCTCTTATAAGTCATTCATATATGAGATGATCATCATCATTTCACATGTCCAACAAACAACATACAGTACAAGACTTGTCTGACACATTGCCTGGTTGTGTGTGTTTTTTGGTGTTTGGGATTCGGAAACGATTCGAGATGTCTCACACTCTCAAAACAGATTCTCAAAAATAAGAGCCATTTTCAACCTGTTCATAGTTTTTCTGGAACTATTTTGGGACAACAAACCCTACAGAAACGTATTGCCATTCAAATTAAAGAAGACAAAATTATCTTTAAATCAAGCTATAACAGGTAATATTAGATCAAACCGTTCATAAATGACGTAACGTTTAAATTTAAATTTTTGGTTCTAGCGCTTATTTTCCGAATTATTCGTATGAAAAGTATATAAGGACAAACGGATGCGGACAGTTGGCGCTAGTCCGATAGTGGCTTGATAGTCTCTCTCAGACGCCGTCCCCATCATCATCATCATCATAATCATTTATAACATTTTCGGATGTATAACACAGGAGACAAATTGAATATTATTACGTACTGTTTGAATGTTGGCAAAATAAGAGCCTTGTACGCGAATTACCGTTAAAGCGCTTATTATGCCATGAAGAACTAGTAGTCGGGACACATTTGTCTAACAAGTCCGAGTGGTCATCACTTGATATCACCCAGAACAGGGCACACTGAACACTATCACACTAATAAGATTACATGTCGAGGGTGTAATGATTCTTGACCAATTGGCCCATTACACCGAGACAACACACACACACAACACTCGGACAATCAAAAGTAAACTCACAGAGGGGGGACCACTATCATCACTAGTACAGTGCAGAGAGTAAAGTAATGTAAGACTGAATCCAATGGACAATGATGATGACGCCGGACTGATGAGTGCTCGTATACGTAGAGGGCAAAACTAAATTATTTATGGTCAAACAGAAGAAAAAAGAAGAAGGAAAAAAACGGTAATGAATTTATGTGTAAGAGGTAAGTGAAAATGGAGTGATAAATGCTTGAATCATCATTTAGGATGTAGGGAGAGGGGACGGACACTTTATGTGTGAACCAAAATGGATAAAATTAGTTCAATAAGTTTCCATACAAATTGGATATTCAATTCTTACACCGAAAAATTATGATGATAAATGTTCAGCATATGAATCATATTGATACAACAAGATATTATATTATTTATTGGGTATTTGAATATTTATTTGATAAATGATTTACGTTTGGGTTTTCTTGATTTTCTGTAGAAATTCATGTGCTAAAATGTCTATTTTCATTAAATAATAAATAATTCTAAAAATATCTAATTTGAAACTCCAATTCCAACTCGTGAAAATTTCGATTAAAGTTAATAATAATTATGATTGACGGATTAAATTAAAGAAATTTAATAATTTTAAATTAACCAATTTGTAGACGCACTGAAAAATTATCCAAAAAACGATTCCAAAAATAGCAATTTCAACGGATCACAAAATTCCTGGAATTAATTCCGTAAAAATAATAAAAATAATTTATGATTCGCACTTATTTATTTGTATTTTCAATTGTCAATAGTCGATTACGAGAAGTATGACAACGAGTAAAACTCGAAAGCTGAAAAAATATTACACGGGAAATGGACACAACAATCAAACAACAACACCAAACACGAATCGAACGACTAATTGAACAATTGTGTTTATGTCATCATCAATTGAAGTGTGTGTTCATTGCATTACTAAATCACACTGTCCCGGATATAGTTCCTATTAACAGTAAGTATTAAGAGGAGTCGTTCACATATATCATGACATTTGAGGTATATACGTAAGAAATGTATCCGATTGATAGTAATATAAAGCATATTACGTGCACATTAGTTGGCACACGTCCTAATCGGACAATCGATGATTGATCACTTCGACTACTAAATCACCATTGAAGGACATATCTTGACAATTGTCGTATATAACAAAGAAATAATAACAAATAATAAAACATGTAGAAATAGACCTAATTATTAAACGTACGATTATGGTTCGCCCTCCCTGCAGTAAAGTGATGCATCATATCAATTGAAGCAATCAACAGCAACCAAGTCGTACGTGAGCTGCAATTGTAATGTTGTAATCACAATAAATGTTTAATGATGTACGGTGATTAGGTGTGTTAGGACATTGTAAGACACATAAACTAGAGCTTTTATACTTTAAGTACAACATCGCATTTATACCTTAATATATGAACGCATCAATAAGCATAAATCATCATTTCTCGTAAATTGATTTCGATTTTCTTCTTACTAACTGTCCAGTGCCAAACAAACAAACAAACGTATGACAAATCTAGAATCGTAAATAAAAATTGAGATATTTTCCTGCAGGACTCGGAACGAACGAACGAACGAATCGAAACGGAAATGAGAAAACGTGATGCATTTTGGTTGGTAAAATTCATTTCTGGGGGGATTTCTCGTTTGATTTCCGATCACTTCAAATGGTATAACAAATAAATAAATAACTGATGATGACAATTTGTTATTATAAATGTAAAAAATTCTTTGGAATTTTCTATAAATAATAATAAAAATCCACCAAATTCCAAAATCAAATTCTTAAATCATTTTCCGATAATTTAGTTATAGAATTGACCGAAAGAATTTATCAATTGTACATTTTAAAATTTAATTTTGTCTGTTATAAGAGAAAAATCAATATTTGACTCATCATCATCGATTGAGTTCACAAGAATATTCCGTAAGTGAGAGAAATTGTGATGATAGCCAATAGTAGAATATTCTATAATCGATGGAATCATTATTAGAATTGAATAGTAAAATTCTGGATGTTTAATAAGAAATGAAAGGTCAATTCCTTATCCTTTTTCGCCTCTCACTACAGAATTTAATCGATTCTCTACATTTGAATATATAAAATCATCAATTTTCCCACTTTTCTTATTTGGATCGATTCTTTGAAAAATTCTCGAGATACTCTTGAATCGCGTTTAGAATGAATCATTTAGTAGACTACTAGTGTGTAAATAGCCGAGTAATAAAGTCACAAAATGTGATTACCAAAACAATAAATAAAACAATTTGCAAGTGTCCTCTAGACTGTATGTTAATGAGTAGACAAAAGTTAATGAACTGATATTCTGTAGAATTACGAAAGAAAAAAAAGACCAAACAGAGTCGAAATAGCCACCCAGACAATTGCTTATCTCGACTGTCGAATCTAAAGTTCATTTAAAGTTAATATAATAAATTTAAATTAACGCACACACAATCGAATCGAATTAAACGAAACACAAACGAAGAATCGAAAGAATCAAAATCAATTTCAAAAGTCAACTCTCCAACTCTAACGAACGTTCACGATCATCACCATTTATTATTACTTGAAACCGAAACTGAGAGATTAGCACACAGTCACTCTCGAAATAACCGATAATTCGGTAATTTAACTTATTACCCGTCTAGTTTACTATTTTGTGCACACACACACAAACTCTCTCAAATAGATATAAAATAGACTTTTTGTTCATTTGGGTGAGAGCCCTGAACGCGTCCAAATATATATATAAATTGTGAGACAATCCAATTGAGCCAATCAGAGACTATAGATTTGTGAGCGCTTTAAAAATGTTATATTCTATTAAATGAAAAAGAAAATTATCAGCTTATAGCCGAAAGAGAACAAAAAGTAGTAGACGCGATCAAAGCAAGCAAAAAACAATCAAAATTATAAATGGCGCCAAAAAGTTTAAAAGTATATACAGAGAAGTACACATGAAAAAAAGAAGAAATTCAGTACAGTTCCGATAATTTCCAAATTGATTAAATTCAATTAAATTTTATAAAGCACCAAAATAAATTATTTTAATTACATTCTAAATTCATTTCGAAAGTAAAGAGAAAGTGTATCGAAAATATATATTTGCAACAGTATATTAACCCTTTCACTCCTTCAGGGAATCTTGGTTATCGCTTTTAGAAAATGTTTTTGAACGATTTGAAGAAAAAATTGTGTTGAATAATCATCTATACTTTGATATGTTTAGTAATTTTAGGTCCAAATTGCTCTAAATTTTTCCAAAATTAGGCAAAAATTTGCTTAAAATGTTAAGATTACTGAAATTGCTAAAAGGTTTCAAAAATGGATTTAAAAATCGTCAAATTTCGGTTCGATTCTAATTGTTATGATTTTTGTAAATTAACTGAAGCTAATTAGTGTATGATTAATTAATTAGCAGCATTAAAAACAACTCCATCTATCGAGCTAAAATTAAACTCACTTTCAAATTAATTAACAAATCTAGTCAATTCAAAAAAGATATCAAATAATCTATCAAATAAGTCAATTGCGTAATCATACATTTTTAAATTTAGATCATAACCTGTCAAAATATTGGTTTCATTATTTTAAAAAAATCACCTTATTATTCCAAATAAACTGAAATTCCCAAAAAATATTCTCTGTCCGATAACCAAAATTGCAACACACATTGATTTGTCACAGACACAAATCGAATCATATATTTGTGAATGTTGAGCACAGAGACAAAATGAATTATCAGTTGTTGTGTTCACAGTTTTCAGTTCATGTTCCGGTCAACGAATGCACTGACAAACAAAGCACACAACATCAAACCACACAAACAGTTTTTGGTTTAGATTACGATTGTGTGTTGTGTTGTGTGGACTAATGTAACACCAACAACCCCAAAACACCCAAACACCGATAAACTGACTGACTGACTGACTAAAGGAAGCGATAAAGCAGTACACACTTCCGGTGATGATGGTGCGCCGATGATGATGATGATGACTCGTTCATATATAACGTGTGCACTGTTGGTTATATTATTATTATCATCACTCACAATGTAACCAACAACACCGACATCGACTACTGAGTCTACCAAGTCTGCAAGATAAAACTCAAACCCAAACCAACAGAATCATGCTCCAAGGCAAATGCACCAGCCCAACCTGATAAATCACAATCAACGGAAACACTAAATTTGTCGTTTACTCAAAGTTAGGGAATGTTCGTTCAATAACGCGATTAGCTTCCCTTCACACAGACATTACACTACTACAACTACGTCTATTAATGATAAATCTATCACCGTACTATATAGATGAATGGTGCAACCAACTTTGCTGTACACTAATCAATTTGTGCCCTGTAACTACAAAACCTAAAAGACTAAATTTACTTGGCCTTGTCTTATCTCACACTACTTTTGCTATTGTAATACTAATAAAATATAAACCTAAAAATAAAACATCAAACAAAACTTTTCGCTAATTTAGACAGAAGACCAGACTAGTACATGCAAATTCTGATGGATCACAATATTGCCTCGAGGGATTAATTGATTCGTGTTTGATTGAACATGGCGGGAACGGAACTAGTGACATCTAGTGGGAAGATTTAGCGAATTAATTAACAATATAATCTTTTGTTTTAATATTTTATTATTATTTTCGAATTTAAGAATCTTCTAAATTTAGAATCATAAAATTCAGTTAAAGTATTATTAGTTTGAACCTTTTGTCTGAAAAATTTACTTCACAATAATTTTGTTCTAAAAATTCTCCTACTTTCATTTTTTCCTCTCTCAACCGCACAACAGAATCATGCGAAAATTAATTAGATCCACACGCAATTGAAATTAATTACCGAATACGGGACAATAATAAAAAATAATAATGAAAACAGAAAAAACTTTAAAATTGTATGTTATTAGCCTGTCAATCATCAATATAAAGTACATTGTATATGTGAATTACTCTTTTCTAGAAATTTTAAAGTTTAAAAATAATTGTGATAGTGAATAGAATTTCATTATTGAAAACAACTTTAACTAATTATTAATATAAAATACTAAAATACAACACAAATAACTCGGAACGTGGGTTTGAAGATAAACATGGAAGTCTTCTTCCGTTTGAGCAAGATTGAAAATTCTTGGAAAAATCTGAAAGATGAAATTTACAATTCTGTATACAACAGATGCAAATTCTCTTTAAAAATGAAAAAAAACTGTTATTTGAACTTGCAACTTAGTATTTCTTTGTAACTGTATTTTAGTTGCCAAAAGGTCACGGAACCAGTTGAAAATTTCAACAGCAAACAAACAAAAATTAGTAGAATTGAGATAGCGAAAATCCTCAAAAAGATAAGAATAATCAACTCGAATCCTCACAATTTTCCATCTCATCACCTTGTTGGTGTTTGTGTCCTCCAGTAGCACTATACTAATTTCTCCTACTCGTTGAACGCGATAACAAATGTCATGAGTTGTAGAACGCAGAATAGACAACACCAAATGTTATACTATCTATCTAAACAACAGCACCACCACCACCAAGGGATGTCAACCACTGATAAGAGTGAGAAGAACAGAAGTGAGAACAGAATCAAATGGAATGATTCCGGAAATGAAGCTCACAGTGAGCGCGCTTTGCGACCAAGCACCAACCACTGCCGGCCAAATTACTGTACACAGACACTGACAACAAGGTTGTGGTCGTGCAGACATTGCAATTGGTGTTGAGATAAACAAATTTAGACAAGATAACGACAACAGTGTAAGACTTAAGTTCTTGTACTACAAACTACAACTACAGAATGCAACACAATTCAACAACTTGAGGCTATTCTGTTTGCAAGTAGAATTAATGTCATAGTAACTTTCTTCTAATCAGATGTTGTTTCTAAACAAATGTGTGTGTAATACAGAAGGACAAATTAGATTGCTGTACCAATATGCATTACATTAGACTACTGATAACAAACTTTGTGTATTGCTCATAATGAGCCACACGATGTTGCTCACCGCATCATGCAACTCTTTCTCGACTAATGGCTCATTCGTTGTTATTATTAGAACCAACAAGCAGATGATGATAATAATGTGCGTTGGCGTTGTCAATTCCAGCACACAACCAAAATGTGAGATAACAACAGGAGTCGCAGTGAGACAATCGCAAACGGAAAACGGAAGTGCCGGTTTGGGTATGTGTAACGATACGTTCGGTGTTGATGTGTCCCGATTTGGGAATTCTGACGCGTCGAGGCAAAAAATTGAAGGCACACAAACAGATTCATGCGAATAATTTCGAATACAGATTATTATATTGATGAACAATAAAAAAACTGTTCATAAAGTACGTTACATCTAAATAAAGAACCAACAAGAATTGACGCAATCAGTTCTCAGAATGACTATTCTGGATAATAATAATTGATTTTAAAATTTTAAACGCATTAAAACTAGGCAACAAAAATCTACTAAAAAGATCCATTTGACCAGATAACGACATTTATGAAGAATGTTTCAATAAATCAATCGTTCCCATAAAAATATTGATTTTCTCTGTGAAGAACCAAAACGATATAGATTATTGATTATTATTATTATTATTAAATACTATAGAATAATACAGAATGTTCCCAAAATTTGACTCCCAAAGTAAAATTTAATTTCAGAATTTTTTCGATAGAATGAAAGTGTTAAAGAAAATAAAATAATTAAAAAATAGACGATTTTAAATTTACTTGATTTTCTACGAAATATATTATTTTCTAAATCATTCTATAAATTCGTGGAATTTGTAAAAATAATAAAAATTATTAAAGGATCTTTGTACAGGATTAGAAGTGTGCACTGCGAATCAGTTGATTTGTCTTCTTCTTTCAATTTTTCCATACATTTTCTACTACAACACCAAAGTCATAAACATAATTCCTCCTTCTCTCCAAAGTGTAACAAAAAAGATAAGGTCTCGATAATATTTCGGTTAAATACTCAATAAAATCACTGAAAGGGACTGTTCAAAAAGTACGTCTGTTCAATTCTCGTATTCTGCGTTCGTATCTTTGAATTTGGACATACTTCCTGGAAAGTCCCAAAATAATTGTTCCAAGTGTTCCAAATCTTTATCAGCACAAATGCACTTGAGACTCGTCACTCGTCGTGTTGGGTCTGGGCCCTAATCACTGCGTAATCACATTACAAACACCAATAATAATAATAATAATAATAAGAAAACAACAACAAATTCTGTCGACTTATTATAAATTGCCAATAAATCTGAACACTAAAACATGCGATATCGATAATTAATATAAATCATATAATACTACGTAGTACTATCACTAAACTGCATCTACAGGGTGTCCTTCCATAAACAACGTACTAACCATTGTACGTACATTATGAATCACCCAACAGTACTTATCAGTAGCACAAGTCTTTCTCTCTCGCCATCAAAATCAATTGACGCGGTAATATTTTGAGTTTGGTGATGGTGCCAGACGACCATCGAGTGAGAGAGAGAGAGAGAGAGAGAGAGAGAGAGAGAGAGAGAGAGAGAGAGAGAGAGAGAGAGAGAGAGAGAGAGAGAGAGAGAGAGAGAGCTGGTTGAATCGATATCTCTTGGAACACTAAGAACCAAACATTCGGACCATTATTACCCACCAGTAAGACCAGTTATCGACCAATTTGGTAATAATATTTAATAATATCGATATCTTAACGGAGGGAGAGGGAGAAGAGAGAGGGAGGAATGCGTAAGAATTAATAGATATTAAAAAGGAATTATTGAGGGTGAGAGAGAAGAAGAGAAGAGGCGTCCAAGAGATAAGCTTTTCGCGACTTATGAGATCATTTTATTATTACAACAGACCCACACAGGACACAACAATTTATGTTATCTATGAATGGCGCATCGAACAGCGCTTATTTATTGAGAGGGGCAATTAGTATAGGACGTTATTTTCTCTCTCGTGTTCAATAATAAAAAACGATAAAATTATGATATTTAACCCTTTAGTTCCTATAGGGACAAAAAAGACTTCGAGTAATACAAAAAAAATTGAATATTTATAAATATAGAATTTTTATAATATTTGAATAATATTTTACCTTTGACCTTGAAAACGAAATGTAAGAATCTAATAAAAATAATATAACAAAACAAATTTAAGAAAGAATATTCTCCTGGTCCTGAACGGGTTAAGTAAGATCTAATCTCTACCCTCAAATCTACGAAAGAAAAATATCCAATTTTCTCCAAAATTAATAATAAAATCCAATGAAAATAAATCGATATTTCACAACAAAAATTAAATCACAGAATATTCTCTTATCTAGATAAAGTGATATAAAGGGTGTTTACGAAATATGTTTAATTATCAAAGCAATACATTCTGGTACATTCTGTCTGTCCCCTATCCCGAAAAATGAATATTCCGTGTGTGATTCTGTGAATTGAGTCCGAGCGAGAATCGACGCTCATTTAATCATCATTAAATTCATGCGTCTATGAACTCTCTCACATATTAAAGCACAAGAGAAAGATAAGATAAGGAATTGTGTGGAGAGCAGAAGGCAATGAGAGAAGAGTACAGACTGAGTTGTGTGCGTAATCTGATAAGGATCCGTATAGGAATTTTAAATAGAAAGAGACACACACAGAATGAGTTACGAAACACACATTCACAAACAGAATGTACAGTGAGAGATAAGGAAAATTTGGGTAAAAGGCGAGAGACGACACAAAGATAAAGAAAATGACCAAAAAGAGTGAGACAAACCCGAAAGAGCGACAAACCGACAAAAGTGAGATAAGGAGAGAGAGACTCGACTCACACTCACACACGATTCACTTGACGAGAATCAAACTGAACAACTGATAAGAAACACATGAAACACACATTCACTGGCTGATAAGGCACAATACTACTACTGTACTGTATATGTGAATGTGCTAATTATAATAATTATGGATTGACTTGATAGATTTTACTCAGTACGTACTCTATGAACGGGTCTGATAAGAAAACGAACCCAAAATGTACGTATGGTTGAGTTGGTTCGAGTGATGAAATGGACATTACAACAGCAGAACCCAAAACAAAAAGATAAATAACAGCAAATAAACAAGAACCAGGAAAAAATAATACGAGAAGCAGAAAAAAATTGAGTCCTCAAAACAGATAAGAACTACTGTAGATACGATATATGTGAACGAGAGAAAAAGAGTCATGGTCACCACTATTACTACTATGAATAGAGATAATAGAAGATAACGTTGTATATGAAAGGGACACACGAGAGAAGAAGGAAAAAATCGGCACACGCAATTGATAATGTCAATCAAAAATGAGATAGAACTAACGGGAACAAACTAACGGGATAGCAAGGACATTGACTGGACTGGAATATAATATTTCGTAGATATGAAACAAAAAATTAATTGAAAAATTTGGAAATTGAAAAAGATAAGATCTTTAAATAGAGGGGACTATTCATAAATAACATGAAATATATAAATCAGTAAGAATTCATAAATAAAGTTGCTATTTAAACAACAATTCAAAACTTACGTTTCGCGCCAAAAATTCTCTTCAATTTCCGTTTCAGGATTTTCAGGATCCAAAATTGATTTAGGAATTAACCGAAAAATCTGAAAATTAAAATATAAAATTGAGCTATTTTCTAAATCGCAATATTCAGTTTTAAATTTTATTTCCTCGAATTCATTCAATCTGAATTCATTAATACCAAATTCTGGTTAAATCAGATAAATCGAACATCCCTTGAATAGTGCCTTAGGCATAGAAAATTAGCTTTAAACTTTATTATTAAACTATCGATACGATAAATGATCGCTCATATTGGACTATTCATAGATACAGTTACTATATATTCTAAAAGGTGACAGAATATAATAACATTATTATTATTATTAATACGGAAGATAATGAACCCAGAAGTTGACATGACAAGTTTGTGTTGTTGTGTTGTGTTGTTCAATGAAAACATATCCTAAAGATAAGTCACACACAGAAGACAATGAAATTGAGCACAAAGTTTAGTTTTGTGATACCGAACCGAGAGAGGCCAAGCAAACAATGTGTTGCAGTGTGTTGTGATGTGACTTGTGCTGTGCACGTTGCTGTACGAGGTCGGACTAGGAGAGAGAGAGAGAGAGAGAGAGAGAGAGAGAGAGAGAGAGAGAGTTTGATGACATTCGGTCTGATAAGAACAACAACACAACGTGTGCGATGATGATGATGAGGATGACAACACAATGGAATACAGATTGGGACGTACGATAGAACAAGAGATGAAGGGAAAGAGAATGAAACAAAACGACCTCTGTTGAACAGACTACAACAAATTAGTGCACAAACTCGTACTAATTGTGGCTTGATCACTAAAGCGCGATCAAAAAGTCCAAAGTCAATCCCAAATAGAAAAGCGTTCAATCACTGCACCGATCATGAGACAACTTTTGACTTGAAGGGACGAAAGCGAAATAGTAGATAATTAATTTATCATCACATAACGTAACACACATGACATGCTCACACAATTGATGATCATCGTATATAAAGTTATTATTATTAATTTTCAAAAACAATTTAAATTAAAACTATTTAAAATAATTCAGAAGAGAATTCTTCCAAATTGAAAGATAAGAAGCTAAATTGACATTAACCCGAACTTCTCTCATCAATTCTCTCGCTGCTCAATCGCAAACTTCAATTTCACTCACAATTCGAGTCAATTGTCATTAAAAATTGTCTTTTCAATAGAATTTCATAGAATTTCCTTAACATTAACACCAACAAAAATCACCCAAAATTTTTAATGCATTTTCTCATTCAATAATAAGATTCTTCCGAGATTGTATATTGCTTTAATATTACAGAGACACAATCGAATCAATACTAATGAACACGAATGAAATACAAAATCTATAATTCGTTCCAATCGAGTATATCCAAACCGATAATGAAATGAAAACAGTGAACGAACCCTTTTGGGGTGCGCGTGTGCGAGCCCCTCTCTAAATCACCCGCAAATAATTTTATTTTTTTCTATTCTATTTTAAAACGCTTTAATTTTGTTTTATATTTGAGATATTATTTTTAACTTTTCAATAGGAACATTAGAATCGAATTGAAAGAAAGAAAGGGAGGGAGAGAGATAAGAATCCAAATGCAAGTCTTTTTCCCTCACAAATTCAATCAAAATCAAACACACAAACAGTAAAGTGAGTAAAGCCTGATGATTGAAAACAATGATCGAAACACGAAGAATCGAGTCACAATCCTTAGAGACAAGAAGCAAACACTACTAGCTTTATTAATCCCTTAATATTATTAGTAAATGATGATGATGATGCGATGGGGAGTAAAAGGAAAAAAAAGAAGGGACAAAACAAAAACAAGAATAATAATAATCCCGAAAAATAAAAATAAATTAGAAAGCTTAAATCAAGTGATTTGATTGATCTTTATGAAACAAGAAAAATTCTTTAAAATCTGAGAAAATCAATTTGAAATCACTTTTTTGTTCGATGATATTATTAATTTAATTTCATTAATATTTTTTCTCTTATCTTTCTGTATTTGTTTGTACCAATTGGAACAATTTTCAATGTTTGTTTGTCTGTGCCCGAGTGTTGGATCTAGTCAGATAAGGCACACTACCATCATCATCATCATTGGTCGGTTATTCCTCCTGTTTCTCTTTTTCTTTCTCTTCTGTTGCACTCTCGGTCATTCATTCATTTTATCTAACTGACCAGTGTCCAGTGAGACTCACAGAGAGTAAAGGTCCGGTGTGTGTGTGTGTGTGTGCTTTTAGTATTGCAGTGTGTAGGTCCAAGTGATTGGAGAGGCGCGATAATTTTAATTGCTACAATTAGAATCTATGCCTACAACCAGTATATCTGTTTGTGTACTACAGAATATTCTGTAGGGGAGATAGTGGTGTGGTCCGAGTGTGTGTGTGTGCGACTAAATGTGCCTAGTGTGTCAATACTGAGATAAAATATAACGATGCCGATAAAGCAGACCAAGGAGAGAGAAGTGAAGGGAGAGATGGGAGAGGGAAGAAGAGAGAATAGGAGAGAGAGAGAATAAGGGAGAGAATATTCTAAAGGAAGAGCAACAAAATTGGTGAAAGTGAGACACCCGTGCGATAGTGCAGTACAGATAGCGCAAAAAGACCCGATTCAGGGTCGAAATTCAGTAAAATAAGCGCCCTAAATGTCAAATTTCATGATACATTTCACGACATTTCAGAAGGTGTTTTGATTTAAATCGGTTCCTAGGTCAATAGAACAGGTACCTTTCTAACCTTAAACTATATTCTCGATTTCAAATAGAATCCATTCGCGGCTCTTATTTCCCAAGAATTTGTCGAATACATGTGTTTAGTCATCATGAGCATCATTGGTCAGTGTTGTGTTGTGTTTGGGACTAATTCTCGCTTCTAGAGTCAGGAAACAAGAACACAACACAGGACAGGACACATTGGTGATAACGGGACTTGTCTCACTCTCCTCTCGATTCGTGTGATGATCGTTATTGTTATTGTTATGATATTAACACTATGCACTGGGCTCACTCACTCACTGGGCACAGAGATACAGTCTCTCACTCTCACTCTCGAACCTTATAACCAAAAATGGGGGAGGGTGTGGAAATTTGTTCCAATTGGAACACTGTTCATGTTCTCTCGGTATAGTAACTACCCCCTCAATGCTCTCGCTGTGTCGATGCTGATAAGAGGATTTTCAATTATTATTAGCAATAATAATAATAATATTTCGAGAAGGAGAGCGGACAGAAGCGAACGACCAGCGAACGTCCATGGACATGAATTAGTCTGCCTCTCCTCTTCTCTCCTCTCTTCTCTGATTGCATGCTCGTGATAACGAATCTAACATTAGAGTGCACCAAATTGTGTGACTCAGACTGTTGGACCAATTGATGATTGGACACCCAAAAAGGCTCTCTCTCACCCTCCTTGTGCATGTGTCCTTTCACTCTCACTCTTATCTATCTTTATCACACACTGACACATTCAACTCTCAACATTCACGTTATCTCTCCACTTTGAAATTTGTTCCAATTTCCTTCTACTCATTCTACTTCTCCATCATCAAAATCCATTTCATATCGCTCGATATATTATGATATTCTCTCGACCAATTCGACGAACACCAGAATATTATTATTATTAATTTAACGAGAATATGAGCACCATGAGATTATATTTCAATCATGTTCATGTGTCCTTATCAGTATGACTTATCTTCCTTCTGGTAAGGCTAGAGTAATATGTCCCAATAATGGAGAATAAGAGATATGCACGAGAGCTGGACCAATGCAATGAGATAAGCATAATAATACAGAATATTCTCTAGGATCATAATAATAATACAAAGTCAATCATCAAATGTTGAATTCGAATGTTCAAATGAACAAATTGAGATCATCATAAAATCATAAACAATTTAGATAATAAAAGATGTCACTTTAGCTCACATTTTCTTTTTCATTACAGAAAAAAGACTTTCAAGAAGAAAAATCTAAAAATAATTCAATTTCTTTATCAAGATAAGAAACGAGAAAAAAATAAGAAATTTCCACAGAAAAACACGCAAATATATAAACTAAAATCATTAATTCAAATTAATAAAATCACTGCAATCACCACCATCCACCACCCTTTACACTTCTGTACTGTACTCAGCATAAAACAAACAAATTACCCGAGTCATTAATAGATGACATGACAAGATAAACATGGACATGAAAGATTTAACGACAGGACACTGCAACACAACCAAAAGTACACATAAGATTGCAATGAAAAGGAGAGAGAATACGATAAAATAAAAGGAAAATAACATACGAAATTCATGGTCAGAATATAATAATAATAAAACTAATTGAATCTAATTGAATCTAGAAGAGAATCTTGGATGGAGAACATGAATCCAAGGACTACTGTGTGCGGGTATTCAAGGGGTTATTATTACTATTTGCATTTACGATGGTCCCTCATAGAGTACGTGACGATGGCCGATTCACAATTTAGTATTCAAATCACAGAATATATTTAGAGTTGGTTCGAATCAAGATTCTCTCAGAATATTCTTTTGCATTTCTAAAACAGAATCCAGATGTGTTCCCAATTAGTCTTAGTCAAACTTTCCAATATTCTTACTATTTCTATAATTAGATTCCAATCATCAAATTCTCTCTACATGCAAAATCAATTAATAATTAGCCAAATTCATGAAGTTGTAACTTTCCGTTTCTGGATTGAATCAATTTGTGGTTGTGGTTTGTAACTTTTCAAAACTTTTTACCAGAGAGATAAATCAATAAACAAATTATAATTTACATTGAAGAAAACGAAAAAAACTAATTTGACTAATTAAGAATTTGTACTTAATTTAATTTTAAAGTTCTTAAAAATAAATCCAATAAATTATAAATTGGAATTATCAGGAATTATTATTCTTTTGACTTGTACAGAATTTTACTTTTATTGCCAAAATTGTGTTTTCCATCAACAAAATGTTCAAGCGAAACTTTTACAAAAATTAAAAAATTTAATCAAACTAATTAGCCAATAAATCAAACTGATTTTAATGCGGACTTTAATGCTGTTTCTTAGGAAATTTATCCCGTAAAAAAGGAAAGGGGTTTAATGCGAAGCTGTAGGGAAATAACCAACAATCGATAACGAAAACGTGTAATAGTTTAGTATTCAAACGTAAACCAAAAAGATAAAAATAAAATATCCACAAAAATAAAAATCATTTCCCGATAAGTGTACAGCTGCTGCTCTTAAAGTCTGTAATAAAACAACCCGACCACCAAAAGGACCAACCACACACACAACATAACGTATATCAGATAAGCATCTCAGTGCAAATCAATCAAATCGTATATATTCACATTCACATTAAAACCAGTAGCAGTAAGGACATGCAGAAAAATCCTCAAACTTTGATTCATTGCAATGCAAAACAACAACAAAAAGATATAGTAAAGAGTGTGTTCAATGTTACATGTTTGATTAAACGATTCGATTAGTGCAAATAATTAGAAAAATTAAATTATTAGACAATAACAAATGAGATAAGGGGGAAAAAGGAGAGAAATTGTTTGTAAGAGCAGACAAGAAGACAGATGGACACTCGAGGTCATCTTATATTTGATTTAATCTTATTTTTATTGAATGGGGAATTGGATAGGAAAAGAATATATTGTCAAGATTAATACGAAATGATATAAGCGCATCGCGAGTTGCTACTGATCGAGAGATAAGATCTAATATAATATAAGAACAATCGAGTGGCAGCTCTTACAAACATTTATCAATCGTCGACAGCACACAAAACACAAATTAAATACGTCTCGAATGCAATTAGCAACAAATACAATTGAACAATAAAGATCTACTTAGGAGATAATTCGACTCACTCAATTGACTCTCTCAATCTCTCAATCATCAATCGCCCCCCACCACTATCGAAAAAAGCTATTCAGGTAGAAATAGTCAAGTACTACTGATAAATAGCGAAAAACTGTACTTGACAATTCAATTGAAAATATATAATCAAATAATAATAAGATTGCAAGTTGTGATTGCAATATGATGAGTCTCCCCCTGAAAGACCACACACTTGAGTAACAATAGTCGCTATACCTAATCAATGTATGCAATAATAATCTAATAATAAAAGAGGTCGATTGTCTAAAGAATAGGCAATCAATTGAACACACACTGAAATCAGAGATAAACTGAACAACATGATTGAATCAAAATATATTTCATTATTTGATTTGCAATCAACAAATCATACCTCCATTTTGTGTTTCAAATGTTCCTAAATCGATAGTAATATTTCATCCTCCTCAGTCCTTATCAATTCAGGCATAAATACACAAAAGATTACGATAAAGATAAAATATATAGAGATTGCAACAGTAGCATTGTTGTTTATGTTGCTGATTAAATGGGAGAAGAAATCGTGAACAATTAAACAGATTCGATTGATTTGATAATAATGAAAACTCGTGATTAATGTGATTATTGTTTTAAATGTATAGGTCAAATTGGACTAGGAAGTTTGATTAATAGACTTGATTTGTTGATTTGTTTTTTAAAATAATCAAAAAAGTTCTTGGATAGTAAAATGAGTTCTTGGATAGTCAAAAAAGATTTAGTCAAATGTCGAATTTGATTTTTAGTTCTTCTCTAAAAATCAAATATCGTTGCTTGTATTTAAATATTTTCAATTTAAAAATAGCACAAAACTTTTGAGGATTTAATATTTAATTCTGTTGTTTCAACGAATTGTTTGTGATTCGTTGCACTTTTAAATCCCCATGTTCAAATTCCCAGAAAATCTCTTATGCAACTTTGAAATCCTAGAATAATTCCCTTTTAGAGATGTTCCACGAACTGTATAAAAATAAAATTCAGTTCAAGTGAGTGAGTCAGTGAAACAAACAAAATTCAAATCCTCCTTTTCGCATTCCGAATCGGACAACTTTTCTATTTGTTTGGTCCAAACAGAAATATCTACTTTTTTAAATTTCCTAATCGAAAGTGTCCACTAGTGTAGTCAGTAGTAGTATACAGTTTTAAAATGAAATAGATTGCACCAGTCCAATAAATCACGTGTCCGTACGGCAGATCGCTTCCGTTCCGTTTCGTGTCCATTCCAGTTCATTTGATATTTAAATTATTGGATGCACACACACACATTTGCACATTTACTCACGCACTTAGTCATTCTCGACAATCCACCAAAAAGAGCCGTACGGGACAAATAAATAATTTTAAAACTGACCAACTGAGACAATACAAACATTATAAATTGTTTGATCAAAATCTCTCTGTTCACCAAATAAAATTCCAAAATAAATCACACATCACTAAAGAGGATTTATAGCTCACTTGAGATGTTTGCTTTGAGATTAATCATTTTTTGTTTTGTTTTGTTTTAAAATCCATTTTAGAGTTTGAATTTTGAAAAACAAAAAGCAACCGAAAAACCCGAAATAAAAAAGTCCGCCATTAGAGAAAGTTGCGCCATCTGGTGGCAAAAGTGCAAATTTAATAAATTTGAAAAACATCATATTGTTGATCAGTTGTTGTTGTTGTAATTAATATTAATGATGTGCAGCGCTACTTTATGAAAGTGAAAATCGTGCGTCTCGTTTGAATTTTCGCGTCTAGGTATGCACGATAAGTTTCCCTAAATGTAACTGTATTTATGAATGACCCCAAATTAAAGAAACTTTTTTCCTAGATGAAAATATGTATTATTAATAATTCATCTATTCAACTACTACTGCTACTGATGATCTCTCAGACGAAAAGATGATTAGATCGCAACCAAAGTTGGCGTGTGTTCAAAATCATCAACACACGAACTCCTAAACAGACAGACAGATCTGTGTGTGACGCCCGTCTAATTAGTCGTTGAGTTTGAACATGATTAATTACACTTTGAATTAGTGAACGAAAGTGTTGCATTCAAGTGAGCCTGAACTTGTCGGCTAATTGACTGAGATGGATCGAACGAATAATTGCGCGAGATTTTTGTTGTGTGAGAATGAGTGGGGAGAGAGGCAAGAAGATTGACACTTTTGCAAGTGATAACTAATTTGAAATGCATTAAAATTGTAATCGACATTAAAAAAGAACACAATGACACGCGTTCTCAAAAAGGACAGGCTCAATAAATAATCGATTTATCATGACATAAACACTATTATTAATTAATCAACAAGGTTTCTGTTAATCAATTTGTGAAGTAAACAATTTTACAGTTAACTAACAGTAAATTAACAATTTTTAGTATTATGAAAGCAACAAATAAACAATTACATGCATTAATTTGATTTTTAATTGAATATCCACTCAAGAATATTCTGCCATCAATCCAAACAGCAATAGAAAGTGAACTCGCGTATCGGCTCAACCTGAAGATGATGATCAGACGAAAAAGAAGATCAACTCATTTCCCAATAAAATTCTGCAAATTTTGCCAAAATTGAAAGTCAAAAATTTGATTCACTCAAATTCCTGAACATTGGAGCGTGGGATCTGATATGGATGAATTGTCTCAATTGAATTTTCAATATAACTTCTTATTTTATTTACAGTGTTTTAATGCAGAAATGACAGTTCACCTTACTCGACTGACAAACTATCCATTTTTGGATTTGATTTAAATTCTCACGATGACTGATTTTGAATTGGAAGAAGAAAATTCTCAATTTGATCAATTAGGCCAATTTTGCCAAATTGTGTCAAATATATTTCCAAATGCCCACCAATTCAGCATCAAACACCAAGATTGTCAAATTAGTTTTGGAGTTGCTCAAAGTCTGGTTTATTTTGTCAACTTGCGCAAACACTTGATTCATTCAACTTATTATTAAGCTCTCATGTTAATGCTAACATGTTCACACATGTACGCGTATTGGTACATTAAATTCACTAATCTTAAAAAATAAACACGTATTAAATATGATATTTGAGTTAAAAGTGAACGAAGGAGAAAGAAAGGCAAAAAATGACACATTTGGGGAAAGAGTTAACTAATTTGAAATACATGAAAATTGTAATCAAGAAAAACGTGAAATTACACGCGTTCTAAAAAAAAGACAAGCAATAAATAATCGATTAATCACAAACACTAATTAATCATCAAGGTTTTTGTGTTAATCAATTTGAGAAGTAAACAATTTTACAGTTAACTAACAAGTCACTTAACCCTTTCAGTCTTAGGCTCTTCATAAAACTGACCGGAAAGGTTTCATTTCTCGTTTATTTTGCTCTATTCAATAAATATTACCTTTTTAGATTAACCCTAGAAAAAAGAAGATCTCACTGAACAGCAATAATTCAAGGATTAATCTTTACAAATACAAAAGATCGTCATTAACTTGGTCCATTCAAATATGTAGTTATATTTGTAGAATTATTTGTTCTTGCCTAATATATAATACAATACTAAGCCTACTAATAAAACTCCAAAAATGGAAATGCATCATCTCACTCTAATCCTACTTAAAAGCCACCGACAATTTGTGAATGAGAGTGTGTGAGTGCGAATTGTTCCGCCAACAGCCTCGACTCTTGATCTTGATGAATGAATGAACATAGACAGAGACAGTTGGCCAAGAACAAGAGCAAGGTGGATGAATAAAAGATCAGTGTAAAGGGAGATTCATTCATAGAAGGCGTAACAACAATGAAGGTGTGAACAGGTATGATCGTAATCCATTGACGAAGGATTTTATGGATATACAAAGACAAATTCATTGTTGATATACAATGCACACATAATCCACTAAGAACAATAAACAAGGTTAAATAATGTGTAGGAAAGTCTCATGCTGTTACGTACTCTATTAATAGCGATCGAACGATATGGCCCTCATAATGTGCACTACTTAGTATTTGAATAAGACACTTTTTCTTTAGTCCAATTAATCATACATTAATCATTAGTCAATTACTTATGAGCGCTCGCATATATTCAAGGTAAAAAGGAAAAAAAATCTTACATGACCATATTTAGGTCAATAACTTTGAAAGGCAGAGATTTTTCCTCACTGATTTCGATTCTTGAATAAGCAAAAACAAGATTTTATTTCTGTTTATTTCAAAATAAGATAAGAACAAAAAAAGTTAATGGTCAAGTTCTTTCGGTCAAGTATATATTCCCTTATTCAACATTCAACATCATGATCACAGTTGTTGTGAAAAGTCCCTCTCCGTTTAACACAGAGAACACTTTTGATGTTCATATGATAAGACAACAACAAACTGAGGCAACACGAGAAGGTAGAATAATAATAACAAGATGGTGGATTGTACGTACTTTAGGGATGTTTCCAAAAGTTTCTATACAATATAACTACATATATGAATGACTCAAAATTGTGAAACTTTTCAATACAACTATGAATTCAATGAAAGAGAGAATAGTATTTCAGTGCGATCGTTTAGATTAGGTGCAATACGGGCGCGAGCTCGTGTGCGCTCACATTCGTAGATCTGTGATTGTGATAATGCAAGTGAGAATCACTTTCTCACCCACACAAACATTCATGTCACATGTCTGTACTACAAAAGGTGTTTCAATAAATTTCTGTGTCCCTTATGGAACCATTCGTAAAAGTCATAACTTTAAAGGTAAAGTAATATAACATAAACTTTTAATGTACCCTTAAATAATAAAAATAATCAAGTACGTACGTCAAGAGCACCTATCCTGTTCGGATCGATTGACGATTTCAATCAGCAGCGAGCACTTTTGATAAGTGCGTTCAACTCTTTATCTTTCTGCTAAATCTCAAGTTTTATTGAGGTTTAAGGTAAAGGTAAAGATTGTGAAGGTGTAATCAATTCGTATGTATGTTGAAAGAGGACGAATTCTTCGTACCATACACAACAAACGTTACCTTAATTCTCTCGAATCGAATAGTTTATCTTAATCTCAATCTTACTACTTCTGTATATAAGTATTTAGTGATTCATTATCAGGGTTCATTGATGTTATTAATTAGATTACAGACAAAAAAACAAGTTTTTTCGAAACAAGTAACAACCGAATCGAGTGCTCAATTAACTCGCACAGCAGGAGCTTGAATTAGTCAAATCAATTACACTTGAAAATTAATGTAATTTTGTCATAATTTGGAAAAGGAAAAAACTATGATTTATAATCGTAAGTCCATAAAAGAGGGTCAATCATAAATAACGTAATCATCTGATAATAATAATCTACTCAATCTCTCACCAAAAAATGACAGATAAAACCCAAATTATTTAATATAAAATCTGTAATATAGATTTTCCATAAAAGGTGGTTTTTTCCTCAACAAACCCGCGCACAATCAAACAAACTTCCCCCTCCAATCTACAAAAAACACCTGAACTCAAATCTCGTTTTATCTCAATCTGAATTATTATTTTGAACAGAATGCAAACTCAATTGACGTCATTAAATCCTGTAATTAAATATATATTTTATTTTAAATAATACAACATTAATTTTATGTTGTTGATTATCAAGAAGCCAAAATTGATAAAATCAGTGAAACTCAAAAAACCTCAAGTGACACACAAAAACAACGGAGTAGAAAAATAGTAGCGTTTATAATCATCACAAGATTTGAGATTTAAATCCTGAGATAACACGGAAAAACGCGTTGAAAGTCAAGTGTGAATAAGTGAGTGAAGTGAAGGAAACCCTCTTAAATCCGAAACCATGATTAATAATTCAATAGACAGATGCATTAAGGTGTGTGTGTGTGTGTGTGTGTGTGTAATGCAATGCATCCGCTTTATTGAAATTCAAATGTATTGAAAAACAGTAAATGGAGAGAGAAAGATCGTTGATGGAATATTTGATGATGATGATGGCTCGAGTGATGATTTCATTTCAATCAATCAAACATTCAACTCATTCGATTGATTCGATTCTTGAGATAAGAAAGAGACTTGAAGAGAAAGATAAAATAAAATGTCGAAATAAACAGAACAGACAGGTAAACAACTAAATCATTGGTAAATTGGAAATCATGATCAATATCTCACTGTGCTCAAGTGCGTCATTGGCTTTCGAAATCAAATCATTAAATCAAATTCAATTCAATCCGGTGACAGATTCAGACGATAAACACAACATTCTTGTGTTCATAACGAAAAAAAGACAAAAAAACTTACATTTTAAATTTTAAATTGAATCCAAAATGATTATCCCAAATGATGATTTCAAATTCACTTCGAGTAAGTTTCCATAAAAACAATGAAGAGAACGATAATGATGAGTTGATAAGAAGTTTAAATAACAAGAAGTAGAAGAAACAATTTCAAGAACGCACAGTCTCGTTATCATCAAGGTCCATTAGCACAAACAGTTGAATGAAGCCAATAACAAAACAAAGTTCAATGTCATCGTTCAATTGCATCAATCTTCAAAGAGTTCATTATTAATAAAGAAGACAACAGACATTAAGATTGGATTGAAGAAGAAGAATAAACATCTGACATATTTGGCACGTTCATAGAGTACGTATGTAAAACGCCATGTTGAACATAGTTTTAATTCATTAACAATAAAGATGAGAGCTTTTCATGTAGAACGTTAACAGAAGACATTTTGTTTTTCAACATTCATACTTCAATGAAAGAGTTGTTCATAAAGTACGGATAGTGTAGATGAATGCACTGATAGATGAGATCCATTCATAAAAAACGTACACAAAACATAACACATTTACGCAATTATTTCATAAAGAAGAATCCATGTGGTTTGTTGTAGTTGAACTTAAATCAAAAGAGTTATTCATATATTACATGTAGATGAATATACTGTTGCGATGAGATCCTTTCATAAAAGACGTAACCTGTCGTCATTTTGTTGTACATACAAGAAGAGTTATCAATACAGTACGTATCAAGAATCGAAATTTCAACGAAGAATGTAACACAATAAGAAAAGTAACATAGAGATGAGATCAAATAGCAAACTGATGAATCATTACTGAAAACTGTTGCACCACTGACGTAATCGATGAAATCCTGGAATAATAGTATGTAATCACTTGTATAGAATCATCATGATCGGTGTCTCGTAAATGCATCAAAACAGCATTGCATCTATTTTCGAACGGGAAAAGTCATCATCATCCAACACACATTGGAAAACACATGTGACATGCGTTCGTCTGTCATACGAATCAGAACGAAGAACGAACGAAGAAGAAGAAGACAAGTTCTAGTGTTGTGTACTCGAACGCACGAAGACTCACCGAAGACTGACAGTCGAGTAGAGTGCACAAGTGTTGGTGCATTGGTCTCGACTTGTCTCACTACACAACACACACACAGTAAACAGCACAAGTCAGCGAGACGACGGCGCGCGCGGCAAATGACTCTCTGACTATGACTTCAATCCAGAGAAGTAGAAGTAGTGGCTGAACTGAGAACTGCACTGAGCAGTACACATCTGACTCACCATGCCACAACTCTGAGTGAAAGAACACACAACTCGGAATCTACCTGTATGTACACTGTGCCTGTAGTAGTACTGCACTTTGTTATCGCACAATCGTTATCAGTTGCATTGCAATAAACACACAACACAGACGCACACAGACTCAGGTAATGAACCAACTACCAAGTGAACTGAGTGAGTGATCACTATCAGCATCTGTCCATACGAGTGCTGTTTGTTGGTTGAGTTCAATGAGGTGGCCAAATTCGAATGAGTGCAACTGCTGGGTTTTTGTGTTTGAACGAATGTGCTGGTGGGCCAAAAATGAACGAAATATGTAAACTCAATCGTTACTGAATTTTGTATGTAAAATAAGAACCGCATTCGAATCAATTTCAAGTTTATCATGAGGATGTTGTGCATGACATTCCGGAAGGGACATTTAGTTTTAATGATTCTAGATTATGTTACGTTTTCATACCTAATTAAGTAACTGAATATCCATGAATGTTCCAAAATGTGGATCCTATTTACCACTTAAATACTTGAATCTAACAAACGGAAGCATAATGGGCGCTTATTTGAACGAGAATTAACCCTAAAAGTTGGTTTTTGTTGTTGTGTTGGTACACCATACGATCATCATCAGCACACAAGTGTGTACTCGATCATCAAATCTGGCGAACACAACTGGCGAGATCGACAATCATTAAAAGCAATACACAACACAACGCACACAACCTTTGATTCTTATCATGAACGATACATCCAGTTCGTTTGGAACCACCTTTTCATTTGATCGATCAACTTGCAAAAGTGCACAGTAGAACGAAATGCAACCCAACAGCAGTCAAATGAGAATATTTCCACTTGCAAGTGTTTTTTCACTTCTTCCAGTGCAATCATGTGTTCTAGTGCATGCAGATGAGGCAGATTTTGATGTGTTGTTCAGTTTTGATAGAACACATTTGAAGATTTTCCAGACTATTTTTGGGTATTCTACATTGTTACTATTATTATCATACGTGTATTAATAAAATATCGTCGATTAAAACGTAATTGCAAATGAAATGAAATAAATTTACAAGGTTATTGGAAGTAATAAAATATAATTATATATTCAAATGGAGGAAAAATGAGCACTGGTTATGTGAAAGACTCTCACTTTTGACTTATTTTCCACAATTTGGACATAGTCAATTCATTGATTATGTTATACAAAGATTGTCATTTTAAGTACATGATGAGATCCATTCATATAGCACATAAGAACCATTTGTTGTACAAGTGAATTGTTCATGTGAGAACACTTGAAGAGTTGTTCATATACTACGTAGATGAAAGTACTGATGAATTCTTTTCATATAAGACGTAACCTGATACCATTTAGGTACTCTGTCTGAATAAATGAAAACATTTTTTCAAAATATAAAAGAAAAACAACAACATAGAATCTGTTTACGTTTTATTTGAATGAATTTCAACATCTATCAGTCTATGTACTTAATAAATGATAATCTTTGTAAAACGTCATCAATGAATGGGCTTTATAAATTCTGTAGAGAATTAAAATAAGATTGTCTGGCAAGCCAGGCAAAGTGCGAGACTCTTTCTTTTAATTACTCTATTTGTTTAAATTGAAATTTAAAAAACAGGTGTCACCAGAATGGGCGTCATGATCCATGGCGCCCAGTTTTGGTCTGACTATTCGATTACATATACTCCCTAGTGTATGTATGCCAAATTTGATAATTTTAGGGTCTACGGTTCTCTCAGAATATGGACAAAGGTTTACAGACGGACAGACAGACGGTCAGACAGACAGACACGATGGCAATAGCATAAGCTTACGACTCTAAAAGAGTCGCTAAAAGCGAGAGTCGTTCACATAACAAGAGTTCTTTTTACCTCTATTTGAATATCTAATTTGTGTTCATATTATTATTGCTTCAATAACCTTGTAAATTTGCATTTCATTTGCAATTACGTTTTAATCCACGATATTATTAACACACGTACGATAATGTAGAATATCCAAAAATAGTCTGGAAAATCTTTAAATTATAATTCTCTTACGTACTTCATAAAATCATTATTTTTGATAATTTCCTATTGCAGCAAAACAACATCTGGTTATCTCTAAAATCTTTATCAGATACGTATTGTATGAAGGGACCATGTCGGATTTCCTTCTGTTTTTGACCAACCAGCCTTAATCTATCGAGACAATCAGTTTGATCTTTTGTCAGCTAAACTGGCCAATTGCTTTTAGATTGAATTGTGATTGTGCCATTGAGCCTCACAATCATTTGCATATTATCTCTCGCTACCATTTTGCATTCATCTCATTTCAATTCATTCTCATTTGACTCGAACCTTCATTAGTTATATTCATCATTGGGAGCCATCCAAAAATGAGATGCTCAACTGTAGATAGCGAATCAAGTCTACTATACCGAATAGGAACGATCAGTGTTGTTGGTTGTGTATCGGCGGTAGTTGCGTTTTGTTTCATGCACATCAGCAAGCAGCGAACGCCTGACGCAATCAGCATGTCTACATCTAAATTGCATCACACCACCAAACGCCAACTCAGTCTGATCTCGTGCGCTCACTCCCAATCAGTGCTATCGAATCTGTAGATTTGACTTTATATACGACAACGAACAACACATCAACGAATGCTACTGCATTGTTTTCTGGCTCACTCGTAAGGCGCCATTCTTGACTCGACTTGACGCGACCATATCTTTCACTGGAATCGAGACTCTACTCTACTCTGCTCTGTATGTGTACAATCTCTGGACAGGACAACGAGAGACTTGAAGGAAACGTTTCAAGGGCCATTCACATGCACAGTCTGTGTGTGTGTGTATGCGTTCAGTACTATCTCATTTGGATATCGCCACACACCAACAAGGATATTTACGTAGGTTTGGCGGTTTGGTTTGATATGACTGACTAGATGCTGTCACTAGATGAACGAGACGACTGCTGCTGTACTGTAAGAATGAGTCACTCTTATCACTTCGATGTCATCTAATGTGTGTGTGTGTGCTTGGTAATGTGTGTGATGATGCTTGGAATGGACTGGAAAAATACTATGACTTTGGATATGCCATCAAGGATGTGTGTGCTTGCTTGTGTGGACAGAATATGATTCTTTACTTGTAACGAGATTAAAATAGACTTTTTAACCAGTTTGGTTTTATTTGATGATCAAAATTTTGGTTCATTTATGATTTTATTTGCTTTAAAGATTTTTATAATTTTCAAGATTGTCATGATTTCATGATTTTATTTTTGTAATGCGTCAAATTATCTTATGCTAATGTCATATGAGTTTCACTACAGAATGTCAATTTATCTCAATTTATTCCAGTGATTTTCAATATATGATTCTCGTAATATACGATAATTTAAACCAATGAGAAACAAAATGAGTTGCAAATCGCGTTAGTCAATTTTAATAGCTTTAAACACATGTTTTTTCTCTTGGAACACAAATGACCTTTGACTCAAAACATTCGAGGTCAAAGTTTGAAAAACAGCAGACCTACAAGCTTTTATCGTGTCATCTTACTTTTGGTCCTACTTTCGAGTTAAAAACTCGGTACTTATCTTCTCAGAATCACATGTGCTATATAAGATCTACATATAGAAAAAAATGTTAAACTGGTCAATTGAGAAATTGATTTTTGAGAACAGTATTCCAAAAACATTTGATTTTGAAAAAGGTCGTTTTTGCGCAATTTAGCCCAGTTTCAGTAAATTTGACACAATTTAAGTTTTGTTAAAAATAGATCTGGTCATGATAAACATTTTAAGCTATCTATATGTCATTTTATGTTGTTGTTGAATTGCATCCAAAAAATGTCAAAAAATGTCATAGTTACAGTGGTTCAACCAAACCAAGACATCAAAGATCCTAAAAAGGCGTAAAAGGGTTAACATGAAATATACGACATTTTTGGTTCTGTTTATCTCAAAAAGAGTCGTTCTAATTAAAAACTCATAATAAGCAAAATAAAGGAAACGTAATCAGCCAAAATCTACAGTGATGGAGTCCACCAAGAGACGAACAAACAAACAATCTCGAATTCGTGTTTAATCTCGATTGTAGAAAGAATCTTCTCTTTTGACTATTCTCTTCTGTTGTTGTTTTAATACTACGAGTAGTAATGAAAGCTGACGGACACACACATTAGCATAGAAACGAAGAAGAATAAAACTAATAGATAAGGCTTAGAGAGACTGACTGAAAAGACTGAAGAGATAAGGTTTTATATGTACAGAATGAGAATGAAATGTATAGATAGAGGAAAGAGAGACAGAGAGATGGCGAAAGTGATTGTGAGTGTGTGTGTGTGCGTGTGGGAGATAAGGTACAAATAACAAAACATGGGACATTGAAACTGGGATGATTGTGTCTGTGTGAGTTCTCTGAAGGGACAATGGGAGACGGGGACGGGAGGGGACGGGGATGGGGACGGGCTCTCCGTGAGTGCGGTAATGACACTGCACACACAAGGGAGAACAGACACACACGCAACTAAGCCAGACATTAGCACACACAAACACACACACACGAGTTGATAGCGATCGCGATTTCTATTGCAGATCGTTATCGTATGCATTCAACATTGAACTAATGCATTGACGCGACTAATGCAATTCGCATACGCGTTCACTGTCAAACAGACAGACACGCGTGAAATTAGCTAAATAAGCGCCTCTGAACATTCAAAGGAGACTCTTATTTGAGTAACTAATTCAGCAAATTTTACTGCTCAAACGGGAGAAGGGAAAAAGAAGAGATAAGGTTCTAGGCACCGCGCGCGGGGTGTGATGATGATGTTGCTGTCGTTGTTTGATGCACACGAGTGAAATGGAACCTTTGTGACTTAGACTGAGTGACAGAATTGAACTTGCAGATAAGAACAGAACGAAACGAAATGATACGATTGAGACAAAAACGAAATTGAAATGAGTGTTGTGAGTGAGTGAGTGCTGATAAGATGAGAGAGAGAGACTATGGGTGACACTGTTCCAGACCTGTCTTTCTAAACAGAGACAGACATACCAGACACCCAAATGAAACTATCACTAGCCCATTAAGATAAGGAAAGAGGAAATATTAAATAAGATATGACTTGGGAAAAGACGTAGACAAACAAATTTGATTGACGAATGATGAGAAAGTGAAGATGAAGTTAGATGAAGATGAGACAAAACAAAATTATATTTGACAATTCAAATACGACAAACAAAAAGTTTCCATAAGTGTCGCCATCTATTGCACATTCTTATCAAAATCACCAATCTAATAGTCTAAAATATCACTCGGAACGACCCACTCACCATCATAAATCCACTACTTGGGAACCTTCCCTAATCTTTCCATTCCAATCTCTCATCAAACTAAGTACACAAACTCAATTTCGATAACATCTTTGTTCTCCTTCTCACGTTCTCTATGAACGGCGCCTCTCGGTTAATGTTTAAAATTATCACTAAATTGCAATCTAAGTCTAAAAGTTTTAAACCTACTTCACGTCATCATCATCATCATCATCCTCGAGAACTGATAAGAATCATCCATTTTCTTCTCCAAATCTAAAACAGCACACACACAGAAACTTCAATTTCGCTTAAAAACTTTATAATCTGATAAGAGTTGTATAAACAATCGAAAAAGGCATTCAGAAAAGAAGAAGAAGAGTGAGATAACAATAACAACAACAATATAGAGGACAACAACAGTGTTAAAAGAAACATTAGCACATTGTATCAATACACGAATGGCCACCATTTTGAATGAGTCATTCACATAGTACGTGACTTGTACAAGATGATGTATTAAAAAGTACACAGATTCAATTTGCACATTATAAATCACACTGTGTAATGTGTAGAGAACTCTAAATAGATCTTATCACACTTTAAAGTGTTGGTTGGTTGGTTGGCACAGACTTACTGGAGTATCATATTTGAGATATAATAAATATTAGGTTATGCGGAAAGTTTCTCTATTTTGAGGTCATTCATAGATGTAGTGATTTTTTAAATGAACTTTTAATATGCTATCTAATGTCTAGATCTATAAACACACTCTAAAAAATGTATGTGTGTAGACTATGCTCAAACTGATAACTGATAAGCAAAGTGAACGAACCAACGGAAAAGAACGTTCTAAAGAAAAACTTTTCTCTGATAAGATCTGTAAAAAAGTCAGTTGACTCACACACAAACTTTACATAAGAAAATGAACCAATGGAGGAATGAAAGATGTTATCAGGTTTAGAATGAACGAGAGAGGTGACTGGGTGACTGACTTGCTTGGTTGCCTCTCTGGTTGGTGTGGAAATAGACATTTTTGGTCAAGAGAGCAGGCCTCCCACCTATGAGCTGAGAAAATTGCATGTTGCCCACAAAAGCCATCTAAATTTTTCCATATATGACGTTACTCTGGTACACCTGGTACAATATATTGCATTTGGGCGCTGCCGCCCCCTGCCCACAGTTTGCTTGGTCTACAACCGCAACTAATCAGCTGCTTACTCAACAAAACCGACATTATACTATCCAAAAATATACATTTTCGATAAATAAACGATTCCCAGCCCACAATTTAGATGTCCCAGTACCTAATTATCCCAAATTCAGTCAAAAAAATTGGCCCCACGATTAAAGGGAAATTATTTTGGCCTCACTGAACTTTCCATACCGGTGGCCTAGTGGTCAAGACGTTTGCTTTGCAAGCGTAATGTCACAGGTTCGATTCCCGGTTACGGAATATTTTTTTGAATTACTTTGAGGTTTTTTGAGTTGAAATACTTATATAATTGATATTTAAGCAATTTTGGAATGTTTTCCAATGCAATTCATTATTATTTTCACATTTGTGTCTTAATTTGTAAGTACATCAAAGGTAAGATACAATTCGAATAAAAGTCACCAAAACTAAACTAATTTGAACAATTTTATGTTTTTAACTTAATTAGAAGTAGTTTTGATCATTTCTAGTCTAAAAGAAATTAAAAATAAACCGAAAAAATGTTCCATAACCGGGAGTCGAACCTGGACATTACGCTTGCAAAGCAAACGCCTTGACCACTAGGCCACCGGTATGGAAAGTTCAGTGAGGCCAAAATAATTTCCCTTTAATCGTGGGGCCGATTTTTTTGACTGAATTTGGGATAATTAGGTACTGGGACACTCAAATTAGGGGTTCGTGATCACATATTTCCCCGAAAAGCATTTTCTGATAGATTTAATGAGCATTTGTTGAGCAACCAGAAGCTTGACATTGTCAGTTGCATTGGTGCTGGGGCGGCAGCGCCCAAATGCGATATATTGTACCAGGTGTACCAGAGTAACGTCATATATGGAAAAATTTAGATGGCTTTTGTGGGCAACATGCAATTTTCTCAGCTCATAGGTGGGAGGCCTGCAAGAGAGGGAGAGAGGGAGAGAGAGATGGTGAGAGATCGACCAACTCTGATAACAAACATAACTAACATACATCTACCCTATGAATTGAACATATACTCAAGTAGAAATAGATGGGGAGGAGAAAAAGGGGAAGAACACTTGACACAACCATAGATTTGAATATGAGATATGAAGCAAAAAAGAGCGCGCACCAAAAAGAATCCTTCTCTGGTCTGTTCATAAAGTACGTATCATCACAATCTTCATTGCAATAACCCTTGTAAAGCACATGAATAAAAGAGTAGAGTTACTTATTGAACACTGATCACAAAGGAATGTGTTGTGTGTGTGTTTCCACTTTAGGAGACTTTTCCAATTTAGATCGTAATCTCGTGTGTATGTTGGTTTGGTTCGAAGCAAAGTTCGCGCGCGCGTTTATGGCTTCGTTTCTTGCTTATCGCACTGTTTGATCAGTCATTTGGAGTCTCGTATGTATGGAATATATATTCAAATAGATTGTATGTGCACTAAACAAATATATACAACTAAGATTCCGTGAAAGTGATAAGAGTGGATGTGAGAGAGTTTGTGCTTAAAAATGAAATACGAATTAACGAAAGACTGAGAAGAACTAAGATGAAGATGAGATCAAAACGGTCAATTAAACAGCAAATAGCGCATATAACCAGAATGCACCAGAATTTATGCATTCAAAGATGCGTTCAATAAGTTTTTTTACTTCTGTATAAAGATATGCAACTGTAGCTCCACCTATCGGATTTTTAAATTCATTTTTCAATATTTATTGAAAATTTGATTCAATTCAGATAACGTCTTTTGGGGGTCATTCTTATATGACGTTAGCATCAGATCACCTGATCTGGAAATTTGGAAAATCCTGAAAATATGAGAAATCATGAAAACATAAAAATTTGTAAAAATCTGGCAAATCTGGAAATTCTTGAAATTCTTACAAATCATGGAAAGCATTATTTATTTAAAGAAACATAACCCGATTTTAGTATTAAACTGAATTTTATGGGGTCCTTAATAAATGACGTTCACGTTCCATTTAGTTTAATTGCCTCAAAGATTATAATCTTCCCGAGTCACGGTCAAACTTTATTGCACTTTTACAACTCAACAGTCGTTTGAGTGGTTGCTTTCAATTTCAAAGTCCAAACTCTAGTTTCTCAACACACGAGGTATCACCCAAAAGTCTTAGGCCAAGCACAGCACATCACTGTGCATTAGTTTGATTGTGCCTTGTTCAATGTATGTGCCAATGTCCACTTTATCATCAAATGTGATCGTTTAGTGTTTGCAGGCAGCAGCTGTACACGTCGTCAACCACCCTGTGAACGTATTATACGCAAATGAATATACTCGAGATGATGATACCGATCTGGCTGCATGTCTACACTACAACTAAAACATAGTCGCGCACGCCTTGTGTCAAAGCTGCGATTGGGTGAAACTGTGCTCTTGAGAGACAATCTCACACGTTGATCTTTCTCTATAACTTCGACAAGTTTCAATAAGTTTCTCAACACTCTAAATAACAACAGAAAGTATAACCTAAACCTTATCTATCTTTCTGTTCGCGTATAACCCAAAACTCGATTCCTTCCCGTTTTCTTTTTCTTTTGGTTTTCCTGTCTGCTTGTGATATTATGCAAACAACAGCTAGCGAGCACGGCTCACAACTCAAAAGATAAGCAATCGGTTTCGTTTCGTATATGTATTCTTTGTTATTGCCATATTTTCTTATCTTCGAGTCGAGTCTAGAGTTTGTGAGCCTCAAACACAATCTCATTCTGTCACCAATTCTCGTTCATGTCGGTGACTTTTATGATTGTGACTCTGCAGCAATCTCCCTCTCTCCCTCACTCTCCAACTGCCAACAGAATCATAAACACACTAATTTAGGTGTGTGTCAAAAGCTTACTACTAAGTGTGAGTGTGTTTGACTCTTGATAAGCTTTCGTGGCGGCTCCGGGCTAAACATTACTAAGAGTAGAAGTATATCGTAACCATAAGGAGTGGACCTCAAAAGATAAGGAATTAGGCGAGATGCAGAATATGAGTAACAACCGAGAGTGAGTGAGAGAGAGAGAGAGAGAGAGAGAGAGAGAGAGAGAAAGAGAGAGAGAGAGAGAGATCGGTTGACACTGATAAGGTTTAGGTGGTGTTGGTGTTGTAATAGTGAGAGGAACTCAAATCGGAAATGGAGATGATGATGACAAGAGTGAGGGGAACAGAAAGGGGGCGCGTGCGCACGTGCGTCGGAGCGTGCTAAATTAAAGGGAGAGAGAAGAGGGAAAATTAATTAGCCGTTCAATGATCGTAATGTAATATAGCAAATGATTATCAACAAAATGGGCATAGAAGTTAAATATTCAAATGAAATTGGTTTCAAATTGCAAATTCAAATGAAACGATTCACGGTGAATCATTCACCAAATAGAAGTGCACAAAAAAGTTTCTCAACTTTTATTGAGAATTTGGAATTCAAATGTTTTGTATTTCAACAGGAATCAATTGTAAGTGTTGAGAAACTTATTGAATGTTCTCATCTCATTGTCGAATGTTCGATATCGGCTCGCGACTTTCACGAATCTCGATGACTCTTTACGTACACCAAATACTCGTATATCCACGACGGAACCCAACAATAATAAAGTCAATGAGTGAATATGAGTCACACTACACACTCACTTTAGTTTAGTATAAAGTTGGTCGAGATAACGATAAAACGAGAGAGAGAGAGAGAGAGACCGACCAAAGGGAAATGGAGAGCGCGAGGACACACCAGCTGCATAGTGTGCATACATCTTATCAGTACCGGCTATCTACAACCGAGACAAGGACACACAACTGGCAGAATATGAGTGTGCACCGGTCGACCGGGCCAAACACACCAAAACTGATAAGAAACATTCAAGCCGACACACAACCAACTGATAAGGAATGTGAACACAAGGGAAAGGGAAAAGAAGAAAAGAAGAGGTTATTCCGGCATACAAAGAGAGAAGAGAGATCTTATCAGCAGTGCTGGTCATATCTCGGACTCGGTAAAAAAGTGTACTCGAGTTCTTATCACATCATGTGACTCAGACTAACTATAAACAAAACTAAATATACTAAAAACACTATGAGAGAATTTGAAACGATTCTTGGAACACGAAAAAAAAAACAAAATAACTGATAATCTATTCGTAAATGACGTTATTACCTAGAAGTAAAAAAAAATCACAGAATATTCTCGGAAACAAGATTGAGAATTATTTGAATGAATTCCCAGAAAATCAAAGTAATTCAAAAAATAACTAAAAAGTGATAAATTCTTGAACAAGCCAGAGAGCGAATCAATTCCCATGTGCAAGTCCACCCTATAGGTTCATCATTGGCGGAATCTATTTATAGAATATATTCTGTGTATGTCGGTTTAGTAACGTCATCATTAAATCAAATCAAATCAAATATTCAAATTCTGTTTTCGATTCCACCACAGTATCGCATGTGCCAATTATAACTGAAAAGTGAGATAAGCATACTATTGATCAACATATATATATTCTGTTATCGGAATATTCTGTACATTAGCTTACACTTTGGCATTATATGATACAGTCAGTAGTAGTAGTCAGTCAGTATCATCTAGTCTAGCCTCAAATCAAATCAAACCCACAGAATCAGGATCTCTCGCTCTCTTGCTTCATTTCTACTCAACATTTTGCCTAATCAAATGACGGAATCACAGCACAGAATAATCAACACAACAAATCAGAAGAATATATTAATTAATTAAATCGATTAAATTAATTAAAGGATGGAGATGGAGAGAGTTGATGACGATGATGATGATGATGACGAAATTAGTTTTGCGTATTTGAAATACTAAATCGAATTATCAAAGTCCTAAATTAGATAAATAAAAATAAATAAATAATCAACCAAACATGGGACTGAACGGGTTAATCAGTAAAGTGTTTTGTATACAGTTTGTGAACAAATCAATTATCGCCCTCAGATACAAATACAGGTAAAATTGATGGAAACTTTTTTTGTTTGCTAATTTGTTTTCATGTAAATGTTTTCTCGTAATAATCTCAATTCTCTACGCTAAATTCGAATCTTATTATTATTATTATTCTAATTAATTTTGCTTATCTCACACTTTTATGACCGCATAAAGATGAAGGCCAAGTAGATTTGTTATCTGTTTTTATATTCATTTATTTATATTAGATTTTATCGCTCTGTAGGGCAACTCCCTCTCTCTTCGCTTTCGAGAAAACAAGTCGTAAATAATATTCGAGATTCTGTTTGTTCTGCTCAACGTGTTCGCGCTTGATGATTCACTGAGTTTGGCCTCGAAATGAAAAACATATAAACACAATAATAGGGTGAACAATAATGATAAAAAATGAAATAAATTTTCACGTTTAAAATTACAGTATTTTAGTAAACCATTTTGTAATAACAGAGAATTCCTAGAATCTAACAAAAATCATTGTCAAATCAGGCAATCTTCAAAGAATCACATGAGTAATAAGATGACGAACCCGTCAATCGTATCGTAAATTGAACCTAATCTAAACTGCAAAATCAAAGTATCATTATCATCATGGGGTTAAACGAAGGGACATTCACACCACGCCCGAACGTATCGATAAAATCGAAACAAAATCAAACACAAAAATGGTCAAACTGAATGATAAGAAGAATATTCTTTTGACTCGCCAAACAGAATGACAAAAACAGTAGAATGATTCGAAAGCAAATTTTCCACAGATTTAAATGAGAATTAATGAATTTCGAATCACTCTGTGTGTGTGTGTTTGTATGTTGCTAGATTCTGTTTGATTGATAAGCAAAAGGAGCACATGACAGAACAGGATTTTCTCAAATAGATTACAACACACAAATATATACGAACGCACATTGATCCTATCAGTTGGTTGGTTTGTCAGTGTCAGTACACTCGATCTTATCATATAAATAAAATAATAAATGTTGTTGTACTCGTATTATTTATATTGATTCGACAAACTCGACGATATGACGAACATTCTGGCCTTGTGACTACTTGTCCCAATATAATAAATCTATTTATCTTTTCTCTATATTTATTTGCTGAATAAATAAACGATTATATTACTATACGATTCCACTGTAGAATTGCGTTGAGAAAAGTTGCTTATCAACAGTTGAGATTCGTTTGTTCATTTTAGAAAGAAACACTTTTTGTGTGTTTGTTTTAAGAAACTAATCAAAGTAACGAATCTTATCCTCATTTGCATTCAAACTGTTGTCAATTTATTTCAATTTTATGATTTTTGAGTTTTGTTCAGTTTTTCCACACTTTTCTACTTTTCGACATTCAACATTTACTCGGTCAGAGTCAAAGTCAAGGTTTTTCTCGCATTATTATGATAATTAATTCAAGTCTGGTTTTAATTGTTTTTGATTTTTGAAATTCGAAGGAGAAAATCCTCAAGAATTTAAAAAAAACCTTTTACTATAATGCATTATAATGTAATATTTCGTAATTACCAAAGACCTAATCCAAATATATATAATAAATCTTTATTATGATTATTTTATTTGTAAAGCAAACGTCATGTATTGTTTAATCTGAAGAGTCCCAAAATATCTCTTAATTAATGGTCACCAAGTTTCTACAAAGTCTAACCTAATTTTGCTTGAATTGAACTTTATTATCATTACCTTGGGTACAGTTAAACATTCGCCTACATTCGCTATTTTCGAAAACGTAAATCAAACTGCAATTTTTAGTAACAACAATGACGTCTGTTAATGCAATCAACATTTTGTCGTCATGTTTCAATAATAATACTAACTTAAAATTTAAATCTTAATTTCCTTGTTTTTGAGAGAATTTAATTGGATAATCTTCAATTAGTTGAAGAAATCAAAATACAATCAAAGTAATTTGTAGTGACATCAAGCTCATTTGATTTGACATCTTTATTTTATAATTGAAAAATCATAATTTGTGAGAACTAAATTCTGTTTTGCGGAAAAAACGAAATTCGTTAAATGTTACGCAGTAAGGATTATTGACTTTAAACGTCTAGTACAAGTAAACATTTTCAGTTTCTGTGTGCTTTAACTTTCTACTGATTCAAGTTTGTTTGTGCAGTTTAGTTTCACTTCGAAAGCGAATTTATTGTATTTGTTTGTCAATTTATGTGAATCGAATCAAGCAAAGGAACAAACAAACTTGCAGACGCAAACAACAAAAGACAAACCTTAATATTACAATCTAACTTGTGTCAATAATTAAGACTGACTGTTTTCTGCTTAAAATTTATGTTTTTCTAATCAACACAAAAAAGCAATTAAGACTGCAGTGAGTTTGTAATTTAGCTAATAAACAATTCTTTGAAGTCATAAGATTGGCAATTAAAAAAGAAGCGATTCTAAAGATCAAGGAACATTGGAAAAATCACGCCTACATGCAAAGTCAATATCTTAAAGTGCGTTTTGCAACTTTGCAATCTTAATTAGCACACAAAAAGTCTCTCGAGAAAGCAGAAGCAACCGGAAAACTTGACAAAAAGCAAATAAACAGGCTCGGAGGTACTTAAGGTGTAGGTCTTCTTTATGGCCCTGTTATGTTCATTAGGTTATCTATGAAGAGGTAGCTGAATAAATAATAAATATTAATCGATTTATGGGATCTAAAGGGGCACACAGAGAAACATACAAGTTACATGCAAACTGTTGTTTACTAGAGATCAATATGGACATCTGAATTCGGTTGCCTCAATGATTGCTGAGAAGATTCGTATAGTTCTGACCAAGATCGCAAGATTCTAGAAGGAATCATTTTGACCAGATCTTAATGAAAATTTTCATATCAAATTGAGAAAGTTACACAACGAACCCAGTTGAACTCATTAGCAACTCACCATCCTGATTATTCTCTCAGTCTTGACTTTGAGATTAGACTTTTGAACACAAACAAACAACCTCGAACCTAAATTGTCCTTGCACGCACCAGTTCATGTCAGTTTGACTCACTGTGAGTGAGATATGAAAAAATACAAATGATGGAGACGATACTGTGCTGTTGGTATAGCCCCAACAAAAAGCTGTTAAGGACACAGTCGAAATAGATAAAAATGATAGATAGAGACTCGGTAAATAACAGGTCATGTGGAAGGGGAAAGAAGGAAAATGGGGAGATTACGAAAAACAAAACCAAAATTCATTAAAAAGTGTCCAAAAGGTAAATTACGAGTTGGGAGCACCGCCAATAAGCAACAAAGTCTACAAGAAGAGTCGGCTTGAAGATCTACCTAATTGATATTTAGAATAGTTCACAAAGTTACCGATAAATTTGTCAGAGATTTTCCAATCTTAAATGTGAACAAACTTTATGAACAACCCCACGAAATTTTCATAAAATTGAGGAAATCTCTTCGAAATCTCTTCAAAATCAGTGTGCATAAAACTGAAAAACAAAAGAATCTTCAAGATTGTGATGAATTCACATTACAGACAACAACATCAACATTGGTTGGTGTGTCTCACAGGGAAGAGACCATAATACATAAAGAGAGATAAATGTTGTGATAAGACACGTCATATCTGGACAACCACCACCGTCGATGACGCCATACTACTTCAGTAGTCTAATAAGACCTATGAGATTAAATATATTGAGCAAGAGAGAGGTAAACAAGTGGTAGTAACACCAACAACATGATGTGATTAGAGTGGTGGTGGTGTAGAAGTGACACTTTAAAGTGCTCACTTAAGCTCACTCAAACTCACAGGCTCACTCAAATGCTCACACAAATAAGGTAATAAATGTAATCGTAATTAGCAATCGTACGAGTATATGTCATCGTAATGAGCTGACAGGGAGAGAGGAGGTGAGGGAGACGGACTAGTGAACATTTACATGAGATATATGTTCTGTTCCAATGTGTTATTTAATGCGCCCGAGCATTATGGGCGCTATCGAGCCATATTTGTCCGATACAAGGAGATTTGACGGGCAAATTGAGTTCCTTTTTGAAGCGGTAGAAGAAGAAGAGGTAATGATTAAAATAGAAAGATTTATGGGATTTTCAAGCAAGAAGGTGTTCAATGTGCATGTTTTACAACATTTGTTGCCTAATTCATTAACTAATCATGGATTAATTCATTGACTAATTACAGGTACATTTGTATGCAGGATGCGTTGACATGTTTGTGGCTTTTTTCATTGGCTGTTTAGTGTGTGATTTTGTGTAATCGGATTAACTTGATTGCCCTGGATTACCAAAAGAATAAGAACAAGATATCGTAAAATCAATTTGATCTGTTTTTTATAAGGGCAGGGGTCAGAGCCCTTGCGAAAGGTTTTGGAACTTTTCTTTTATTAAAATTGGTGTCCCTAGCCGTCAATTGGGAGTGGCCTAATTTGGTTTATTGGGCTTTTCAGTTTAATGTTTTTTAAAAAAATTTACACAATCCCGAATTGATCTAGTGAATTATATTCCATAATTGGTGGACTGGAAGATTTCAAATTGATTTGATGGTTTCTATCCTACAATTGGCAGTTTAAAAATCAAAGTTGACTCAAATTGCTGCTTTTGTTTAGTTCAAAATAGTGTCCTAGCTCCTAAAAATTGTAATAAAAATACACCAAACACATGACCCAACCGGCTCTTACAAATATCCTAACCGAATTAATGAATTCTATCTCAAAATTGTTGGATTGTGAATATTTTCAAATTGAGCTTTTGAACCTTATCTCCAATTGTATTATAGTGAATTAGCTTAAATTTTGCGTAGAAACTGATTTGGGGTCTATTTTGCTTCCTCACTAACCATTTTTGTATCTAGTGCCAAAGATAAGTTAGAAAACCCCTGGCCTAGAAAACTCCTTAATTCATTAATCATTTCAGTGTTTCGTCACCATCACTCAAAGCAAACAAACAACCCTTACGGTAATCTGATCTGGGCTTAACTAAACTCTAGCAAACAAACAAGCACACACACAATCAGTGCCCGTGTGATAAATCGTAATCAGTTAAGACCTCCCCGAACACACAAACACGAGATGCTCATCACCATAAGTCATAAGTCTTATAATGCAACACAATTCTCGGTGCATTCAACCGAACAGAACGCAACTTTAATTTGTCTTGTTGTTGGTCTCTTGATTGCAGCAACCAATGTGAGCCCAACTTGTACTATCAGCACACGTTCATCAATCTCATGTAGATTAATCAGCAGCAGCACACTACTTTGTAGTACTATTCCTCTACGGTAACCACCAAAAGGTAATTCATTTCAGTTCGGTTATTTGTCAGACTCTCTCAGGCAAGTGACGCGCTCTCGTCTCAGTCTCGCAAATCTCTCTCACCTGTGTGTTAATGTCTGCTCGTAATTAACCTTCCCATGCCGGTCTCTCAGTACACACACATTTTCCCCTTATATTTTGTTTGTCCCCTCTCGACTATATTTTCACTATCATGCCGGCATCACATTACCATCAGATAAGATGCAACAATTTGTGCCCCCAATCAAACAATCTATCTTAACTAAAGTTAACTTTGCAGGATCGTTTAAGCCTCGATGCTCGTCAAACACACATAAATAAATAGAGTCTTTAAACTCAATGGAATTTGAAGCATAAGCCAAATGCATACACACAACAAATCATCATAAGGAATAGTACAGAAGGACACACAGACTCAATTTAAAGTTGAAAAACCTTCTTAACTTTCCTGTCTAATTTATCTATCTCTCTTTCAAACGCGAATGTAATGATAATCTAAACTAGGTTGAAGTTGTTGAAGTAGTTGAGGGGGAGGGACCGTTCATAAATGACGAGTCATTAACACACCACTTGATGAGGTGCTGTGCTGGTCGTATACTTAAGGTAATTAGTCGTGTAATGTAATGCAACTTGAATGGAAATTCAAATGCAAGCTTTTGATGTTCGTGTAAACAGAACAGAAAACACATAAATCTCAATTTGAGTGCAAAAGTATTGACATTGGCACGAACATTTGACAGATTAATTAAAGTTGGATTAATCTTGTTTGCAGACATAAAGGGGTCATTCAAATATGAGATGATGATTTTTTATAATAATGCACGTAAAAAGGTATATATTTGTACGTGGACAGGATGTATTACCAAATCGAGTATATTCAAATGCAGTCACGTAGACCTCCCCAGTAGTAGTGCTCAAGAAGCGTGTCAAAACAATAGATCATATCAATAATCAACAAAACGAACCAAGCTCGACCTTTCCTGGCCTTGAAATCTCTCTCGAGTTGTGCACTGAAAAGTGAAGCAACAACAATAAAAGAACCACAAAGACAAACAAAAATATCGAGACGCGCGCACTAATCTTTGGGTCACACAACATTGCACACACATATACAGTGTCACACACAGTGAGAGAGAGAGAGAGAGAGAGAGAGAGAGAGAGAGAGAGAGAGAGAGAGAGAGAGAGAGAGAGAGAGAGGTGCTGAGTGAGGTGACTAAGATAAAACATTAAAACGATTCAACGATTCAACGATTTCCGTAACAGAACAGGTACGTACTCAACGAACAGTGTGTGCCTTATCTATTGTCTATAGTTGGTGCATAATATGCATTTGGGAGAGATCGAAAAGATGAGATTACAAGTGACCAATGACGTCAATCACACACAATCTCTCACTTTCCTTTATGAACAGTTGTGTGCTGCTGTTGTGTTTCATTAAGCCAATTGGCCTTCTGTTCTCTCTCTCCCGATTGCTACTGAATTACCATTTTATCTTTTGGTCTTATCGCTCACTTTTAGATAAGAAAGTTGAAAGAAAATGGACAACCAGACAGACACATTATATGTTTCTTCTTCTTTGAACGTCTACTATTTTCTCGTTGTTGATTGTTTGAGAGATAGCGAGGGGTCATCTCGCGTAAAACCCCACATTTCCCTTTACATATTGCTCATAATTATACCAATTGATTATGTACAAGCATTTGTGCGTTATACAGTGACCATTTGATGCAATGTACTAACCATCAAAGTAACCCAACGTGCAACAGCCACAGCTTATCACAAAACGTCATCTACAGACAGTGCACCGATAACGAGATGTGCGTTTTAGTATTTTATCTCGCACCAAAAAGTCTTTTTCTATCTTATTTTTTAATTTCGTTGAAATTCGAGATACGACATATACGTACGTGTGTAGGAAGGTAAAGTAGTTTAATTTTTCAAGATTACGATTTGGATATTTTATGTGTTACATAACTGACACTGAAGTAACTGAAAATGTCGAGATGTTAGAGACTTTTAAATGGAAAATTTCGGAAATTAAAGTGTGAAATTAAAGGAAATTTTGATTTTAGAGATAAGTCTGAAAATTTCTTTAAAGTTCAGAATAGATTTGTGTACAAAAATTTTCAGGAACTTTTGGATTTTCCTAACTTCAAGGTACAAATGTTCGAGGTGTGATTGAATTGAACGTGTATCCAAGTACATTTGGGTACTTTTGTCTAGAGTAATGTGTACAGAAAAATATTTACTTAGATGGACAAAAGACTTTAATAGTCTCTAAAACATTTTTGGATTTTGGAAGATTCAGGATGATTTAAAAATATTTGAGAAGTGGAAACGTTTGATACTCTTGTCAAGAGTAATTTCCCTAAAAACTACAAAGTTGGTAAAAAAATTCCAATTGATCCAGAGATTTTTGTAAAATTCAGGCAGGTTCGTGAAAAGTTGGAACACTTGTGTACAATTGTATAGAGACATTGTGTACAGAAAATAATTTACCTAATTAGTAAACGGATTCAATAAGATTCGAAGATATTCTTGAAGATTCAGAGAGATTTAAATGATCATTTAAAAATATTCGTGAAACTGGAAAATTTTGATGATTTTCTCAAAAGTATTGTGTACCCATTTATTGATATATCATTGATATCATTGATATATCAATATATTGAGTTGAGTAAAAAAAATTCTAGATGATTTAAAACATACTGAAAACTAAAAAATAAATATTTTCTTGAATACACTTTGAAATTGAAACAATTAACTAGAAAGCTCCTAAACATTTCCATTAGGTTCCCATAGAAACATCATACATTCTGTATCATTCGAGTATTTCATCAGCACAGTTAGTATCTCTGACTGAAAATTCTCTCGACAATCTATCTCTCATATGTATTTACGTAAACGTCCAGTGAGTGTGTGTGTGTCCCAAATAAAACTATCCATTCAAGTAGATAAGACCAATCAGTATGTGTACGGCATATATAGATTTTGTTGTTGTTTCGAACTGTTGGTTCTTATCTGTCCTGTTCATATATATCGTACATAGTAGAAGTGTACGTATTATCATCAACTATCAGTCTTATCATCTGCATCATGTACATACTGTACGAACGGACCACGAAAGCATTGCTCTAGATAATACACAAATGGAAAGAGAATATTTTATATTATATTCTCCAGAGTAGCACACACAGACACACCGAAAGATAAGACAAGAGGAAGCGATAATGCGAGTGCGAGCAAGAAGAAAATAAACAAAAATCTCATGACGTTGCATAGGACACAACGATTTGAGAGATTTAGGTGATGATTCGAGTGAAGGATCGAGTGAGGCCACTTTTTAATAGAGAAAATACGAAGGGGAAACACTTTTTCATCATCATCATCTTTGTACAGCACAGATCAGGTCATCAAATCAACATGAAAATCTGTGTGTGTGCGTCCTAAAAGTTAAATTTATTTGAGAAATTCGAAATAACAATAAAACACCAAAGTTATCTTTTGATTAGGCAGTGCAAGCAATTCAGGTCTTGTTCCTTAACTTTTTTCGTGTACACACAAAAACAGACAAAAACAAGCAAATAAATCACATTAAGATTATGGATGAGATTGAATAAAAAATCTAAACGGCTCGCTTTAAGATTTAAAATAAGTTTCGATTGAACTTACAAACATCATACGATCCGTCTGTCGAGCTCATCTCCATTCATTTTCTCATCAAAAAGTTATGATTCGATTAAATCATCTCCTTCAATTATCCAATCCGTGAAAAAGTGTGCCAAACGCGTAATATTATCTAATAAATTTTCCTTAAAAAGAAAATTTTATTTAAATGTTATCGTACCAAAATGCGCGTATGTGCGTACTTCATGAAAGTGAAATGAACAGCGATGATGAACAGATTGTGTCATTTAGATATGAACAAAGTGATTCGAGAGAGGAGAGAGGAAAGATTACAGACGGGATTTTTTATGTTCTTTGTTTGATGAATGTTATTTAGTATTACAATTTTAGAGCATGCGCATTTGAATTTAGATATGAAATTTTCCTAAATAAATATTTAAAAATTTTTTACAAGGCGAACATGTCACTTTGTATATGTATAACCATTTTCAGCGTATCAGGATTAAATTTTTTACATTGTTTGGTCAATATTACTCGAGTACTGATCAGTATTTCAATTTCTGTACATTTCAAATATTCCAATATGAAAACTTAGATAATTATTATTTCAAGAATTTTTTGAAGAAACGTCACTCTGTATATGAATGACCCTTTTTATCATATATATGAAGATTCATTTACCATATAATGATTTATGTTCAAACAAAAATATTATCGTGACCCGTTTTTTGTGCTTCGTATTTGTTTTTGTTGAATTTAAAAATAAACAAAATATTTAAAAATCCTACATCATAAATCAAATCGAGAAATCATCGTTCCAAAACATGTCCTTAAATGTTGAGAATATTTTACTTTGAATCTCTCTTTTGAGATGATCGATAAAATGCAAAGCGTTAAGCAAAGCATCTTATCACTTTTAAGTTTCCCACAAGTGTCATCTCATTATCTGTTTGAGTGCTCTCCCACAAGGCTATTTCCACACACTCAACACTCAATTTGTGCATTTTGAGATTTGATTTACTGTCAGTCAGACTCTGAGAATACGAACGCAAATATTTTGAAATATTTTAAAGCAAACTCGAGATATAATTAATAATAATAATGATCAAGTTACTTTTCTTAGTTTTTTTATTTGCAGCTAAATCAAAATTAAATGTTTTATCAATATGAATAATCTAAGATAGAGTTAAGTAAAGTAAAGTAAAGTTGAATTTCAAAATTTTTCCTTTGACATTGGACAATTCAATTTCCAAAAACAACATTTTTCATTTTTCAAGTTCATCTTTTCATCATCATCACCATCTGCTTCATGAAATGAATTTTAAATTAAAACTTTCCAAAGCCTTTTACAGTAATAATTGATCAATCTGCTTACAATCTAGTACGTCATCTATGAATAGGAAAATCCTATTCAAAATTAATGCATCTATTTATTCTTATCAGATCAATTATCGTATCAAAAGCAAATCTTTTGTATGCGTATGTTGTGTGCTGTCAATACTAAATTCAAATTAGATAAAGTTTCTGTACACAAAGTTTGGGGTCATTCATACATCAAGTGATACGTACGTTTGATACACGGAAACTTTTGTGTTCACCTTCATATACTAAGATAATGTAATATAAACTAACTATAAAAGATCAGACTATGAGATAAGCTCAGTGTTTAATCAAGGGCTCAGTTGTGTATGTGTCGTAAAATTAATAAAATAAGATAAGACATACAACGAGATTGACATGTGACTTTTTTATTAAGATTTTTTTTCAATTTAAAACGAACAGATGAAAGAAGAGAGATGCAAAATGGTCTTTCAAAATTTGCTTAATTTGCTCATACACACATTTCGTAAATCAAAATGAAAAGATAAAAGCACGATTATTTCAAATACACTCTTGGAAAATACCCGTGAATTAACGTGAGTTTTTTATTATGTGGTCGTATTTTTTCAATGGATAGAAAATTAACTTTTCTATTCCTAAGGTTTTCTTTAAAATTTGAAGTTTAAAGTTAATTAGACAGTTAAACTTGACGATAGGACTGAAAGTGTTAACTACCTAAAATAAATCTATTAAAAGTTATCGATTTTTACTAACAAGGTACAAGATACAACAAACTTGAATGTATCCTTCAAATAAATATTGAAAAGCCCAAATCTTAACATAAATCTAAATTTAAATCTAAAAACATTTAAATATATATTTTCCGACTGCTTAAACAGCTCCAAATCAAATCAACACCGACTTTATCGATTAACGTCACATGAGATTTAATTAAATAAATTAAATTAACCGCCACACAGACACACAAGAGTTGAGTAAACAAAATTGATTTTCTAATTATCAAAATGTTTGTGCGTAAGAAATTAGAAATCGGCAAAAGTTCAGAAAGAAAATCAAAGTCTACAAAAGTCTAAAGCCGAACCAAACAAATATCTGTTATCTATTTGGTCTTTAGATCAAATGATAGATAAGTGAGCTGAGCACATGATGCTTTAGACTAATTAGAATCAGATCAGTATTAAATGTAAATGTTTATTTCTTAAAAAACCCAAAAGTGAGAAGCAAACTTTTAATTGGTGATAAGATATCTATTTAGAGGGGTTGTTCATAAAGTTTGTTCGTTTTTTTCTTGGGTGAGTTAAGAGCTCGGAAACTTTTTGTTTAGCGTCTAATAAATTAGAGATAAGTTAAAGTTAGTCTGGAGAGATTAGAAGAAGTAGATTTTGGTTTTTCTGGGAGATACCATGTTGGCAGATGGTCAGTTTTGTCCAAGGGTCAGTCAAAATCGATTGGAATCAAGTAGCTCTCGATCGCTGTCGCCCGCGCGCGCTCGAACATTCGAGGTTATCGTCTCTTTGTATTTTATCAAAAAATTTAATCTTAAACGAAAAAGCAGAGATCAAGAAGAAGTTGAAAGAAGTAGAAGAAGAAAAGCAAAGTCCAGAAGTTTAAATACTCTCAAACAGAGTTGTTGATATCAGTTGGAGTTTATCTCTCAACTCTCAACTCTCAAATTGAGTCTAAGCGGGGAGGTAATAAGAAAAGATAGCGAAATGGTACCGACCGACACTACTACAGAACAACACAAAGTGGATAGAGGCATATATTAAAGTAGTAACAAAGTTTGTGTTTTGGTAGTAACAAGTAAAATAAGAGCCGCATTTCAAAGTGATGGACGTACTTTATGAACGGCGCTTATTCAACTAACAACTGTTTAGGTTTAGATTTAGTAAGTTGCAATCAGAATTGATCAATTCTGACGTATCTGAACCTCTCCCCAAAATGGATATCAAGTAGCATGTCGGCGTTTATGTTTGAGTATTGAGAGATAACCTTCCACCTCATATGATTTGATATGATATGATCCACACACACACTAACCGACCCAGGCTAAATCTATCTATCTCTCCTCTCATTTTATTACTGATACGGCGGTGTGTTCGGTACATTGAGACAGTGTTAACACACAGACACACTCCTACCTCTAGGGCAATCATCATAATAATGTTGACTCGATGATGTCTTCTCGGTGATGTGTAATAAAAATAGCTAAATAGGAAAAACGCTACTAATTGATTACTATCGAATATGTGCTTTAGATTTATATACGAATACTACACACACACAAATATTTAAACATTTTTATGATTTTTGTTTGCTTTTGTGTGTCTTATGCTCACACGTTGAAGTAGTACGTAATCGAAGTGGAGGGACACTTCCTCAATTAAACACATCAAACCGTGACGATGTTTTGCGACATATTCTAATTTGATTCAATCTTAACATACTTTTGAGTAGTGAATGAAAAATAAATAAAGAATAAAAACAATAAAATTTTTACATTTCAAAATCTAGTTGATAGTAAAAACTAACGGACAGTTCATTAAGTTTCGCTACTAATTAAGTAATAGTAGATTAATCCGTTTTATGGAGATAGGACTTAAAGGGTTAAATCTAATCCTAAATAAGCCTTTTTGTCACCTCATAAAAAGTTACCCGTTTGAATGGGTCACGTTCACGTGATCATTTTACGAGAAAGAGTTGTGAATGATTTGTAAGCAATTTGAGATGAATAACAGTTCGCTCGGTAACGGGATTAATGGACGACCCCTCAACCGAAACAGTGTTCACATAATTATGCTATCTAGATGAATTGGGTAACGTTATTTATAAACTATTTTCAACACTTATTCCGTCCGTTACCTATTGCTCAACTAAACATCTTCCCATGAAAAATTGGAAAAGTTGGTTCAAAAAAAACTTTGAAACCAACAAAGCTTTTCTCAACCAAAATGATTGCAACAAATCATAAATTTAGATGAAAAACTTATTGAACGCGCCAATTTCAATTAACCGCAACCTTTACATAAAGATGCACATCACATCGCACTCGTAATTATCCAATATCTCCATAAATAATCAAATATATTAATTCAAATAACGAAATTATCTCACTTTAAAAAGAAATAAAACAAGCGCCCAATTATAATTATCGCCATCTTGCCACCACTGTGGCACCACTTCAAATATATCCGCGTATATGATTACCCCTAATATGACATTTTGAGGTGTTGACGAAAGTTTTTGTACATTTATTTGGAGATATTCAAACATACATTCACAAACTTTATCATTCACCTGTGATTTACCTGAAACCCCTGACAAAAATCCAATTAGATTAGAATTGATATGCCTGCACAGAAACAGACAAATAAGATTCACATTGATATATGAAGTAATAAAGACAAATGCAACTTCTATGCAAATGCAAAACTCAAGTGCAACTTCAAAACAACAAAGTTTCGACTTTGAGGTTAATTGAGAAAATAATAAATATATAAATACAAATTGACTTTAAATAAAAAATATAAAAAAATAAATGTCGAGCGCAACAAACTTACAACTTGACCTTCTCTTACACTGATGGGTAGAAAAGTTCAAATCAGAAAGATTAATCAATTTACTCGAGGCGAGATTGGTAAAATTGGTTTAAACCAGATTTGGTTGGTTTTGTATGTTTGAGATTGTAAATTCAATTTAGTGAATTAGACGAATTTGTTTGAAAATAAAATTGGATTGAATTTGAGATTTTTTAGATAAATTTGGTGAAAATGACTGAAATTTGTTGTTGGCAAGCAAGGTTGGCTCAATTGTTTGAATTGGCTGGTTTTGCTTAATTGTCAAGATTTACTGAATTTACTCCATTTTCAGGATGACTTGATTAATGCAATTGACTAAATTAATTCCAATTTAGTAATCCCAGACAATTTGCGTCAATTCTGAGTAAACCTGCTGTTGCTAAGAAATTAATTGACATATGTAAACATTCTCAAATTGAATGAATCGAAAATGAAGATTAGTTCATGAACCTCTTTCCAAGAATTTTTTCTGCGAGTGCACAACTGATCAAGACTTTGATAAATTCGAACGAAAGTTTGCATGCATTGCAGTACAACATTTTGCCACATTCACACGCACGCACAGTATCTCAAAATCTCTAATTCTAATACGCGTCTCACAATAAATCGACGTGAAGATAAAATTCCAATTTAAAATATAAGCTAAAATTGAGATTATATTTAACTGAGAGGCGAAATGAAGAGCGCGAGCGATGAGATGAGATTTGCGATAAGAGGTGTACACTTTCATACATGACGTAATAGTAGTATGACTTGAAAAGGGTTACTGTGTTGTGGAAGGTAAAAGAAAAAGAAGGAGATGAGGGAAGACATTTAAGACAAGACAAGTTCAAGCACTCTGGATTGATGACTCGCTGGTCTGCTCAAACACTTTAATAGATCTCAAGCAATGAACGAGAGATAAGATCTGAGGAGAACGCGCGTACAACACAACTCGATAGCATCTTGAATGCAATGAACTATACTGAACACACACACAAAATGATTGTGCTGCGGGGCACTCACATTCAGATTATTATTACATTCAGGATATTGACCATATAACATCCAATTGAGGATAGGATGCTGATAAATCACCGAAATGGACTAAATGGATGCAATAAGAAGAAGATGATGAAGAAATAGAAGGAGAAGATTAACAACAAAGAAGAACAAAAGAAAAAGTAAAACAAATAAAAATTAAAGATTAGATTACATGTACAAACAGGTAGGAGAGAAGTGGTGATGATGATCGAACTGAGCTGATTAGACCCTAAGCAATGTACAGTAAGTACAGTAAGTGAGTGAGTGAAGTGAGTATGTAATGCTTAATTATGGACGCGCGCGATTTGGTGGTGGTGATAATTATCGGGAACGGTAATGATTATTAATGATTGCGAGGTGAAGATGATGCACGCTAACAATAAAAAGATGGATTGCATATGCAGATGCATACGGACTGTGGTGATCGATGTTATGTTTGAATTATGATTAATGCACTTATTTGGACTGCACTGGTCACAACTGTGTGGCACTTTGAAATGGGCACTTCAAAACTACATGAAAATGTATTAATAAACGAATGTATAATTTATGTGTCTGTTGGAAGGTATTTTCAAATATTTTCAAATATAAACAAAAAAGGATTACATTTCGTGAATACAAAGTATTGAAGAGATAAGGAATTGGTATTCAAAGAGTTGATGGGATAAGATGGATGAGTTTTTAAATATTAGTTCATAAAAATATACTCAGTCATTTTTAGTTTAGATTTAGATTTAGTTCATGCATGGGGAGATATTTTCTTAAAAAGTTTGAAAGATGGCTATAACTATAGTCTATACAAATTTTTGGAATATATCTCTTTCAAATAGTTAACAGTTAGTCTCAACAATTGTTTTGGAAATTTCCTTGCAAATTGCCAGAATAGTTTATCCAATTGCAATTGCAAATCCAATCCAATCCAATCCAATCCAAGAAGTTAGTTTGTACAATTGTATTGGAAGATATTCCTTATAAGTAGTCGCAAGTTAATCATTGCATTTTAAAAAATTCATTTTTTATTCAAATAGTTGAGAAGATACTTTTTCTTGAATATATTTCCTAAATCCTATCGTCTTAACGGACCTAGGATTGTTCTGTAAGTTATTCTTCTTCTTCATCATTCATTTATTCTCTAAAATGTTGTTTGAATACCAAAATTAAATAAACAGAAATTAAATCTTAAATAATCAAAATGCGAATCGTCTCTAAATCACGAAAAGTATGTCACAGCGGGCAGTTTACTTTCAGTGCAAATATATATCACGGTATATACGGACATATATACGAACGTGTATGTTCACAAGCAAATAAACATATAAATCCATAATTAACTTTGGGTTTTATAACTGACACAGATTGCTGTGATACTGAGAGGACACACCGACGGCGGCGACATCTCCAACAACTTATTGACATATGTCGCGATTAAAAATGCCATTCCAAGATTGAAATCGAGAGAATACATTGAACAGTGATCAGATCAGCTCAGACAGACAGACATTAACACCGATTGAGGTGAGATTACTTGGAGATAAGTGAAGATTGAAAATATGAAACGACACTTTAAGGTGTAGAGAGAAGTATGAAAGTTCGTTTGAAATGCAAACTTTTCAAATTTATGATCATTCAAGTTGGAGGTGAGATGGAGAGTTGTGATTGGGGAGGGAAGATTGGAAGGGGGAGAGGAGAAGATGAAGATGTGATCACGAGAGTGAGGTCATCTGGGTCTTGTGACTTGTGTTGAGATCAAACTGAAGGTATGTCCGATTACTGTCGAGAAATGCAATGTAATCTCACTGATCAATCGCAATAAATAAATAATTAGGATGGGTTGTGACGGAGGATGATAATGTAAAATTTATAAAAGAAAATATTGTCCTTTGGTGCATCTAGATAAGTTTGACTTCATTTTGGATGTAAAGGTTATCTTGGAAATATTCATTTTTAAGGACTATGAAATCAATTGTCGAACAGAAGACAGCAAAAAATCTCAACTCAATTATGAAAACAAAATAATATGATGTTTGGGAACAGAAGCGCCATCTAGTAGACGAAATTGCAATAAAAATGTTTGAGAATTGTTTCAATAAAAACAAAGTGGTGGTCGTGGCAATCTATTTATTTGTGGTTTTGTTTGTAAAAAGAATGGTCAAAGGGGAATGATCGAGATTCATGTAATTTGAAAGTTTATTTTTTAAACGATTGTTGTCATTGGCCGGTGAAGAAGCATATTAATTTAATTTTTCAGAATTATTGATTACAAAACATGTGCATGTTTATTCATTTGAGCATTTAAGTCTTGTGTTTAAGTTTTATTTTATTGGTTCCATTATTTTATCTTCAAAGTTCACAATTAAAATCTTACTTAAATTTTTATTTTTTTAAATTAAAAATTTCATTAAAATAGTTTATTTTAAACCTGTTTCTTAGATTTCATGATTTTTCAATTTAAAATGTGTGTTTAATTAATAATTGATTAAAAATTTTCAATTAAAACATTAGGTAATATATTTAAGTTAAATTTTAGAATTACTGAAAGAAATTCTCTCCAACATTGCAACTTGAGTGATCCAAATGGTAATTTTTTAAATAAAATAAATAATTCTATATATCCCGGTTTTCACTAATTGCTTCTCGAATAAACAACATTTCAAAAGGTAATTTAAATAATAATTGATTTTTTTGATAAAGATACCAATATTTAAAAAAGGTGACAAAACTTTATGCGAGAACTACAGAGGCATTACTCTTCTAAGCGTACCAGGTAAAGTCTATGCAAAAATAATTGAATCCAAAATGAGGACAATCGTGGACCAGAAAATCTCAGACAAACAATGTGAATTCCGAGCTGGTCGAAGCACAACAGATCAAGTATTTATCCTGAATCAAGTGTTCGAAAAGGTGTGGGAGTTTGCTGGACAAATATTTGTCTGTTTCGTAGATCTACAGAAAGCTTACGACATGGTACCAAGAGATAAATTATGGAATTGCCTACAGGAATTCGGAGTGGATGGTGAAATGATTCGAGCGGTACAGTCATTATATGCGAACTGTTCGGCCTGCATACGAGTAGGAGGAGTAAAGTCAAGTAATTTCCGAATTGGGACTGGACTTCGACAAGGATGCGTACTAACTCCACTACTATTTGTGATTTACATGGATAGAATCATCAAGCGTAGTAAAGGACCGGAATGTATCAAGATCGATGACCTTGAAGTTGCAAGATTGCTATTTGCAGATGACCTGGCTCTACTAGCAGCAACACAAGCAGACCTGCAACTGGCCTTAGATAAATTCGCTTTCGAATGTGAGAAGGACGGAATGAGAATAAATGTGGATAAAACCGAAGTAATGGTACTCGCAAGGCAGCCGGTCCAATGTCAAGTAACCGTTGGTCAAGTACAGCTGAGACAAGTGGACCAATTTAAATACCTTGGAGTGACCTTCACAAATGACGGACGCCAGACCCAAGAGTTAGACCGACGAATCGCATTGGCTGGAGCTGTCCTAAGAGAACTTTCCCGTCCAGTGGTACGCAAAGCCGAACTTAGTATTCAAACAAAACTGGCGGTTTACAAGGCAATATTCAGATCGACGCTTACATATGGCCACGAATCCTGGATAATGACTGAAAGGACAAGATCTCGTATCCAAGCCGCGGAGATGAGGTTTCTCAGAAGGATCGTTGGAGTTTCCCGTTTAGACAGAATAAGGAACGATGCAATTCGGGAGGATCTGGGAGTGGAACCGCTAACTCTCTGGATTGAGCGCAGCCAACTAAGATGGTTAGGTCACCCGCTGAGAATGCCCAATGAACGCACTGCGTTACGAATACTCTTAGGAAACCCGGAGGGCACCCGACCGGTTGGCAGACCTAGGACCAGATGGTTGGACCAAGCTGAACGAATCTACCATAGGATGGGACTGGAAAATGACGACATCGCGGACCTTGCCTCAGATCGCGACGACTGGCACTTACTGCTCACCTCCCTTAACCCGCGACCCGAAAGGAACTAGCGGTTTTGATAATGAATGAATGAATGAATGATTTTTTTAAAAATCTATCCCTCTTATAATAGGACACGAATTTACAACTAGCTACTTAAACTAAATCAAACATTTCAATTATAATTAAAGATAAAAATTTAATTTAATGAATTAGTTATTTATTTTAATATTTTTTTCTTTTATTAAGTGAGCTCTTTAACAAATTCTAACTTGTATTTCAAATATCCAGAATAGCTCTATCAAGTGTTCAATTAGAGTAAATCGTTACAGTTTCAACATTTGTACTGTTTTTCTTTTATTAAAACTTTTGTTAACATTTGTTTGCGTTTTTTAACTAATGATAATTCCATAAAGCCTTTGATAGATAATTAATGTCAATTGTTTAAATAATTTCTTTATTTAAAACTTTATTAGACACTTTGTAAGTTCACATTAACAAACCTACAAATGAAGTACATGAGCGTGTTTAAAACAGTAAGTTTTAGCAATTTCTACTGTACAATTAGTTAAGTAAATCAAAAGTTTGTCTTTATTATTGATATATATCCCAGGTTTATATGTTATAGATCGATGGCAACTATTAAAAGGTTATATCTGCACTGATGAATAGTCTTATTTTCTCTCAGCTCAAATTAAATACAAAAATTAATTCAAAATAATCGTTTAATCTGAAAATAGGTAACAACTGTTTATTTACTTTTAAATTGATACTTTTCGATTCTCAATGTTGTTCAAGAATCGTTTCGAAGTAAGTAGTGCTGAGGACTCCTCAGAACAAACAACTTTGTAGTGGAATCAATGTTGTCATCGCTAGGTTAGAAAGAATTCTCAAATGTTCTTAATATTAATTTTTTTTATTTTTCCTCATTTCACTGAACAAAATCTGCAACTGAAATATTTTATGCTTTACATTCATAAACATATATCAAATGTTTGTATTAAATGTGTTTTATTAACTCCAACACAAACTATCTAGTAATAAGAGATTGGTTGATTTAGATGACTGGAACAAATAAACATTCTCTTCAAGCTTCCATTCAGTAAAAGTGTGGCCGATAATGATCATGTCTACCTTACGCTATAAAACTACTTTTATGATCCAATAAGCTTGGTGCATATCATAACCAAGACCAATATTTTACAATTTAATTCGATGTTCATAGACTTAATATTAATTTTAGACTCTAGAGTTGCCTAGATTGTAAAAATCCAATAATGTTTAAATGTAAACTTAACAGAATGTTTTCCCCTTTGATGACACCCAACTATTAAAAATTAAAATATTTTCTAACTCAGGAATATCAAAGTATCTTCTTTTTTAAACTCAAATACTTTAAGGCCTGCAAATGGATTTGTCTATTTACTTCTAGCAAATTAATGGCTTAAATTCTGCAGCATTTTAATAGGTAACTTCAATTAATTTATTAGCATTTAAGATTCGTTTAATTAGATTTTACTTATTTATTATTTTTAATCATTTCTTTTTTTCATCTGACACCTTGGATGCAACTTCATCATAGTTTAAAACCGGTAAAAATGCTTGAAAAGTAAAAATTAGCTTACAATAAATTATCTTTTATTTAATGTGATCTAAAAATAGGTAACTACATATTTTAAACAATTAAAAGAATTTGATAAAAAATTATTTTTTACTCACAGTAATATTTTAATTACAACTAATCGCCTACACTCAAAGCTATTGTTCAAATTTCTGATTTCAACTTTTGTTCTCAACATCTTTTATGTAGCTTGTAAACCAATTTAAATTGACATTAAATGTGTGTCTACAAGTTTTGAATTGAATTGATTAGATTGAAACTAAACTAAATGTCCAAGAATCGTTTTGAAGTAATGCTCAAGTAGTGCTCACAAACATTACATCAAAGTTTTTGAGAAACAACAAAACTTCTTTTATTGAAAAGCCTGCTGCCATCTATCGGCGAAGACGAAAATTAAGCAAGTTTTGATTTTACATATAGGAAATCTTTACCAATAAAACATGTTCGCTTTTTTATAAAAGTTTTTATGTTGTTTATATTTCCATGTTTCTATGTAAAAATTTAAGGAACAACAAGCGAGACTTGTTTTTGGTAGAATGTGTTTGACATAAAAGTTAACTCTATTACTCGTAAGGTTTGTTAAAAGGTAAGAATTCTTAATTTTTTCTTTGAATTATGTCGAAATTAAATTAGTAAGTTAGTAAGTACTAACTTACATCCACGAATATATGTCAATTACAAATTTAACAATTTTATTTTATATGTTTTAAAAACATTTGTTTTTTTTTCATTTAACCTGCATCGTTCAAAAAAGTTATTTTTGCTACGAAAACAGTCTCATTGAGTAAATCATTTTCAATAGTGTTGTGTTTAAAAATCAAGATATAGCGGTCTACTTTATATTCATTTCCCAAAACTTCGTTATGCGTTCAAATGGTAAAATAATATTAAAAACAAAATTATTATAAATAAAATTTTTTATTTTAATTTCTATCAAACATTTCAACATTCTTTTCAAAGCTAATAAGATTTTCGTACAGTTTAATCTTAACAATCTATAATTCCTTATTATTTGTTATTAAAGTTTGTTTTTTCTCTTTATTGTTATTTTCTCAGACATTAACGATAATTCAAATTGTAAAAAGAGAATCTTCAACGTAGAAAACCACAAATACAAACTCAACCGTTCCACAGAATTAGTGTTATCTTTCTACAAACACAAAAGTATTCGATTGAATTTGAATTTGTTTCAAATAACATAATTATGTTAACATTTGAATGGTAACAATTTGTGCAGACATTCAAATTCAAATTCAAACAAAATTGACTTCTTACTAAATGCACTCAAGTAAAAGTTGACTCTAAAATTGACTTTGCCTTTTCGCGTAAGTGTTCAGGGTTTACTTCTTGTTTATATTTGGAATGCGGTTTGCACCTTCTAAGGTGTTTGCAGGATTAAAATGAACAACACGGTACACCCTACTTAATCAACTCGACTGATTGAAATCTATGAAAATTGACCTTACCTTCTCATGTAGATGTTCAGGGTTTACTTATGGTTTATATTTGGAATGCGGTTTGCACCTTCTAGGGTGTTTGCAGGATTAAAATGAACAACACGGTACACCCTACTTAATCAACTCGACTGATTGAAATCTATGAAAATTGACCTTACCTTCTCATGTAGATGTTCAGGGTTTACTTATGGTTTATATTTGGAATGCGGTTTGCACCTTCTAGGGTGTTTGCAGGATTAAAATGAACAACACGGTACACCCTACTTAATCAACTCGACTGATTGAAATCTATGAAAATTGACCTTACCTTCTCATGTAGATGTTCAGGGTTTACTTATGGTTTATATTTGGAATGCGGTTTGCACCTTCTAGGGTGTTTGCAGGATTAAAATGAACAACACGGTACACCCTACTTAATCAACTCGACTGATTGAAATCTATGAAAATTGACCTTACCTTCTCATGTAGATGTTCAGGGTTTACTTATGGTTTATATTTGGAATGCGGTTTGCACCTTCTAGGGTGTTTGCAGGATTAAAATGAACAACACGGTACACCCTACTTAATCAACTCGACTGATTGAAATCTATGAAAATTGACCTTACCTTCTCATGTAGATGTTCAGGGTTTACTTATGGTTTATATTTGGAATGCGGTTTGCACCTTCTAGGGTGTTTGCAGGATTAAAATGAACAACACGGTACACCCTACTTAATCAACTCGACTGATTGAAATCTATGAAAATTGACTTTACCTTTTCACGTAAGTGTTCAGGGTTTTCTTATGGTTTATATTTGGAATGCGGTTTGCACCTTATTCGGTTTATTCATTTGAGCATTTAAGTCTTGTGTTTGCTTATTTAATTTTTATTTTATTTCATTACTGGTTCCATTATTATCTTCTACAGTTCACAATTTAAAAGTTATTTATTTTTTATTTTATTTTTTTTTAATTAAAAGTTTCATTAAAATAGTTTATTTTAAACCGGTTTCTTAGATTTCATGATTTTTCAATTTAAAATATGTGTTTAATTAATGATTGATTAAAAATTTTCAATTAAAACATTAGGTAATATATTTAAGTTAAATTTGAGAATTTGACTGAAAGACATTCTCTCCAACATTCCAACTTGAGTGATCCAAACGGTAAATTTTTGAATTTAAAAAATATGATTGATTCTTTCTACATATCCACGTTATTACTAATTCTTCTCGAAAACATTTATGAAACATCAAATTGTCCAAACGTTTAAAAAGTATTTTGTTTATTTATTTTTTGACCTCTTAATGGTGAATGATGACTAAGATGAATGACCGGTGCTTTCAAAAAGGTTATAAAAATAATAATTAAATAATTATTTTCATTTTTTCTTTTAATAGAGCAAGTCTTTGATACTAGATATTCTAATAAATCAAATATTTCAATTTAATATTCATATTTATTTGAGATTTGTGTCTTTTTTTTGGGCTGGACTCATGAGGGTTTTTTCAAAGGTTATCATTCAGAACAGTTTTTATTGAGTTCACAATTTGAACAAACCATCACAATTTTTACATTAACTGTTTCTTCGATTTTAGGACTTTTTCTTAAGATTTTTTTCATGCATTTACTAAAATATAAGATTTGTTTATTAAATATTCTCATTATCGTAGATTGCGCTAAATCTCCAAGATATACGTCTTATTAAAGCTACATTTGAGCAAACAAGCAAAACAATTGAAAAACAAAAGTCACTGAAAATGTGTATTCTAGCGGATTTAATGATTTAATGCCCGTAAATGGGCTTGTTTATTAACTTCTAGAAAACTAACCTGATACAACAAATAGTGTTTTGCATAATAGGTAACTTTAAATATATTTGTATTTAAAATTCTTCCAATAAGTTTTTGCTTATTTACAATTTTAAAAAATCCCACTTCTTTAAAGTTTAAACACTTACCACTATACCTCTATACTACTAGGATAATACTAAGATTTTTAATCCACCAAGCTTTAGGGTAATCCGAAGATAGCATAAAAACGGTAAAACTTTTAACAATCTTAATTTAATATACAAATGCGTAAATGCAGTTTGTTAGCTATTAAAACAATTTTATAAACCACTAATTTTCTACCCACAATAATATTTTATCTTTAAATTATGCTACAAACACTCAAAGCCATTATTTAAATTCGTTATTACAACTCTCATTCTCGACTTTTTTTAATAAAATTCTCAGCTAATTGAAATTGACATTAAATGTGTGTATTTTATAAATTGAATTGATTTTAATGTAACTAAAGTAAATATCCGACAATCGTTGCAAATTAACGAACAACTAGTAATGAGGAACAACAAAACATTTGTTTTATTCAATAAAACTTTTATTGAAATGTCTGCTGCCATCTATGGGCGTAGAAGAAAATTAAACAGATTTTTGAAGGAATCTATACTAAAAATACATGTTCGCTTCCAATAAATGTTTTATGCTGTTTATATTTTTTTATTTTTGTAGAAATTCAATTATCGACAAGCGAGAATTGTCCCCACAGAATGAACTTGACATAAAATTATGCCTTTATTTTGCATGAAAGCTAAAAGGTAAGAAATCTTAATTTTTTTTCTATGAATTATGTTTAAGTCAAATTTTATTAAATTATTTATAAAGTACTTTATTTATATTCACTTCAACATATGTATTTTTTTTAAAATGGTAGAATAACATTAAACAAAATGTGCTTATAAATGAATGGTTAAATCGGTTTTTGGTTTGCGAGTTTAAAATGGTTTCAAACTAACATCAATGAAATGACACATGTTTTGTTGTACATTTCATTTCTTTATTTTCATTAATTATTACTAGTTTACCATACTTCACTAACTATATTAACCAACAAAAATACTGAAATGTTGGTGCAGCCCGAAACAATTCAAATTCAAATCTGTGCCCCCTAATTTCTCTTCTCATTTTTGAAATAAATTTATAATTTCGACAATTTCTACAACAATTTAATGAAATACTTTGCGTCATTTTTTATAAGGTTATAATATTTAAATTTTTCCTGGTAAATTATTTTTTAATAAAAATATACGAATAATTTGTTAACATTCGTTGATGTAAGAATTAAAATTGCGCTAAATCCTTTAAATGTCTCTATCAATTATTTGTAATTTAGCTATATCAATGAAGCTTAATAGTTTTTTTTAAATATTAAAGGTCTTACTCACCAAAATGGCTTAATCTCATTTGTGCAATATATTTACACAGATATACACGCCAAAATAAGTTTTTGGTACAAGATATGTTGAGATTCATTCTTATAGTATTTTTAACGCTCTTTCCACTGGTATACGCAGAATTCTCAGATTGATTCAAGTTTTCGAGATATTTAATATTTTCGAGATTTTTTAAACATTTTCGACAATAACACTATTTTATGCTGAAAAAGCATCAATTTAATGCTCCAATTCGAAATCTATGAGTTTTTCTGAAAATTTTAAGCTAAATTTGGTCAAAAACGGTCAAAAATTTAGTATTTTTACTCGATTTTTAAAGATGACACTTTACAGATAAATTTGAACATTTGAATTTTAACATTCGGGCAATAAAAAGATTAACCAGAGCAAAGTACGCTTCACATTTATCAGTTTACCTGAAAAGCGCCATCTTTAAAAATCGAGTAAAAATACTAAATTTTGACCGTTTTTTGACCGAGTTAAGCTTAAAATTTTCAGAAAAACGCGTAGATTCTGATTCTGAACATTAAATTAAAGTTTGGGGTACAAAAAATTGAGTTATGTTGAAAAATGTGAAATTTTTTTCGAAAATATTAAATATCTCGAAAACTTGAATCAATCTGAAAATTCTGAGTATACCGGTGGAAAGAGCGTTAAAAATACTATAAGAATGGATCCTAACATTTCTTGTACCAGAAACTTATTTTGGCGTGTATATCTGTGTTATTGATAGCGTCAGAGTAAGACACATTCATGTTCATTTACAGATATTGTGTTTAATATTTTGTATTTATTTAATTTAGTTGATTGGACACGTTCAGGTTAATTAATTAAAACGATTTCAAACTTTTATCAATAATCAAACAAATTACAAAGTTACAACACTTGATTGCACTTTAATTTTCTTCACCTTCATATTTCCATGAATCCCGAGAGCATTAATTTGGTTGTCATCCATTCGATGTTTGAATGTAAAGACCAACTGTCGGTCAACATAACCCATTACACCGTCAGGCTTGTTGGACAGAGTCAACTTGAAAGTGTTGCACAGTCTCATTGGTCTACAAAAAATCGGTAAGTTCATTAGCAAATTGTTCCAGGCCCCAGCCACGTTGTGTACTGTAACTGTCGCACACCAATTGACAATTTGACCAGGGCCGAATGCCTAGATAGAATGAATGACACTGGAAAGGTGTCCGCACAGTGCTGCACCAAACTCACTCGCAAAAACTCGATCGACTGATTGGTTATTTTCACTTTGATGTTTACAGTGTTTACTGTGATCTTACATGGAAAATGGTTCGGAGTTGTAGTGAAAGTATGGAATACGGCGGCATTTCTTGACTTACCTTCAAGTTGTTTGACAATTGCAATACATTTTGTTGAACTTGTTTGAACTCACATTTAAATGTCGACTGAACATTGACAGCACTCGAATTCAGTGAGGCGTACAGTATGTCGAAATGCAGTGAATAATTCAGTTGTTATTTTAAAAATGTGATTTTATTGTTATAATTCACCATAAACTTGACGATCACCCTCTCTCGTGTTCACTTCGCTTACATGGTGGCAAGTGGTCTTTAACCCACCGAAACAGCCTATCTTGATTTGGCCTACTCTACCGCGTGGTCGTTTACCGAACAGCAACCTGTATCGGAGCCTATCCCGATGATGGCAGACCTGGCCGTACCAACGAAGTTCTCTGGTTCTCAAGGAGCAGAAGCCAAGAAAGAACAAAAACGACTGAGAACGATCATCACTGTCCGGAAGGTTGGAAGGTTATATTGGTTTGTCTATTCGTTGATTATAAAAAAAACTAATCCCTTTGAATTACCGGATAAGTGATTCAATTTAATTTATTGTGCTTGCTATGTTAAAGTCTTTAAACTTTTGCATGCTCGAACTCTTGATACTTAAAAATTTTAAATTTTGTCCATAAGTTTTTATGTGTTCTTAAGATTTTAAATAAAAATATGTTATTTTAGATTTTTACTGGTTACATTCACCTCTTTATAGTACATTTCTCTACATTCTCGTTTTCATGGCCAAATCGGAACAATTATATCAGGAACTATATTTCCTAATCAATTGAGCTATAAGAAAATCAATTGCTTGATGCCAATAACATTCGGAACAATTTAAATGGTTAAATGTTTAAATAAAGTTATAATTCAATGAATATTTATTTAGAAGCCAATGTCGCTCTGAAATAATATGTTTCAATCAATAAAATTGTTTAGAATATCATTCTTTTTTTGTTGATTTTTTTCCTTAGAAATTCCCTTCCTGTTTATACTTTATGCAAAATGATTTGAAAATTTTATTATTTACTTGAAACAGGCTTCTTCAATCCCTTCTTATAAAAAGATAATTTAAATTGTTTTTTCTTTTTAATAAATGACAAATTACATTATGGAGTGCTGTTTTCCTTCACTAAATCGAATTTCTGCCAACACTTTGCATTATATTTGTCTACAAGGGGAGACGAAATTTAATATTGGAACCGTGTACTTTTGACTTTTAAACATTTTCATGTTGAATCATTTTCAACAGTGTTGCAAATCAAGATAAACTTTTACTTTATACGATTAGTGCGTTTTGCTTTTAAATGGTAAAATTATGTCAAAATAAAATTTTTCATTTTAATATCTAATAATAAACAATTCACAATTCTTTATGCACATCCTGCTGAGAACCATTCTTTCCATATCCCAGAAGGCAAAACTAATTCGTATTTACCGTGTAAATCTCTTACAGTTTTGCAAAAGGTAATTAATGTTTTTAATCTCTGTATGTTATCTTAATATGATAATTTATTTCCTTTAGCAATTTTTGAATATTTTTGTATTCAAAAATTTTTTTAAACGACAAGGTCAATGTAATTTTAAATAGAACTGAGTTTGGAGAATTTCAATTGAATCGAGATTCATTATCATGATACATTACATAACAGTAAATAAAGGTTTAATACAAAGTTTTTATCTGCAGATCATGATCTCATGTAATGTTTCCAATGTTTAAATTGACTTTTTAAATATTTTAATTCAAAACCCATTCTCCATATTTATGCTGATACTCCTTTACGTAAGTATAATGAGAGTCTGGGGTAATCGCTTTGGAGTAAACGAGAGTGTTCTCATGAGAGAAATTCAAAGATTCCATTTGGCAGATCAACCAATCTACTTGGACGACATTTTTCCGCTGGAAGAGCATTTGAAGCCCAACGAATTTATACTATAATATATTTAGAAATAATTTTGTACATCAAATCAATAAGCTAAAAGTTCAATTTATTTTTTAATTATCAATTCAATCACATCAGGTTCTCTTGATTGTCCAATTTGATTTAATCTGGCAACTTTATTTTTAAATCAATGAACTTGGCCATTTTTTAAACAAACCCACAAATACTTTCGGAAAATCTCTTTCTATTATGAATGAATATTTTCTGTGTACAAATTAGTGTTCCAATAATAAATATAGAAATATTCGGTTTTTGAAATTCTCTAGATTCTGTAGGATCTTTATGACCACTTTGGTGCTATTTCATCACTTCGAGATCATTTGATTCATTCCTGAGGAGAAATAAATAAATAAATATATCAAAACACAACTAAAAATCAATCAATCAAAATCTTGAATATTCGATCCAAATCTCAAACATTCGATCTAATTTTGGATCGAATGTTAAAGATATTGTTCGATTTCCTACACAAAAGACGTTTTTATATGGCATTTGTGTTGTAGTTGGCTAGTATTCGACTTTGAGCACTTGCACAGTTTCACCAACAACGTGACCTACTACGACAACGTGAACAGCTTCGATGGATCGACGTGTGGAATTCCGGCCTGTTCCTCGAAAAAGACCTTTGAAGCTTGTCGATGGAACCACGCCAAACGTGGAAGCCTATATCGGGGACAACGTATTTTTGCAAGGAGAGCGTATGCTCAATGATCGTGGCTTCGGCCAACTTGGATTGTTCAAGCCTGGTTCAGGTCAAGAGCGTTCGCTCTGGATCAAATGTCTCCGTGAGGAGACTTTTTCAGGACGCTTCAAAGCAAATCTGCCAAGTGCAAACGCCATCTGGAAATCGGTTTCCCGAGGACCTGTTCGACAAGTCGGATCAATGTTCGATACGTTGACGGCGGAGCCACATTTCGTAAAACTTTACGATATCTACAAGGTCAACAACGACTACTTCTACGTGTTGGAGTACAACCGAAATTGCTCGCTTCACGACCAACTTTTGAAGGCGAATGGACCGGTACCGATGGCACAGGTCAAGCAGTGGTCACGTGATCTACTGTCCTCAGTCGCTTTTATGCAAGACAAAGGAATTTGCCATCTCCGCATAACCCTAAAGCACGTGTTGGTAGATCAGAATGGTTCGGTCAAGTTAAGTGCCTTCTTGTACGCAGTGGCAGCGTATGATGATGACAAAACTTTGAGTTTGCAAAGACAGGTACCAAGATCGAGCCGAAACAGTTTCTACCCTCCTGAGCTGCCCATTTCCGATTCCTTTGGTGGGATCCCACACAAGTGGACATTTTCTCTACGATGGTCGTCACTTTAGTTCTGGCCACTAACTATTTGCCCTTCTCACCTACTTCAAGCGCCAAATTTTCTTCGCAGTGGCAAGTGTTTGTGCGAACAAAGTTAGCGGACAAAAAAGAACTGGCCAAAGTTGCCACCAAGTGTTTTAATCTTATTCCGTACAGGCGGCCATCGGCATCAACTGTGAAGAACTTACCGTGGCTAGTTCAGCCGAACAATGAAGGGCGTCCAGTGGATGTCAAAGCTAAACAACAAATGAATCAGCAAACAAAGACCAAATCAGAAAAGTCCAAATCGACGAAGAGTGGCAAAAGTTCCAAAAGTGGCGGAAAGACTGGTGGATCAAGAAAGTCTGGAAAGAGCTGTGGCTGTGTATTAAAACGATTTAATAAATTCCTAATTTTCTACTCACAATAATATTTTACCTTTAAATTATGCAAATAACCTTTCAAACCTTGATCCAAATTCGTGGTTACAACTCTCTTTTATGTAAATTGTCAGCCAATCGAAATTGACATTTGATGTGTATCTACAGGTTATGAATTGAATTGATCCGAATACTAATACTGTAATAAGTATCCGGATAATCGAAAATCATAACTAAAAGAATAATATGCGGAACTTTTTGTTCTCACAAAATGAGTTGGCTTAAAAGTTTTTCAGTTATTTTGAAGGAACATTAAAAGGTTACAAATTTTTTTATAAAGTATGTTTACGTTGATTTTTATTAAATCATTTAAAAATATAATTCATAGTCACTTATGCTTAATTGCAAAGTATTTAGCATACATTTTTTGTCTATTTACAGATATCGTTTTAATATTTTTTTTATTTAAATAATTGACAATTGTGAATTGATTGGACATGTTCAGGTTAAAACGATTTCAAACTTTTATCAATAATCAAACAAATTACAAAGTTACTACACTTGATTGCACTTTAATTTTCTTTACTTTCATATTGCTATGAATCTCGAGAGCATTAATTTGGTTGTCATCCATTCGATGTTTGAATGTGAAGACCAACTGTCGGTCAGCATAGCCCATCACACCATCAGACTTGTTGAGCGGAGTCAACTTGAAAGTGTTGCGCAGTCTCATTGGTCTACCAAATGCGGTGAGTGTATTAGAAAATTGTTCCAGTCCCCAGCCACGTTGTGTACTTTAACTGTGGCACACCAATTGACAGTCTGACCAGGCACGAATGCATAGATAGAAGGGCAGTGTGTGCACTGGAAAGGTGTCCGCACTGTGCTGCATCATACTCACTCGCAAAAACGCGATCGATGGATTTGATATTTTCACTTTAATGCTGATCTTACATGGACGGCCAAGAAGTTCAGGGTTGTAGTGAAAGTATGGAATGCCTGGAGATTTCTTGACTCTCTTTTGAGTTGTTTGACAATTGTGAGACATTTTGTTGAAAATTGTTTGAACTCACATTTAAAAGCCGACTGAGCACTCGTACTGAATACAATGATTTGTACAGTATTTCGAAATGATGTGAATAATTCTGCTGTTATATAAAAAATGTGATTTTATTATTATCATTCACCACAAACTCGCCATTTTTTACATCACTTTACATTCAAATATCTTTTCCATTATATCATTAGGTTGGAAGTTTATAATGGGTTTTCAATACATTGATTATAAAAATACTAATTCCTTTGAGTCGCCGGGTAAGTGATTCAATAACCAAACTTGGTTTGTTAAAATATCATTTTTTGAAATTCATTTTATTTGCTTTTTTATGTAAAAGTTTTTAAACTTTTGTATACACGACCTCTTGATACTTATAAATTTTATATCCGACATATCCAATCTTGGTAACTTTCGTTGTAAATTGTTTAAAAGCTAATTACAACGAAATTCTATATTTTACGCTTCATATGTATGTTGCTAAATGTTTATAATGTAATGAAATGTCTTGAAAAAACTATTTGTACTTTGGCTGCTTCAATGAATCTCCCTTACACTCGCGCAATTAAGGTTTCAAATAATATTACAACCATAAAGTTAAATTTTCGATCCATCACTTATTTGAACATTTAACAATTTTTTTGTGTTTTGTTTTCTTTTATGCATCTAACTCACGGCTTTCGTTTACCCGGCATCGTTTAATATATTAATAAGTTATTTTTATATACTACAAAAACAGTCTCGTTGAGCAAATTGTGGAAAATGAAAGGATTGGATATGCATAATTATTAGATTTATAAATGCTAGATAAAATATTTACATCGAAGTTATTGAAATAAACTCTCGAGCCAAAATGGTTGCTTGCTAAAAGCCTAAAAGAATCTCCAAAAGCACTCTTCTAATTTATACGAGATCGTTCATTGTTATTTATTTATTCAACTGGTTCACTTTAATTTAATTTCAATTCATAAATTTATTTATTAAGTTCTATATGTTTATGTCATGTTTATGTTTATGTTTGTAAATATCTAATACCAACAAAAAAGTAACAAAAATTTCACTATCCTTTACAAAACAGCCCATTCTGCGGAGAACCGTTCTTTCCGTATCCCAGAAGGTAAAACTAATTCGTATTTGTTTTGTTAATCTCAGACAACTTTACAAAAGGTAATTAATGTTTTTAATCTTTGTATGTTTACTAAATCTAATTATTTATTTCATTTAGCAATTTTTGAATATTTTTTCTATTCAAATAATATTTTTAAAACCACAAGGTCAAAGTAATTTAAAATAGAACTAACAAGTTGTGAGTTTGAAAAAAATTGATTGAATCGAGATTCATTAGCATTACATAACAGTAAATAAAGGTTTCATACAAATTATTTATCTGTAGATCACGATCTCATTGTTACATTGTTTCTAATGTTTAAATTGAATTTTTAATATTTAAATTCCAAACCTATTCCCTATATTTATGCTGATAATCCTTAATGTACGTACATGCATCTGAAAAATCTTAAAAGTTATTTTCCTTCTTTCCTCCATGACATTCTCTTATAACGCCATCAATAATTTCATTATTTTAAACTTACCAAGCGCTTTCGCCAACAAACTAACTTTCTCACCAATCGACTCAAATTTCCAACCAAAACGACCAATACTCCAAAATAATCATATGACGAGTCCCAGGAACAACACTTGAAACCAACACACACACACACAGTTCGACTCAGTTTTGTAAGCTTTAACATTAAATTTCTCATACATTAAATTTTATTTAAAAAGTTTCAAATTTTCTTTAATCTCGTGTTGATTCATTCATTGACAATTGTTCAAATTATTTTAAATCAAACAGCTATTTAATATAAATTTTAACTGTAAATTTAAAACTTGAAAACTTACAATTAAGTTACTTAAAAATTTGTCGTTTCAACTTCCAGGTTCATGCTTTATGTTATCGGTCTCCGATGACACTCAATAAGTTGCCAATATTGTGCTTCCCTTGTAATGATTTAACTTACTTTTCAATTGATTAAATTTGTATATTTTAGTTCGTGTTATACAATTGCTCTGATTTTTTTCAACAAAAACGAAAGTTACTGTCAACATAAGGTATTTTAAAAAATTCAAATGCTAAACAAAAAAAAATTGAAATAAAACGACAATTCTTTCTGTGAATAAATAACTTTTGACAATTTAAATGATTACATGTTTGAGTAAAGTAAAAATTTAAACATTCGTAATGAAATTGTAATGAAATAATATGTTTTAATCAATAGAATGGCTTAAAATAACATTTTTTCTAAGAAAATATTTTTCTTGTTTTCATTAAACTTTTCGCAAAATGCTTTTAAAATTTTTATACATTTTATAGTTTAATTTAAGTTGTAGTTTAATTTAGTTTAGTTTATTAGATCTCAATACTATTTATTAGTAATAATATAGTTTACAAACCCCGAGAGCGCTAGGCCTACGGGGGAGGGTCAAATGGTAACACAAATACCCAGAATAGAGTCATGGACTCCCTTATAACAATGTCATTAATTGAGCCAATACGGCTAGTTGTCATGCCAAGACCTCTTAGTATGTTCAAGGTCGTTTATTGTCCAAGTTGGCTAAATCCTATAAAAAGGTAATTTAAATTGTTCTTTGTAACAAACAACAAATAACATTTTGGAGTGTGGTTTTTGTTCACTAAATCGTATCTCTATCAAAACAACATAGTTGTGTACAAGGGGAAACAAAACCTATCATGAGAATCGTGCATATGAGAGTTTTAAGCAATTTCATGTTTCATTATTGTAGCGTAGAGCAACACGCACCTCACCATCGGATCGGTGTACGGTTTAGTCTGTACATCTACTGTCCAATCGATGTACATTCTATGCACTCTACTACTACATCATTTGATGTCTCTCTCACACTCGCTCATGTATTCACTCATCACTTGTAATCCAACTGTCGACATGACAGTACCGAATAAATATCTTTCAATATCAAGTCACTTGTCCCAATTTAACTGTCTGACGATCTAGGCCTTCCAAACCTAGCTCTCCTCATGACATTATTTCCAGTAGTGTTGTGTTACAAATAAAGAAAGACATTCTACTTTATATCTACCACATCATTTCTGTCGGGCTTTTAAATGGTAAAATACTAATAAAATAAAATTATTAAAAATAAAATTCATTATTTTAATAAAATATCTTACAAAAATTTCACTATCGTGTACAAAACTTAGATTTCTCAAATGTGTTGTATTGATATGTTTTGTTTGTTTTTGAGTGATTACGAATGTTCAAGTTTAAAATGATTTCAAACTTAAATCAACGAAAAGTGGCATGATTAGTTGTACTTTTCATTTTCTTTAATTACATTCTTTATCCAGATGCACGTAGGTGCTGTGCCTCACTGTGCCTGTAAATGTTTAGCACTCACTTGGTTGCTTCACTCGCTATCATCTTGTCGTAATATTCATACACTGCTTTGTATAAGATCAATTGTCTCATTTTTTTTAAATTCACCTTCTAACTAACTTCATCCGTAAGCAACACTTTTACTGGTAAATAAAATCATTCATCTAAGATCTATTTTAATCTATTTTTACCTTCATATCTTCTATTTCGTTGTGCTAACAAAGTGTTTCCTACTGCTTTAGAAGCTTGTCGTTACGAGCTATTTCGGTTGTACTCTAAAAGGTAATAATAGGAATTGTTGGTCTTATAGACCTCGTACAAATTTGCTAAATGTGGCTCGGCTTATCTATTTTTGAATGGTTAAAAAGCTTGTTAGGTTTACAAATGGTTTTGACTTTATATGAAATGTTACATGATTGGTTGTATTGTTCATGTTTTTATTTACAATCTTTATCAATACAGATGCACGTGTTACTCAACAGCAGATATTTGGCACTTGATTAGCTACTTCTTCTGGCAATCTTCGGTCGCAATATTCATACACTACTTTGTATAAGAAAGGATTCAAACCTTTTTATTAGATTCGACAAAAGTTATTCATATGTAACTCGTGATTTGATAAAGCACTTGTTCAGTGGACAATGTTCAACTCAATTGCGTTTTCCACATACATGAAATGTCAGAGTGTTTAAATCAATGGTAAAATGCATTAAAACTTGTAGAGTCAAAAATTTCAGATTCAACTGCTGCTTTTTAATTGGTGATTTTTTTTATCTTTTTAAATTATTTGGATTATTCATCATGCTTCATGTCAATGAACTCCTATAAATACGAAAACTCTGCTGAAATGAAAGATTGTTTGTTCCAATTTTAGTTTATGCTTTTCGGTTTTTAATTTCAAATGATTTATCATTCTTTTAATTTAATACTAATTTTGGAACTCAATTTATATCAAACAAACTTTATTGTCCAACAAAAACGGACAATTGTTAAGTAATTGCAACAGGAAGACAGCTACAGTCTCTCGTTTTATATTTCGAAACTTTACTTTGATTGTGCATTAAACGAATGTATCAGTAACGTTCAAATCTAATAATCTAACAATTTTAACATTTTTGAGGCAATGTTCTGAGTCTTTCAAACACGTTCTTAGCTTTTAACATTGTACAGGAAGTGTACAGAATGGCCGGTAATTTTTTTGAAACAGTGTTTTAGATTGTTGCCGTATGAAAAGGTTTCGAAACCCAAAATTGACTATATTGTCTAACCTCAATTGTAATATTTCCTGCATTCTCATTCTAAAGAGTAGTTCTATTAAATATCATTGATAATGTTCAACTTTAAACTGTGAATTGATTGTCAAGAAGATTGAACTCTACAACTGTGACAATATTCATATAAACTCGACTTGCACAACCACATGCAACCATTCTCAATTCATCTACGACAATTAGTTTTATATAAGAGACCTATTAAACAATTCACAATCACACAATTTTAAAGTTTTCGATATTTATGAGAATAGAATTTACATCGTGGACACAGTTATTCATAATCGTACATTTTTCTTTTATACAAAGATAAGATTTCGTGTCAAATGTTCAAATGGTTTGCATTTTCATATTTTTTTAAATTGTTTTTTATAATTAAATTTTTTAAATAGCGTCTATCAAATTGCAGGTAATGTGGATTAAGCAACTCTTACTTATGAAAAGTCTAACAATTGTTCACTTATTAGCTTTAATCCCAATGATGATGAAATTATTATCGGTAATTTAATTTATTTCAATCTCTCGTATAACTTTATCAAAATTGTTTTTGCATTTTATAAGTCGCACAGTCAATTACTCGTTGGTGCAGCACATTAGTTTGTCTCACACTGATTCAATTGGACTTTATCAAAGCAACCCATCAATAAACGATTTTGTCACTGGCCTAACGACATTCAACTTGGTCCTAACTTGAAACATTTACGATTGAATGTTTGACTCGGTCATCGAGAATGAGTGAATCTTAATTTTTGGGCTTTTTTTTTTATTGAAATCATATAATTTACCGCTATTACAAGATTATAGCAGTGTGTTGTAATGTCATTTCTGTGCTATAACAGTCAGTTTTGGTTCGCCTCCCATTCAGTGATTCGGCCATGAATTTCTACCAGTAATTGTTGCAGTAATTTAGCGTTGTCTTTGTCTTTGAAAGCTGATGTCATCACCTTGTTGAAGTCTTTGCCAGTGAGTCTATAGTTGTCTTTCAGGGTTTTCCGTAAGTCATCTAAGAGCGAGCATTCCACCACCAGATGCCAACAAGTTTGAGGTGAACCACAAAGACAGGTGTCAGAAGATCTGATTCCAAAACGACATAAATATTCGCCAAACTTTCCGTGACCACTTAAGAACTGGGTAGTCACAAAATTAAGGTTTAGGTATATTGTTTCTTGTCGATTTTGCACTGTTGAAAAGATCTGCCTTGTCCATGATCCTTTGCTTGAACTTTTCCACTCATTATCCCACTTGTACAGTGCATCATTCCTCGACAAGTACTTTGCAAAGGACAGTGGAGCTTTTAAATCAACTACTTCGCCATCGACCGAGCCATCTTTAGCCAACTGGTCAGCTCGTTCATTTCCTCGGTGCCCCACGTGAGCCTTGATCCAGTTGAATTCAATAAGCTGGTTATTGAGTGACTCTAATATTCGATGAATATCTAAAACCAACTCGTTTGTACTTTTTGTATTCTTTAGCGCTTCAAGACCAGAAGAAGAATCGCTATATAATTCGATAGTACCTTGAGCCACGAAACTTTTCACATACAATATGGCTTGTCTAATCGCTAACAGTTCAGCCTGAAACACTGAGCAATAGTTTGGCAGCTTGTACTTTTGAGCTTTTAGCTCCTCATCATTTAGATATAATACAAATGCGCTACCAACTCCATCCTCTGATTTCGAACCATCGGTGTACACTTTTATACTGCAACTTGAGTGATCAGAAACAGTACAAGATGATTGAGTGATTGGACCGGTATTTGTAAATTTGCAGTTGGCCACATTGAGACAAGGATGCTTGAGTTGCATTTGTTTGACTTGTATTGGGATCATCATATCTCCTACTTTTACTTGGCCAACAGATTGGCAATTTTCAATATTTGAAGCCGATTCCAATGCCATATCGATTGGTAGCGTGTTCGTGATGATGGTTAGTGCTTCAAATGATACTGTTCGGTAAGCTTTTGCTATTCGGAGAAGGAACCATCTTTGAATGCTTCTCAATTTGTTGATTGCCCATTTTCTCTTCAAAACGTCGTGCCAAACTGGTGCAGCATACATTATGACAGGTTCAATAACACTGTTGTAGATGATTTTACAAACGTCCGAGTTTAGGCCCCAGGTGTTTCTAGCCACGCGAACGAGCCGATTTAGTATACCTCGGCATTTCTTCTCGACATAAGACAAATGGTCTTTCCAAGAAAGTTTCTTATCGATCACGACTCCAAGATGTTTCAACTTGTCCACCTGTTCGAGTCTTGTGCCTGACATTGTCAGATCAACATTCACTGACCGAGTTCTTGAGAACACCATTGCCTTTGTTTTGCTTTCGTTGAACTTCAGTTTAACCGAGTTTCCCCAGTTAGCAATTCGTCGTAAAGCTTCGTTTGTGACAATTTGAAGTTCTCTAGGCGAATTTGCTACAACAAGAAGTGACAAGTCATCTGCAAACGAAACGAGTTTGCAACCAAATGGCAAAGGAAGCTTTAGCACAGAGTCATACAAGATGTTCCACAGTCCAGGGCCACAAGTTGAACCTTGCGGACAGCCTTTTGTAACCGGTTTGGATGCTTTTATTGATGCTATTTCCATGGAAGCCCATCTATCGTCAAAATAGCTTTGGCATAAGTCAATTAGGTTTCGTGGAGTGTTAAATTTCTTTAGTTGTATTAGGATTGCAGGCCACCACGCATTGTCAAATGCCCCACCAATGTCGAGTGAAACGAGTAAGCCATACTTCTTATCTTTTGGGTTGCAATTTAATACATCTTTCATAAAGTCAACGGTCACCTTGATTGCATCGACGGTTGATCGCTGAGGTGTAAATCCAAATTGGCTAGATGCCAGGAGGTTTTTTGAGCGAAGATGGTAAAGAATTCGATTTATCATTAGCTTTTCCAATATTTTCCCTGGTAAAGATAAAAGGCTGATTGGACGCCATGCTTTAGGAGAGTCCGCCGGATGTTCTCCACCTTTAGGTACTGCTCTGATTAGTGACATTTTGAACCACTTCGGAAAATAGGCATATTTAAGGCAAAGATTGTACATTGTAGTTAATGTCACAGGAGCTATTCGGAAAATGCTCTTAATCACGTTTGCGGTAATACCATCGGTGCCGGGGGATTTGTTATCGTTCAATCCTTCAACGATGATCTTTATTTCACTTTGCGAAAATGGTGAATCATCTTGGGTGTTTGAATATAATTTGTATCTTGCAATTTGACGGACATATCTTTGGTGGTTAGTGTCATCAACTTCACAGTCATCAGGCAGGAAACTATGCAACAGAAATTCAGCTGTCGACGCTGCATCAGTGGTACAAGATCCATCTGGCTTCCGCACTGTCTGTGGGATTGTACGATTATATTCACGACATAATCTATTTGCCTGGGACCAGACAGTTTCTCGACTTTGCAGACTGAGATGTTGCTTGAAACTTGTCCATTTTGCTGAAGCAATTGCCCCTTCGTAGATCTTTTTATGTAATAAATATATTCTCATGTACTCTTGCTTCAGTATAATAGTTCGAGATCTTTGGTACCGTCTACGCCATCTTTGAGCTAATTGGCGTAGTTCATTCAATTCGTTTGACCACCAAGGAATTACTTTGCGACCGATCTTTGCTACAAGTTTAGGTAGAGTACTATCACATATCTTCATGATGTCTTTCATTATAAGCGTAACTATCGAATCTACCTCTGTCGCTAACTTGACTTTATGCAAGCTTTCAAGCCAGTACTGCTCTCTAAGCATCACTTGGCTATCGAATTCTGACCAATCTACATTAGTTGTCCTCCATCTTCTAGTGCTCTTTCGACGTGGTTCAAGCTGATCAACAAAAGGTGAAAAAGCTATCATTTGATGATCAGATGCAGTTTCGATTGAAGTCACTGACCAGTGCCAATCAACATTGAGTAGTTGAGATGAAACGAGGGTGAGATCGACTTTGCTTGACAGTTCTTGGCCACCACGAATAGTGAAAAATGTGCTCTCTTGGCCATCGTTTAGGAGGTACATATCTGAACTTGCCATAAAGTCTGCAATTTGTCTACCTCTGAAGTTTGATATATTTGAACCCCACATTTGGTGATGGCCATTAAAATCTCCACCAATGACGATTCTTTTTCCACCTAGTGTTTGAATCACTTGAGATAACTGTGACAATCCCACGGAAATATCTTCGTTTGGGGACAAGTAAACCGAGATGAAGATAAAGGTTAGTCGATTCCAGTGAATTTCACAAACGCACACATCACTGGAAGATAGTTCAGAGAGAAACAGCACTGGAAGGGAACTTGATGTGATAATGGCAGTTCTTGGTGCATCACCAGTGCAGTAGGTGACAAGTGAGGTCGCTGTTGGTACTTCTCCCTGGTAATGGTAAGGTTCTTGTACAAGTGCAATATTAAGTTTCTTTGCAATCATAAATGCGTACAATTGATCCAATGCCAACTTATTTCTTCCTGTGTTCTGTTGTATTGTCGATCTTGGATTGATAGTGTCGTAGTTATCCATAATTAACAAATTTATGAGCTCGCTTTGTTTCTTGATCGAGCGTTGGACAACTTAGATCATCAGCACTGTGGTCTGTCGGTCGTGTCTTCCACCCACGTGGGATAGCTATTTTGTTGTAGTCATCACAATTGCAGCAGTTTTTCTTTCTTGTGTTGCAAGTCGTCAGTATATGTTCATCGCCACATCGTACGCATCTGGATATTCCTGCTAGTTTGTCTTTACAGTACTTTTCTTTGTGGCCATATCTTTGACAGTTACGACACCGCAAAGTGGGATCTTGTTCTCTTAGTTTGACCTGCTCCCAACCAACGAACAGCTTATTATCGTTCGCAAGTATCATGTTCCGTACACTTGGTGGAACTCTCAAAAACACAATAGTATTGCCCCTCGAGGTAACACGCTTGCCAGCAATTTCGAGAGTCTCTTCCTTGAGTACAATGTCGTTCTTCTCAATTAAGTCTGCAATCACAGCCTCCTTGTTGAGCTCCACTCCAGGAATTAGGAACGAGAAAATTGGATTCTTCTTTACAGGAATCTTTGCCTTTAATTGACTTGGACTTTCATTGATAACTTCACTTAGCCGTTTAGCTTCAGTGGCACTTCGGCACTGTACAGAGATGCCATCTTTAAGCGATTTTAAACTTTTTATTCCCACTCTGACACTATTGATGCTTACTTGCGACTTCAATATTTGCTTAATTGCTTCTGGTGAGTTGACCTTGGAATGTGATTCTTGGACACTCGGAAACACATGAACGAAGTGCGTAGTATCATTGGCTAAAGTCGAAACTCTTACTTTACTTGCATAAGACATTTGAGTTTCTGATGGGAGTACTGGAGTAACGCTTTGTAGGGTCTTTATCTTGTGTGCCTCAACTTTGGTCTCGAGCTCGTCACATTTAAGCTTAAGGTCATTGAATAGAAGTTCAAGTCTCTCGAGATGTGCTTTTACTGTATTCTTTTTACTTTGAAGCTGTCTTTTGCCCATATTGAGAATAACATTAATCGATTCATAATGTTCAAGAAAACCTGTTGGAGGAACTTCAAAGCCATCGGTGTCGTTTATTTGGCTGTTCTTTACTAGTGGTACTAAAGAGGTGACTTGTACAGCTGGTGGGGAGCTTCCATCTTGTGCATCATGCTGTTGCAAAATAGATAGTTTCATTTCTGGGTGCTTTCGGGTAATGTGAGTCTTTAGTCCTTGTCCATTTTTGCACACTCGGCTGCAGTGAGTGCAGTTCAGCATAGTTCGGGCAAAATAAAAGTTCGATTTTATAAAACTTGCAGAAAATATTTGTCTTTCCTCTGTCCTTTGGGAGTAACGAGAAAGTGGCACCTTGCAGAGACTCTTGTCAAGTCAAGATTATCACAGAAGGATGTGGAACAAGATGATGCTTCGATTGATACCAGACACTTATGAAATCTTGAAGATGATTCACAAAAATAGGAGAAAAACACAGGAGAAATGGGAGGCACGTCTGTTCAGCACGAGTTCTTCATTTTTTAGGCTAATCTCACTCAACTAACCCTAAACTAAAATATTAAAGGTCTATTCAAATTCTATAATGTACATTTTTTTTCAAATTCATAACAACTTTAACGTTGGTTTTATGGTACGATAATTCAACCATTTCCTTTACTGAAACGCATAACTCTACGCTCAAACATCAAAAATTCCATCGTTTACAACGGTCAATTAAATTTATTGTTTTATTTTTTTTAAAACAGATTAGGAATAAAATCTCAAGTGTTTTTTTTACTGAAGCGCATATTAGTCAATACTTTGAATTGCAGTTGTCTACAAAAGGAAGCAAAACTTGAAAAAGGAATCGTGTCTGTGTGAATCTTATTCAATTGTACATTTCACTATTTGCTATAGTATTATCTTTATTTTCTCTGTTGTAAAAAATGTTGCGATTTCTGCTATGAACCTTGATAATCCCTGGATATTCCCACACCATCATCATCTCCATCTGTCGTGATCTTAAAATGCTACCATTACATCAACTTTACAAATCATTAATGTAATTTTCGAACGCAGAATCAATAAACTGGTTTTACCAACAGATATTTTATTTTTGATAAATAATTTATTTTTCATCTTTCTTATTGTTTTGCTTATTAAGTTTCCCAGACAAAGACACAACTTTATAATCGTTTCAAAAACCTAAAGTTGCAATCGAAGAAATAGTAGCTAGCATAACTACAAATTGGAAATTTCACTATATTTCAATCCACGAGTCGATTTGTCTACCAGAACTTGAAAACATTATGTCTCAACTCAACATAGACGTTGGAATGTTATGTCGTTAAGAGAAACATTCTTATAAAAGGTTTTCAATCCCTCTAAAACAATGTTGTAAAATTGTTTTTTAGTGAATCAAAATTAATCTGAAAATATTTAGAAACTATAAATTGAGCTTACAAATTGTTAATTTCAATTGGTCTTTTTAGTTTTTCTTTATGTGTGTTTAACCCTAGCCCGTTCAAGGTGAGTCTCCGAGACTCACCCTCTCATTAAAATGCTAATTACATAGGAATAGTAAAAGATAGAGGTCCAGGTATCATATCTCTCATATGTTTTATGTATCTTGTGAAAAAATAAAGTTCCTAGGTTAAACGGTTTCCTCCAGAATACCCAAAAACTAAACCAATGTTTTTGCCAAAAATGACTTTTCTGCCTTTGGCTGTACATTTGTCAGAAAGTGGTTTGACAGGTTTTCCGTGTGCGTTCTCAGTGCACTGGGAGGGAGGACCTATGCGCTAGAAGGAACACACAACTTTATGATTTTTTATCTCTTTATCTATATGATCATCTTAAGAGAATTTTACTAAGAATTAATCTACATGAAATTATCTTTCATTTGACATTTTTCTCATATTTTTACCACTTATATTAGTCGAGTTATGAGGAAATTAAAAATCACCTATTTTTATTGGCAAATGCACTGTGAGAGTTGAGTCTTCGAGACTCACCTTGCGGGAATATTGTGTTTCTAAAGGTTGAACGGGCTAGGGTTAATATAAAATTTATGTTTTATTAAATTTTTAAAATTATCATGAATACATAATATAGATTGAAGATATTTTACCTGGATTTTTACAATCAAATTGTGTTACATTTCAAATTGGTGAATCATTAAACCATCTCGCGAGATCATTTGGCCATCTTCAACATAAGCGATTGCAACAACCAAACGTATCCTAATACTGAGCGTATTTTTTAAACTTTTACATTATCTATTTAATTGTGCTGATCAAACATTTCCTATAACAAACTAGCTTTCTCGCCAATTGACCTAAGCCCGAAACCATAAGTCCAAATAATCACAAAATGCCCAACGATTTCCAGAATAAACACTTGAAACCTTTCCACTACCAATGTTGTTTTTATCTACTCAGTACAGGAGTGAACATATACAAATCTTTGCACCAACGACATCTTTTTTTTCAATTTATATGAGTGCTCAATTATGCATCTGCTAGCATAATGTCAACATCTTTTAATTGTAGACTAATTTATAAATTATTTATCGCCCCATTGTTATCTATATAAAAGGTTACAACATTTTTCTTAAAAAATCTTCAACTAGATTATTTCATCTTGCAACAATGGCATCTTCTCTGTACGATACTCTCTTGATACTTTTCTCCCATTCTTTTATTGTAAATCAAGCGTGATCATTATTTTAATTTGGATCAAATTTATTATCATCCAATCATTAGGGAATTTAATGAATGAAATTTAAACGAAAATACTTCATGTTCAATTATTAAAAGGTCAGTCGTGCACTATTGACTGGAGAGTAATTTTCTCAGTTAATTAAAATTTAAAGTATTATAAATCAAAAGTATTGCATTGTGTGAATTGCATATTGTTGTACCTGAGTCCAAACAATTTCTCAACTCAAATTTCTCTCTCCCCTGTTTGGCAATGCTTTGGTGCTCCCTAGATAGTCCCACTAACTCATTATCTTTATTTTCATACTTTTTCTACTATATCTCTACTTTTCATTAGATCAACTTTGTTGTCAACAAATTAGAGTTTGATCATTTAACGTACATAAACCGGTTTTAAAAACAAATATTTTCTTCTTCCGAAGAATAATTTTTTTTATTGTTTTGGGATACGAACAATTTCGAGCAAAAAAACACAAAACCTGAAACTGAAAAGACTGTGGGGTTCCAAAGAGTTTACAGAATACCAAAACGGGCTAATAAGTCTATAGATCTTAGTGAAAAATTTCTTTTTTGGTTTTTCAATTCATTGTTTGATTAAACTTTAATTTATAAGTTTACAAAATCTATTCTTAATAAATAATCCATGTCTATCATGTTGGAAAATGCATTATTCAACGACTTTAAATTACTATGAAATGATTTCTTAAATATTCAAAATCATAAACATTTGATAGTTTAATTCTTTTAGATTTCAATCACTTATGTTATTTTAGTCAATTTAATAATCATATTTTATCAACATAAATCTGAAAGAGAAGTTAGATAATACTTGAAAACCAAAGGGCGCAGCAACTCATGAACATTGATTGAACAAGTTGTACAGTGAAGACAACATTTCCACTTCCACAACGACAGTCCCACTTATTTTTATTAATAAAGTATTTCTCCCGTTTGGTTATTCATAGTTTATCCTAGATAATATCTCTATGTATTTACTTCTATCAATTTAATTCAACAAAACAGTTCAGTTCGATCTTTCTTTCCTCAATTATTTACTCAACTAAAAACTAACTCAAAATTACTTCAAACTTTCACTGGGTTTTTAAATTAAAAATTTGGCCGTTTTCATTATTTTTAAACAAGAAACGCTTACAGATCTCGAATTTTACAAGTTGCCAATGTTGCCAGTGGTGAAACAAATTTATTCGTTCGGAAAACAAATAGTAAATCAGTACACTAGTATAAAAAGTAAACTTCAGCTTAACAGTAAAGCTCAATCCTTCATTTCTTCTCCCTCTTCCTTTCTTTCGCCTTCTTTTATAAAGCCAATGCACGATCAGCAATTCAAATTTCGTCTTATTAGTCGAAATAATGCGATGTGGCTTACATACATTTTCAAATCTATTGACCTTATCCTATAAAAAGGTAATTTAAATTGACTTTTTAACAAATAACAAATTACTTTTTGGAGTGTTGTTTTTGTTCACTAAATCGTATCTCTATCAAAACATGATAGTTGTGCACAAGAGGAAACAAAACTTATCATGAGAATCGTGCATGTGAGAGTTTTTAAGCAATTTCATGTTGCATTATTTCCTGTAGTGTTGTGTTACAAATCAAGAAAGACAAGTCTACTTTATATCTACCAAAAGTCTGTTGTGCTTTTAAATAGTAAAATATCAATAAAATAAAATTAATCAAAATAAAATTCATTATTCATAATAATATATCTAACAAAAATTTCACTATCCTGAACAAAACTTAGATTTCTCAAATGTGTTGTCTTGATATGTTTTGTTTGTTTTTGAATGATTACGTTCAAGTTCAAGTTTAAGAAGGTTTCAAACTTAAATCAACGAAAAGTGACATGATTGGTTGTACTTTTCATTTCTTTAATAACATTCATTATCCAGATGCACGTGGACACTGTGCCTCACCCGTAAATGTCGAGCACTCACTTGGTTACTTTAATCACCATCTTCTGTCGTAATAGAAAACAATCAACACAACTAATCATTTGACCATGGAACCACCATTGAGATCAATTTCCAACATACCCAACGAATGATGGCTCAATTTTTGAGCTTATCTAACAGCTGGGTACACTTCTCAACTCGCTTGCGCTTGTTTTCATCGCTCAACCGGTAAGGAACCCACTTATCCAGCTTCAGAGTGTACCCAAGTCGGCGCATTCGTCGGTAGATCGTTGCAGGAGAATTGTTTCGAGGAATTAAGAATTGTCAATTTTAATAAAGAAAGTTTGATTTAATTCATTACTATGAATTGTGTTAAATAAACGAATTAACTTTTACTTACTTACTTACTTTTACTTAACGGTTTATCGATGTTTTCAATGAACTTAAATGAGTAAAATGGCCTGCGACAGTGAACAGTAAAGTTGTAAGGGAAACGAAATGCATTATTTATATGCCAACTAAGGTATTAACAAAACTAAAATTTGTCAAATATGTCTCTGATTTATTTTATTTATTTTTGAATAGTTAAAAAGCCCGTTAGGTTTAAAAATGGTTTAACTTTATATGAAATGTTACATGGTTTGTTGTATTGTTCATGTCTCATCAATGGTAAAATGCACTAAAACTTGTAGAGTCAAAAATTCAGATTCAACTGCTGCTTTTCAATTGATGACTTTCTTTATCTTTGTCAATTATTTTAGATTATTATTATTAGTTTTATATCCGTATTAAAATTTATTGATTTATTATGATTTAATGAAATTAATGAAATTAATTTGGAATGAAACTGCGTTTAAGGTTATTTGATTGAATTGAGACTTTTAAGCAGAAAATAGCAATAAAAGTTAATAAAGTTTTATACAAAGTTTTTATCTGATCTCATGAATTGTTCTTAATGTTGTTGCTTTCAACAATTCACAATCAGTCAATCACACAATTTTAAAGTTTTCGATATTTATAAGAATAGAATTTACATCGTGGACACAGTTATTTCATAGTCGTATTTTTTTTCTTTATTAAATCTTTCAAATTGCGTCTACCAAATTGAAGGTAACGCGGATTAAAAAACTCTTACTTATGAAAAGTATAATAATTGTTCACTTATTAGCTTTGTCCCAATGATGATGAAATTATTATCGGTAATTTAATTTATTTCAATCTCTCGTAAAACTTTATCCAATTTGTTTTTGCATGTTTTCAGTCGCACAGTCAGTTACTCGTTGGTGCAGCACATTAGTTTGCAACAGCACTTATTCAATTAGACTTTATCAAAGCAAACCATTTATAAGCTATTTTGTCACTGGCCTAACGACCTTCAACTTGTTCCTAACTTGAAACATTTACGATTTAATGATTGACTCGGTCATCGAGAATGAGTGAATCTTCATTTTTGGGCTATTCTCACTCAACTAACCCTAAACTAAAATATTGACATTCATATGAGGTCTATACATATTCTATAATGTACATTTTTGCAAATTCGTCACAACTTCATCATTGTATTATGTGGTTTTATGTTACGATAATTCAACACTTTCCTTTACTGAAACGCATAACTCTACGTTCAAACACCAAAAAATCAATTTCTTACAACGGTCAATTAAATTTATTGTTTCATTCTTTTTAAACAGATTAAGAATAAATTCTTATTTTTTTTCTTCACTGAAACGCATATTAGTCAATACTTTGCATTGCAGTTGTCTACAAAAGGAAACAAAACTTGAAAAAAGAATCGTGTCTGTGTGAATCTTATCCAATTGTCCATTTCGTCATTTGCAATAGTGTTGTCTTTATTTTCTGCTATAAAAATCTTGCGATTTTTGATGAACAGAACAGTCAATGTCTTGGACCAATCCAGCGGAGTGACACAAGCAAAATTGAAATCGAAACCACTCATAAACAGACAACAAACGGATCAAGCTTCAACGTTCGTGTTGATACCATTACGATAGAACTTCTGGCTGCATTAATTCTAAAGGTTTTCATTCTAAATTTTGATCTATTGATCAATCTGTTTTTATACACTACCGATGAATCAGAATAGTTTTAAATGTAATTAGACAAGTTTGTTTGTTTCAATTAAATTATTTCTTCATTACTATATCTTTTGTAATAATCCGTTTCAGTTGTAATTTCGTTTTTCGCATAGGTTTATTTTTTTAAAAGGTTATCACTAAATTATTATTTTTTTAATCGACTCAAATCGCCAAATTATCAAATTTTCGTAATTGATTATGAAATAAAGTGTCCTGTTGTGTTATTCAATGTTTACACAAGAAATTACTTTAATAATTTTTACATATTTACAAATTTATTAAACTGGTAAATTGATTATACAAATTTCGAAAGAAATAAAAAAAAACTTTCTCTTTGTTTTAGTATCATCTTCTTGTGCATATGTCGTATCTTGATAATCCCTGGATACTCCCTGGATACTCCTACACTATCATCATATCTATTTTTCGTGATCTTCAGATGCTACCTTTACAGCAACTTTATATTAACAAATCATTAATGTAATTTTCGAACGCAGAATCACTAAGCTGGTTTACCAACAAATATTTTATTTTTGTTAAAAATCTATTTTTCATCTTTCTTATTGTTTCGTGCTCATTAAGTGTTCCAGACAACAAAACAACTTTATAATCGTTTCAAAAACCTAAAATTGCAATCGAAGAAATCGTAGCAAGCATAACTACAAATTGGAAATTCCACTATATTTCAATCCGCGAGTCGATTATTCTACGAGCACTTACAAACCTTTACATTATGTCTCAACTCAACATGGACGTTAGAATATTATTCGACTCGTTTATCCATTATTATAAAAGGTTTTCAATCCCTCTAAAACAATTTTGTAAAATTGTTCTTAGATAATCAAAATTTAATTAATCTTCTTATATAATTAATCTATAAATTTAGAAATTATAAATTGAGATTACAAATGGTTAATTTTAATTTTTCTTTTTAATTTTTCTTTGTGCGTTTAATATAAAATTTACATTTATGTTTTCTTTAAATTTTTAAGCATATTCAACAAAATTGTGTTGATAATCACTACGAACATCGTAGATTCGATCATCAGTCAACAGAATCGGTGATTCACATCATCATCACCATCACCAAATTGGGCAATACAATGAATAGTGAGTGCATAAAGAGTCTATTTTCAATGGGAATCGTGCCTGTGGGAGTTTTATGCAATTTCATGTTGCATCACTTGCAATAGTGTTGTGTTACAAATCTGTAGTTAAGCCTGTCTATATTCATTTGCAACGCGGGAGTTGTGTTTTTAAATGGTCAAATAATATTAAAACAAAATTATTGTATATAAAATTCTATATTTTAATAAAATATCTATCAAGCACTATACAAAACTAAAATTTCTCAAATGCGTTGTCTTTAATATATTTTATTTATTTTTAATTGGTTAAAAAAGCTTTAGTTTAAAATAAAATGAGTTTAACCTTATATGAAATTAAATGTCACATGACTGCAGGTTGTATTTTAAATGTCTTTATCTACATCAGCAGATATTTGGCACTTGATTAGCTACTTCTTCTGGCCATCTTCTGTCGCAATATTCATACACTACTTTGTATAAGATCAAGTTTAAATTTTTCCATCGTTTACCCATCAACTCATCGATTATGAATACTTTAACCAACAAATATCCTACTACTGAGCGTATTATTTTTAAACTTTTACATTATCTATTTTATTGTGCTCACCAAACATTTCGTGTAATAAACTAGCTTTCTCACCTAAAGAGCTAAACCTGAATCCAAAACGACCGAAGCTCCAAATAATCACCAGAAATTTCCAAAGTTTCCCAACAATTTGCAGAATAAACACTTGAAACCGTCTCAATGTTCTTTTTATCTACTTAGAACAAACAAATCTTTGCACCAACGACATAATTGTTTTCCATTTATATGAGTTTTCATTTTTGCTTCTGCTGGCTTAATATCAAAATCTTTTAGTCAAATTGTCTAATTTATAAATTCTTTAATTCTTTTCTTTTTATATCCAGCCTTAATAAATGGTAAAATATTCTTCAGAATTATTATGACGTCATGGGTGGACCTAAAGTTAAATCAACTGTCACCAGTTAACTGTTAACTCGTTAGCAACTCAACTTAGCAGTTCAAATGGGAAAAATCTAATTTAATTGTGAATCTACTCTGGCACAATGATACACTACTTTGCTTTATATCAACATTCTTAAGAATTCTATCGTTTATCTTCCATCGATCAAATTCCCACTAACTCATCCACAAACATTACAATCAAATATCAACATCTGTGAGTAGTTTCATTTTATCACATCATCAATTATTTCATTGTTTTGTGATTACAAAGTTCGTCCGACAACAAACTAACTTTCTTACTAATAAACCTGCAATCAAAATGACCAATATTCTATAATAAACACATCACCAGATATGTACAACCATTTGTAGAATCAACACTTGAAACACTTCTTTTTGTCTGAGCGTGCGAAGCAGCGATGACTTTATGCATGACTTTTGGCGTTTCTATTCCGGATTTTCCTGTCCACATAGCTCAACCAATTTGCATGAAATTTTTTAATTGTTTTGTTCATCTACTCACTATAGACGTCCACATACTCAAATCCTTACGAATTCTTCCATTTTTATTTCAAACTACTTTAGTATTTTCTCTCTGTTCATTTGTTATCGAAATCTTTTAATCAATTTATTAATATTTCTTCAGGGTGGTTTCAAAACAATTTATTATTTTTAAAATTATATATTGATTGAATATAAATAAAATTGGTTATCAAGCATCGTCTCATTTTATTAAACGGTAAAAACTCATAAAATTATTACCATTTATAAAATATAATTCTTAAGTTTTTAAAATGTATTTTACAAACATTTTATGCTCATTTACTTATGTAGAATATCTAAAACGTAAGAGATTTGATCTATAATATTTTATATATTAAATTTATTATAGCAATACAGGTTCAAACAGGTTCAAACTTTTATAAAAAATTGAAAAATTACAATGTTAAACACTTGATTGCACTTTAATTTTCTTCACATTCACTATGAATATCGAAAGCATTAATTTGTCATCGATTCAATGCTTGAATACCAACTGTCGGTCAACATAGCCCATCAAATCAGTAGGCTTTTCAGAGTCAACTTGATCTCACACGAGCATACATGTTTCTAGATGGTCATGCTGATACTGCTCATTCAATAAATACTTCCTACAACAATGTTAGTTATTTTGTCCATGGCAGATATGAAAAAGTTTATAATTTACATTTCTTTACTTGCATTCATGTATATTTTCAAGTGCCAGAACGTACTTTAGTACATACTAGGAAATACTTTATTGCAATTAGAACCATATCAAAAGGTGTATTCAAAATGTCATTATTTGCTTTGAAAACATTCGTTTATAACGGGGGTTTAAATATATTGCTTTATAACAAATTATACTAAAAGTACTTTGTTGTATTTAATAAAAGGTGTTTTCCCCTATTTATTGAATTTGTAAACAGATTCTACAATTTATTTGGAATAATACTCTTTGTGAAAATGTTTCATACATTATAATTAACCAACGAAAAGTGGATTTTGTTGCAGTCAAGATCTTCATCTCACCAAATGCTCAACGAACCGTCATTGACCAACACCTGATTTCTCTAACTGTTCATTCAATCAGCACAGACATGAATCTGCATACAAGTCATTGCAATTTGTGTCATCATTATTAGCAAATTATAGAATAGAGAGAAATCAATTTCGCTTATGAGTTATTTTCACTTTTTCTATTCGATTTGTTTTGGTTACACAATTTTCACAACAGACTTTTTTTAATAAATGGTTAAATATAATTAAATTTGATTTTTATTCAAATCAGATTAGATATTAAAACAAAATATAGGTGCTACGTGCAAATAAATTGTATCTGTTGGAATTTATTGTGTTAGTTGAACATGAATATAAATACATGAACACAAAGCAATATGATACGCAAATTAGTGTTCCTGGCCGTAATCTAATAACTGAATAAGAACAATGTTTGATACGTAGGTCAATTAGACGTGCTTTCAAATGCGATACGGCAGTTGATCAGTAAAACAGTGCTATTCAACTTTTTCCAACAAGTTTTTTTTCAAACAAGTTTCCCGCTCTGGAGTAAATAACACAAAATTTTCAACAGTGTTCATTTCTTTTCCAAATAATTTTCCTATAGTTTTAACAATTCCTGATTCTTTACATTGGAACAAAATATTATTTGAGTATAATCGACAACTTTCATCTAAAATACGAGTACTATTATTATTTTCTACAGATTGTTTTTAGAGATTGAGGTCTTCTAATAATTCTTCCATGTTAGTTGTCATAATCATGCTAAATTCTTTAAAAATATTCATGTACACTTTCTCTATGAACTATTATGTACAACCTTTAATCATTTGATAACAACTAATACTTTGTTTAATTCAATGAATTATCTAATACACTCACACAATTAAGATTTCAAATAATATTACAAGTTTACAACATGCTCATTTCAATTATCTATACATACATTTATTTGGAAATTATGTATTTTAGTTTCATTAAGTGTCGTTCAGAGAACTACAGGACTGTACCTTTTTGCGTGAGAATATCTAGAAGTAATAGTAACTAACTATCATCCGAACTTCTTATTCGTGTTGTTAATGGTGTTGGAACATTTCTTAGCAGCATTTCGTAGCATTTTTTTTATTTTGATTACGTTTGAATATTTGCTGTTTGAATATTAGAATTCAACGATGATTGAGAATTTATTGTAGAAGATTGCTTTAAATCCTCAAATTCCAAATCCTTATTTATTGCCGTCAGTTCAAATTGATAAACAGAACTATAATTGCAAAGTTTGTAGACTGGATTGTAAAAGGTCAAGGATTTATTTAAGCTTTTTTTTATTTAAATAAAATTATATTATTTTGATCTTCTCTTAATGCTCAGATTGTATGATCAACGGTAATACACTATTAAAAGTCTTGAATGATTTATTTTAATGTTTTAATTTAACCAAATATTCAGCGTTTTGGTCTACGTCAATTTTTTTTAATATATTAAATTTTTCCGCATTTCTTCAATTTAAAACGGTTTCAAGCATTTTTGAATACAATTTTGTTACAAGTTTTATGTTTCTTTAATTACATTCATTCACATGTAGGTTCGAGTGAGACGCACAAAACTAGAAAATGATATCACCCTTAAAGGTAATTCATATTTGGAAAACTTTTTAAAATGTCTTAACGTCTTTAGTTATATCTTTTAAAAGTTTATTATGCTTTTTCTTCATATATATTTTTACTTTTTAAATCATAGTTTTAAAAAAGTTGTCTTTATTACTTGTCGTGCATTGATGATCCCTGGATAATCACACACTCAAATCATCTCCATCTGGTGTGATCTTCAAATGCTACCTTAACATCAACGTTTTATATCTACAAATCAGCTTGATATTAAAAAAGGTTACTTAAATTAGCTTAAAATACGCTCCATGTATATTCATTCTTTTGTTTCCTTTTAAATTTTTTAAAATAAGAATCTGGAAACTCTCATACCCACACGGTACAGTCGTCATCTATCGTGATCTTCAACTACAAGCTACATTGATTTATATAATCTTTGTTATCAACAAATCATTATGAATTATAGATATAGATCAACCATAAACCGGTTTTACCAACAAATATATTATTTCTCTAAACAATCTGTTTTTCATCAATCTTGTTGTACGTGCTCAATACTTGTAAGTGTCCCAGTAAAAGGTCCCGCTTTATAGTCGTTTCAAAAGACCTAAACTTGCAACCGAAGAAACCGTTTCTACAAATTTGCAATTTCGCCATATTTCAATCAGCGAGCCGATTACTAGCACTTGAAAAACTTCACATTAAGCATCAACTCAACATAGAATATTACAGCCTTCATGAAGCTATTTTCAAAAAAGGTAATTAATATTTTTCTTATCGTACAACATATTCTTGACATTCATTTGATCAATTTGCCTGATTTACCACATATTTTCGTACAGTTCAGTTAAATGGTATAAATTCTGAACAAGGCTGATAAGGGACAATAACATGCATTATCGGTTTCAAATCCGCTGTGATTGTTCCGCGAACCATCAACTTGTTATGTTTATAAAAATTATTTTCTGCATTCAAATACTTTTTTGATACTATACCTATTTTACACGGACTTTATTTTGAAACTTATAAAGAAACTTAAATAGAAGACCAAATTTTTATTATTATTTACATTAACTTTTTTAAATTTACTAAATTGCGACATGTTAAATGGTAAAAACATTATTGAAAATTACTGCAAGGCTTACATCATATTCTAATAATTTCAGTTTGAATTAACTCAGATGAGATTTCAGTAGGATCGCAATGAATATTAAATTGAGAAAATGCTTTTTGCCTATTGTGATTGAACTAGCATTAATTAACTATTTTAAAAAATTGACTATCTAACTTTATGTCGAAGAAACTTTTAGCTGTAGTTCATATTATCGGTTTAACGATCAAGTCAGAGTTGTATTATTACGAACTAAACTATATCACCCTTTGTACCTACCAGAGACATTTTGTTGTAAATTGATTGAAACTCGTGGTTAGATTGGGACTTGATAACTTTCGATAACATGACGATTGCTTTGCAATATTTGTGACCATTTGCACGATTCACGGCACGGAACATCTGAGGAGCCAATCAGCATTGAATACAATTTACAATTATAGTTTGAAACGATTCCTGCCAACTTTCGATGCAGAATATATTCACTTTCACGATCAAACGATGTCCATTTGATTGGACTTAGACTCTCAAACTTTTGAAATTTTTAATATGTTTATATGTATTTTTCTTACATTTGCTGTTGCATGTTTTGTTTCGATTTGTTCTTTTGATTACCGTTTTGGCAAGTTGATCTCACTCACTCAGCTCTGTGGGACACACTGGTGATCACGATTTATGTACCAGCGAGTGACACTACGTAATTCCCTTATGTTCATCCCAGATTTTCATCCCGTAAATTATGGTCTATTGATCAATCTGTTTTTATACACTGTCCGTGAATAAAAATAGTTTCACAGGTAATTAGACACGTTTGTTTGTTTGAATTAATTAATAATTATTGCTTCAGTGCTAAATCTTTTTTGCAATCCGTTTATGCGAAAAAACATGTATTTTCAGGAAATCTTTCTCTTTATATTTTTTATATTTTAAATCTTTGTCAGTCAATGAATTTGTAAATTGTAAATATCATTATTAAAACTTATAACGTCGAGCTTAAATCTTAAATTCTAACTTAAAATTGTTTCGGTGTATTTGTACAAGGCTGAACTTTTGCGGCTCTTTTGATTTTTCTGAGCCTTTTTGCTTTGGTTTCTTTTGAGCTTTTACGATTAAACAAAACTAAATGGAAAGATGGGGTTTGCATTGGGTCGCATTTCATTGTTCGGTTTCATTAGCCATTATTAAAGGTTATTATAACTAAATTATTATTTTTCAAATTATTAATTTTAATAGAGAAAGTTTAGTGGACTGCATTTGAAGTCTCACTTTAAATGTATTGGTATCGAGAACAAATTATGCAATTCCCTCAATATCTCCATTATCTGGTATATATCGAAAATCTAATCTTTGTCTTTTGTTTCATCTGACAAGAATTTTATCAAAGAAGAAGTGTAACGAAAGTATTTTGTTTTTGATCGTATTTTTATATTCAGTTTGAAAATAAAGTCAAATCCGAAAATATATATATTTCTTAAACGTTGTTTGACTTTTAGCTTTTACGAGTGGTAATGTCTTCAAAACTAGTCAATATTTCATTATTTCTTTATGTTCAAGTTTTGATAGGTTTCAAATATGCATTTCAAAAGGTTATAGTTAAAAATTGTATTGTTATTAAATTCAATTTCATTCAATTCAATTGTCTTAAAATTGTTTACTATTATAGAGATATTGTCTAAATTCTTTTTTGCTTTTCATACTCTTCTTCGCTTCATGCGATATGTTAAATTGAGCAATTGACTTTATGTCTTATCCCATTTATTCTTATCCTTCATTCTCTTTCGGAAGTGTAGTTCATATTATCTGTTTCACTGTCAGATCGGAACGATGTTATCGAAAATGTTTACCACATTTCTAATCAAACTATATTCATTGTTATTAAATATCTATTTTATATAATACGGTATAAAAGCTAATTCTTAATGACTTAAGATTGTGGTGAACTGATTTTTATTAAACAGGTTTTATTTATTAAAAAAATTATTTGGAAATATAAACAGAGAAGATATTTGTAAACAGTTTAATCTTGTTCAGTCAGATTAGGTTTCTAAATGACTTAACTTAGTCTTTAACTTTAAGCCTTCATTTAAAATGACTTAAATCACCAAATCCTCAAGTCTTCGTAATTGTATCTGAAATAGTGTGTACAATTGGGATAATTTCAGGTTGCATTGTTCTTTTGAACCAATTTATAACTGGATCATTCAACCACGTAACCTCACTGGCTTTCTTTGGTGTCCCTAAAAGTCAATTGTTAATGCCAATGTTCCGCAAAGCCCAACCTTTCTCGTCCCTTATTTCTCTCTTCTTACTCTCTTGCCTTCTTGCGTGTCCCATCGAGACACAACTATTCATTTCTTAACCGTTGAACTGAACTTATCTCTCTTTGAGCCCCAGTGATTTCGTGCTCTGATTTGTGCTTTTGTAGCACCTGAATTCAGGCTTATGAATTGTAAAAATTATTAATAAAACTTAATTAATTTCCATTTATCAAGAAGTGTCATGCATCAAAAACATTTAAAATTTGCTTCAGAATAATTGGCCTTGATAATCATAATTTCTGCAACAGATCAGTGACAAGATTAATTGTTTGAAAGGTCAATATTGTATATTGTTACTGAGATCCAACTCAGTATCCTATGATTTTTTATCAACGACACATTAATATTAACAATATTGTTTTGTCAATTTTAAAACACTTAAAATATTTTCGCCAATACCAACAAACAATGTTACTTTTATTAAATTAGTATGCAATCACATTTTTATAAAGTGCGTTTACTATTTTGGTAATTTTACGATTGACAAGTCACAAGTGATAATCTTTGACGGATCCTTTGAAGCGAATTATTCATAAGATCGATCAGAATAACATATTTTGAAGTAATTTTGTTTGACTATCCTACAATACACAATGTATATTGCATAAAATAAAATGAACAGATCGTGAAACTACAAAAAAAGTATGTCTGCCTCGTAATTAAACAATAGATAAATTCTGAATAGTCAAAAAAATTATGAGTGAACAATGTAAAATGACCTATTTTGATGAACTTTTGCCTATTTGATTCCACACTTCACAACCAACGAAAATATCGATCATAAATAAATTTTTAATTATGTACAAACGTATAAACTTTATCTCTGCGTGCATAAAGATTAAAGACTTATTAAAACTTTGTTTTCTATAAAAAAATTTTTGCACTTCGTTCAGTATTTGATATACGGTAAGATATGTTCGTCAAATTCACCTAAAAAGTTCTTTGCAGGCACCACCGAGATAACAAACTGTCCACTTATGATTGGTTGTCGGGTTTAATCCACTCTCACCCCAATTGAATTTTTCTAGGTGGTTTTAACAGGTTTTGGGCGAGTCTTAACTTTTGCGGCTCTTCTGACATTTATGAGTCTTTTTATTCTGTTTGCTCTTGGGCTTTTGCATGATTTTGTCGGAACCAGATGGAGGGGCGGGTATGTCTGTGGGTCGCTTCATCGTTAAGAGAATGAAAGAATCCCATATCTTTGAATTAATTTGAAATAGGACTTTTGTATGGAATAATTTTTTAAAGGTAAGTAAATTATTAATTTTTAAAATTATATATTTTAATAGTAAAAGTTTAGTTTAATTGACTTTATTACATGTTATCCTTATTTTGCTACTTAAGACTTGATTGCGGTCGTAGTTCAATAATCAACATTTTCTTGTCCAATCGCGACCTCTTTTGATCATTCATTTGATTATTTTGCCCCTTTGCGGTCGTATTTCAATAATCAAACATTTTCTTGTCCAATCGCGATTTTTTTAATCGTTCAATCAACATTCAAGACCCACCTTTTAATGTGGTTCAATCGTAACTCAATTGTTTAACTCAATTCTTAACTCAATTATCCCTCTAATATTTAACTCAATGATTTAACTCAATGTTTTGTTCCTGGGTGCATATCGTGTGCTTACCAGCAATTTATTGCTTTGATTGTCGCCTTGCTGATCACTCAATTGTTTAACTCAATGTATTAAGGCAAGTCGCGGAGCAATTTTTTGGTTAAAAATTCCAAATTATTTTAAGATCTTAAGTTATCAGTTATCTCATTATCTATCATCTGACAAAAAAATTAGATCAATATTCCGACTGGAAGTCCAGAAAATATAACATTTCCAAGATGCACTTTTCGTATTTCCCCCTACCGGCCAATGCTTACCTTTTAGTTTTTCCCTTCTCCTGTAAACCTCGACCTAACCATTTTGTTTTTGCCATATTACATTCAAAACTTAACCGATTTTGTTGAGTCCGGGTTTTAATTAAAGGTAACAACATTTACTAAAAATTGATTAGAAAACACCCAACAAATTTTATCTCAGTTCATTGTGAGATCTTATCAAAGTGTAAAAATACCCAACTTTTTTACATTATTCGAGCTATCAGGTTTTCTCATAAGTATTTCCGCAGCGCCATCTCGTTGGTGCAAAGACAACTGTAGGATGTCTGTCCGTCTGCAGGATTAACTTATGCCTTTGTCTTATATATCTTTAACAAAAGCTATATCTTTAAATGTTTACTAATCCAATTAAAGCCAAACGTTTTATCTTTAATTTAAGCTATAGTATGACTAAATCGGAATAGTATTAACTGACTTATGGCCCTTCAAAGATCATCAAAATAAGCACTAAAATGTGAAGAGGGGTCATTCGTAAAACAGTAACTCCGCGACTGTCCTTAACTCAATTATTTAATAAAGCGGCCCCACGCTTGCTCATTTAGATGAGTAAAGTTGCGTGCATTGAATACTTAAGACTTGATGTGCGGTTTAACAAAGTTTTCTACCTTGGCTATTAGAGACAGTTTTATTGAGTGAATTGGTCTGGAATTCACATAGCAAGAGAATGAGCAGTAAAGTTTTAAAGAAAGAAATAAGGAATACTCGTATTACTTTATTAACTAGATATTCACGGTCTATTCATATGTAATGTACCATTTGACAGATACTTCAGAATTTCAACATATTGTCTTGTTTTCTTATTCTTAATTCGTACTCCTTTACGCTTTATGAGAATGGTTAAATTTTTCGATTGACATTACATTTTTCGTTGGGTTTTTAATGTAAACTCATATTTACTATTATTTTAAAATATTTACTGCTAATATATTACGAAAAGATTATTGACACTGACATTGAATTAGTAATTTCTATCTTTTTATATTTTTTTATTATCCCTGCATAATGCCTCAGGTTATCAATGATTTATGGTGTGTACGCTACTTAAAGTAAAGATTGTTGGGTCCAATTACATTGAACGCCTTTTGGTCTATAATTTCATTTGATTTATAATTTTTTCAATTTATTGCACATTGGCGAATTCATTTCTAAAATGGTTAAAACTATTTAATGATTTATAATTAATAAAGAAATCGTTTTTATAAAACGCATTTAATTTCATGATTATTCACAAGTGCTTTTCTTGCAAGGATGTGAAGGTTTTTAAGTGAAACATAATCATAAAATCGATAACAACAACAAATATAATACTTGTACCATTTCTATTTGAGCAGCAGACAGTACGATTAGATCAACGAATCATCATTAAGTGACAATACCATATTGATTATCATAGTAATTGCAACATTAACACAGTTACAGTTTCACATTCACAAACTTCCGAAACTTTATTTTCCTTATTTATCCTTGTGCATTCACGAAAATGGTCTCAAAATCAAAAATTAAAAAGTCTAACCCCCAATTGCAATATTTTGTGAGGCAGAAGCGAGACAATTAAGAAATTCGTTTGTTTATATTTATGTTCGCACTCAAAATGATCGATAGTTTGGGGATAAGCAAACTGTGCACAAATTGGATAAGTAATGTTTCTGGTTTTTTGAAAGGTAAAATTAAAAATTTATCTGTACAAGTTTACTAGTATATTTTTTTAAGGAAAACTTTTAATGAACATGTGAAAATATTATTCCACAATCAAAACACAAATATCTTCAATTTAATTTATTAGCTGAGCGAAGTGAACGAACGAACGAACGCACGAGCGATAGCGAGTGCGTGAGTGAGTGAGTGAACGTAGCGAAGCACTTCTGCATCAACTTGAGAAAACCGTTTCGACTTTTCAATGGGAGAAAACGGCAGCATTGTAACAGAGGGGGAAATGTCACGCTGTTTTTTAGTTTTCTCTATCTCTGGAACGAATGCTCTAAAATTCATAATTAAGGCCTCAAACGATTGAGCTACTAAAAATGAGGTGCTGTTTATTTTTGTGAGAAAATCCATGATTGTTTAGGTAACTTCCGGCCAGGTAATGTCAGTTTTTAATGTATTCTCTATGGGAAATAGCGATTATCACATCGATTTTGCAGAGGCTGTAGAGAATTGATTCTGCTGAGTATTGACATGTGTGACACACCAAATTAATCGTTGGACTATGTAGATTATTTCCCGCCATTAAAAACTTAGAAATAACTCTTATCTACACAGCAATCTACAATCAAACACAAACATTCCGAGTGTGACCAAATGTCGGTAATGCAATGTATTTCCTATGGAGGTTTTGTCCATAGCAAATGTACATGAACAATATGTACACAAATTGCACTTGTGCACTGAAAGAAGAGAGCAAAAGAAGTCAATTGAACAGTGTCCACTATACGACACTGTCCAGTATACGAGTGATACTATTGATAGGGGACCATTGGTGGTGTAATCGATCCAAATGGATCAAATAAGGTCGTTTCATAAGTTTGTCAACACTATTTCCCAAACAACATACAATTAGGTCCTATTGCTATTGATGGCAATGTAATCGATCCAAATGGATCAAATAAGGTCGTTTCATAAGTTTGTCAACACTTATCTCAAATCGCTCAGCTATACTGCTAGCAGTAAATTCTAGTTTAATGCGACAAAATTTCATGACAATAATTTTTGTGGCGTTATGTTGAAAAAGTGATCTTTTTTTGGAAATGGTATTTTATTGACCTCTTAAGCAAATTAATGCTAAATGTGAGCTAGAAAATGCACATACATATCGTTGAGGTATAGTTCGATACAATACAATTGTTTACAAGTAATAGAATACAAATTGAATTATTATGGAGAATTGGCGAATTAAAAATTGAGTATAAAAACTTATATAGAGATATTTACAAATCATTATATATTTTACATACAAAGTTACGAAAATGTCTATAGAACCTGTCGGTGCAGTAGACGCTTGGCGAGATTTGATTTGAATTGGTGATCCTGCAGATGTGCCTGTCAAGATCGTTCCTCAGTAGTGCCCATCTTGGACATTCCTTGATGAGGTGAAGTGAGGTTTGCTCGGGTTCATCGCAAACCTCGCTTCACCTCATCAAGAAAAAATGATCTTGAAAAAATAATCTAAAGGTCTATACATTTCTGTTCTAATTGTTTTTAACAATTTTTAATAAATTATATTACATTCTAAAAATTTCGATTAGCTTGAAGGCTTAATCAAAGTCGCTAAACAAACCACTCAAATCCACTTCCAATAATCCTAGAAATCAAACTACTCATCTATTTATCACTTTTATATGAACAACCATGACCAATATTCCGTTTTTGTGTCATCCCCACTTCCAATAATCCTAGAAATCAAACTACCATTTACCAGGAATACCTGGTATTTATCACTTTTATATGAACAACCGTGACCAATATTCCGTTTTTGTGTCATCCCCACTTCCAATAATCCTAGAAATCAAACTACCATTTACCAGGAATACGTGGTATTTATCACTTTTATATGAACAACCGTGACCAATATTCCGTTTTTGTGTCATCCCCACTTCCAATAATCCTAGAAATCAAACTACCATTTACCAGGAATACCTGGTATTTATCACTTTTATATGAACAACCGTGACCAATTTTCCGTTTTTGTGTCACCCCCACTTCCAATAATCCTAGAAATCAAACTACCATTTACCAGGAATACCTGGTATTTATCACTTTTATATGAACAACCGTGACCAATTTTCCGTTTTTGTGTCACCCCCATTTTTCTCTAGTTTAATAACAAAATTTCCCTATAAGAGAGTTTACGATGTAATCATATTCTTAAACAACTAAAAAGTACTTTTTATCAAGCGATCTAATACCTTAATCCACTAGCACCATAGCTACCTTTATTTTTTTACAGCATGATTCAATTAAATCACATTTACATTAAATAAATACCCATAAATTCATTTTCATTCAGAAAATTTAGATTTTCTTGAAGGTTTAATCATTGATACTAAACAAAGTTTCGTAGTTCATACAATTGAGTTTTTTATTTAAGTTTTTAAATAGTAATATTAGCTCTGAATCAAGCATACAAATTATTTGAAATTATTCAATTTTTTTAATATTAAAACATAAAACGGCCTTCAGTACTAAATATACAGCACTTGAAAAAGCGAAAAAGTTTTTGTTTTGAAACGCCCAGAATCGTAAATGGTTAATAAAACTTTAAAACCTACTTAATTGTTTTTATTTTTTAACATTTAAAATTCGGAGCTACCCATTTTGATGTTTGTTTATTAATAAAAAGTTTAATGATGATTTAAAAACATAACTGTCTTAGATTAGGATTACAATTATATGGGTTTTTACGGCGGATCGGTAGAGTTCTTTGAAAGAATAATTGTAAAAATGCGAACCCCCTGTAATGGGAGTAAAGATCCCAATTTTACAAAAAGTTATATTTTATTGATGTGGCTCTTTTATGTGATTCTAAAATTGGTCTTTCTTTATATGATTGGGTTTAAGGCGGGACACGATACTTCAAACATATGTGAATGACCCCTTCACATATTAGTGTAAAAAAGTGGTCTTTGTGTTTGTACCTTTTTCTCGAGAACCTATTTACCGATTTTTATGTTTTATAGCTTAAAATAAAGGTAATCGTATGATCTTGAAAATTGACGATCTGAAATTTTTATAATTTATTATATTAAACAGTGAGAGTGATTCAGGCAACTTCAAGTAGCAAAAAACATTGTTATTGTTTACATTTATGGATGGATTTTCTTAGTTAGCTCCAAATAAAAAATTTCAGATCGTCAATTTTCAAGATCATACGATTACCTTTATTTTAAGCTATAATAAACAAAAATCGGTAAATAGATTCCCGAGAAAAAGGTACAAACACAAAGACCACTTTTTTACACAAATATGTGAAGGGGTCATTCACATATGTTTGAAGTATCGCGTCCCGCCTTAAAGTTACTGAATTTTAAAACCATTTTAATCGTTAATACTTTATTTCTAAAATTTGAAACAATTTTCTCAGTTTTTATTTTGTTTTTTATTGTTTTAAGATAAATGTTTTCCACAGTTTAGCTTTGAAATCAAAAGTGTTGACTGTGGTAAAAAAGAATGTTGGCTTCTCTAACAACAATTTATTTCAATAAATGCAATTTATTTGGTTTTAAAAAAAGTTTTCATTGATTGTATGAATGCTTGTACGTATTAATAACGGAGCAGTGAGTTTATTTATTTGTTTTAACTTTTTTCTGGTAAATCTCTATATACTATTGGTAAAACATAACTTTTCAAGGTGGATTTTAGTTAAATTTATGTTTTTAGTGGTTTTAAATAATCACTAAATTGCAAATTGTGGAATTCCATTACACCAGAATTCTTATGACATTTATATATTTAAAGAAATAAGTAAAACCAAAGACCTTGGGTCTATGGTTTGGAGGCTGAACGAAGTGGAAATAATTGAACGCAAAATTGTTTATTTTATAAATTTATTGATATTGATTAGATTTCAGAATTATTATAGATAAAACAATATGAAGTATTAAGCATCTAGAAATGGCTCAAGAAATGATTTTTCTCCTGTGTTACTTTCATTCGGCCAATTGAATCGAATCTTGACTTGGGAACGGTTTTCTTAATGAGAATGTCTTCAAGTTTTCGTACTCGGCTCAGAGCCACATACGAACTGCCTGCAAATTGTTCTTTGTTTCCCAGATCCACCACCACCATCGGTAAAGTTAACCCTTGAGACTTGTGAATTGACATAGCATGACTAAGGCTCAAAGGGAACTGAGTTCGTGTATAGGTTATATTTTGAGCGACCCAAGATTTTGTTATCGGAACGACTGGAAACAGTTTGTCATGAGGAAAGAATGGCCCTTTATATTCAGGAAATTCGACTAAGATGTACTTGGGAAGAGCTGTAGGACGTGTATTTTCACCATAAACGATAGCTTTTACAACTCCAGTGGCTCCATTTACTAAACGAGCATCGACCCATAAATTGACACGCAACATGACGTTACATCCGATAGTGAGGTTCAATTCGTGTGGCAAACCACTCTGTTTTCCTTCAACATCGTGCAGTAGATCGGGTTCATTCCGAGATAAAATCCTAGCCACTGGAAGTTTAGTATCCTCAAGATACCTGTCATTTTCTTCTTTAGCTTGAACATTTGAATTATACAGATGAGTTGCGTGCTTAAATCTTGCTTTTTCATGTGCAGTTAAAACAACTTCTCGTCGTGTCATTATTAAATCGTAGCCTTCTTGAGTGCACTTTCCCACGCCCAAATTATCAAGAAAATTACGCAGTCCCTCCTCACCGGAACCACTTTGTCGATGGCATTGAGTTAGCCGAATGCGCGTTTTAAATGCTGAAAAAGCCAATCTTCCTCCAATAGCTTCAATAGAATAAGATTTCGAAGAATAGCAAGCAGAATCAGCAACAGGGGGAAGCTGTTGAATATCCCCAAATAAATAAATCATCAACCCTCCAAAAGGTTCGCTTGAATTTCTTGGTCGAGATTCTCTGCATCGTTTGTCGATATAGTACATGAGATTCACTCCAATCAAGGACATTTCGTCGGTAATCAAAAATTTCACTTTTTCCATTAAAGCTTGGAATGTAAGTGCTCCTTGGCCACTCATTGGTTTATATGGTAAGCGTAGAATAGAGTGAATAGTTCTTCCATCAATATTGATAGCAGCCAATCCAGTTGGTGCAGCAACCAAAATTACACTTTCGTCGTTATCAAATGATTGCTTTACTTTATGAACGATAGCTTTGATTAGAGTTGATTTGCCACATCCTGCTTTTCCTTGAACCATCACTTGTTTTGGTGGATCGCCAATGCCGTCCTTCAGAAAAGAAATCTGTTCTCCACAAATGTCCAACACCTTTTGTTGTTCAGTAGAAAGGACAATTCCTTCTAGTGGATTTTCATTAGAAGAAGAGTCATCTGTGCCAACAACACCGTTGTTTTTATAACTTTTCAAAAAATTCTGTACTTCTTCAATTGGTGGATAATCTTTGCACTCGTTAAGCCAATCAAAAGAAAGATCCATTGCGCGTGTTCCAATTTTGCCTCTTTCTGGAACATTCTCATTCTCACGATGGTTTATCATTCGAGCTGCAACCATGAATGGATCCACTTGGTCATCGTCATTAATAGCTTCAAGTGGGATTTCTTCTTCCTCTTCCAATTCTGGAATTTCATCGACGGTGATATTCAAGCTTTCATATCGATCTTTCCATGAAGCATAGGTGATATTATTTTCAGTATCACGAAGAAGGTTATCAAATGGTCCTTCCCTAAACGGGACTCTCAAAAGGACGTGCAATTTGTAGAACTTTTCATTGTTCGCATCATCTTCCTGTAATAGTTTGGGGCGAGGAAAGATACGCGCTATTGCATCCTTGCGAACACGTTGAACATAGACAATCTGATCTCCTACTTTCTTGGTATACCAACGCTTTACAAACTCCATTACAGTCAAGTTTTCTAATTCAGCAGGACGTTCGCGATATTTCTCCAGATAATCTTTTCCTTTCTTGGCAGTTTCATCGTCAACTTGTAACCGGTGCCATTCATCATCATAAAGACACAAAACGACGAATGATCTAGTACTGCTGTACAAATCCCATCCTTGCACCAAGTGATGCGTTTCTTGACCTGAATAGTTCCGTTCACCAAAAGTTGTGATCACAGCCCTCTGAAAAATTTTCTTTGCAGGAACATCATCAGCTTCACCCAACAAAGCCTGAGTTATCATCTCCTTGAAAGTTTTCGAGGCAGTTTCTCCTTTTGAAGCATACTTCGCTATGTAGTTCAATACAGCTTTTATACTTGTGACAGGAGAGAAATCTGTATTGGCTCTCCAAATTTGAGTGATAAGTGCATGGTATCGACTCAACAGCGAATCATTCCTTTTCGGATAAAATTCAAAAGTTCCGTCGTCATTAAATTTCACAACACTTTCTGGCCTTTCTTCAATTGGGAATTTGAATCTGCACTTGGGATTGGGATCATTCTTGTATTTTCTCAAACAGCTTGCATTACACTTGTTGTGTCGCTGAAAATAGTTCAAGAGCTGGTCAAGGTCCTCATCTCGCTTCTCAGGATCAATGTCAGAGAACCGCTTCCTGCATGGATTAGTTGACCACGTTTCATCCATTTTTGGATTAATCGCTGAGCACAAACGATCGAAGTATTGTCGAATATTTTCAATTTCTTCATCTGAGAATTCTTGTTGATTAACTGAAGGACTATCTTTCAACCACAAAAGACCATGTAGATGGGGACTCCCGCGCATTTGCCACTCGTATCGGTACCAATAGTCTTCAACGCCAAAGAGAGGTGTCAACACAGTTTTTATAAATATTTCGCACCTTCTTTTGAAGAAATAACCAACAATGTCGGGATTATTGTGCATAAGGTCTTTACGCTCTTGAGGACTAAGAGTTTCTGGATCTTTATCAGGAGCTAACAAGCGGAATAGATCAGGCCAGTGATAGTCAGCAGCTGTCAACGTGAAGAAAATTGTAGGCGGACCTATTTGCAATACCATATCCAATAGTTCAGCACACCTTTGTCCCCAGTAGTACTTGGTTGAGCGTATCTTTGCAGCGCTTACCATAATTCTCTTGAGCACATTTGCATCATTCTCAATTCTTTCTCGAATGTCTTTAGCATATAGAGGTGCTAAATTGGTTTTCTGGACATAGATGCCAACTTGCCTTAGCGCGTTCCTCCGAAGTGACATGTTCATCGCGAAAAAACAAAATCGAGGGTCGTGAATAAATCTTCTATCGGGGTATTGAAGCAAGAACTTAAAATATTCATCCAATGATGGTTGCTGGTTTCTTTTATAATTGAAGTCTCCTTTACCGGTTGGAAATAAAACAGGGAATGCTCGAGCAATGAAACCGTCTTCATCAAATTCGTTGATTGGAGTTCTTTCAGTTGTTGGATATGGAAGTTTCAGTTTACTTCTCAGCACTTGTTGTCTGTCAATGGGTTCGAATAATGGCACATAGGACTCTTCAAGAAAATCATCTTGTTCGTCATTGTCTTCGAAATCCATACCGCAAGAATGGAGTAGCTGTGTCAAATCTCCATCATCGGGAATCTGTGAAAGGTGTTCTTCACTGATTGTAATGTCACCATAATATGGGTTGTGATCCTTTAACCAATTAAGTGCATCGCGCAACTTTTGTGGTCTTGCTTTAAAAAGTGAAGTTCCGGATGGAGTCTCCTTGCTGAACAAAATTGTCGAAACCAAGTCTGTTGGAATTTGAGGCAATACTTTTGAGTATTCGTAGATGTCTTGTTTGAAACTTATGACGTTTCCTTTGTATCCAGTTTGAGCACCTTTCAAACGATAGAGATTGACGACAGGGTGGATTTGAGCGATCAACATTTGTTCAATGTACGTCAAATCTTGCAGCTCAGGAGGAATGGGGCCTGGGTCCATATTGTTGGAGTCGGTGAGCTTCTGAGGATCTTTCTGACAGACTGAACAAAGACCATCTTTGAGAGGGAGTTCGAGAAAAGCACGTTTGCAATTGGTACATGATTTAGTAGTAATTTTGGACATTTCTACGTCAAATTTGAGGCCACAGTTGATCGCTTTTGTAGAATAACCGGTCAGAGATTCCACAGAGTATGGTGGTGGTGGTGGTGGTGGAGGTGGAACTGGCTCTTCTTGTTGAGCTTCAAGACGTTCATCTCGCCTAGCGTTTCGATTGTCATCTCGGTTCGTTCTACCTGTAATTCCCCCACGATTTCCACCCCTTCTCCCTCCCCTTCCTGGTGGTCTTCCTCGAGGTCGGCTAGCATTTCGGGCTACACCTTCTACTTGTGGTATTACCTCGGGATCATTTTGTTCGACAACACCTCCATTGCCTCCTGGTTGGTTTCCTTGAAGTTCTCTCTCAGGATTCATCAAACTAAATAAGAATAAATTTAATTAAATACATTTAAAATTAGGAGAATATATACCTTGAATTAAAAATTGAGATTTTGTTCAAATGGATGCACAGAATAAACGACGTAAGAAAATAGAAACAAATAATAGAATCGAATTATCATTTAGAGTGGCTTAGAGTGAATTGAAAACGACAACGCAAAAACAGCTGATTCACGCATAAGCAAAAAGCATGTCATGTCATCCGCCACTGCATGATTGTTCTGAACACATAAAAAACAATAACAACAAAAGCAATTAGTTGATTTTTTTGCCACCAGGTGGCGCTAATGCAAGTACCCTTATCTTTAAACTTTTTGGACTTTTTAGTCTTAGTTGCACATCTAGACACTATTCTAAAGATCTTGGTAAAGTTTGGTGCAAATCCGTTCAGAAATGAAGGCGTGAAAATTCTGACAAGCCGACCTTCAAACGGATTTTTTTCTGGGCTTAGAGGCCTCACTTCGTTCAGCCAATTAATTATTTTGAATTTAAAATTTCATTTTAATTTTAGTTAGTTTTGGTTATTAACAAAATCTTTTTTCTCTTATAGACAATTTTACTTAGAACAAATAAGCATTGTAAAGAATAGCACAATAATTCATTTGACTTAATGTTTTTCGAAATATTTTAATATGTTTCAATAGATTGTGATTTCGATGCGAAGAATGTCTCTAAAAGAATTCAATTAGCAAACCATGAGGAGATTAACTTCAGCTTTATGTGGATTCTGTTAAAGTCTTTAGGTTAACTTGTTTGTCTGTGTCCCTGCTTGTTGGAAGAAACGAACAAGCTCACTTAATGCCAATTGCTTTACGTAAATATAAACATCAAAATAAACTGAGATACATAACGTCATCATTAAAACAATTGGTGGCCATTTTGTAAAAGGTTAAAATCTATTTTCAATCAGTCTTACAAGTAACGTAATTTAATAAAACTTTTACTTTGATTAATATTTCTAAATTTTATTATTGAAGCAAAGTATTCGAAAACTCTTTGCATACATTTTTATTGAATCCTATTTTCTACAGCAGAATATTACTACAATCTCAAGGATTTTGAGCTACTTGACATTGAAACAAGTTTGTTTTCATTATTACAAAACTTTTTACAATTTTTAAATATATTAGACGTTAGAGTTATGTTTAATCAGAGTCTTGCAGCTGGTAACAATCATAAATACGATTTAATAACAACCTTTTTAAGCTTTTTTGAATTCAGTTGGATAACATTCAAGTTGATGACATTTGACAACATGATGAATTTGAGGTTTTAAAATTTTAACTGGGATGATACAAAGTGAGAGATTGTTTGAAAAGTTAAAATTTATTTTATTTTTTCAATTATATTTTATAAAATTTTCTAACCAGTTCACTTTATTGAACTCGAGTTTCTCTGAACATTTTGAATATGATTTTACCTGGTAACATAAACAACGTCTTCCAATTGAACTAAATGGAACACTTAGAAATGTTTTGCTATTAAAATTTTAAATTTGTCCAAACTGATTAATTAAGACATGATTTCTATATTTGATTTTGGTGATAACTATGCTCATCACTAGATTATCACTATTTGATCGTCTGCTTTTAAAAGGTAAAACCATACAATTGTCTTGGCTAACTTCTGCAATATCTCCGTTATATATTGCAATTCTTATCTTTTCCATTTGTTTAATCCTAATTATGTCATCTATTCGCAATTTGGTTTCTATTCATATGGTTTTTATCACAAGCTCTAATCTTAATCTCTTTGTACTTGTCCTTAAAATGATATATCCAATTTGCTCTTCATGATTGTCACTGGAGTTAACAAAAAAATATATTAATCAACAAATACCGTTTTAAAAGGTCAACATATAATAGGGTTTACAGCAAATTTTATAAATTACTAAATAACGATATAACAATAGCAACAACTTTGATAAAATTCTATAGATAAAATTTACGTTAATGATTTTATGAGATTTTTTATCATCACTAAACATTTTACAACATTGTCAATTGCCGTAAATCCATTTCTATGAAATAATTGTTCAGGTCATTCTAATTCTAACATCTTTATTGTAGCCATTTTGAAATGAAATAATTTGAAATGAAACAATTTTTTAATTAAAAGCTTAAATTAGATCGAACTGGAAAACTTTACTTAATTTATTTTTTAATAGTCATTTAGGTGAAATTTTCAATACGGGTTTATATTACAGATTAGCTTGGTCAATAAGTTAAATCAAACTTGAAAGAATTTTTAACTTAACTTGAGTTAATTTGAATTTGTTTCATTCCAAACCTACTCATCCATGAAAAAGGTTTCAAAAATCAAAATTGACTACATGTCTACCACCAATTGTTTAGATTACTTGCATTCCAACATTCTTATTCAAAAGTGTAGCCCATTCATCAAGTCATATTCTCTCATAGAAATTGAAATATAACAAAACTTTTCTCTTGCAAACTTGGTATTAACAACCAAACACATTGTAAAAGAAAATTGTTTAAATGTTTTAAATGTCAACATCTATGCGCAAAAGTATAAAAATAAATAACCAACACAAGTTTCAATTCAATTTGCTGTGAATGATTTCTAAAAGGTCTCAATTAACTATTTAACCAATATGGATATACTATTTTACAAATTACATTTGTGCAATTATGTTTTAGAATATTTTTGTATTAGCTGTCAAACAGCTGTCTTTATTGGTTTCTTTCTCGATTATAACAACATCTGATGTTTATTTTAATTTGAAATCAATCAATCTACTTATTGAATTAAAAATTTTGATATAACCCTAATTGTGCTGGAAACAAAATTGCCCAATTGTCGATTCTCATCAGATCGACGTTACACAGTAGTTACTCATATTCGAATTCGTCACTTCAAATTGCCGAAAACTCTCACCAACAGCATCGTCTCAACATTTATGACAATTTGTAAGAAATACGAGGTTGACGAAAGAGAAATAACAAGTGAAATGTTTTCACGCTATATTGTCAGAGCCAAATTGCCATCAAAACAAACAAATATGTGGAAATAGTCGCATGCTTTTCAGCTGTTTTATTTCTATTCTGTCTGTTTCGATTTGTTAGTTACAGATTGTAACAAATCATTTTCTCCTCTCGTGTCATCATGTCTCGTCCTATGTCTCTTCGTCTCACTTCTTTCCTGGATCGATTTGAAGAGCAGCTAGAAGTGGACTGTGACCGATTGAAGCAACAACTCCTCGCTCAAGTAGATCACCAATTTGGAATTGTGCGATCAAAGGTGACCGAACTTAGGAATCGTTTCGGTGGTGTTCGTGCTGATCGCGATCTTGTTACTTCTCTCCACCTCGAGGATCACAAAGTGGAGACTGTCTCACTCGATGAGTGGATTCTGGAACGTGGTGCTGCCGAGTTACGAAACGAGCCGTCAACTTCGTCTGGCCACAAACGCAAATCTACTGGCAGCCAATCTCGAACCACCGGCAAAAGGCAAAAGACTCAAGGCTCTACTGCTTCTGGATCGAACAAGCACAAATGCAAGTATCCTGGTTGTGGCAAGACTTTTCCAAAGGATTTCAAACTCGCCAATCACGAGCGAATTCATCTCGGCATTAAGCCATTCTCGTGCTCATGGCCCAATTGTGGATACTCTGCTAAAGAACGTCTTGGAATATTTCATCATGTCCGCACCTGTCACTTCAAATTACCACCCACTCTCAAACAGCAACATCTTCTCAAGATCGAGGACAATCGCGATGCGAATGAATATGTCCTGGTGGACAACGATCTTGCGGAACGTCGACTCGACTGAGCCATCAATCCCTGCTATTTCTTTTAATTTTAATTGTCACTTTTACATTTGCTATTAATGTTTCACTTTTCTCTCTAAATCTTTTCTACTTATTCAATAAACAAAACGTTACATTACATCATTGTATTTTTATATTATCTGTTTTTTTCTAGTTGAACATCTTGAACTTTAATCCGTTTAACTTGTTTTCTTCAATTCTAAGAATACCAAGAAATTTATATTAATATTTCTCGAGTTTTATTGCTCAATATGTTGTACTTTCAATGTAGTTAAAATGCTGCCAATAATAATAATAAGTTTTGTAAAGCTGTATTCATTGTATTTTCTTTGGTTTAGAATTTTAAGAACTTGCAAACATGAGAACGTTTCTTTTGATGATTGTAATTGAGCAATGAGTTTATATATTTTTTTATGTGAAGTCTCTATAGACTAAAACATGGCTATTTTACTCGTATACGATATAGCTTAATAAAATTCGTCCAATTGACTTTAATTCGTTTTTATTGGTAACCAAACTACAAATTGGGTAGTACCATTTTGGTAACTTAATTTGAGTTTAAATTTGAGTTTAGTTAATCTTTTCCCCCTCCTTCAGACATTTCACAACTAAACATTGAAAAGTCGAACACATTAATTCATTTCTCAGCTGTCTTTTCGACCTATTATTCTATTTTTCAATCGATTATGTTTTCAATTTTAAGTCATGTTTCTAAAACGAGCCATGTCTCTCACAGCATTCAATCAGTCTGCCATGTGAAAATTAACTTAAGCGTATGATGTGAACTCTGTTGCTCAACTCAGGTCTTGTTTGCTTTACCACCTTACTGTTACCATCTTTTTTTTTAAAAGGTAAAAAGTAAGTATTTTCAGTCAGTTTTATAATTTATATAAATTTCTATGACTTCTCGCTTTGTACTCGTATATTTTAAATATTTCAGTATAGAAGCAAATCGTTTTAAATTTTTCTCGGTCCTGTTTCTTAGACCCATGAGACCCTTTGGGGCCAGCTTTGAATAAATACTTTCTAAAAGGTTTTTAACATTTCGCTGAACATTTTTCCTAATAAAAGTGTGCCATCATTCGTCTATCTTTTACTTTATATATGTGTCATTATATATCGAAATTATTATTCGCTAAGTAGGTTCTAGATTTATTTACAATTTTGCAAATTATACCATTTAGGTTTTGTAAAACGTGGATCCATGGATTTATCTTGTTTTTAAAAACGGTTACCTTGAAATTATATTTTCACTTTTAAATTATGACAATATAAATTATTTCTAAATTATAAATTTGTTCAAAAAACAAAAAAAACTCATTAATTTTTCCAGGTAAACTTTAAATTCCTGAACTTTCAAAGATAATTAAGACGAATTTGCACGAATTGTCACGAAAGGTAAAAGAGACTAAAATCGATTTTCAAATTACAAATAACAAATTATAAGTAAATGTATCATTAGTAAAACTATTTATTTAAGTTAATAATATTCGAATTTTGAAATTATTTTTAAATATTTTTTACCTTTTGGGAAAAATATAGTTCAAAAAAATGAATTTAATCTTGATATCAAATTTTTTCTTTAATTTAAGATCTTATCTACTGAATCTACTGTTCAATAGGTACTAGTGAACGAAGTGAACCTTTATATCATGCTTTCCCTACCCCTAAATCGATTCCATATATTAAAATAAAATTCTATGCAAAAATTCAACCAGATTGGTGGAGTGGATCATACCGCGCCGAGTTGCATGGCTGACAGTAGCCCTGAAAAGTACCCAACACATTTCAGTGCAACTCGGGGCGGTATGATCCACTCCACCAATCGGGTTGAATTTTTGCATAGAATTTTATTTTAATATATGGAATCGATTTAGGGGGTAGGGAAAGCATGATATAAAGGTTCACTTCGTTCACTGGTACCTACTATTCAAGTACAATATTTTATGTGATTATTCATATTTTTCAGATTATTTTCTCATTCTCGAAAATATCGATCACAATTGGAGGAATATTCTGTTGATTCGATCTTATCAGTTCGTCTTACTAATTCGTTCTGCGCATGTGCTTGTGCTCTACTTTGTCCAGGACAGTATCACCTATTACACAAACATTGTCCAATTCAATCTGTTCACAATTGTGCAACTCGAGTCGTACTACAATTTGTACAGTCTGTTCTACCTTTTACTCACAGTTCACGTACTGCAGTTGATGTACTTTCGAAATCGTGGAATGACGTCAAAATTGTTGAGACAAATTCTACTCGAAAACAATCATGCATTCTTCCTAGAAAATTATTTCGATTTTGGTGATAATTTGGTTTCGAAAATGTTGAAAATGATTTTCCCTAGTTTAAAAAGAAGAATGTCCATTTGTGAGAAATTGAAGTTTTCTGGAATTGTGATCAAGAATTTCTTTCATATTATTTTTATTTCTATGAGTAAGGATTTTAGATTTTATTATTTTGAATAATCATTTTTGGTTTAAATATTTAAGATTTACAATTTATTGGACTTCAAATTGAACTAATCCCTCACTTCCAATTCGATTCGTTTAATTCAATTTTCATGTTTACAATTTTCGAACTCAACGCGTTGGATTATTTGATTTCAATTAACCTGATTTACCACTCGCTTGTTCTGACAGCCGTACTTGGCATAATAATAACCATTGTGTCGTACATTAAACTGTGTCAAATTCAGTTCTATGTCAATCGAATGGTGCGACCGAGATATTTTCATGAAAATTATTTCTTGATTTTCCTTAAGCACAATGTGGATTCATTGAAATTTCTTGCCGATGTCAATCGACTCTATGCGAAGGCTATCTTTGAGTTTATTCTAATAAACTGTCCATTGAATGCTCTGCTTATGATGCGAATTCTCATGGGAACTCTCCAGTCTAAATCACTTCTAATAATGTGTTCCATTTTGGCTTTGAATCAAATGTTGGTTATTTTCGTGTTTCATCTTTTTGCTGCAGTGTTGAGTGCAAAGTTGCACAAACCTGCGAGACAGCTGCTTGCACTCTACAATAGAAGTGGTCTCAAAATGACACGTCATGTATGAATGGTCCAAGAATTTGGTTATTGAGTTAAGTTTACTTTTTTTACAGACTCGACTTAAATTGTCTCGCTATCTGGAGCAATTTCACTCAAACAATCTTTACACGGTGAACTATGGCAAATATGGACAAATCACTTTTGCCTCGTTTGGAAAGGTTTGAAAATTTTGTTAATTGAAATTAATGTTTTTATTATTTTTATAGCATTTGTTTTTCTATTTTAAATTTCTGATATTTTCATATAAATTAGCAAACAATTAATAATAAATAATTAACAACTGAAATTCCATCAGTTCCTTCATTTCATTTAAAAGGTTTCATTGTTTATTTGTTCAAATCTTAATTCAAAATGTTTTCGAAAAAATCTTTTCATTTTTTTTAAATAACCAATTCTCAAAACTGTTCTTAATTAAACTTACTTAGACATATAATTGTTTATTGTTTTTAAATTTTTATTAAATCAAAATATTAAATACATTTAATTTCAAAATTATTCATAAATGTATTGAATATTTTGAAACAGTTAAATCCTGTTGAATTATTAATATTATTATTTTTACATTTAAAACGGAAAGTTTTGACATAATGACTAAATGAATTTTAAACTGGTAATTTAAATTTAATTTTCTATATTTCTCAACAAATTATAACTACAAACTTGTATAATTTTCTGCTTCACTGAAAAGTATTTCAGTCAGTAAGGTGTTTTGCAGTGAAGTTGCCTACAAGGAGAATGTGTGTCCACCATGTGTCAAAAATTCAACTATTAATGTGTTCATGTGTCAGCTATGAAGAAGATTGACTACCGAGATAGGATTTAAACGATTCGATTGCTGTTAGTATAAAGTCATCAGATCGTTAATATACAATTTTTTGTTTCTATCCAACATGCTGTACATCTTTCTCTTTTTCCAATTTACATTGTCTTTTAAATGTGCTCACATAGTTCATTTACTGCATATATTTAAAATTAAGTTTCATTAAAATAGTTTCCATTGTTAAGCATATTTTGCACATCTAAAAGGTAACAGAATAATCTTAATTTAATTTGGTTAAAATATATTTTATAATACAACCTAAATTCGTAATAACAAAAAGTTGTACATAAATTAATAGTATATTTCCTTTGAAATTATTTTAAATTAATCACGATAATCTACAATCATGAATCATTTTTATTTCTACTACTTCGCATTCGAGTCAAAAAGTGTGCTTTTCTGTGTAGTTGCTTTCAATTGGAAACAAATTAAATGCCAGTTTCTTGAAAATCCACCTTCGCACAATTTGTAAAAAATGTCAATAGATAGAGAGTTGTCAAACTTAGAGCCAAGGTATTAAACGGTAAATCGTGTTATAAATCGTTTGTTATTAACAAACGTTTTAAATGGTTTTTAATTTTTATTTTTCTGTGAATACTAATACTAAGTAATTTTTTCATATTGTAATAAAATGATATTATTTTAACTAATTTGAAGAATCAAAAGATAACGAATCGTGATTAATTGAGATTTTGCTCAAAACTTTGAGCTATAATAAAATACAACGGAGATACGATTACCGCATATTGTGTATACTCAGAGCACTAAAGAACTAATTTCTGGTTTTTTATCAAACTCTCAATGTAATTTGTATAGACTATTTTATAGAGATCTGACCTACAATGATCAATGAGAATGCAACTTTATTGTTGTCCTTAGGTTAATTAATTCACTCGCTGTTGACCTCCAGATTCAAAAACAGGTTTTAGACCAATTACTAATATTTACGGTTATTTCCCTTTATGATTGTTTTATAATTTTTCTTTTAATATCTTCATTAATATAATTAATGAAATTTGATATAATTTTGTGAACAGATATTCCTAATTGATTTTCTTAGTAAAAGTGCGTTTGTTCGTTAAGTTTGGCCAAACTGGATAAATGGTAGGTGTCTAATCTAACACAAATAATTAAGAGGTTTTTTAAAAATAAAATTTGTTTCATTTACTTCTAATTTAATAATAAATCTTTGATATGGGTTGTTTAATTTTTTGTATATGCATGACATGTATTCCAGCATTTTTAAAAAGGTTTACTAAACAATAAATTTTATTATATTTTAATAACAACTTCAAACTTGACTCGAAACCATTTATTTTTATAAAAGCAACTTGCAACTGAATTAAGTCCCGTTCAATTCTCTTTGATTGTTCATAGTTTATTTCAGTTCATCCGTTACCTTTGTAACTCACAGTTTTGCTAAACGGTTTCTATTGCAGTAAGAGGATTTTTTCGGAAGAAGACAACGTTCTCTCTGGTCGACTTTTTTGTAATCTGATGATGAGACGAACTCAATTTGAGCTTCTATTTATGAACTTGATCCGGTGTACTGTCACCGAAACTGTTCTACTCATATTGAAAGCTTACAGCACGTTCTGAACGAATGACAAAGTAGCATGTATCATACCGTAAATGCGAGCAGACAGAATCTAATACAAAACATAATAATGGACAATCTGTGGAAGCTAACGCGTGGACTGTTTACAATAACTTTAATGTCAAGAATCAAATTTGAGAAAAATTTGTTACTGACCTTGTAGCCATCGATCCAAGCGGCACAGACGCAATCGAATTAGCCTTTCGGTGTTCATCGTTTTTTCACTGTATAGTAGATAGCATGGTCTCAGTTTAAAGTAAACAAGAATTCTACTTTTTCGGTTGCATAAAATTTAAAGAAGAGAGAAACATGAAATGGGAGTTTATTTAGTGCATTTTCTCTTTGAAACACCCAATTGTATTTGCTTTTAATATCGGTCCATATTAATGAAAGGTATACAATTGCTATGATAATCGTCATTAAACAATTTTCTGAAATTTAAATTTAAATTATTTTTTTGTAATGATAAGCGATAATTTAAAAAAAACAAACAATATTTAATAATCCAAATGACTTAAATGACAATTTTTAAAAGATTTTCTGATAATTCTTGCATCTTTTACACCGGTTACTTAAATTTATTTGTTTTTATATTGATAATGTTTACAATCTTTAGGCTTTTTTCCTTCACGGAATCTTTTTTTTTGTTGCCGAACTGTGGTATTCAAATACTGTTGCTTTTAAGGGAAAGTGAAATATGAAATTCGAGGTGACACAGATAAATACAAGTTCGCACTAAGCCGTCATCTGTGCACGACCCGTGTTAGAGGAGTTTCGAGTTGTCACTGGCTTCACCGATTGACTTGGCCTCGAATATGCTAGACAGTTTTCCACTCGTGCACGTGGACTGAATATTGTTGGTTGTTCGCAATGAGAGCGAGTTGGACCGCATCCGAGAAAAACTCCACCGAAAGTATGGCAACGGGATTGAACAGTTCACCGTACTCGCCGCACCATATCGAGTCAACCTGTGTTATACTTCTCATGTATTCTTAATTCGGTTTCTTTGTTTTTCTTCGTAAATCTAAATTTTTATTGAATTTTGATTATTTTTAATTAGATCTTTACTTTGGATTTTGAGGTATTCGTGATCAAATACTCTTTTAGCTGGTTATATTATTGTTTTATTCTTTTAAACAAAAAATAAAGATCTCAAGTATTTTCAGTTGTTAAAACACAATTTAGTAAACACTGTGCAGTACAGTTTTCTCAGTCTCAGTCGGTTGTTCAAGAGAAACCCAAACTCGTAATGAGAGTCGAGGACGTAAAAATGCTTTTATAACTTAGTCAAATTTTCTCTGATCTTGACAAAAGGCATAGACTATTAAAATCAAATAGTTTGTTTTTTGCTAAAACGGTTTTTTTAAATTTTTTAATAAAAATACATGAATTTTTTTAATAAACGGTGAAATTTTATTGAAAACTAGATAATTTTAAGTCACTTCATATTAAAAAAAATATTTGCCAAACAGTTGATACCAATTTAAAGCTGTGGAATATCGCCGGTATTCCTTATTTTATACATTGTTTTTATTTTAATAGTTGAAATGCTTTTTATATTTGGTATTCTTCATTTGGTATTTTGGACTTTTATTAAATGGTTTTAAGACTTTTCTCAATAAATTTCCCCATATATGTATTTATATTTTCTACATTTCTACTGACTATTTTCTATAATGGTTATTTTCCTTTTTCCCTAAATAACTTTTTTCTCTGGTTCTGCTCTGACACTCACTTAGATAGATCTCTCACCATCCTATATCACAATTTTTACATACTACTTTGCTTCAGAAGACTAACATTCTTATCTTACATTAATCTCTTATTAGATTTAGCAATTCATCCATAAACATGAATTTTACCAACAAATATCGTCATCCTCTTAAGAGGGTAGTTTTCACCATAACACTTCACCTTTATCATATTCATTAATGCTCACAATATGCTTTTAACAAACTTACTTTCATACGACATATACGAATCATGCCAATCTAGCTAAACCTGAAATCAAAACTGCAAAATGATCATATCATCAGATGTCCAACAGAATCAATACTTGAAACGTTTTCGTTGTTTAATCTTGCGTTTACTCACACATAAGTGAACGTATTTTCACATTCTGCATTCTGTTAAAAGCATGTATCGATACGCAAATTTGTATCAGCTTCATTAATCTCAAAATATTTGAATCAGTCCATTTAATTAATTTTTGAATATATTCAACAATTAACTATTTTTCAATTGCAAATTATCGTCGACATACTTCTTTATAAAAGTTTAAAAATTATATTTATTAAAAATATTTGTTTTTTGTAGAGAACATATCGACTTGGCTAATAAATGGTAAAATATGTTGCTAAACTATAATAATTAATTAAATTATTATTTTGTTTTCAAAAAGTATTAGCCAAATATTTCGTGTCCATTTTAGAGATATTAAATATTTAATAAATTTTGTTATTAATGTTTCATTTGTTTTAATTTACATTACATGTTTCAAACTTTTATGAATGTGTAAATTGTACATAATATAAATTTCTATATAACAATTTATGAAATCGTCCATCACCGATGCAAATCTTCTATTTTTATGCCTTTAACTCAACTTTAACTTTTAGTAAAGTCTTTTACTTACGTATTCTCTCAATATTCCCCAATAAGACGAGAGTGGTTTCATGTTGTAGGATACTGTAGGCAGACAGGTTGCTTCCTTCGCGAGTTTGTCTGCTTCTTCGTTGCCATCAATACCGGCATGGGCTTTGACCCATTTCAGACAAATGTGGCTTGGGTGTTGTCGAAGTAGATTCCGGATTTCCACAGCGAATGTTCTTGATTTTGTAAAAGGTAAAAAAGCTATTTTCAATCAGTGTTACAATTAACACAATTTACAATGACATTTTCTTTGGTTTCACAATGAATTAATGATTTAATTTACGTTTTGTATTAATGAATAATCATACATTGTTAAGATTTAGTTTTGTTTCTGTTTCACAGTCAAATCGAAGCGATGTTATATCAAACTATACTACTATATATACTAGTATATCTCTTTACTTGCATTGAACTGCACTTGTTGTCACTCTTAAAGGTAAAATTGTTTAATGATTTTAAATTTTTATTAATTACATTTGTGATTAATAAATTTTATGATTATCTACACACGTGTAAATATTTTATATTTTGAAACAGTTAAATCCTGTTGGTTTATTATAATTTTTACACTTAAAAACGAATTCTTTTAATCGATTGGATGTATTCAAAGCAGGTTTATAAGTTTATTTTCTTAATTAATTTTCAGATTAATCTTAAAAGCATTTCAGTCAGCAATGTGATTTGCAGTGCAGTTACCTACAAGGAGAAGGTGTGCCTAAAATGCTTGTCCTGTGCAGGTGCCCACAATCTGATTCATGAACATTTTGACAATTCGTTTCGTTGTTATTAAAAATTTTTATGAACTTAAAATTATCTCAATTTGTATTTGGCTTGCATATTGCTACTTGGAATCAGTTTAAGAGATCTAAAAATTTCTAACTATTTTTGCTTGTAGCCTTTCTATTTTGTGCTAGGTTTCAATTTGTGATTTTAACAGTAAGCGCTTTTCATTTAAAAAGGTTCAAATCAAAATTCCCAGTTTTTTGTCAATATCCATAAAATATCAAGTATAGAAAATAATTAAACAATTATTGTTTTCATCAGATTTAAACATTGAAACTTAACTAATTTTATTGACACTACTCGTATTATAGTTCTAAAAATTTATTTAAAACTCAATCACTCAATGGCAAGTAAAGTTTAAACATTTTTTATACAATGGTGTTTCTAAAAAATAAATTTTCACTTTCCGTCTTAGTTGATTTACGTCATCCTTAAAAAGTTTCGAAAATTTTAAATCTTACAAATAAAGCATCAATTGAACTGTTCAACATTTTCATTTACAGTTGTTTTACAGTTGTTTTATTTTTGAAAAAAAATCAAAATATTTAAAATAATTATCAATTGTGAGCTAAATTGATGATAGCATTGTGTTTTACATTATTAAAAGTATTTATATTCGAACGAAAGTTGGTTAAAAATAAATGTGTTTCCTCATTTTTGTTGACTCGTTGATTTATCTCAAGTCTTTTTCCTATAATTCGTCGAATTCAAGTCACTTTCACTAAACTGTTTTTCGAATATCTTAATTAAGTAAATTATATTAGTTTTTTTCATATTTTCCGTTTTGAGCGCACATGCAACTGACGCAAATCAATGCAATTAGACCACTGCAATATGCGTAAATGAAATGCGACTCTTATCATTACGATTGCATATTGCTAATGTACATCTGCAGTACGTTTACATATGCAACTGTGCGCGTTATCATCAACATCAAAATGATGTAGGATACAAACCAGGATGTGTGTTCATAAGCGTTTCACTTGGCTTTTATTACTAAGAATGAAATAATATTTGACCAGCGGAATTGTAATTGTCAATTGGGAGTCAAATATGGCACAACATTGTTGCAATAGGAAAGTGTGTTTCAAAATTTCACAAGCTTTATTTTTTTGATAATTGTTAAATGTTAGTGTTACGCACTATAGTAGTGACGTAAAGTCGGAGTATTGCCTATACACTTCCTCTTTTATCTTAGTCGATCACGTAATTTTGATAACGGTTGGAACATTTTTAAAATTCAGTTTGACATTTAATCATCTATTTTTAAATTCGTTTAAATTCATGTGACCAATTTTACACAAACGCAACTCTAACCCAAATCGAACGCAATGCATGCGAAACAATCAATGTATCTGACTTATCATTTCATATCAATTACATTTGTATAAGTAAACAATAATGTTTACACACTGTAACCTCCACAAATTAGTCAATCAAAGTATATGTTGTTGTTTGATTGCACAATGAAATATTAACCAGGATTTTAAGAATTGCAAGGGGAAAGATGATGACATAGAAAGTGGTAGTTGACAAATGCATTGTTGCACATTCCTTCCGATGGGGTGTCAGTCAAAGGGTTGTGGGTGAAATGTGCTAATATATAAGAGGTGACAGGAGTGAAGAGAAAAATCATAGTCAAATTGTTTCTGACATTTACTGAATTTAAAATTTTTACGTTATATTCAATTTTCAAAATGGCATTCTCGTGTCATCATGTCTCCTCCTATGTCTCATCGTATCACCTCTTTCCTGGATCGATTCGAAGAGCAGCTACAGTAGAAGTGGACTGTGAACAACTGAAGCAACAACTCCTCGCTCGTGTTGATCACCAATTTGAAGTTGTGCGATCAAAAGTGACCGAACTCAGGAATCGTTTCGGTGGTCGTCGTGCTAATCGCGATCTTGTTCCTTCTCTCCAACTCAATTATCCGAATGTGGAGACTGTCTCATTAGATGAGTGGATTCTGAAATGTCGTGCTGTTGACGAATCTCAAAACGTACCATCAACTTCGTCTGACCACAAACGCAAATCTATTGGCAGCATAGTTGTCTCTCCGGGGCTCGACACGAGCGGTGACGAGAACTAGCAGTTACTAGCACTGTGTTACTTTGCAAAAATTGTCAGCTGATTTGTTTGTTTTGTTTAACTTTACATAAACTGACTCTAAGAAAGGATAAAAGCCAGGAAAACTTAACTAATTCATGTAATTTTATATATTTAACTTAATTTTAAGTACTTTTTACCATTTTTAACATTAAAAAAATTAGAAAAAAATCAAAAAAATATTCTGTACCCGGGAGTCGAATCTCCGTCTCACACTTCAAAGGCACACACCTTATCCACTAGGCCACCAGTATGCAAAGTTCAATGAGACCAAAATAATTTCCCTTTAATCGTGTGCCCGATTTATTTGACTTGATTTTGGGATAATTGGGTATTGGAACATTCAAATTGTGGATTAGAAATCATTATTTTGCCTGAAAATGCATTTAATGTCGATTATATTGACTCAAACCAACAAAACAGCTGTCTAACTAGCAAACAGAAAAAGTTTGCACTGTGCTGCAGAGAAAGTCGCCTTCGACTTAGAGGAGCACTGTCAAAGGCTCGAGTGACATCTCGTCACCGCTCGTGTCGAGCCCCGGAGGGACAACTATGATTGGCAGCCAATCTCAAACCACCAGTAAACGGCAAATGACTCAAGGCTCTACAGCTTCTTGATCGAACAAGCACATGTGCAAGTATCCTGATTGTGGCAAGACATTCCCAAAGGATTTCAAACTCGCCAATCACGAGCGAATTCATCTCGGCATAAAGCCATTCTCGTGCTCATGGCCCAGTTGTGGATACTCTTCAGAAGAACGTGGCAAAGTAGTTCGTCATGTCCGCACCCGTCACTTTAAATTACCTCTCACTCTCAAACAGCAGTATCTTCTCGACATTGAAGACAATCGCGATGCGAATGAATATGTTCAAGTGGACAACGATCTGCTGCAACGTCGACTCCAGTGAGCCATCAATCCCTGCTATTTCCTTTAATTTTAATTGCCACTATTACATTTGCTATTAATATTTCAATTTTCTCTTTAATCTTTTCTACCTTTTCAATAAATAAAACGTTACATTACATCATTGTATTTTTATATTATCTGTTTGTTTATTTGAATATCTTTAACCAGTGGCGTAGATAGAAGTTTTTCGTGGGGGGTGCAAAAAGATGAACAAGCATAGGGCCATGGAAATAGTGAACGAACAACAGTAAAAATCAGTAGTACTTTTGTTACTTTTCAAAAATTATGGGGGTGCAATTGCCCTACTTGCACCCCCTTGTCTTCGCCACTAGTTTTGTGTTTAAAAGTTCTGCTATTTGCAATCCAATGTATGGACATGCACATTAAGTGTATGGAAATGTTCAGATGGACACGGGCAACATTACTGAATTCAAAAATCTCGATGATCTGCAGTTGTGAGACCGCATTTGGATTGAAATGGTCAAATTCTTGAATGATTCAATTTAGTTTTGTGTTTCAAAGTTCTGCTACATGCAATCCAATGTATGAACATGCATTTAAATTATATGGAAATGTTCAGAAGGACGCGGGTAACATTACTGAATACTAAAATCTCGATGATCTGCAGATGTGGGACCGCATTTGGATTGAAATGGTCAAATTCTTGAATGATTCAATTTAGTTTTGTGTTTCAAAGTTCTGCTACATGCAATCCAATGTATGAACACGCATTTAAATTATATGGAAATGTTCAGAAGGACGCGGGTAACATTACTGAATACTAAAATCTCGATGATCTGCAGTTGTGGGACCGCATTTGGATTGAAATGGTCAAAAGTTTTTTAATGATTCAATTTAGTTTTGTGTTTCAAAGTTCTGCTACATGCAATCCAATGTATGAACATGCATTTAAATTATATGGAAATGTTCAGAAGGACACGGGCAACATTACTGAATTCAAAAATCTCGATGATCTGCAGTTGTGAGATCGAATTTTAATTTTAATTGAGAAAGTTTTGAATGATTCAAATAAGTTTTGTGTTTTAAAGTTCTGCTACTTGCAATCCAATGTATGAACATGCATTTAAATTATATGGAAATGTTCAGAAGGACACGGGCAACATTACTGAATACTAAAATCTCGATGATCTGCTGTTGTGAGATCGATTTGGATTGAAATGGTCAAAAGTCTTGAATTATTCAAATTAGTTTTGTGTTTCAAAGTTCTGCTACTCGCAATCCAATGTATGAACATGCACTTTAAGTGTATGGAAATGTTCAGAAGGACAATTTCACTTAAACAATCTTTACACGGTGAACTATGGCAAATATGGACAAATCACTTTTGCCTCCTTTGGAAAGGTTTGAAAATTATGTTTTTAATTGAAATTTATGTTTTTATTATTTTTATAGCATTTGTTTTTCTATTTTTAATTTCTGATATTTTCATATAAATTAGCAAACAAATTAACAATTAACAAATTAATAATAAATAATTAACAACTGAATTTCCTTCAGCTTTAAAAGGTTTCATTGTTTATTTGTTCAAATCTTATTTGAAAATGCGTTCGAAAAAATCTTTTTATTTTTTGTTTGAATAAACAATTCTCTAAAACTGTCCTTAACTAAACTTAGAGATATAATTGTTCAATGGTTTTAAATTTTTATTTAATCAAAATATTAAATACATTTAATTTCAATATTATTAATTAATGTATTGAATATTTTGAAACATTTAAATCCTGTTGAATTATTAATATTTTTATTTTTACATTTAAAACGGGAAGTTTTGTCATAACTATAGTCTATCTATAGATATATATTTTTAAACAGGTAATTTAAATTTAATTTTTTATTTTTGTCAACAAATTATAGCTACAAACTTGTATAATTTTCAGCTTCATTGAAAAGTATTTCAGTCAATAAGGTGTTTTGCAGTGAAGTTGCTTAGAAGGATAATGTAAACATGAAATGCGAGTTATAGCCCACCATCTGTCCAAACTAAATCATTGAAATATGCTCCCAAATGTCAGCTATGAAGATTAGTTAACGGGATAGGATTTAAACTTCTATTGCTGTTAGTATAAAGTCGTCATATCATTATTATTCAAATTTTTGGTTTCCATTCAACATTCTGCTTCCTTCTCTTTTTCGAATTTACATTGTCTTTAAAATGTACTCGCATAGTTCATTTGCTATATTTAAAATTAAATTTCATTAAAGTAGTTGCCACTGTTAAGCGTATTTTGCTCAACTAAAAGGTAAAAAAAATAATCTTATTTTTTAATCTCAATACAGATTTTACGTAAGTTTATATAAAAGCAATTATATTCATTGTTCGTATGCTGAAACATTTTTATTATTGTGACACATATTAGACAATGTTGGAGTCGTGCTTCATCCTAGACTCTTACTATCCGAAAGGTAAAACTCAATTAAGGTCTTTTTTATTTCAACAAATTCTCATTCGAGACAGAAGTGTGCTTTTTTGTGCAATTGCTTACAAACTGAAATAAATGACAGACCTTTAAAATTCTACCTTTGCATAATTTGTAAAAGATGTCAATAGATAAAGAGTTTTCAAACTTTGACCAAAGTTTGAAAACTTTAGAGGGTTTAAAAAGGTAAATCGTGTAATTAATCGTTTGTTTTTATTAAACGCTTTAAATAGATTTTATTTATATTTTTCTGTTAAAACTATTAAATGGAAGTTTTCATATTGTAATAAAATAATATTATTTTAACGAAATTTAAGAATCAAAAGATAACAATTTGATTAATTAAGATTTTGCTCAAAACTTTAAGCTATTAAAAAAATACAACAGACATAAGATTACTCCATATTTACATAAACTCTCAATCAAATTGTTGTAAAATTTTCTATAGAGATCTTTCCTACAATGATCAATGAGAATGCAACTTTATTGTTGTTCTCAGGTTAATTCACTAGATATTGTTTTCCAAATTTATAAAAAGGTTTTAAGCCAATTACTATTTTTATTTCCGTTTATGAATGTTTCATAATTTTTCTTTAATTGCTTAAAAATAGTATATTCAATAATATAATTAATTTACTATAATTTTTTAAATAGATATTCCTAATTGATTTTCTTAGTAAAGGTGCGTTTGTCCTAACTGAATAAATGGTAGGTGTGAATCAAACACAAACAATTAGGAGGTTTTCAAAACAAAATTGATTTCGTTTTTTGTCCCACATGTGTGTACCACAGAGTTCAAGATTTAATACCTTTGTTCATTAATTTCTAACTTTTAATAATAAAACTTTGTTAGGGCTTGTTGTTGTTTGTTATTTCCACCACTAAAAAAAAGGTTTCATAAACAATAAAATCAATTATATTTTAATAAAAACTTCAATCTTGACTCGATACCATTTGTTTTTATTAAAGCAACTTTTAACTAAATTAAGTTCCGTTCAAAGATTCTTTTTGATTGTTCATAGTTTAGCGTCACCCTTACCTATTCTCTTTAGTTCCAACAGCAGCTCCATCGGCACTATCATCAACCACTAGTCCTAGTCCACACGTAACACATCATCTTTCATGCCAATAATGTACTTTCAACAAACCAACTTTCATGCCAATCTAGCTAAACCTGAAATCTGCTTTCTACATATATTTCAAGAAGTTTGCCTTAGTCCTCACAACTTTGCATTCTCAACTTTCTAAAGTTCTGAAAAATCAGTGAATGTTTCATGTTTCATGTAAAGCAGTTTTGCTAGAAACAATATCACGAATCCTTAGCATTTGAATTATAATTATGATATGTTCAACGGAAAACTTCTGCTCATTAGTTAAAAAAGGTTAAAAATACTATTAATATATTTTCATTAGAGATTGTGAAAATTATAAATAAAACTGAAATTAATTCTCTTGTCGATTTTCCAAATTTAAGCAAAAAGGTTTCCAAAACAAAAAAACCATATTATATATTCAATCGCAACACAACTTCTTTACTGGAATAATTTTTTTTTATTTGAACAAATTACAATTGAGTTAATTCAATCTTAATTCTCATGGATTGTCATTCTAAATTTCAGTTGCATAAAATGCACATAACATCAATGAAATGTCCAATGTTAAACGATTTCGACGGATTTACTAAAATAAAGTGATTTAATTCGACAGTTTGCATATTATTTGTAAAAAGAAATTTCTATGGAAGTATCCTTATTGAAAGATTCTTACTGTAATACTCTAATTTGTATCTCCTAATAGAATAATTTTCCGAATATTGTATCAGAAAGTTATCTTTGGTACAAGAACAAGTATTCTACATTTACAATTTTTGTTTAAGAATTCATTAAATTAATGGTTTTAATCATATACAAAATGTTACAAATTGGGAAGTACTATTAAATCTTTTTATTAAAGGTTTCTTCAATTATTTTTATTTTAAAATTTCATTTTAATCACTTTTGGTTATACACAAAATCTTTCTTCCCCTCTAAACATTTTTCCTTTGCAACAACGTTAAGTCACTTTGTCTACACAGCGAAGAATGCTTCTCTAAAAATTCAATCAGTAACTAACCAGTGGATTTTTCAATGGACACTGTTAAAGTCTTTAGGTTAACTTATTTGGGTGTTACACAATGTTCTCGATTTTGTAAAAGATAAAAAGCTATTTTCAATCAGTGTTACAATTAACGCAATTTGCAATGACTTTTTCTTTGGTTTCACAATGAATTAATGATTTAATTTACGTTTTGTATTAATAAATAATTTTACATTGTTAGGATTTAGTTTTGTTTCTAACACAATCAATGCTTTAAAAAATTGACTTAATGAATTTCAAATACGTTTTAATAATTAGATTTTCAGATTTTTGCAAGTAAATAACGAATGTTGTGACTACTTTAATTTGCAAAGGCAAGTGAATTAAAAAAATTTCATATTTCCAGTTTTGCACGCACATGCAACTGACGCAAATCAATGCAATTGGACAACAGTGTACAATCTCAATGGGCGAGAGAAATGCGACTCTTATCATTACGATTGCATATTGCTAATGTATGTCTCCTGTATGTTTACAAATGCAACTGTGAGCGTTATCATCAAAATCAAAATGATGTAGGATACTAACCAGGATGTATGTCCATGAGTTTCTCACTCGATTTGACTAACAATGAAAGAATGAAATAACATTTAACCAACGGAATTGTAATTGTCAATTGGGAGTCAAATATGGCACAACATTGTTGCAATAGGAAAGTGTGTTTCAAAATGTCTCAGCGTTGCATGGCTTTATCGTTTTTCTTATTTATTAATTAATGTTACGCAATAATAGTGACGTAAAGTCGGAGCATTGCATATTTCATTCCTCTTTTATCTTAGTCGATTGCGCTGTCTTGATAACGGTTGTAACATTTTTAAAATTCATTTTAACATTTAACCTATTTTTAAATTCTTTTAAATTCTTGTGACTAATTTTGTACAGACGCAACTCTAAAACAAATCAAACTCAATGCAAGCAAAACAATCAATGTATCATTCTGACTTATCACTTCATATCATTTACATTTGTATAAGTAAATAACAATGTTTACACACTGTAACCTCCACAAATTAGTCAATCAAAGTATATTGTTTGTGCGTACAATGAAATATTAACCAGGATTTTAAGAATTGCAAGGGGAAAGATGATGATATAGAAGTGATAGTTGACAAATGCATTGTTGCACATTCCTTCCGGTGTTGTGTGAGTCAAAGGGCTGTGGGTGAAATGTGTTGATATATAAAAGGTGACAGGAGTAAAGTGAAAAATCATAGTCAAATTGTTACTAATGTTTCTTTCATTAAATTTTACTAAGTAAATTCTTAATTTTCAAAATGGCCATTTTTAACATTTGTTTCATTTTGTTTGTGTCAATCGTCACTTTGCCATACTCAACCAAGTCAATGGCATTGAGTGACAATCCATGTGATCAACCAGATACTGTGCATTCAACTCATGAAAATACAACTTCAACTTCGTGGCCATACTTCAATGCTTTGCATAGTTTTGTGTCAAAATTATCATCTTCCAAGTGTAATCAGAATTTGGTCAACAAAATCAAACGACATAATCCAATAAATATTCAAATTGATCCTACAAATGACTTGGATGAAGTCGAAAATATTCCAGGAGATTTAAAAGGTGATCCAAAGCCAATTCAAAATATAAAATTCGAAGATGATCCAAATCAAACTCTAGATGTTGATCCAAAAGGTGAATCAAGTCATATTGAGTCCAAAAATGAAATAAACCTCATTGTGAATGACCAAATCGATGCAAATCAAACTATTAATATTCCAAATGGTTCCAAAGATGATTCAAACGAAAATCAAAATGATGATTCAACTACTACACAGGTCATCGAAATTGATCCAATCGATGATCTAACTCAAATTGACTTAAATATTGAAACAAACCAAAATAATCAATCGAATATTCAAAACCAAGATATTCCAACAGAATCAAATAATCATACTAATTCAGAACACGATGACGACTATGACGAAGAGCCAGACATCGTATCCCAAGAGTGCTACAACAACATACTCAGTGAATGTGGACATCAATTCATAGATTCGTTTTCGAATGAAGATGACATTCAACGAAAGTGCGAAAATCGAGCAGACTTTAATTCATGTCTCGAAGAGTTGCAATCGAACTGTACCGAATTGGCTGAAGTAGATGTCAAACCTGTGGATCAAGAGTTTCGACTCAAATTGGTTGAGACCATGTGGGCAAGTCGAGTTTGTATGTTCTTGCCTCGTCGAGATTGATTTTTATAACAGCAAATTGTCTTTGCATATGAGTTTTAATAATAAAATATATATATTTATGTGTCGATATGCGTCTTCATATAAAAAGGTAAAAAATAATTCAATCATTAGTTCAAATGACTAGATTTCATAATAAGTTAATATAAATCCAAAAGAAAGAAATATCAATTGCGATGTTTATTTATAGATAAATTAAAAGATGTATTTCGTGGTGACGACTTTTTGTTTCGAAATCTTTTTATTACATATTTAGTGTTGATTTCATTCCGAATACCTAATTTTTAGTTTAACTTTTTTCCACGAGGATTTTATAAATTGTGATAATTTTTATTTCTGCTTTCCACTTAGATCTTTTTACAAAACTGCGTTTTCTAAAATGTTTTGTATTTAAGTTACTTATTTTAATGAAATGTCATAAGTTTGTTGTACTTTTTATGATTTACATTCATAATGAATCTCTTCTAATTTTTGACGGTTTATTCGCACAATTCCATGCGTTTGATTAACTTTCTTATCCTCTATTTGTCTTTCCACCGACGAATATCCAAATCACTCGTATTTTTCAACTTTATCAACATCTATTGCATTATTCTCACCAAGTGTTTCCGATAACGAAATATCTATCTCGCCTTTAGACCTAAACCAGCAACCAAAACGCTACAACACACTCGTGTTATGTATACAATCTTAAAATCTCCTTGTTCATAAGTTACATTACAATGTCAAAGGTAAATATTTATACAATATATTTAATTGTACATTTCATAGTTACTTCTCATTGCTTCGTGATTTTCATTGCATTTAGTTTTGGTTTCATTTTTATGCGTAACCTCAAAGTGGTATTAGACTAAAGCGTAGCAATAAAGACTGGTAAACAACAAATAACCTTTTTCTAATGACAATTCAAGCAAGTCACATTTAATGTTAATTGAGAAGATAGTAGAAAATTATTATTATTCTATTTGTTAATATTATCTAATCCAATTGATCAGCACAAGACATGATAGACACCGGCAATGATAAAATCATGACTCCAAGTATGACTCCCACAACTGCACATACTCAACATGGGATTTGTTTATCTTGCTAGACGATTTGTTTGTGAGATATTTGTGAGATAGCAATGAGTGGCGATGAATTCAAGTGGCTCAAATTGGTCCGATTGGTCGATTTTGGCAAATGTACAGCAAATACAACTAATTGTTTAATGTTCTATTTTGTTTCTAATCTGTCACAACAAAGTCTTGTCTTGTCAAAGTCTAACCCTTGATACAAATCTGGCGTCAGTGTTATTATTTTCGATTATGCTTTGGATAGATGCAGTTATAGATTATATTGACAGGTAGAATAGTAAATTTCCTATCTTCTCACATCATAAATTCTCTCCGCTGGTGGGCATGTGCATCTCAAATTATCAACTCAGATATGTCTTCAAGTTGATGTAATTTACAATCGAAAAGTGCTTTGCAATGGTTAATTGCAGTGAAGAAGATTGCATTTTATTTTCTATTTAAGACATTGTAAATATGATTTAAATTTATTTTAATTTGTTGATTCCATTTTCATTATACTACCGAATATTATATTTTCGAAATTCAAATCTTGAACAAAGAAATCTTCAAAATGAGGATCTCATTTGGCACTGGATTTTTTCTTCTGTTGTGCCTGTTTGTTCCGGCTATTTATCCAAATGAAATTCAATCAAACTCACCAACTTTACCCAATCCGACCCATCCGATCTACACAATCATTGCATCATCTAAAATCCGGCCCAATTCCAACTATCATGTCAGTTTTCAACTTGCCAATGCGTCCAAACCTGTCAGCGTTGAGGTTGAAATCTCAAAGCTACTTTCATCCCCAGACGAATCACAAAATTATAAAATGTTGAAAAATTTTGTGGTTAACCCCCTTGAAACGAAAATTCAAAGTTTTAAAATTGGCGACTTATCAAGTAGTGATTCTGATTACAAATTGATTGTGAAGGGAGTGTCCGATGAGTTGAACATTACCCACCAGAGCAATCTCAAGTTTGTATCAAAAAGTTATTCCATTTTTGTACAGACCGACAAGGCAATCTACAAACCTGGTCAAGCGGTCAAGTTCAGAGTGGTAATTGTGAATCCAAGTTTGATTCCAGTTGAAAATCGATTATTGGATATTTATATAAAGGTAAATTTGATTTTAAAAATATTGGATTTTTTTTATTATTTTTCTTTTAAATTAAGGATACAAAAGACAATCTCATCAAACAATGGAAACGAGTTAACCCCCAAATGGGAGTATTTTCTGAGGAATTGCAACTTTCTGAACAGCCACCACTAGGCGATTGGTCAATTGTGGTGGACGTTCAAAACGTTCAAAAATTCAAGAAATCCTTCACAATTGCCGAATACGTTTTACCAACATTTTCTGTAGACATTCAATTGCCACCTTATGCAACTTACAGTCGTTCAGATGTTGCTGCAACTGTGAAGGCAACCTACACGTTTGGAAGACCAGTCAAGGGCGAGTGCCTGTTAACCGCTAAACTGGCCAATCGAGCAGAACATTTCCAAACCAAGGCGAAACTCTCAAGTGACGGATCAGTTGAAATTCCAATCAACATTGTTCGTGACTTGCAAGCGAAATCAGATAATCAAGAAGAAGTAATCGACTTCACTGCTGTGGTAGAAGAAGCTCTCACCGGTAAAAAGTACACCAAAACTGCACAAATGAAAATATACAAAAATGAATTCAAGGTGGAGCTTATCAAAACATCTAAAACATTCAAACAAGGCTTGAAGTACACGGCTTTCTTAAAAGTGGCCTATCAAGATGATCGACCAGTGGAGGATGTTGGACAATCAGTGAAGATCAACTTTGGCTATACGGGCAACTCTGGGCTTAATTGGTCCAATGTGTTGGAGGAAGTTCCCATAAAGGGAATAGTTCCCATTGATGTGTATCCACCCAAAGTTGGCAACAACTCACACAAGAATTTCGAAATTGAATGGCATGCACAATATCGAGGGGCTAATTACAGTCTTGGATCAGTGCAAGATGCTCTGTCTCCATCGAATTCGTTCATTCAGGTTATCAAGAAGAATGATCAAACAAGTTTGGAGAGCTTGTTTCAATCAACTTCGGCTCATATTGGAGAGAGCCTTACTTTTCAGGTTGATTTTGGTATTATGCATTAAAGTTTGACTAAAGTTCGTTTGGTATTTTACAGGTAAACGCAACTGAGCCATTAACGAATGTCGTATATGAAGTAATGGCTAAAGGAGAGATTGTGATGTCTGGTACAGCCACTTCTTCTGACCCAAATTCGCCAATTCTTGACATTACCATTCGAGTAACACGTGAAATGGCTCCAAGTGCTCGTATTTTGGTGTACTATGTCCGTAAAGAGAATCAAGAAATTGTTGCCGATGCGCTCAACTTTCAAGTGGATGGAATCTTTCAAACGCCTGTTCGAATTACTTCGAATGTAAACCAAACCAATCCTGGTGGAAAAGTGGAACTTTCTGTAAAAACTAATCCGCACGCATATGTGGCACTACTCGGAGTGGATCAATCGGTAATGATAATTTAGCTTATTAATTTGCATTAATAATTTTGATATTCATATTCATCAAGATCTTATTGCTCAAAACTGGAAATGACTTAACTCGAAACGACATTCTTCAAGACATGAAATCGTACGATAACCAGAACAATGAAATAAGTAACAATCAGGAAAATTTCCCCAGAAGATTGTGGTTTGGAGCCGGTTTCGTGGGCGAAGAAACAACAGCAGGCGACATTTTTGATAATTCTGGATTGACCATTTTCACAAATGCGCTACTCAATCGGGAACCTCGTTACGGTGAGTTTGATGTTGTTTTTTTTAAATAGGACAAAATTAATAATTGAAATTCTGTTTGTTTTAGTTTTTAGATTTCCTATGGCTTTTGACAAAGCAGGACCAATGCCAGTACCAATGAATGCACAAGCAGGACCAAAACATCCTCAACCTCCAAGTCCATCTACCAAGTCTGCAGAAAAAGTTCAATTGCGTCAAAAGTTTCCAGAAACATGGATTTGGACAAACATTTCTGCTGGGTAAAATATAAAATATTTTGGTTTTTGTATTTTAATTTTCTTTAATTTTCCTTTGTGTTTAGATCTGACGGAGTAGCAAAATATTCAGATATTATTCCTGACACCATCACTTCGTGGCACATTTCTGCTTTCGCAATGGATGGACAGACTGGTTTGGGTATTGCTGAGGACAATCTTAAAGTATGCTTTTAGTTTTTTGATTGAGATTCACCAAAAATGTTTTTGGTTTACAGATCAATGTTTTCCAGCCATTTTTCATCAAACTCTCCCTGCCCTATTCGATCATCCGCGGGGAATCAATCTCACTGCAGGTGCTGCTTTTCAACTATCAAAACAAGCCTGTTCAAGCTGAAGTTGTGATGCAAAACGATAAAGATGAATTTGATTTTGTCAGTATGGGAAGTGAACAAACAAGTGACAATTTGAACAGAAAAGAGAAAAGAACCACAATTTCAATTCCTGCTCTCGATGGAGTTTCTGTGTACTTTACGATTGCACCGAAAATTATCGGGAATATTGATATAAAGGTAAACTTGTTGCTCTGTAAGTGATTATATATTTGTAAAAAATAATCTACAGGTTAAAGCAACTTGTGAAAACGCTGGTGACGCAATCGTGCGCAAACTATTGGTCAAACCTGAAGGTCAAACTCAGTACTTCAACAAGGCAATGTTTGTCAAACTGGACACGGAGTCATCATCAATCAAACAGAATTTCTCCATCGAAATACCACAAACTGCAGTGCCAGATTCAGTGCGAGCAAAGGTGTCAGGTATATCCGATCTGCTAGGTCCAACTGTGAATCACATTGAGGACTTACTCAGAATGCCGTACGGTTGTGGTGAACAGAATATGATGTGAGTTGAATTGTGAGTAAAGGTTTTTTATTGATTTTATTATGATTTCAGCAATTTGGTGCCCAACATTGTTGTGCTGAACTACTTGAACCGAGTAAATCGACTTACCCCCGCAATCAAAGCCAAAGCCATCAGCCTCATCTTGAATGGCTATCAACGTGAGCTGACCTATCGTCGAGATGATGGTTCCTTTTCTGCTTTCGGAAAGCAAGACAAGGCAGGCTCTACCTGGTTGACCGCTTTTGTGTTGAAGTCATTCATTCAAGCGAGTCCCTTCATTGATGTGGACCCATCGGTGCTGGAACAGGCAGTGAAATTTTTGTTCAATCAACAAAACAAAGATGGAAGTTTTTCGGAGCATGGAGAAATTCATCACAGAGATTTGCAGGGTGGTGCTGCTGGATCAAGTACTGGAACTAATGATGGTGCTGGTCCCTTGACTGCCTATGTGCTTATTGCCATTCTTCACGAAACAAGATCCACTCAAAGTTTGTACAGCAAAGAAATCAAACTGGCCCAAAAGTACATCTACGCTCGACTGACCGAGTCGAACAGTCCATACGAAATATCGATCATTGCACAGGCACTTTACCTTGCTGACTCGGAACACAAAGAACTTGCATACAACAAATTGATGAGTATAACAAAGCGTGAAGATGGACGGGCACATTGGCCAGGAAAGCAAACTGATCTTGCAAAACAAAATCAAAATGTAGCAAAAATTGTTTCAGTTTCTGATTATCTTTCAATGCCTGACTCTTTAGAAGTTGAAACCACCTCCTATGCATTGCTCACTTTAATGAACCGAGGAGACCTTGACAACGGAATTCCCACCCTGAAATGGCTAATATCAAAACAAAATTCCCACGGAGGTTTCGCATCAACTCAAGACACGGTCATCGGTCTACAAGCATTGGGCTCAATAGCTGAGAAGATTTACAGTTCCAAACTGAAAATGTCAGTATCAGTCAAGAGTGGACAGACGAATTTGATGCAAAATTTGGAATCAGAATCACTTGAGTTTAACCCGGACAACGCTCTGGTTCTTCAACAGATTGATCTGAAGCCAAACACAAATTGGATTGAGCTGACCGCAAGCGGAGTTGGTTCTGCAATTGTTCAGGTCTCCTATCAGTACAACATTGCCCTGAAAGCAGAGAAACCAGCATTTTCTTTGACTTATAAAATTGTAAATCCTTCTACCGAGAACAATTTGAACATGAACATTTGTACTTCGTAAGTAGTAACCTTTTGCTTAAAATTGTAGGTTTCTAACATTATATTTATGCAAATTTCAGTTACAAAGAAGGCAACTCAACCAACATGGCCGTAATGGAGATAGAACTTCCATCTGGTTTCGTTGCAGACATGGAATCACTTCCTGCTATTATGCAAATTGTTGGAGTTAAACGAGTCGACATTGCCAACAACGATGGAACTGTGATTGTCTATTTTGACCAGGTTAGAAGTGTAATTTGTGTCAATTTCTCATAATAACTATGCACACCTTTTCAGATTACTCAAAGCGAAATGTGCATTCCAATTGTGGCTGATAGAGCTCATCGAGTTGCAAACAACAAGCCAGTGCCAATTACAGTTTACGATTATTATGATCGCAGCAAATTGTCGAGAATTTTCTATGAGCTCACAACGGCCAAGAATATTGCAATGGAATTTTAATGCGTTTCTTAAATACACAACTGCTTCTTAATGATTCATGTTGATTCAACTTTCGGTTTCTATTTTTATTTTGTGTGTTTAATATACAAATGAACATATTAATGAATAAAATGCTAAACTTTTAATTTGAATTTTGTCAACCTAATTTTTTTTAACTTGTATACTTTCTCTACAAAGGCGAATTTAATTTGAACTTGACAGTCAATCTTTGTATGTTTTAAAATACGTTTTTCTAATTTTTATAGAACTATCAATAAATCGAATTTAATATTGCCATTAATATCTCAAAAGTATGATTATAAAGTAAAGTGAATATTGATATTGTTACAAAATTCTTTGCCATCTTTACCATGACTTTTTTTTGAATAACTTTATGTGGTGATCTTAGCTTGAAGTCAGAAACAAGGTTGCATCTGTTGGTAGAATATCATGTATTAAAAGGTACATTATTCCGTTATAATAATAATTAATTGCTTTTTTAACTTTCTGCCGTTTTAATCGTTTTAAAATAATCTTTAAACATTCCTTTTTATCATAAAATACAAAATCGAATAAGAATTTATTTTATTACAACCATTTGGATTATAATTTAGTTTAGTTTAATCTTTAATTTTTAATTATCTAGCGCCAATGTGGTTTACTATTAAGCAAATTTGGGACACTTAAAGGTAACTTTAGTTATTAAACTAGTTCTTCCTAGAACAGAAAATGTATATTTTTTTAAACAGACAAATTTTAACACTCAAAATACCATGGTAACACTCATTCAATCGAATTGTTCTCTTGCTAGTAAGCTTAGTCCTTTTCCAATCTAATTTTAGCAATTCATGTTGAAATTTAGATTTTTTATTTTGAATTTTAGCATTTTTTAAAATGGTTTCAAAGTATAAACTCAAAGTTTGATAAAGCCGAGTTCTTTAATAAGGCTTCCAAATAAAAATTTCAATTAAATGTTAAATTTACAATCTTAATTTTTATTACTTGATTTAAAAGTTTTAACTACTCACGATCTATTATACAAATAAATGTTCTCTATGACAAAACTACTAAATCCTTCAGTTAAAACAGTTCATGTTCCTTACTTGTTGTATAAGGTTTTCTACAATTTTAACGTTTCGATCTTGAATGTGAGGAAAGCAAGATAGAACGTAAACTTTTGTCTAATTATTTTGCATATTCTCAAGTTGATTTAAGTTTTAATTATTGACTCAGTGGCGTAGCTAGAAGTTTTTCGAGGGGGTGCAAAAAGATGAACAAGCATAGGGCCATAGAAATACTGAATGAACAACAGTAAAAATCAGTAGTACTTTTGTTACTTTTCAAAAATTATGGGGGTGCAAATGCCCTACTTGCACTCCCTTGTCTACGCCACTAGTTTTGTGTTTCAAAGTTCTGCTACTTGCAATCTAATTTATGGACACGCATTTAAATTATATGGAAATTTTCAGAAGGACATGAGTAACATTACTGAAAACAAAAAAAACTCTAAGATCTGCAGTCGTGAGATCGAATTTTAATTTTAATTGAGAAAGTTTTGAATGATTCAATTTAGTTTTGTGTTTCAAAGTTCTGCTACTTGCAATCAATTTATGAACATTCACATTTAGTGTATGGAAATGTTCAGAAGGACATGGGCAACATTACTGAATACTAAAATCTCGATGATCTGCAGTTGTGAGACCGCATTTGGATTGAAATGGTCAAATTCTTGAAAATTTCAATTTAGTTTTGTGTTTCAAAGTTCTGCTACTTGCAATCAAATGTATGGACATGCACATTAAGTGTATGGAAATGTTCAGAAGGACACGGGCAACATTACTGAATACTAAAATCTCGATGATCTGCAGTTGTGAGACCGCATTTGGATTGAAATGGTCAAATTCTTAAAAAATTCAATTTAGTTTTGTGTTTCAAAGTTCTGCTACTTGCAATCAAATGTATGAACACGCATTTAAATTATATGGAAATGTTTAGAAGGACATGAGTAACATTACTGAATACTAAAATCTCGATGATCTGCAGTTGTGGGGCCGCATTTGGATTGAAATGGTCAAAAGTTTTGAATAATTCAATTTAGTTTCATTGACTGACAACTTTCATTGCTTATAATGGTATTCTAACTAAATGCTATGAATGAACTAATGGAAAGTGTATTCATTATTTTTTAAAAGTGATTATTTTGATTTCTTGATAGAATTGAATATATGAAATTAATTCCAATTTTATTCATAATGGATTTCCTGGCAAAAGAATTTATCATAACGGTTATTTCATAATCTCATCATTACTCAAACTCAAGCTATAAGTGAAAGAAAGACAGACAGAATGTCTCCAATTCATAGCTCAAGTTTGTGATACATTTGAATTGTCTTACATTGGATCTTGAGTTTGTTCATTATTATTATTATTATCAGCGATTGGGGCTTCAATTGGTTATAAATTTTTAACTATAAATAACAAGTTGATAATTTTTAAATTCTAAATATTCATTATATAGTTGTATAGGTATATTAGTTGAATCGCTTTTTAAATTTTTTAAAGGTAACCTAATAATAATCTAGTTGCATGAATGCACCATCGAGATTAATGTTAATGTTAATGTTCTCAAAATTTCAAAATCTCTTTTCAACTTTGGAAGTAAACATTAACATTCCAAACATTTACAATGCATTTTGATTGAATTTACAATAATATTTCATTCTTAGTGGATCAGGTCGGGATTATTTGTGGAACTCACAACTCAAAACACTCACCAGCTAAGAATTACGCATGCGCACTCATTGGTGAGCGAGTGGCCTACTACACGCAGTCGAGTGTGTCGTTGAGTGTCGTTGTGTGTTGTTGAGTGTTGTTGTGTGTTTTGTGTGTTGCCTCATCGTTGTCATTCTCTCCTCGATTTTCTCCTTTTCGTCATTTTCTATTCTGCTCGTCTCAAGATGGCACCTTCTCTGTCCCACTTCCCTGACCTTTGTCTCGAAAGTATCTTCAAGCACGTGCCTCTGTCCGATCTGATTTATTCCATAGGACTAGTGTGCAAAAGTTGGTATAAATCACGTCGTACCGAACTGAACAAACGTCATCGCTTGGTGCTTGTTACAGATGGACAACACGAAATTCTCGACGATTATCGCACTCACTTGTTCTCCAATGGAACAAATTTGATTGGACATGTCCGTCGTGATGACGGTTCACTTTTGCATACTCTCGAATCGCGTGAAGAGATCAAGTTCAACGCCCTCACAGTATTCCCAGTTCCTTTTATTGCGTCACTCACTAACTTTCAACTCAACATTACTCGACTGCATTTGTATTTTTGATTTTTCCTACCAAGTTCTCACCGAAGTGATTCAACAGATTAGCCACTTCTCGCAACATTTAATTGAACTGAAGCTTTTTAATCGTTTCGATCCGTACAGTGTGGAAAATGTACGAGGCAATGCAAACCTCGACCAGGCTGCCGTTACTCAAGCCCTGGCGGACAGTCTATTTGCCTATCTCAATCGGCTTCAATCCCTCAAACATCTACAATTGGATCTGATTTTCGTATTCGACTTTCGTATTCGTCCCGAACAGTTGACCTGGCTCTCTCGCTTGACTACCTTTGCTATTCGTACTTATAGCATTGAGATTGAGGATTGGATTTTTGCGTCACTCGCTCGATATGCTCGCAATGTGACTTCAATCGAAGTGTACAATATCGTGAATGTACTAGACATTCCACAATTGGACCCTCAACTTGCCACCAAATGTGTTGCTTTGTCTGTGTCTTATGGCCGCCTGTTTGATACTATGGAACAACGGTACAATTCCGTACGAGAGTTCTGTACTCGCTTTAGTTCGTTGACAAAATTGGAACTACACTCGGAAATCTTTTCAATGCCAATGACAATGTTGGCACGATGTTTGGCATTACTCGCTCAACTGGTTCATCTTGAAATGCGAATTGACTATATTCCGCGAGTTGAAGGAGCACAGCCAGACGAAGATGAAGAGGAATTTGACGATTTGGAAGAGGAAGAGGAGGAAAATGAAGGAGATGAAAATGAAGCGGAAATGGAAGAAGAACAAGGAGAAGACGAGCAGGAACTACCAATTCAACAGGAAATCACCCAGGTCCCTTCAGTTCGTCTCCTCATTTTGTCTTTCTCGAGCATATCTCACCGTCATACTGAACGTCTCTTTATTCCCGAGATTTTCCCCAATCTTCAAGTGCTTAGTTTGGAGAATAATGTTTTAGAGTGTCCAGAATGTGAGATCGTTTACGGAGACGAACCTCATCGTATGATCGGACCCGAAATCGCGGAATGTGCTCGACTCGCACGACAACCATTTCGTGGTTGTGTCAATCTGCACACAGTCGAACTTGTTGATGGAAATGCGAAGACTTTGATCAATGTCAATGAGCTGTAACTGTTTTGATCGCTTAACATTTCAATTTGTATACTTTTACTTTACTTTTATTAATAACCAATAAATTCATTTCATAATTCACATTTCAATGCAAAATCGTGTTGTGTTTACAATAGAGAATTTTAGTTTTTTTAATCACTGACGGCGCATTCAAATGGTTTCACTAAATGTAATTTTAAATTCTTTTAAATAAGTTTCTTTTTTCTGTCTCAGCATATAAAATGTATAAGTACCCATCCAGTTGCTAAAAGGTTTCCTTTTCCCTTTTCTATTGTTTTCAAATAGAAAATAAAAACTTAGTTTTGTCATGCCCTTACTTAGTTAATTCATCAAGTTCTTCATTAAAACGGTTTACAATTTACTTGTGAGCATATATTTGCAATACATTTTTAACATGGTTTAAATTTATTCATAATTGGTTTTAAAATTATAAAAGTTCAAATCCAAATAAGACTTCAAATTGCGTATTTCTTATTTTAATAGAATTTAAATTAATTTTCATTATTTAAATTATGGTTATTAAAACTTTTCGACTTTGACAAATTGACTATGACCTGGTGATCTTGACTTGGTTGAACCTGTAATTGATATAGCCATGTTTAAATACCCACGTCTTTTAAGCCAATTAATCACCTCAATTATTGGAAAGTAAATAATTCTGCTGTTAATTGTTTGTTTAATCAACTTTCAATCGTAAATCAATATGAAAATATTCATTTTAAGCATGTTTTTCTATAGTAACCAACAAGAAGTTTTTTAATGATATTATTTTTAATTTTGTTTAAAGTTTTTCATCTCTAATTCAGTTTAGGTAATGGTAATTTAAGTTAACAAACTTGTTCCAACTAGAAGCCACAAATATGCAAATTTTTAACATTAAATCAAAGGAAATGCCCTCTTGTTCGTTCCATCGGTGTTTTTCAATCTAGTTTTACTAATTGGATTTGATGGTTTTATGCATTTACCGTATGGTATATAGGATGTTGAATTGGAAATTGTTTTTTTGTATTTTCTAAATGGTTTAAAAGAATGCACTCAATGCTTTATACGATAATTTAAAAATGTTAGTTTTTCTTATTCGCATTTAACAACTTTATTTAACCAAAAACTTTGTATTGTGTTCTGATTTTCTAAATAAAATCATCAATCAAATGGGCATCTTTCGTTAGTAAGAATAAAGGTTTGATTTTTATATTTGGTTTCCAAAATCACGAAACTATTGTTTAACAGTAATGTCTAAATTACCGATTTCGATTACATTCTGCATAATTCACAATCTATTTTTAACAAATCTTATTTCAGTGAATCACTTTTATGCAATTCTTTTACCAATCAGTTTTAGATCGTTAAATGGTTAAAAATATAATTCATGTTAGCTTTGTTCACAATTAACAACTTTATTTAATCTGTATTGTCTCAATTTAAAAAATTGTAATGATAATTTCAAATCAAATTTGTTGTTGAGTAATTTTAGTCTCTACTAAAAGGATCACCTAGTTATCGGTAATTTCACACAGGGCTTCAAGATTTCTCATTAGTGAAATCTTCCCCAATATTCAAGTCCTTAGTTTGGAGAATAATGTTTTAAAGTGTCTTGATTAGGAGATCGATTTTCGAGATGAACCTCATCGTATAGCAAACACCGAAACCGAACTTGCTCATCGAATCTCCGAATGTACTCGACTCGCACCACAAACATTTCGTGACGAAACGAAAACTTTGATCAATATCAAGGAAGTGTGAACTGACAGTTTTGATCTCTTTACATTTCAATCTGTACACTTTTACTTTACTTTGTCCAATAAATTCATTTCATAATTCACTATTCAGTGTAAAATCGTGTTGTGTTTACAATAGTAATGAATTTGAGATGTCCAAGGATTTATTTATTTATTTATTGCATGTAAAATTTGTAAAAAAATAAAACAAACTTCTCATGCGTGTTGTGGTTTATAATACAATTGAGAGACTAATATGAGAGTCTAAAGTGAGAGACTAAGCACTAGACGACATTAACAACAATCTAGTGTTCCACAGGTTGTCCCATCATGAACTATTCAAATGGTTTCAATAAATTTAAATAAGTTTCTTCTTTATTTTTATTTTTATTTATTTTTTTTAATTTTGTTTAATAAAGTTACTTTAGTTTTATTGATTATTATTCATAGTTTTAATGATTTTTTTAAAAAATAATTATAAATTTTCATAAGTCACTCCATCAAAAATTGGTTTCTACCAATTTTCTTGGTGCCAATTGGTGGAATTGTTCACTCACACAAATTGTCATTCTTTCAATCATGTTGTTGACATAACACAAAACATTGTTTCTATTCTATTCTATTCATTGACCTTAATTTATTTTTTAACAAATCTCACTTTTAGTCACTTTTTGCCAGTTCTCTCCCCACTCTTATTTAAATGGTTTGAAAAATATACCATGGAATTCAAATAATTCTTGTACGATTTTCTCGTTCACAACTTTATTTAATCAAACTTATCTCAATTCTAATTTTTTAAATTTCACTTTAAGTTATTAAGTTGAAATGTTACTGATGGATTACTCGAGTAACTAGAGATGGCCTTGGTAATGTAATTACTTCCCACAGTAAAAATTGAGGTTATTAAAATTGTTTTCAATTGTAAAGTCGCTTTGATTTTGCCGAAATAAATATTTGATGTTCGTGTTTAAACGTTTGGAAATTAACATAAAACATCATATCTGCGAGTTTTGATGCTTGGACAAACGCTCGAAAATTGATTCATCATCTTTAGCACTTCTTGATTGAAAATAAACTTCTGCGAACATTTAAAGGTTAATTAATTAAAAAACAATTTGCTTCACTAAACGTTTTGCAAACTTTTTTTCAATTTGAAATCGAAAATCGGTTTTTTTCTCGAAAACCAAATTCAAAATTGACAAATTTCTCTATATTAAATTATTTGACTGTGACTTTCTTTGGTGATTTTAGTAAATCTCACTCAATGGAATTGTTTTTACTCGTACTTTAGGTTTTTTACTTTCTTGGTGATTTTCTTGTTTAATTTTGAACGTTTAATTTTTGCCTTTCAATTCCTTGTAATTGGTTTCAAAGTATATACTCAAAGTTTTATAAAACTTATATCATTGTCTATTTACATTTAATTTACTTTATTGAACAATTGAACAATTAAAACAAAACTTCAAATAAAAATTTTATTCAATATGTTTACTGCATTGGTTTTGAATTTGAATTTTACATTTTTTCAATTATAATAAAATATTACTAAGATTGAAAAATACTTAATCTATTAACCTAATGGGACAATTGACTACTCATTTGTATGCTTTATAGTTGTTTTGCTACTTATCAAATTTGAAAGATAATTTAACTCAATTTTGAATATACCTTTCCTTGCGCGGGACTACAGTTCTTGTTTGGATTTTATTTCTTCGAACAACTTAAAGTACGGCAACTCGTCCAGTGGAGCACGCACCTTGAAAATACCCGGTCCCGTGAATCCATTGTCGTGTGGATCTGTCCAGATACCACTGGGAAAGTAAACGTCACGTTCACGTTGACCCTCGTCTAGGACTGGGGCAACCATGATTTTGCCTCCAAGCATAAATTGGTCCTCAATGGCTGCGGTACGGTTGTCATTCGGGAAGACATACCAAAGTGGACGGATAATTGGTTTATTGGAGGAGCGACCGCAATCACTCACGCTGAGCGAGCGAAGCGAGCGAGGTGTGAGTGATTGCGGGAGCGACGATTCATACCCGGAAAAAATGCGACTTCAGTCATTTTTGTGCGCATTAAATCTCCAAAACTACGGCATGGATCGGTCTGAAATTTTAACTCAGTGTTCTGGTGGTGGTGAAGGTGTGCAGTGCGCAAATAGCTCGCTGTAGGTCAAAGGACACCGGAGATATGATTTTTTGAAAATTCGATATTTTGTATAGAAATGTGTTGGGATCGAGAGTCAACATTGTGTGTGTTCCTGAGTGACACAGCCAAGCACACTCTTCCCTCGTGCGCCCGCTGTGCGTAAAGAAGATGCGTAGTAGCAAGCACACTCAAAGAAGTTGGATGCGGACCATTTGACTCGAGTGCAGTTGTGTGTGAATCTTTGTTTGCATTTTCCAACAAGTTCTAGCATTATTGCGACTCATAATTTGTCCGAAATTTTTAACCTTAAACAACTTTATTTAAAATAATACGTTTATTATCACCTAACCAATGGCGTATTTAGTAATTAGTAAAAGTTAAAATTGCCCTTATTCGCTGGACAAATCCCTTTGCAGAAATGCATTGGAATTTGATTGAAAATCGAAATTGCAATGAAAAACAACCTTTGACATTGTATTGGATCATTGAAACGTGTTCCCCACTAAGAAACTAGAACTAACAATGAGACTGAACACAATGATAAACTCAAGACAAATAAAATTGCACAAAATATGGATTTTTAAATCATTGTATCTATCTTCTGACCTTGAAGATGCTTGAATTCACATGGATTAGGGAAAGATTGCGAAATTTCGATTTGTATTGGTTCACATTTATTTCATTCGACTTTTTGGAGTATGTTTTATTGGAGAGTTTCCTAACAAATGTTAGAGAAAGTTTTGTTTAGATATAATTTGTATCTGTATTATTTTCAAGCCAAAGATTTTGTGCATGAATACATGGGAGCTCAATAACATTTGGAATCAACGGAAATCGGAATAAGAGTTGCATGCAATGACCATATTTGAATAATGTGGTGTTCACGATCAAAGTCACACAATCAGAGATGAGTGATGTAAATCGAGAATTATTATATGATATAAATTGGTCTTAACTGATTATGATTACATTGATCTGCGTACTTAGGTAATCGTTTGAATGTGTGATGATAATAAAATGAATTAGAATGATACGTGAACTTTTTTCTGCCAATCAAAAGTTAGTGTGTCTCATTAATTAACCAATAATGGGCCTTCTATCTCATATGCATTAAATGTTACTAAATGATTTGCGACGTTTCACACCAGGCATGCGGAAACTTTTGGAGAAAATGTCTACTAGGGTGGACATTGAGGGTACCAAAAGTCCACCCATGGTAATTTAGTTGTTATCATATTTAGCACAATATTTTTTTTACAGAGAAGTGATACGGTAAACACTGTCCTCCAACATAAGTTCTTAAATATTTCTTTTCCAAAATGATTTCCCAACTGCATAAACATCATTTAACAGTTAATAGAGACGATAAAGAAGAATCATAGAAAAGTGTTGGCTAACCTGACAAGACGAGTATGACATCGTATCACCAAATGCATCCTAAAATATCGGAGTACGGATAATCAGACTTTACTTTTTTTGTAGACTCTCATTTTATATGATTCATATCCTTTCCTCCAATTGAAAAATGATTCAAAATGTCCAGTTTACACAGTAAATTTAATTCACACCAATCCCCAGTTGGCAGATTTGAAAGATTCCACAATTGAGAAGTTGAATTTTATCACCTAATTGGAATCTCCAATTTTCTAATGGTTTTTATGCAGCCAATTAAATTTTCAAATTATTTTGGTAATTTCTAAAAACAATGTCCACTGGTGGACTGATGTCCACGGTTTCTGCATTCCTGTTTCACACACTCTCGCTCCGACTTTCATGCCAATGGCATTATCTATTTTTATTGATGATAGCTATATTGTTTCAAAATGCCAGCTGCTGGTTCAAATGGTTCAAATATAAGAGAGTTGTCAAGATAAAACGAAATTGTTCGAACTAAAAGAACCTTTGAACAGAAAGAAGTAATATTGTCTGAACTAATGGAGAAAAGTATGTCTTTGTATTCTATATAAGAAAATTTCTCTAAAATTCAATTGATGGCATCACCTTTTATTAAAACTCCCAAAAAACTTAAGAACCAAAGTAGAAGGCAATTCAACAATATTCAACCCAAGAGCAGATAAACTGGGTCTGTTCTAAAGGAAAAGACATATGTCTGTTTTAACATTAAAAAGAAAAACAAAATTTGTAAGCTACAAAAGAAATTGTATCGGAATACAAAAAGTGTAGAGAATACCTGTTCTAAAGACAATGAGAAAAACCCATCGAAATTATCTCTTATATATTAAAATTAATAAATATAATAAATTATATGTGAATTAAAAGAGGAGAAACAGTATTTTGGATGTACTAATAGAAAGAGAATGACCTGTACAGTTACTAAAAAGCAAGCGAATGAATTATCTGAAAAGGAAATTCTTTTGAGAGAACAAAAAATATGTAAAATAGTAAAAATGTAAACAAAAAAGAATCTAGTTATATTATCATTCCAACATCGACACTCTACATAGCTGTTGAATCAAATGCAACCATATAGAGAAATGCAAAGAATAGGAACGGAACGGAAATTTTGCTGTCTGGAGAGTTAGTAGAACAACTTATCGAATAGTAGCATTCAATTTTGTGAATGGTTTTTGATACAACACGATTGAAGTGAATTGAAGAAAATGAATGAAAAAGGAGTGTGAAATGTGCCATGTTTTATATTAATACTGTCTGTTAGGTAAATAATGAAGATTAAGAGTGTCGACGTTCGTGATGAGTTTAAAGGTGTATTGATATATCAATAACACCTTCTTAAAATGTATTATTACCTGTTAGTAAACTCAATCAAACATCAACTAATATCATTCTAAAGTTTACGTCAGGATGGGAATATTAATTAAATTAAATGGGCAATTCATAATAAGGGTATAGGTTGTGTATTAAAAATTTAAAAAACAAAATGTTGAATTAGCATTTAAAAATAATAATTTGTTAAAGAATTCATTTATATGACCTTTAAACATCACCAACGAAAAAGATAAAATTTTTTAAAAATCTTGATTGTAGATGGGGTTTTAATGCTCGAGAAGAGCGAATGACTTTATAAAGCGGATCAGGGTTGAGTAAATTATTTAAGGAGTTTATTAGTCAAAAACTAAAATTTCTCTACCTAAAAAATACCGATATATTTCAGTTTTACCATTAAAATGCTGTGCTGGATTTTAATTCTAATTTTTAAAATCATGTCTGTCTTAACGAACTAGTAATATTGTTGATAGCTCTTAATTTCTTTTGCTAAATTCATTATCATGGCTGCATACTCAGCATGGAGAGCTGTGAATTTGTGAGTAATTTGTACAGCAGTTTGATTGTACAACCACGGAGCAATAGTGAACTTCATGACTGGCATCAGTGCCACAGCCTGCACCCATCGAATGTACAATTCATAAGATGGTTTGTCTGCTTCATCATCAAACACCAAATTGGGCACAATGTTCGAGTGACCTGCCATCGACATTGACAGTGCCATTGGGATCAACGATTTGAGGTTGTGGGCAAAGTTGTTGCTTGCTTTGATGTCGATTTGGACAAAGAGGGGAAATTGTAGTGAAGTTAAACTCGAACGTTCTGCATAGAAATAGGCTTTGATGCTGTTTTCTGCCACTTCTGGTGTTGAGTTTCGAAACAAAAGTTTCTCATTAAAAGATCCAAATTTTCGCCCTTCAAACAGAAATGAATCAAATCCAAACTGATTGCTTAATTTCACCAATCGATTAATCGTCCAATCAGAAACAGCTTCACGAGACAAATTAAGCATTCCACCGACTTCTTGGTCAATGACATAGTCCTGGCCAAATTGGGACATCATGTATTTGAAACGTTCAAAATTTACCGAAAATTCACTGATAAATGGATTCACCGAGAAAGCAATGTTGAATTCCCTTTTGTGCAATTCATTGAACAGTATCTTCGGATCTCCACTCCAACGATCAAGATCAAATGCAAAATCTCCATCATGTTTCTGCCAGTCGACATCAATTTGCAACAAACTCGAATTAAACTTGTAAATTTCCTTAATTGACCAAGCAAAGTTGAGTAAGTCTTCTTGTGAAAAGTCACCAGTGCTCCAATAACTCCAAATTGGATAGGCGAAAATGTTTGCGTTCAGCACTTTGGTTTCGCGTTTAATGTTTGGATAAATCTTTGAAAAGAATCCAAATCTATTGGAGGTTCTTGTAGGTACGAAAGAAGATTTGAAATTTGGTCTACTACTAGGTGAATAAATTATTGCAATGGAACTCTTAAGGTATTCGTAAGTACTGAAATTGTCACTTGGTGGTGGTACAAAACAAAGTTGCGAATCTTTCCAGTACACTTTGATCAGCTCGCTAAACATTACACCAAGTCCATTTGAATTGATCAAAACAAACTTTTGGCTAATTGAACTTTGTGAATAATAGATTTGGCTTGCTTCTCCGAAAGTAGCGAACCTGTAAAATTGTGTTATTGAACATTTTTCTGCTTTACCAATCACTTACCAAGTCACATTTGGATCATTTCGATATTCCATGCAGATTTCAATTGGATAACTCCATTTCATTTGAACCAAGTTTTCATCAAGATAAGAAAAATCAATTGTGGTACAATTTGAGCATTGATAACGATCCTTATCGACGGTACCATTCAGTTGAAAAGTAACTGATGGATTACTCGAGTAACTAGAGATGGCCCTGGCAATGTAATTATTCCCAACAGTAAAATTGAGAAAATTTCCATTGTTTTGAAAAGCAAAGTCGCTTTGATTTTGTTGAAATAAATATTTGATTGTATCAAGATCGATGTTAAACGAATTATCATCATAGTAATAAAGGTGAACAGTTTGAGGCAACAGCAAAAGGATAGCTGCAAACGACAGCAGCGCTTTTGATGGTAAATTCATTTTGAAGTGCTTCAAATGACCTTCTCGTGTCAATTTGTAAGACAAACTGTCGAATGCTTTCACTTTAAGTAGCACAACTTGTGACAAGTGCGTAGCAAACAGAAAGCACCATCAAAAGTGACAGCTAATGAATCAAATCGTTGTTGTCTCACTCCATAACATTACAAATATACGATGTGGATTTGTCAAAGAACTTCATTCAGAAAAGTAATTTGCTGCTGATTTAATATGTTGAATGTGAATGAATGAATTGCTTTTATTCAAAATGAACATTGAGCAAACATGAACTGGTCTTTGATTAAGGTTTGCCTGTTTTCTAAAATTATTGAATCTTTGGACCATTTAACCATACACTTTCTGATTTCTTAATATAAATAATTTTTGACTTTCAATCTGTTCGCGTTCTAAAAAGGGTTTTAAATTTATAGATTTATAATTTTTTCTATTTTTTGTTCAATGTATTCAAAGGTTTTAAATATTCTTGCTAAATTCGTTTTCAGAGTCCAGGAAAATTATAACTGATTTTCATTTGCTACCAAGGTAAAGAATTTCTCTTTTATTTTTAAATCAAACATGGATTCCATTTTCGTTAACTACATCCTCAACCTTGATCTCGTATATGGTTATTTCACTTAACTTCTTTTTTGTTTTGTTTCAATAGATTACGACAAGAATTTTGAGAATTTTTCACTTTCATTGAAGATAACTTTAGTTTTAACAACTTACATAAATGAGAATGCAGATATGATGACTTTGACTTGATTTTACTTATTACTATTAAGTAAATTTTAATTTTCTAACTATTAACTTCTGGTCACAATAATATCATTACTTAATCTACATTTCTTCTATAATTTTTTTTGTTGGAATATTTTTAAAAATAAAAGGTAATCTAAAACCGGCCTCTTTCTGAATCGGGGAAAAGCAGTTTCATCAAACCTGTAGTGAAATACCTTATAACCGACACTGTCGACAAGGTTAATTAATTTAAAAAAAACAATTTGTTTCACTAAACATTTTGAAGTCGACATTAACATAAAAACATCACAACTGTGAATTAAGTGTTTTGACAAGCGCTCGAAAATCGATTCGTCATCTTCTTTGGCATCTCTAGATTGGTAGTAAACATCCACAAACAGGCCAGTGATATCACCGAATTCTTAAGTGCAAGTCAGCATAGACTTGAACATGTCAGTATCGAGACTCGAGATCAGAGCAAACTTGATTCTTTTACTCCAGTGTTGGATCCATTTGACATTATCCGAGTGCATCTCCAACCGGAATGTCTTAAATCAAAAAGGTTAATTAATAAAAAACAATTTGTTTCGCTAAACGTTTTTACAAACTTTTTCTCAATTTGAAATCGGATTTTTCTAAAACTAAATTCAAAATTGACAAATTTCTCTATATTAAATTTTTCGACTGTGACTTTCTTTATCTTTTCTTTGGTGATTTTAGTACTTCATCTTCTATTTGACGTAAATCTCTTTACGAAGCGCTCGCCCAAGTTTTGCAATGACCATTCTACTAATTACGAGTGTGTAAATAGATGTGACACATGATACTAAGCATCTTTTGTGAGTGAAATACAGTGCAGTAATGGTATAGTACAGTGTAATATTCTGTGGGACTAAATTTGCCTGAACTGTAATACAAAACTAGAGTTTACCTTCAAAGGTAAGAGTGCATTAAGTTTGTTCAATCGGGGAAAAGCAGTTTCATCAGAAGTGCAACGAAATATATTATAACCCCCAATCGCAGCTTCTTTTACGTCCGTTTCGTGTTTAGAAATAAGCGTAAAAACAAAAGTTAATTAATAAAAAAAATAATTTGTTTCACTAAACATTTTTAAAACTTTTTCTCAATTTGAAATCCAAAATCGGGTTTGGCCCTATTATTTGAAAATCTTTGGCTTGTTATACTTAAAGTTTTATAATGTTAATTCCTTTGCCTATTCACTGTTAACAATTTTATTAACAATCATATTCTGCATTTTCACGAAAGCGTTAACTAACAAACTAACACTAATTGAGATTTTTCAATGTTAATTTGATTCAAAATAATTCATAATAACTGATATCATAATGTTATCATTACTCAAACTTAAGTTCTAACTTGTTTGAACAAAAAATATACTTGGCAAGATAATTGGGTGTCAATCCAATACCTTAATGATGTAATTTGATGGAAATGAAACCGACAGATCAAGAATAATGTTAAAAGTTTATTGTAAAAAGCGATACACAACTTAATATGTTTATAATATACGAGATGGAAAGTGAAAGGTTAATTAATAAAAAACAATTTGTTTTACTAAACATTTTGCAAACATTCTCTCAATTTGAAATCAAAAATCGTGTTTTTCGAAAACCTAATTCAAAATTGGCAAAATTCCCTAAATTATTATTTAAAGTTAATTTCGTTTTTTTGCTTTAAATATATCGATTTATTTAATAAATGAAAACATGACAATTGATTTACTTTATTCTCAGAATATTTAAAAACCAGTCAGTTTAATGGATTTAAAAAGGTAAAAACGAATTTTTAAGTTTGTGTATTTTAATTAATGTCTGTCTATTAAATTAACGTGGGAAAGATTACATAATCTTATTATGATTTGACTATAAGTAACTGATTACATTTTTCATTGTATTTTGTATTACATTTCTGAAATGAGTGTACGATTTTCTTGGACTACACAGTTAATTGTTATATAATAAAACATTTAATTATCTACAAGTATGGTAGAATTTATGTTCGGAATTTCTCATGATTTATTATTTATTAAGTCATTGTGTCAGTTTGAAGTACCCCTAAGATCGAGGTTAATAACAAAACAACAAAAATAGATATAATTCCAAAAGAATTTGATTTAATTGTAAATCAAATCAAATTGTAAATCATTAAACACTGTCGGCTTCTTTAACGACTGGTTCGTGTTTAGAAATTAAAGTGAAATTATCGTATCTACGAATTAAATGGTTATACAAACACTCGAAAATTTCATCATGGTTCATCATGATGATCATCTTTGGCATCTCTTTATTAGTAATAAACATTTACGAACATGCCAGCGATATCACCGAATTGATCAGTACAACTGAGCATAGACTTGACCACATTAGCATCGAGACTCGAGATTAGAGCGAACTTGATTTTATTTTTGCTCCAGTGCTAGATCCACTTGATATTCTCCGAAATCATCTCCAAACGAGATGGTTTCTTCTCAGAAAAAAATTTGAGCATATCAATGAACCAATCTTTGAGAACGCAAACTTTGTACACTACATCTCTACTCAAATGTGCACATTTTATGAGCTTAGGAATGGTTACTTTCTTGCCTTCCCCTCTCTTCAGTGGTGGGACACCAGAAATCGGCGAAACCAACAATGCCTCGACCAGTTTGGTAACAACAGGTGAAGAATACTTCTTCATAAGGTAAGACTTTATGTTATCTTCTGTGTAGAACGATTTTAAGGCTGAATTAAAACTAGGTTATTCAAAGGTTAATTAATAAAAAAAACAATTTGTTTCACTAAACATTTTACAAACTTTTTCATAATTTGAAATCGAAAATTGGGTTTTTCGATAAACAAATTCAAAATATACAAATTTCTTTATATTAAATTGTTCGATTGTGACTTTCTATTTGATTTTACTTCTGTTTCTTCTATTTGACGTAAATGTCTTTACGAAGAGTGTACGTTTTTTTTACTATAAAGTTAATTTTTATTTAATAAAACATTTAATTATCTACATGTTATGTTATGATTTAAGTTCGGAATTGTTCATGATTTATTATTTAGTAAGTCATTGTGTCAGTTTGACGTAGGCCTAAGATCGTGTTTGTAAGATCGAGGTTAATAACAAAACAACAAAAATATAAAATCCAATTTTTTTTATTTAATTTTAAATCAAATCAAATTGTAAATCATTAAAAGAATAACATGATTTTACTTTTTCTCCAGTGCTGAATCCACTTGATATTCTCTGAAATCATCTCCAAACGAAATGTTTTCTTATTAGAAAAAAATTTGAGCATATCAATAAACAAATCTTTAAGAATGCAAACTTCGTATACAACTTCACGATTTAAATTCAAAGGTTAATTAATAAAAAAAAATTTGTTTCACTAAACATTTTGCAAACATTTTCTCAATTTAAAATCGAAAATCGGGGTTTTCGAAAACCAAATTCAAAATTGACAAATTTCTTAAATTGTTCGACTGTGACTTTCTTTGGTGATTTGAGTACTTCTTCTACTATTAGACGTGAATGTCTTTACGAAGCGCTCGTCCAAGTTTTGCAATGACCATTCTAGCACTATTTCTCGCTTTTTGGCTGTTTTGTGGCACTTGTGTCCTGATTGATGGTGGCGATGCTCCTCAAGTGACGTCTCTTCATCCACAATTTCGCTCAAACTTATCCTCCTCGGACAGTCTCGGTAAGTTTTTTGATTAAGTAACACTCATCAAACCTTGACCTTATCAACCTGTTACAATTTAGGATCTCTTAACGCTTCCTCTGCTTTACGACGCAGTTTCAAACTAGGTCTCAAGTCCTCGTGCAGTGCCGACTCCGACTGTCCGCAGCACTCTGTCTGCGTGGTAGAAGACAAAGAATGCAAATGCAAACTCGCGTACCATGAAGAAGGTGATGACGACAAGTGCGTCAAGAAGAGCTGCACTCAAGCGGACCCAACCACGTGTGGAGACTTTCCGAACTACTCGTGTTCAGACGGCACGTGCACCTGCAATTCGAACTGGGCCAGTCCGGACAAGTATGGCACCTCATGTGTTCAGCCTAATATGCTCGATTCAGGCAAAGATTATTTGAAAATCTTTGGCTACGTCCTGGGTGGCATCTTTCTGTTTATTCTGCTCATTGTGGTCATTATGGTCATCATGGTGGTGGTCATATTCTGTTGCTGTGATTCGGGCTTCAATGCACAGCGACACTATCGACCGGGCACTGTGCTCCAAGCTCCTTCGTCGGTTGAAGAAGATTTCGATTACGAAGAGGACGATCAGATGGACAGCAAGATTAGCATGAAAGCCTGAGAGAGTCAAACAAGAGACATCAACAAGATTTTGTCTTTAAACTTTAAACTTTGTAACCTTATAAAATTTATTAAAATATCCTTTATATTTTTATAGCCCTTTTATCGTTTGTTTAAAATTTGTGCCTTGAAATACATTTCGCTTGATACTATTATAAATGTTGGAAGTATTATTTAAAGTAAATTTCATTTTTGTTTAAATTTTATTGATTTATTTAAAAAATGATATCATGACAATTGCATTACTTTATTCTTTGAATATTTAATCGATACCCAGTTTAATTGATTTAAAAAGGTACGAAAAGAATTTTTAAGGATTATGTATTTTAATTTTAATATCTCTCCTTTTAATTAACGTGAGAGTCTATCTGAATTGGATTGAGTCCATTTGTTGACATCAGCCTGACAGCATCTACGATAAATGTTTGTAGGAATGTATAAAACTTTTAATGACACTATTCACACGTATTTCTTTTTGGTCTTATTATAAGGTTATTCATTTTATGAAAGTAAAACGAATTCAGTTTTCTGATTCATTTATACTTTCTTTTGTCTATTCTTTCAGGTGTATACTTCATGAGGTTTAAATTTAAATTCTTACCATCAGTATTGAGTGTCATTTAAAAAAAAGAGTTTGATTTTTTAAAGGATTGTAGTGGAGCTTTGGTAGAACTGAGGTACAAGTGAAGTGAAATTCTACAAAGGTTGAACAATGATTCATTGTGCATGATTCACCATTATTAATATTTGTGTGGTTTTATTGTTTAATTTTTAGAAATTAAATTTAAATTGTCTTAATTTTCCAAGTGGTTTCAAAGAATATACTTAAAATTTTATAAAGTCAGTTTCTTTCCCTATTCACACATAACAACTTTATTTTGTCTAAACATAAAACTAATTTTCTACTGCATAAAAGTCTCATATTCCCTGTCTCAATCACTTTCTCTTCGTTTTCCCGAATACGTTCAACTGACAAACTAATACAAATTAAAATTCTAATATATTGTTAATTTGGGACACATGAATTTAATCTTCAATTAAAATGACACCCCTTTTGTTTTTAAAGGTTTTCTACAATTTTAACGTTTTGATCTTAATTTTATTTTTTAAAGGTAAATTTAAGACAGATTGTGTTCGATTCATAGCTCAACTTTGCAATACATTTGAATTGTCTTGGTTCTTTATTATATTTTTTTAAACTAGAAAATAACAGGCCAAGCATTTTTAGATTTTTTATATTCGATTAGGAGTACTTTTACTTGATTGTACTTTTAAAGGTAAATCTAATAAACCTAGTTGCATGAATGCACAACAACAAAAATGATTTCAAATTATATTTGGTTTTTATCATCATTCACAGTAATACGCATTTTTCTGATCTCTGTAAGAATTACACGTTAGAAAAAGAAAGTTACTAATCCTAATCGAGTTTAATTGATTAAGAAATTGTAATGTGTGTTATTCTTTTTTGTTTGTAAATGGTCAGAGGCTCAAATGTTGTTGCTGATTTTTCAAAATAATTCTTAGCAATTTTGCAAATTTCTATTCAATAAATATTTTTATATTTTATGTTTCAGTAAAGTGTAATGTGAGTCTAGCAAATGCAATTAGTAATGTTTCATGTTTATTAAATAATCACTTTACAATCTCAATTTTTATTATTGACTTCATGGTCTCATAAACAACTCACGATCCAATTGAAATAAGAATTATATTTGATTGTTTATTTAAGTAGAAAGCAAAAACAAATACGATTTTTGATCACAACTGCTTGCTAAATGGTCTCCAAGAATATTCCTTTATTTTAAAGTATTTCTTCACTTATATTCTTCAACTCAGTCAGTACATAGCTTTGCAGATTATCTTTACCCGAGAATTGATTGATTAATGTTTTGTTGTTAATTGTCTTTAATTGAATTCTTTTAATTAAATGATTATTATATTGAAAAGTTTTAACAAATATTATTTTAGAGGAAAGAAGATTGTTCACGTGTTGTCTAATATTTCTTAAACTATTCTACCAGTACATTTATTACTCGACAGATGTCGCGACATTCTATTTTAAATATAACAATAATCAAAAATTGTAAATTATTTCCATCATTTAGGAGTGGAATATTGTTTCTTGAAGATAAACATAAAGAAGATCAAAATGTACGAAAGAATCAGATGAAAAGTGTTTCGATCAATGCGGAAATTGCCTGCCATTCGAAAAGCGTACGAATGCAGCCGACGGTGAGTCTGAAGGAAGTCAGCCTTTTCGGAGGAAATGAAAATCAGTTACGTCATATACGAACAGTCGACGAATGTCTTACCTTAACAAAATGAGCCTTATGAATCCAATTGAACTGTCGCTTCCTGTTCCACTGAGTAAAATAGAAATAAAACTTTCCATTTGCCAACTCAAGTCGCTTATTGTAGGTGGTCACAGTGGCACACTCGTTGATGATCACAAACAGAAACAAATCAATCACCAACAGATCGAACAGGAAAATATACTTTTGAGTCGAGTCCGAGTTGGCGAAAAAGACAATGTACAACATGTAACACTGCACCAGGACATAGTACGGAATTGCGATGGTGAGAATGGGAATACAGTGAGAGGTGTACTCTGCGGTCACGTGACACAGCTGGATCACGCTTCGGTTCAGTTCGAGATAGTAGGACCAGTATTTGTAGGAGTGGTTCTTGATGTTTTTGTTCAAATGAAGATTCTTTCGGATGATCGTGTTGAGGTTAAGTAGCTTATTGAGAATGCTTTCCTGACGGATTCGAATGATTTTAGAGACCAAGATTACGTATACGATTGAGCCGAATAGTCCTAGGAAAAGATGATAATTGTTAATCTCAAGGGTTTTAAGTTTTTTGGATGTTATAATTTCTTAAATTCCAGATTATATAATTTTTGGTTTTAAGATCTATTGGTTTTAAGTTTTGATACTTTTGGTTTCTGAAAAAATTTGTTTTATAAAATTCTAATTTTGGATTATTTGTCTCAGGAAGTCACTTTAAATTCTGTTTAAAATTATTTTCGTTTTCAAATAAGAAGTTTTTTTCTAAAGATCCTCTTACACTGGAAAATTGCCTATTTTGTAATTTAAATATTAAAAGGGATTGAATTGCATTGCATTGAATACCAAAACCATTACCGTAAATAATATAAAAAGCAAACATCGGAAAGAGTAAAAGCCAAAACAGAAAATAGAACCAAAAGTTTTCAGAATTGAAGACCGCATTCACCACCCAAACATGAATCATAAATTCGACCATCAACAGAACGTAGAATGATGCAATCAAAAATTGGAGAGCAAATTTGATTCGTTTACGGAAACTTAACATCAACCTCGATTCTCGCTCTTCGAAAACTATTGAGAAAAACATTAATTTTCAATGTAAAATCTAAAGTCTAAACTCACCATAAGATCCCATGAAAACATTAATCCCTTCTGTGAAGACTTGAAAACGGTCTTTAATATTCGAATTGAAAATGTACACAACATAGAGCGGAATCGTAGCGAGTACATCGATCAGAATGCCGAAGTCGATCTGGGACCAAACAGACTTGGGCACCATTTGGTGGGTGAAGACGTAACGACTCGATTGGAGAGATTCTTGGTCAAATTTGGGTCCGAGTGCTTCATAATGAAAGCCATAAGTACCGAATAGTGACACAAAACACGTAATGATGAGTGGAAACAAAAATTGATAGTTTGGTGGATGTTTTGGGTTGAGTTCGGTTGATTGCTGTTGTTGGTGCAGTTGAACTACAAAATCTTTGCGAACTTGAATTGGATCCGTGATGTTGACGAAGGCCGCAATGTGGGACTTTATCGGGTCCGTAAGTTGACGTTGTAGTTTGTCAAGTTGACGAACAGTGCAGCCTGGCGGATCCGATGAAGAAGATTGTGATCCACTAGTCGAGTGGATTGAGTGAATTGAGTTGGACATTTTTAAATCTAAATGCCGAAGTGTCGCACAATTTTAAAATCTAAGTGAACAAATATTTCATTTTAATTACAATTTGCAAATGCCTTACCGTGCTGTTTAAAAGGTTTCGCTTTATATAAGAAATATTTTTAAGTAAAACAAATAAATTTAATTTATAAATACACTAAATCTGAAAATAATAAATATAAATGATTTTTAAAATGCGTTTTCCATTTCAACTGTGAGACAAGTGATGAAACAACCGTCAGTAAATTTGAGTATTTTCCCACTTTTAAACTTCGAAATTCATGATGATAATTGAAGTTTAATGGTGTTTTTATGATTTAACAAATAAAAAGTTTGGAATTTTTGTTTTTTTTCTCAGATGACACTGGTTTATTAATAAATGTTATTATTATTATTGTTTTATGATATTTTCGTAGAATAAAGTTTGGAATTGGAAGTTTCGATAATCTTATTTAGACTCTAAAAAGGTCATTTTATAAAACTATTTAAAATAAGTTATGCAGACAAGTGGTAAGTGAAGGCGCTGAGTTACGTAATGTATCGCGAACACTGTGAAAAGGTTAAAAAACTTTTTAAAGTTTGAAAATTTCAAATAAAAAATAATTTTTGATTTAGTTCAACTAAAAACTGGTTTTACAATTTTTAATTCATTACTAAAATTTCTTTTTTCTTTCTTAACTTCGTCTTCGTACTCCCACCTTAAGACCTTTAAAAGGTTTTAATGATGATGTTGAGCAAGGCGAGCAAGGTGAGAAAGTGAGGAAATTGTGAGTTAAATTAAGAAATAAAATTGATTTTCACGAGAATCATTAGTAAACTTTTTTCTTTAAAATTTCAATATGAGGTCGTGAGATGTGAAGGTCATGATTAAGTGGATATATCGTTGAGAGTTTCTAAAGGTCAAATAACTTATTTAACACTTTATTTAATTATTTTAATTATTTAATGAATTTGAAATAAGTATTAATCAAACTTTAAAAAATATAAGTTATCCACTGGCTCGTTTAGAAGTGTTTCACAATCGCACGTCACCTACATGTTCACATTGATTGAAAGCTTTAATGGGAAAAGCATTTTTCAATTGTACTTTTAAAATCCTAGATGAACCAAAAATAAACGAACGGCAACGCCAAAAAGAAAAACAAAAATCATATTTCCTAGAATTTTCTCACCTTATTATTGTTTAAATTATGCTTTAATGATACAGTTCCAGGAATGAATCTGGTTTAATGATGTTTGTCCAAAGTTTGAATTTTCTAAAAGCTATTTTACTAATTTAGTTTTGTTTGGTAAAGATTCAACGATAAAAAGAAATAAATCAACTCCAATTTTGTATTCGTTATTTGAACATTCGACCCAAGCTAATTTGAAATACTAAAGGATTAAAAGTTTGGGAGATTAGTAAAAGTTGCTTGGAGATTGCGCTTAGGTGAGACATTTGTGTGCATTTCTTTCATATTTTTTAAATGGTTAATATTTTCAAATTTTAAAAATGTAAATTCATTACAATTTTAATTTGTTATCATCTTAGTTTAATTTCTATTCGTTTCTTCATAAACCAAATTATCTATTTTTATTTAATGTTTATTAATCTACTTTTTTGAATGTACATTTCTAGAAAATCTTGAATTTCAATTTTTTTTTGTATGTTTTTCAGGTCGAATCTGTTGGTTATTAAAATGGTTTCTAAAATTTAAAATCGATATTTTAAAGCACATTTTTGGGACAAGTCAACATATATTTTCAATTCGAACTCGAAGTTTTCAATATGAATTTATGTTTTAAACAAGACATTTGCTTATGCTTCGGTTCATTTAGTTTGTTTTGTTCATTCGAACTCGCCAACCAAGACGAATTACGATGTCCAAGTGTGGCTTGTTGAGACCTTCTTGGTGTATTCTCACAATCGTGACTGGGCTCATCTTTGTCACCTTGTCTTGTGCACAGGATGCTGCGGTAAGTTTCGTATCGTCTAACTCCCCTACCCTAGACATTAATTCTGCTATATTTCTTTTGCAGACAATCTGTCGACGAATTCGAACCAACGACTTAAAGATCCGAACAATGGGACTGGTGGGCGACAAGTTTATTGTGCTCACCGCAGAAGGTCACCTCTTCTTCCTTCCAAAGAGCAATCTCCAACATGTCGACACGTCATACACAACACTCACCATCGATCACGTGCACGTCAGTGCAAACAAAGTGTTTGGTGTCGAACTTGATTACAATTTTCGAGGTGGCTATTTATTCTTTCTACTCGCGGATGGCAAATCAGAACTTCTACTGAAACTTCAAGTTAGGGATCGTGAAATACGATTGCGAGCATTCCATCTCGATTGGAATGAAAATCAAAATAGACAAGACAAGCCTTGGACTGAGAAAATGAAAGTTGATCCAAAGGCGAAGTTCGATTTTAATCCAGACTATATTGTAAACGGAGATAACGAACCATGTGCAACAGCAAGCAGGTATTTTAAAGAAACTGTTGGTTTTTTTAGTAAAAGATGCGATAACCCTATAATGCCGTCTTGGGTGCCATTTATTCCTTGTGAGAGTCCAAAAGTGTTTTCTTCTAAAACTCATAGAATCTGCTTGAATGAGGATACATTTAATGCCGAGTAAGTAGCAAAATATGTTTTGCTAAAATTTGTAACTGTTAATTTATTATTTATAGGTCGCTTGAGGATAAACGACTTGACGATTCGGTGGAAATACCCAAACATGGGGAATTTCTTACAACTCTAACCGGATTTACCGTAAATGGACCATCAAACGTATTCCACCTTAAATACAATGGAAGTGTTGGCTACTGGAATGATACTAAAGGCACTCAGTATCACTATCCGTTGAACAATTTCATCCTGTGTGGTACAAATTTTACTGACGATACTTTCAAGCTCGAACCTTGGAAGTTGACTACAAGTGCAGGCCAATCTAGCAATGACAAGCAAACTCACACTTCTGGTTGGATCATTGCCACAGTGGTTTGTCTCTCGATTATAGCCACTGTCATGTTTCTTGTGCTAGTCAAGAAAGTGATCGACAAACGAGCAATGAAGCGAGACAACGACTCCAACTTGGGATCGCATGCATCATCCGCAATTGGATCATCAAATGTTGGAAGTTCGAATGCCTCTCTTGGTGGATCATCGGCACTGTCTAGCTCCAATGTCTCAAGTGGAATATCTCCGACTGTGGCCAGCTCTTCACGTGCTCTAGGCTCAAACGCTAAAGCAACCGAATCGAAGCACCAAACATTTGCGGACAAAGTCATGAATGCATTCAGGAAAAGTCAAAAGAGTAACGCTAAACAACGGTCCAAAGTCAAAAAGACTAAAGAAAAGAAGAAGGAAAAGAAGGAGAGAAGCAAGATATAGTGAACTCTGGACATTAATATTATTAAACTTTAATTTAGAAATTGTGTAATCTTTTTTTGAGCTACCAAATAAGAATATCCTGTGTGTGACATTACATTGTACGTTTATTGCTTGCTCAGAAAAGTGTTCTTTTTCGTCTTTTGGCACACGTTTCACTTAACATTTTGAATTGCTTTCTAAAGGATTAATAAAACTTATATTTCAAGTTGCAGAAACATTTCTTCATATTAAAGGTTTTTTAATCATTTAAATCATGATTAAAGCATTTTTGTAATTTTATTTTATATTTATTCTAAACAATAATATTTTAGTTTTTTCCGAAATATCCCTGCCGTATATTCTTTTTAAAGTCATCGGTAAAATGTCTAATTTGGGCTTGCCATTAAAGATGTCAAGATTCGTTTGAATGTTTTTGTATATTTTCTTCTAACTTACTAATAACGTAGCAGAAGAGTTATTTGAAATTTTTTTATCATTTCAGTTTCAATTACAAAGACTAAACTAATGGTCACAATCACAAACATGTCAATCTTATTTGTATTTTAATTAGAAATATTATTCAACTATAAATTCATATCTACAGTAAATATTTAATTATTTACATGTTAAGTTAAAAACCTTTGTTGTTTTTAAAAAGGTCAAAGTTTATTAAGTTTATTTCCTGAAACTGTTAACGACACGGCTGAGTTTAGAATTGTGCAGCAAGAGAAGATCTATCACACAGAATTAGATCCACATTCTTGATGCAATAAAGAAATAAGCCAAACAGCACATCTTTGCTTTTGAATACTTTATTTCAGACTTGTCGTTACAGAGTCTAGATAGCGAGTCTAGTTCGGTTGCTCGCCAATACGTGAGTAACAATCAATTGAACATACATTGAATGAATATGATGTTACACAGGATGTTAGTGTTTACATAATAGCAATGTACATGATCTCGTCAAGTGCGATGCAGACGTAGTAGACGTGCTGCAATTGTAATAATTGATATGGCGAAAATAAATTGAAAAGGTAAATTAAAATTTTTAAAATTTTAATATTTGCCTGAATCATTATTAAAATTTTTCCCCTTTAAATGTCCTTTGAATTTATGATATTTGGAGGTCATAATTATTTTTATTAGATGATGATCGATTCTAAAGGTTTTTTATGATAAAGTTTATTGTACCGCTGACACAAATGTATATACTGCGGTAATTACAAATTCGTAAAAATAAAGGTTAATTATGCCATTCCTATTTAACGAGTCGTCGATGGACTTTCTTGAGAGCGTCTCAAATGATCCGATTCAAAAGGTTAATTAACAAATCTAACTTAAAAATTTAATTATTTAATTTAAACCCGAATAAACTTATGCATAAATTAATAAATAAAGAATATCTTCTGACTCGTTCAAACGCATTTTCTTCACGTAACCCACTTACAGGTTTTCATCAATTTGAAATGTACTAAAGAAAGTACTTTTCAAATGTACTTTTGCAAATTCTCAGTAAAATCCTTGATGAACTCAAAATAAACCAACGTCAACGCCAAATAGTAAAGCAAAAATGTTATCTCTTAGAATTAACTCACTTTATTATTAAATAATTCTTTAATGTTAGTGTTCTGGGAATAACTCTGGTTTAATGTTGTTTGAATATTATTATATTTATAGAATATTATTATATTTATAGAATATCATTTTTATTTTTAAAACTTTTCTAAATATCTTGTTTTTATGATTACAATTTGGAAAGGAAAGAAAATTAAATTTAAAATTATTTGAAATGTTTCAATATTACTTTTTTTCTTGCTTTACTAATCACCCAAAATATTTAGATTAACTTTCAGTCGTCGCACTAATTTAAATGTGAACATCAGATAGGCACTGTACCCGATGAAAAACTTTTGATGAACAAATTTTAAATTTATTTTCAATAATACAAATATCAAAATGAACTTACTTCAAAAAGTGATCTCTTGGATATTTTTCCAATTGGTCCAAGTGTAAAGTAAAATCGCTTTCGTGTGTGAACCAACTCATAGTAAGTCATGATTTTGAGCTTGGATTGAATCATTGAATCATTGTTATTTCTCAAATATTTGTGTCTTCTTTTGTTTACTATTTTAGTGAGCAACACAAATTGAGCATTAAACAAATGCTTTGAACCGCTTCGTAAACTATCCGAGAATAGAACAAATATTCTACAGCCCAGAAGAGACAAACTTGTTTCCAGCACAATAAGACCCAACATTAAAGCCTTCTCTCCAATCAGCAATGTCTGATAGACCAACAGTGCAATCAACAGTGCATTAATCACGATATTACCCGCAAAAGTAGCAAACATAAACTCAGAAGATAATTTCCGATTGATATAATTCGCCACAAATCGTATTCTCGAATGTTCCAACCGATAGAATGCGAGCTTGTACTCGAGAAAGGTACGATTCTGATTTGTAGGATTTTGTTTTGCTCTTTCAATGCTCAATTCGAGCAACTGATTTAGCATTCTCAAATGAGTTGAATAAGCGAATGTTACGTTTGCCATTAATTGAATTGCAAACAGGCAAATTCGAATTGTGTTCCAGGTTCCGTAGGTTAGCATGGCGAGATCAAATGTTGCAAGAATTGCTGTGAATTTTGAAGGTAAAATTGAATAGAGAACAATGAGATAGAAAGCGGATAAAATTGATAAACCGATCACTAAAAATAGAAAGATCTAGTTTTTCGAAAAAAAACAAAATTAAACTTACAAACCAACACCACAAACACCGCAAAGCCCCAATCAATCATTAGCGCAAAAATCACCAACTTTGCTCGAACCTTCTGTGAAATATACGGAAAATTTGACAAATTCTCCTTATCGAAACGAGCATTCGGACAGCTCCAAACCATTCGAACAAATTTAACGACATTGAAGGATTTTAATTGAAATTGTGGATTCAATTTCCAGAAATCCTTCGAATTTACAATGACAATCTCCTCAAGTATGCCAAATAGAGTACGATCCAGTTTAAAATGAAATGCATAGTCCACATAAATCGCAAACAGAGCCAACAGACCAGTGCCCGCAGTTGTGTATTGATCAAAGAAATGAAATTGCAACACAAAATTACTAAATACAGGATCGAATTGGACATTTTGGCGTATTGCAATTTTACCATCCAAGCCTTCGCTCAGCAATTGACTCAAATGGACTGCTTTGACAAAGTAGAGAAATACATAGAAATAGTAAAACAACTTCCAGGCTGAATAGAGTTGAGACTTCGCTTTGAAACGATACTTGATTAGGTAGTTCAACATTCGAGAAAAACTAATTTGAAATACTGGAGAATTGAGTGTTTGTGAGATTAGTGATAGAAGTTTGGTGATTGCGTTCGGATGAGACATTTTGACTAAATTTCTTTCTGGAAGTTTTTGAAAAAGTTAAAATATATTTTCAAATTTACGAAAATGTTAATTTTAATATAATTTTAATTTTAATTGGCTATTTCCCAAGGTTTAATTACTCGAAAATTCTTCAAAATACTAATTTATTCATTTCAAATTATCATTAATCATTTTTGACATGTACATTTTTAATTCTTTAGATATCTCAATTTTTAAAAACATGTTTACATGTAAATTTTTTCCAAGTTAAATCGATTGTTTTTAATGTGAGTTTTAAGAATTTAAAGGACTTTTTTGGTACATCTTGTTTTGTACTTTTTATTATTTTAGACAGGTCAAAATTGGGGGTTTCTAATTTATTTCGAATTCAAAATTTTCGATATGAATTTTGTGATTAAACATGACTTTTTTCCTATGATTTGGCTCATTTATTTTGTTTTGTACATTCGAACTCGCCAACCAAGACGAATGACGATGGCCAAACGAGACCTGCCAAGAATGTCTTGGAGTTTTCTTGTCTTCGTGACTGGGCTCATCTTTGTCACCTTGTCAAGTGCAGAGGATGCAATGGTAAGTTTCTTAACCTTTTGACTAATCTTTAACCCCAAACCCATATTACTCTTTTCAGACAATCTGTCGACGAATTCAAAGCAACGCCTTAAAGATCCGAACAATGGGACTGGTGGGCGACAAGTTGATTGTGCTCACCGCAGAAGGTCATCTCTTTTACCTTCCCAAAGCCAATCTCCGAGGTGCAGGCACGTCAAGTCCAACCCTGACTATCGATCAGGTGCCCGTCAGTGCAAATCGTGTGTTTGGTGTCGAACTTGACTACTCGATACGACATGGCTACTTATTCTTTCTACTCGTGGATGTCGAATCGAAAAGTGAACTTCTGATGACGCTCCAAGTTGAGAGTGAGAAAGTACGCCTGCAAGCATTCCTTCTCGATTGGAAGAAAACTCGCAAAGGGCAAAAGTCGGACTGGACAGAGAAAAGATTCAAGCCAAATGAGTCTGATTTCAAGCCGCACTTTATGACAAACGAAGACAGCACAAATTGTGCACAAGCAATTACCATATTTCCTATACGCCAACAAAATACTCCTGGACTTACCAAAAGCAGATTTCTCCCTACTCAGAAAATCTGTTTGAATGGTGATTCATTGGATGTCAAGTAAGTTTATAAAGTTAACGCAACGTGTTTGCTGATTTGTTTTGTAAATGTAAATTAATTTTTAAATTTTCATAGGTGGTATAAAAAGAATTTGAAACCGTTTATGAAACCAACTGACGATGGTTCGCCAATTCTAACCGGATTTCATGTGCAAGAACCTAAAGTTGGACAAAGATCAGAATTCGTGCTGTTTTCTGATGGAATGGTCAAGCACCTTTCTTCTAAAACGAAATCCTGGAATCACTCCCAGCTGAGCAACTTTATTCAGTGTGGACCGAATTTTACGGACGCTACTTCAAAATGGGAACCAGCTCAAGTGAACAGAAGCTCAAATGTCACAGACGAGTCTCAAACTCAAATTTCGGGTTGGACCATTGTCACAGTGATTCTGGTGGGCCTCTCGATAGGCCTCGTGATTATGATGATTTTGTTACTCAAGAAGAAGATGAAGCGAGAAGCAAAGAAACGAAACCGAAAAGACAAACATTCCAACTTTGGTTCGAGTCCATTGTCAGCAATTGGATCTTCGAATGTTGGAAGTTCGAATGTCTCTTCAGGTGGTTCATCTGCATGCGCAAGTTCGTTTGAATCGAATGGTGCATCCTTAGCCATATCCACTGCATCCCCAAGCTCGAATGTCTCAAGTGGAACGTCTTCAGACATCAACTTGGGATCGAGTGCATCATCCGCAATTGTATCATCGAAAGTTAGCAGTTCTAATGTCTCTCCTGGTGGATCATCAGCACTGTCGAGCCCCAAAGCCACAAGTGGAATGTCACCAGCCTTGACCAGTTCCAACTCTTCAAGTGCTCATTGTTCGAGTCCTGTAGCTAAATCAAAGCTTCGATCATTAATAGACAGAGTCTTTAGTGCATTCAAGAAAAATCAAAAGAAAAACGCCGAACATCGATCCAAGGCCAAAAAGGCAAAAGAAAACAAGAAGAAGAAGGATGGAAGCAAGAAATAGTGAAAACTTTTAATAATAAAATTTTAAATCTGCAATCTGTGTATTTTTATTTTTTTGCACATGTGTTTTACATTAGTAGATGGAACAAGATGATTTTTTCAAATAATCAAATTAAAAGACATTTCGTTTTTTTTTTGCTTTTGAAAGTGACATATTTGTGAAAATACTCTAACTTATGTTCAATCAAGGTTACAAACTTTTACCAAGATCAATTCATTTTTTCCTAATATTACAAACATGGAAAATTGTTACATTTCATTTCAAAACGTTTTAAATGTCAAGTCTATTCTATTCTAAGTATTATTAATTAATAAAAATAAGTTTAGTTATTTCGTTTGGGTGAGTCATTTTAGTAGTAGTGGAGTTTTCCATTGTGAAACAAAGTGTTAAGTAAATGGTTATTTTTTCAAATTTTATTATTGCAATGTTAATTAAAATTAAATGTGTTATTTTTCAACTTGAATATCAAGTTTAATTAGTATGAAATTCTTCATTTATTTAATTATTTACTTCAAATTATTAATCTTTTTTGACATGTGCCGTTAGGTACGTTAATATTCTTGAATATCTTGGTTTTACAAACACATTTGCTGTATTTTTTCAGTAAATCGATTTTTAAACAAGTTTTTATTTCATTTTTTTGGTTTTTGACAAAGGTTTTTTCTGATTAATTGATGTCAAATTCAAAATTTTCAATATAAATATTTCTGGATTAAACATGACTTTTGATTATATATACTATGAATGTCTTTTCGGATAGCTCCATTTAATAATTTCAGCCCTTCAAGTACTAAAAGCACAAACGCAAAAAACCCGAAACTAAATCAAAGCTCATTTATGGACACAGTCTCGAGAATATTCAAGTGAAATTGAAAGAAAAACGCTCAACATCGATCCAAGGTCAAAAAGGCAAATGAAAACAAGTAGAAAAAGAAGAAGGACGGAAGCAAGCAATAACAATGAAAACTATTTATTATATAAATTAAATTATAATTTAAATAATAAATTTAAAGTTTCGTAATTGCTTTTCCGGTACAGTTGTACAAGTGTTTTGTACAGTACGAGTGAGAGAACGTAGTCGTACATACTCAATCATGACATGACATTTCGGTTGTTGTTTGCAGTGAAACGTGGAATAATTTAGTTTTGTCACGCAGATTTGAATCGTGTGCAATCGACTGCTTTATACCTTTACATTTTCAATCTTTAAAAATGCTTAATTTGATCATGACTTTTCATTATTTAATTTCTGTTTAATTGTTAATACGTACGGGTGTGTGGTCTTGGTTTTAAAAAGGTAAATTTCATTAATATATTTAATAATAAATATCTTTATACTCAAATATTTTATTAGACAGTTTTATTTATTACCTAGGCAGCTACCAGGCATAATAATCGGGATATCCTGTATTTGTGTATGTGACATTACATTACGTTTTATTGCCCCTCTCAGCGAGCCATAAATCTGTACAACTACTACAACTACTGTACAATGTATATGTTGTATATACCACTCGTTGTTGTACATATTTGCACACACAAACACACAATGCCTGCTCGTTGTGTTTTGGTTCAACGTTTAGTGTATATTAGTAACGTGGCCAACAAACCATCAAAACGAGCAAAAACCCAAACCGAAATCAAACGATACTATCGGTTGCTAAATCTGTTTGACTTGACTCACTGCTCGTTCGTTGTTTACTACACAAATATTGTTGTGATTGTTTTTCTCCTCTGTGTGTATGTACTTTTTAAATATATTGACATAGAAATATCTTCTTTTTATATGGATTCGATTGTAAGCGACACGAAAATAACACCCAAATTCCAGCTCGCAATGAATTGCAAGAAAAAATGTTGATTTTTTAATTTAGTGAATTTTTAAATTAATTTTAATTGTTTCGATCATACTTGGTGGATTATAAAAGGTAAATAATTTTAAGTTTAATTTTTAATTTATTAAATTCATTTGTTTAAATCGAAAATTTTTGTAAAAGTACATTATCCAATTTGGTTTTTAATTTATATATTTTCGATAAATTTAATGAGTGTTAGTCATGTCCGGTAAATGTTTTTGAACTACATGTGAGTGTCTCAAAAATGGTTAAATGTTCACTTTTGAGTAGCTTTTTCGGCTATCTTCGGCTTACTATCTAATCTTTCCTCTAAAACTGCAATACATATACGCGGATGTACGTATGCAACGGTCGTATGTGAGTGTCACTTGTCACAAGTGGCTTGAGTATACACAATCCGCAATCGATTTTAGTATTATTAGTATTAACAACCAAACCAAACCAAACCAACAGTCAAACGAACAGTTGTCATTAAGTCATGTGACTTGGTAATTTAGATTTTTTTCGTAGTTTCGTCTAATAAAAGGTTAATATATTTATTTTTTAATCAGCAAATTATAATATGAAGTAATTCGAGAATTTGTCACGAGAGTAAAACAGGTTTTCATTAGATTATCACGTGAATTTTGTTTTTTGTTCAAAAATAGTTCAAAATTATTTTTTGTATATTAAAATCCCAATGTAACGCTCAACAAAAACTTATTCAGCCAAAAGTACTTGACGTAATGTCATGAAAATTTTTTACCAGACTAATTCGACCACAAGGTATCTGGGATAAATAGAATCGATTCGATCCAGCAGAAAATTGGGTTTTGGAATTTTGGATTTTAGGATTCTTGATTAGAAAAAAATACCGTTGGATTCATCGTGAAAATCTAGGAACATTGATATATCATGTACTCAATACGAAAATGTGTCCTTAGTACCTAAAAAATCATTTGAAAGTTTCAGCCAACAGGCAAGCACAGAGCGAGTTTGTGTGTTCGTGTTGAAGAGTGTGTCATTTTAGTACAGTGAAGGGTAGAGCACAAGCCAAAACACAGCACAGCTGGCCAAAGCGCGCGCCATCAGCTGTTTGCTGTTTTGCTTTCGCGATCAGAGCACTACATCATGTTGGTTCTATTGCTTTTCACATATTCTACGTTTTATCGTGTTAATCTCTTATCGCCATCGTTATCACCTCAACATTAACTCTCTTATATCATAATCATATTTGTCATAATTTCACGAAAGTAAACGTGAAGTACAATGACAGGTTTGCATGTAACGAAAACATCTCGAAATGCTCAATCGGTATGTAGTTTTCTTGTATTTATATTAAAATTACAGCATAACCATGTAATTGAAAGGTAACTTTTACTAAATAATTGTTTTGTAAAACTACATCTATTCAAAAATGATCTTTATTCAATTTGTTTACGCGAAATTTCTTCATTTACATTTCTTATTTACACTAGGGAAAGGCAGTTTGATTATTTTTACAAGGAAAACGTCTAAAACTGATATGAGTTTCTGTTTTGCGATAACAGTTTCGGTTTGGTGATATGAGTTGACAAAATCAAATCACAGTCAACGAGAAATGTCACACAACAGTCATACAAAGAGGGGCGGTCATGGGCATTGACAAACACCAAACTAATCGATTAGTCCAACTTTTTCGATTTGTCGATTCATAAAATTAAGTCAAAATTTATAAATTGCATTTGAGATATTAAGATTATGTAACTTTAATTCTGTAAAAAATTATAACTTTCTCTTACCGCATGTGCGATTTGAATACACTCAAGTTATTACTTCGATATGATTTTCTTTGAATCAATCTCACAACTTGCAAACATTATTAAGGTTTCACAAATGTTCTTTGATCGCATTTTATTCTCTAATTAATTCCATTTTTAATTTATTTAAACTCTGATTTGGTTTTGGTTTTGTTTTTGGCTTCAATTTGGCTTTGTTTTGGTTATTGGTTATTTATCTTAACCTTATTTAATGTATTACTTGTTTTTTTGTAAATGTTCTAGGTTCATTTTTTTTAAAGGTTATTGTTTTTTAATTTTTTAAATATATAATTTTATAATAATATTTTTACATATTTTTGTTTTCATAGATTTTTACAAATATCATTAGAAGTTTCAAAATATAAATATCAAATGAAGGATCTCATTCTGAAAGCGAAATCGACGCCCCGTACCCTCACCAAGTACCTCCACATGGCCTCCTCTCTCTTCATCGACAGTGACGAGCGGCTCGACCTTGCCGGTCTGATTGAATCGCGTGGTTTTCATCTTCAATCCCACGAAGTGACCACCCAGGACGGTTACATTCTCACACTGCATCGAATTGTACCGCAGGAATTTTCTGCGCCCGAAAATCTCGCAAACTACAATCAAACTCGAAAGCCCATCATTGTGAGTCACGGACTGGTGAGCAGTTCGAATGATTATTTTATTACATCGAAAGAGCTGACTGCTGAGGGCTCGAAGTGTGGTGATAATTTCGGTTTTGGACTGCTGCTCACCGGGAGGTATGATGTTTGGCTGCCCAATAATCGAGGAAATGGTTATTCGATGAAGCACGTGACCATGAGTACGTGGAATCCTAATTTTTGGAAGTTTTCCTTTCAACACATGGCCGAGTATGATTTGCCCGCAATCATAAAGTACGTGCAAGAGGAGACTGGTCACAAGACTGTGGGCTATGTTGGTCACTCACAGGGCTGTGCCACCATGTTTGCGCTACTGGCAGAACGACCCGAGTATGCAGAAATTGTGCGTCCCTTCATTGCCTGGGCTCCAGCAGTTTTCCTCAAAAACATGAAATCCTCTCTCGCTTTTATGTCGAAAATGTTACCATTCTTCCAGAAACTTGGTGGTGAATTCACGCCCACCGACCATCTCGCGGGCTGGTTCGGTGAAGCAATCTGTCGCAACAGTCTCGCCCAGTCGCTCGCCACCCGTGAAATGTCCAAAATGTGCGGTCCAACCAGTCTGATGAATCCCCAGCGGTTGCCTGTGTTTTTCCACTTTTGGCCCTCCCCCGGATCCATCTGGCAGATTGCTCACTTTGGTCAGATGTACAAGTCGGGTCGATTCTGTAAATTCGATCACGGTTCGGCACAGAAGAACAAGACAGCTTACGGTTCGGAGAGACCACCAAAGTACATGCTCGAGAAGATACCACCCAACGCAGTGATCGTTCTCATGAATGGCCCCACTGACTATTTGGTCACGCCCACAGATGTGGAGAGACTGTTTGAAACGCTGCAGCCAAATGTGAAAACACTGATTCAGTATCCAATTCCGGCGGATCAGTTCAATCATATGGACTTTCTGTTTGCAACCGATGCGGGACAGTTGGTCTACGATAAGACCATTGAATTTTTGGATCAATTTGTGTGATTAATAATTTATTTTTATTTATGATTATTTCGACTTTCCTTGAACCACTTTAAACGGTTATTTAAATTGTATTTAATGATTTTTATAATGTTTTCCTTTTAATAATAAACTCGATAACTACATTGACGCCTTAGTTCTAATAGTTCTTAATACTTCATATCAAACATGCTATTCAAATAGTTTGAGTTTTAAATTAAAATTTTACTAAAAGAATTATTATGGTAACTTTCGCGTCGATGTTTTTCTTAAATGGTTTAAATATTAATGAAATCGTGTTTTTATGAAACTTTTCAACCTACAATATTTGCTTTCTATTTATATTGTTTAATTCTTTCCGAAATAATCATAATTAAATTTTTACCAAAAATTTACTAGATTTACATATTACTTGGTTTAAATTATGATATTCTTGTTGTTTTGTTTATGATAAAGGTGAATTTTTAAAAACTGATTTCATATTAAATATTTATTACTATCGCATTAATCAAATTATTTTATTAAAACAATCTTATCATTTAATTATTTGCAGAACTACTTTAACTTACAACAAAAATTTGTAAATCTTTAACTTAAAAAGGGTAATTTTATATTAAGTCTATCTGTCTACACTTACAGGTAAACGTTTAATTCACAAATTGTTCAAAATTCTTAGCGAATAGTAAAGTGGTTGACGGTTAAAAGGCTTAAATTGCATTCTTAATTATGTGTTTAAAATTTAATATTTGATTTTTTTGGCAAAAAAATGTTACAATAGAAAAATGCTTTTAAACAAATTTTTATACTTTAATAGTTATAACGAAGCGCATGCGCGTCATTAGTAATCATATCAACTATCATCCTAGATGACACTCGTACTCGACTATTGGACAACTTCTCTTGGCTTCTATGATCAACACTTTAACTGCGTTTCTTTTCCACTGATGATCATATTCGCCCTTCAACAAGTGAGGCCACGAGTTTTCAAGTCACTGGACGAATTGATTACTTGTGATGACTTTTCGAGTTATGGAATACAATTTCCACTTGAACACAAATTCACCGAAAAAGAGGCATGGATTGGTACGAGTGAGAACAAGCAAACCACTGGAGAGTTGATTGTCGAATTTTTTCGTTATTATCATCGATTTGAGTTTGAAGATTATGTCATTTGCCCCTACAGTGGAAAACCCAAGAACAAGCGCGATTACTACGACAAGAATGAAGATAAACACTTTCTATCGTGGATTAGTGTTGAACATCCATTTGATCAGAAAATTGATGAAAGTGTGATTTGCAAGAAAAAAAAGTATGAATCAATTCCGAAATTGTTTGTCAACATATTTGATTGATTTGCAGCTGAGCTCTACCAACTACTTGAAAGTGCTAACCAAACCAGATTATTTCGATTTGAATTCTAACATTTACATGCACAACAGAAAAATCAAAAGTGTTCCTAAAGTTGTTTTGAATTCTCCAACTGTCTCTACAAATCGAAACGATTTCGAAATCAATTCCAAATCAACTTCAATCGAAAGCAATCAAGTTGATATCAAAGTTGTCGATTCACCTATGCAAGTCAAAGAAACTCAACTGAACAAGTTCAGTTCACCTCCAACCACAAGTGAACTAAAGGCTGATGCAGTCGAATCTACAGTGCTAGGGAATTTTCCTGAAATTGAGAAAAAGGACAACACAACTGAAGCTCAAGTCAAACCATCTTCTCCAAACTCTCTCTCTCTCTCTCTCTCTCTCTCTCTCTCTCTCTCTCTCTCTCTCTCTCTCTCTCTCTCTCTCTCTCTCTCTCTCTCTCTCTCTCTCTCTCTCTCTCTCTCTTTACCACGTGAGGAAGTCAACGAATCCGCAGAGAATTGTAACGAAGAAGAGAATGATGATCAATGTCGAGTTATGTAACTCAAACAGTATTTTTGCCATTTCAGAATGTTTTATAGGGCCTTGGCTTGACTATAGACTTAACAATCTAATCTAATTGTTTATATTTTTTTTAAATTTTTTGTTTAAATATTTTTGAATTTTGAATTTTAATGATTTCTGATAAATATGAACGTTTCCTTTAATTAAAAATGCTACCTTTAATTAAAAACTAATTTGTTTAATAAAGTTTTTTTTATAATTATTATCTTTTTTAGTGTCGCTTATTAATTTAATTGACTAATTGTATAAGTAAAACAACATTCTTCTCAATAAAGATAAGCATTTAAAGGTAACAATATTCAAATCATCTTACCTTGGGTTTAGGGTTTTAAAAACTATATTTTTAATGTGTTATTTAATTACATTGGGGTTTTTAATTTAAGTTTATCAAATTTGAATTAAATTGATTTATTTAGATAAGGAAATTATGAGTGAAATTCAAGAATTTGCTAAATGGTAACATTTTTTAAAAATTTCAACTATCATTAAGTATCCTAGATAGCCAAATATTCTTCAACTTGTTAAGGTAAAAGTTTCTCAGAATAACTTTGGTTAGCATTGATTTCGTGGTTTCAAACTGAAAAGGTCATTTTATATATAAAGTCTATCTGTGAAACTAACATGTAATCGTTTGCAGAGTCATAGAGATCATTGTAATGAGTTAACGGTTAAAAGGTACAATGATCGTGCTGACTGAAACATAATCGAGATAAGGTGACAGTAAGCCTACCAGAGGCGCGTGAGACGCCGTGAGTGAGTAAAGCGGTTGTGGTCATCGATTGAGTGTCTTCTGTTGCTTTCTTAGTCAGTGATGAGATCGGTCTTCATAGTCATCTATTTCGGCGGTCGCATAAATCTGCGACAAAATTAGATAGCAAGTTTCTTTTTAAAAATCAACTTGAACAGTAATATCGAAGCGCATGCGCCTCCTTATTAATTTTCTCAATCTATTGTATTAGTTTTAAATAGTCACGTTGTTTTTCTTATCAACACGAGTAAGATCAATCATGTATGAGCAATGTCACAGTACCAATGTGACTGTGTAGTCTTAGTCATCGGTGGCTGTCAGTAATATAAAGTCTCGTGTTGGTGTTCACTTCTCTTTCTTTTGTGTTTGTCATTTGTGCAAATCACACACAGCCAACCTCTTTTTTGTCTTTTCTTCTCGCCATCTCGTTTTCGTTCTTCTCCTCGAAATGCCTCTCTACCTTACGCTGCCTCCACAAAATCCTTTTGAGCTGAGCAAGAATGAAGCTTCCAAACTTGGTTATCCTCGAAATGTTCGCCATCTCGACATTCCCCAGCCACAGTTTCGTCGTGATGCTACACTGCCTCGTAATATTTCCAACGATTTCTTCGACGATCTCGTGTGCAGCACCACACCAATCCACGCCATCATGCGTAACTACGATCGTTTCCGAGTGAATTCTCTCAAGTGCGACATCATCGACTATTTCGACTATTTGCAAGACAGACTACGTGAACAAGATTTGGATTACGATGATATTGTCGAGTGTGACGGTGTCAATTACGTCAGCTACGGTCCGCGCTTCTGGGATTGGTTATCCGAGTCGAAGCTTTTCAACTATGACACTCTGCGCAGCTATTCCGTCCTGCTCTATGTCTACTTGGGCAAGTTTCCGTGGCGAATTTTGAAACTCCACGAAAAGTTGCGCAATGCCAATTTGGGATTGGCCAAGTATGAACCGAAGAGAGGTCATTTCGACTATAAAATGGTTTCTTTTAAACTTCTTGATTTGTGGTAAGTGTTTAGTGAAATATTTTAATTTCTGTAAACTAAATTTTTTGTTAAATCTTTAGGCCTCTTCACAATTCCCTCAAGCAAATTTGCTCCCTCTCCGAACAGCAAGATCACTTTATTTCTTCAGTCTACTTGTCCAACAAACCGTGGATGAATTTTTTAATTCAAGAATTGAAAAAATGTCTCAATTATTATGAAATCGATTTTTTGGTTCTCGAAATTGGAGCCCTCTGCAATGGTGCTAGTTTAATGTATCGTAATTTTGAATTTGCACTCGCTTTCACCGACGATTACGTGAACATTCCCGATTGGTCTACACTGCACTTGGCTCTCAAAGCAATTCGAAAACATCTTTATCGAAATTATGAAATCAAAGCCAACGAAGTTGTGCATGATGATGGACTTTCTTTCATTAAATTTGATTTTGGTCATTTATCAAGGGGTTATGAATCTATTGAAAGTCACATTTATCTTGACACAAGCCATGTTAGTACTTGGAGTTTGATTCGTTTTCTCTCAAAATGTGATAATCGTTTCTTGGAGATGACACTCGTACTCAACTATTGGGCAACTCAGGTTGCTTTCACTGATCAGCACTTTAGCTGCGAGTCTTTTGTGTTGATGATTGTATTCGCTCTTCAACAAACGAGTCCGCCAGTTTTCAAGCCACTGAACGAATTGATTACTAATGAAACCTTTTCGGGTTATGCAACCGCATTTCCACTTGAACGCAAATTCATCGAGGATTCAGCATGCATTTGTACCAGCAAGAACAAGCAAACCACTGGAGAGTTGATTGTCGAATTTTTTCGTTATTATAATCGATTTGGGTTTGAAGATTATGTCATTTGTCCTTACGACGGAGAAACTATGGACAAGTGCGATTACTACGATGATGAAGATGATATTTTTATTTCGTGGATTAGTGTTGAAGATCCATTTGATCAGGAAGTTGATGAAAGTGTGATTTGCAAGAAGAAAAGTATGAACCAATTTCGAAATTGTTTGTCAACATATTTGACTGACTTGAATCTGAGCTCTACCAACTACCTTCAAGTGCTGACCAATCCTGAGTATTTCAACTTGAAGTCTGACATTTACAATCGCGACAGAAAATTCGACAAAGTTCCTACTTTGGCTTTGAATTCTCCAACTGTTTCTACTACTCGCACCGATTTTGAAATCAGTTCCAAATCAACTTCAATCGAAAGCAATCAAGTTGATATCAAAGTTGTCGATTCTCCTGTGCAAGTCAAAGAAGCTCAACTGATTGATCTTAGTCCACTCCCAACGTCAAGTGAACCAAAGGCTGAAGATGTGGAATCTAAATTGCTGGTTGATTTCCCTAAAATCGAGAAAAAGAACAACTCAACCGAAACTCAAGTCAAACCATCTTCTCCAATTTCCTCACCACTTGAGAAAGTCAACGAACCCGTGGAGAAGTGTAACGAAGGCGACAATGAAGATCAATGTCGAGTTATGTAAGCCTATCTTCAATCTAATCTAATTGGTTTATATTATTTTAATTTTGTGTTAATGTCAATGTCGAATTATGTGAGTCAATATAGCAAAATTGTTTATATCATTTCAATTTTGTTTTAAAATATTTTTTGAATCTTGAATATTGTTATTTCTAATAAATATTAATAATGTTAAGTGATTAAAAATTGATTAATTCAATAGGTTTTTGTTAATTCATTTTTTATGCATTTTTGAAATGTAAATTATTAAAAAAAAACTTTTTATTGCTTTCCTGACTAATTTAAAAAAATTAATAATCTTGTAAGTGTACATTTTTGCATGACAAGAGAGCCATTGATTAAAAGATTACATGTTTAAAAATTTATTTTTAAATTAAAAATCTAATTTAAAACTACATGTTTCATTATTTTATTCATACATATTTTCTTATCTTATAACTTTATTACACGATATTTGAAGTCGAAATACTCAAGTTTGACTCATTCTCAATGTGCGCTTGGTGGCGTACACGCGTAAAAATGTTTCAGACAAAAACTTTCTGTACGTGTCAGTTTGTCATTTAGTATGAGTCGTGAGCTGCTCGTAGTCATTTGTTCTCTCACTTCACTACTTTGTCATATTATCTTCTTTTATAGTTTGACCACAACATTATCTTTATATTATTTGTTCTATTTCATATCTTTATACCTGTGATTTATTGCATCATGGATCATAAACACATTTATCTCCGTTCAAAATGACACAAATCAAAGACCTTCCTAAAGAATATCTCGAAATTGTCCAAATGCGATCCTTTTTATAGATTTATGCACCAATTTCTCCTAAACAGATAATTTTAACTACTAACAATGTAAATGATTTTATTGATATTTTTATTTTTATTTAATGATTTATGTAATTAATTTTTAGACTAATTTTTTGCAAAGATGTATTTTCTATCTTCAATGCAATTTGTTTTTTAAAGGTAACAAATTAATCTAATTAACAAGTTTAATGGCTAAAACAATGTTTTTGGGGTAATCAAACATTAAAGGCAACAACATTTATATCATCTTACATTTGATTCAGGTTTTCTTATACCTTTCTTTTTAATTTGCTATCAAATTTTCTAGGTTTTTAGAATTTACAAGTTCACAAAAATTGAAAAGGTTATAATTGATTTATAAGGAAATTGCAATCTAATTTGAGATTCAGGAATTTGTAAAATGGCAATTTTTTATTTTTACGAATCATCGTGGATAGTCATATTTTCTTCGGCAAAGATGAAGGAATTTTCAGATTATTTCAGAAACTAATTTGTTTTTTAAAAGGTTTTTTTTTTATTTTAAATAATTTCGGCAATGAACATTTGTCATATATCCTGAGTAGTATTCAGATTTTTAACGTCTACCATTTAACTCTGTTGACATGTGCTTTGTGGAAAATCTTAATCGTCTTAATGCTCGGGTGATCAATCTATCGTGCACACTAATCATCAAATCATTGTAGAAGTGTTTCCTAATCCATTATATTAAAGCATCATATCCCTGAAGTTTTTTTTAAAGGTTTAATCAATTACTATTTATGAATTGTTGTAGTTTACTTTGAAAACTCCCTGGAACAAATTAATCTATTCATTCCTGTTTAAGAAGTATATCTTATATTTACATTATTAAAAAAATATATGATGTTGACGAGATGTTCATGTTTTCTTTTTTACTGAAATTAGATCACTTACCAAAAGTTTCTAAATAATTTTGCTGCTGTTTCGGCGTTTTCATAATTTTTCATATTTTTTTCTTGTTGCCAATGTTCTTGGAAATAAACTGGCTTGCGTGTTTCTAAATGTGACATTTTAACAGTAACTCTCTCAACTTTTTCAACAAAAATCTTTAAAACTGATTATCGTGAAAACTCAAGGAAAATTCCATTTTATTAAAATCGCAATGTAAAATCAGACTTTTTTGAATATTTTCATCAGGCGAATACTTATTCTGTACAATGTTCAAGTACAGTAATGCTTTCTCTTGTGATCAATCTATCAATCATTGTTTAATCGCCAATCAATATATTGTAGAAAATGCTAATCTGATCCATTCGAATTATCATATTTGATCAGTTTTTCTTTCATATGGGCTTTTGTTCTGACACAGATTTTAAACATTTGATTTGAAAAGATAATGGAGTTTTTTGAATAAATTTGTAGATTTAATTTTAATTCTTAATAATTTTAAATGCATAATACTAATCCGTTGTACGAGTGTGTATTTTAAAAAGGTTAATAAAATTAATTGTTATAAAATTCTGCCGCAATACAGTTTGAATTTTAGAATGTTATCGAATGTAAATATGAGATTACATGTTTTCCATCTTTAATTGAATCTCGGCAGCTCAGAAATTTTTTTCCATTTCTTGTTTAACAATTAATCACTATCATGCTTTCCAGCATTCATCATTTAGGATAAGTATTCTTTATTTTTAATTAGATTTATTAAATTCAATAAGATGTTTATATATCTTAATGAATGGTTTAAATCACACGTAATGACATTATACAGGATATTTTTTAAGGTAACTAATTAACTAATTTAATAGGTAAAACAATGTTTTGAGTAATTAAACATTAAAGTTGACAACATTTAAAACAACTTACTTTATTAGGTCTGTTTTCTTTCTTCTGTCTATCTATCTTTTTATCTTTCAATAAAATTGTTTACAAAGTTTTAGGTTTAATATTTAAGTTTATCAAATTTTAAAATGTTCAAATTGATTTATTTTTGTAACGAAAATGTCATTAAATTTATTATCAAAGGATTATTGAAAAGGTTTTCTATTTATATTATTAAATATTATCGTGGATAACCAAATATTCTTCATCTTGTAATGATAAAGGGGCTTTCTGAATTGATTTTTTAGCGAGACTCTTTTAGAGTCGTAAGCTTATGCTATTGCCATCGTGTCCGTCTGTCTGTCTGTTAACCTTTGACCATATTCTGAGAGAACCATAAACCCTAGAATTATCAAATTTGGCACACATATACTTGGTAGCATATGTAATCAAATAGTCGAACCAAAACTGGGCGCCATGGACAATGACGCCCATTCTGGTGACAAATGTATTCTGAGAGAACCGTAGATCCTAAAATTATCAAATTTGGCATACATACACTAGGGAGTATATGTAATCGAATAGTCACACCTAAACTGGGCGCCATGGATCATGACGCCCATTCTGGTGACAAATGATATTTCTTAGAAAACCGCACAGCCTAGAATTAAAAGATTATGGATAGATAAACTTGTGAGCATATGTGATCGAATAGTCAAAATTAACTTGGGCGCCATGGAACATTACGCCCAATTCTGGTAGCGCAAAGTTTAAAAAAAGATTTTTTGTGGTTACTACGTGGAAAATGATGAACAAATGTGTTGCACATTTTAAATAAAAATATTGGTCCCAATACACCTCTTTAGTGATCCAAATGGATCAAATAAAGTCGTTTTAAAGTTTCTCAGTTGATAGTTCGTTTTTATTTTATTTTTTAAGAGTCTCGCACTTTGCCTGGCTTGCCAGACAATCTTATCTATATTTCCATTCTTTAAAATGTTTTTATATTTTCAATATTTTCAATCTTGTTAATGAGAGCAAGACAAAATTGTAAATTGGTCATCTTAAAACTTTTTATCCTAAAACGTGTTAATTTCCCTGACTAAAACACATTCTTCTAATCGATAATTGTCCATAATCTCTGTTGCACATCAAATACAGACACACAAACAAACACTGTTTAATACATTAGTTGCGGTAATGCTCGATAACTCCCAATCTTCTTAATGCTCAAGTGATCGATCCATAGTCTACAGTAGACATGAAAATGGTATGATTTATTTTAGATTATTTTTATTTTTATTGAAAGCCTATCACACAATTCTCAATAATTCTCCAATGTACTTATAATTTTGTATGCAAATATTAGAAACTTACAATAGTAAAACAATTGCTGTAAATAACGAATTTTAATTATTATGAAAACGATAAGTCTTAAGGTACTCTTCTCGCGTAGATTAAAAGGTAATTTTACAACATTTGCCATAATTGATCGTGTGCTGATTGTTGGTATGAAACTGCTCAATATAAAGTGCCACTTCAATTCATTCTTTTAATTTGTAGAACAAATTGTGTGATGACATGCCTGTCAGGTTTGTGGAATTTAATTGTCACCAGCACTGCACACAGGTGAATCGTGATCACTATCTGAAAGGCAAACAGAATTACAGGTGTAAACAGTGCAGAATGCTTGAGAAGTTAGGGAACAAAATATATTATCAACATTTCGTTTGACAGTGCATTGACTGATTTAAACACAATGAATATTCTACCATAATTCGATTGATGTCATAATTCAGATGAGTTTTTATTTAAAATTCTCGTTATTATCGTTTCCTCCTTCGTAGTGGTTTATTATAATGGTAAAACTAATAAATTATTTTATTTCCTCAAAGCGGTTTACTCGCAGTTTAATATATTTTCTTAATCCAATAATAAATTTAGAAGGGTTGATTTTAATTATTTTCAGAAAAATATTCAAATATTTTACACATTTGCATTTTCAAACTCTGGCTTTTTAATTCAAAATCTACTCTTTCGTCTATTTTAAAAGGTCTTCTAGCTAAATGAAATGCACACCTGGAAAGTGATTAAAATAATAATATCATGGTTTATTTCTACAAGTTAAGTAAAAGTACTTTAATTTAATCTAAATAAACTCAAGAAATATCTTTTCAAATAAAATATTTTTTAATCTTAAGATTGTGGTTGATTTGATTTTACCATCGGAACAGATTAGAAAGGTTTTATTATCTAAAAATTATTTCAGTATTTTAAAACAATGTACCGGAAAGCAGAAATACAAATAATATGTTACCGTATGTTGAAATTACAAATCTACAAAAGTATTGAAAACTTTTCAATTTTCTCAAAAATGTGAAATTTTTCTTCGCCTTTACGACGGAAAGTCAAAAGATAAAACATTCATTACTACTACTCAGTACTTCATCACTATTCAAAAATTCTTTCGTGCAATCATTGTAAAGGTAAAAGTAATCATATTTAATCATTTTTCAATCATATGAACTTTTAGTTTATTACAGATTAGAAACAGATGAACAATGATAATACCATTAAATGTTTGAATCAATTGAGCTTAACGGAATTTAACAAGTACAAGTGCCTTGCAATTACTCTTGAACATAGAAAAGATTAACTTTATTCATAGCTTAAAATTGTGAGTTTGTGGATACAAATTGAATTCTTCTTACATTTGGAATCAAATTGCTTTTCATTGGTTTTTGGAGATTTTAACTGGTTATCAAAAATTTTTATTATGAAATATTTGCTTATCAAACATTTTCAATTAAATCTTTTAAACAACATGCTAATTGACATAAGATTTTGAGATTTGGACAAAATATTGTTTATCCAATGTTTTTTCGATTGAACCTGAACGTGAAAATGGTACAGCAATTTATTTAAAATAATTTACTTTTTCTTTATATTCCAACATACAATTCTCAATAATTCTCTAATGTACTTATAATTTTGTATGCAAATATTAGAAACTTGCAATAGTGGAACAATTGCTGTGAATAAAGAATTTTAATAATTATAAAAAATATTTAAGCTCAAACATACTTTTCTTGTAGATGAAAAGGTAATTTTACCACATTTACCATAATCAATGGTGTACTGATTGTTTGTATGAAACTGCTCAATATAAAGTGCTACCTTAAGTCTAAATCGTGAATTCATTCTTCTATTTGGTCGAACAAACTGTGTTATGACATGCTTGACAGGTTTGTGGAATTTAATGGTCACCAGCACTGCACACAGGTGAATAGTGCACATGAGCACAATCTGAAAGGTGAACAGAATTATCAGTGCAAACAGTGCAGAGGGCTTGAGCTGCTTCAGAACAAAATTCATGACCAACATTGCGTTCAGTGGTGCACTGACGAGCAGAAACACAAAGAATATTCTACCATAAGTTCGATTGATGTCATAAATCAACTTGAGTATGGAATTTTCATGTTTCAACAGAGTTTTAAATTGAGCCAAATCGAGCACTTTAATGGTTGACACGAATTTTACAATCTGTCGCAACTTGATGTTCATTATGTGGATTGAGAGAATTGCAAACACGGAGAACAGTACAAAGGAGTGCATGAGATGGTTGAGAAAGTTGAGATGCAGGAGAGCGGACATTTGAAAGAGAGCTAGGGTGGACAAGGGCGAGAGTTGGAAGTTGAGATGATCGGTTTGGTAGAGTTGGTAGAGGACGTGGGTTTCACTTGAGGCGAGTTCAATGTCTATTTGAGAAATTAGATATTAGATGTTAGATGTTAGAAATACTCACAATTAGCCCCATGCAGCAACTGAGCACAATTGACCAGCCAAATTGCATTCGCCCGTATCTGTCCCTTTGTCACAATTCCATCAAATCCATAATTTCCGCACCAAATGAGAAAGCCAAACTTGCCCTCAATCAACATTTCCCTCACCAGCCTCACCGAGTAGCCCCAATTGCGACAATACATCACATCGACACTGTACCAGGCCAGCCAGGCGTACGCCATAATCCACAAATTGTACTGAGGCGGAAAGCGCTCCAAATAGACAACATTGTACTGGACCACATTTGTCCAGTGAGACACTTTGTTTTGACGGAAATAGAGAAACAGTTTGTGAGCCGAGAAGGCGATCAAAACAAGCTCACACAATTTCACATTGAACGGTTTCACATTCTTCTCTTTAATCAAACTCCAAACACGAAAGTAACTTTCATAAAAGGTGAAAGATTGAAATAAATTTGATTTGAAAATTAATCTGCTAATTAATTTCCGAAATATTCTGAGAAAGTGAAGTTTTATTAGAAAATCAAACATTTTTGGAAGAATATTCATCAGAGTTTATTAAACTGGTCTTTTTCAACCTTGAAAGGCAGCAACATTAGGTCGAATGTACCTTTTGTGCAACTTTTAAATGCAAAATTATTTCATAAATTTAGAATAATTTAAAAAGTTAGTATTCTCATTAATTATTTACAATGTGTGTTGTTGGCGTATGTCATTTATCATTTTTAAGGTTTTTATTTCTTTAAATATTCTAGCTTAAAATAATTGTACAAATTTAAAAATGTTTTATCTTATTTTTATTTTTTAGACATAATTTATTGACAATCCATATTTATTAGCCCATAAAATATATGAGTAATTAATCAATATTGACAAATATTTTTGAAAGGTAACTTTTATGATTAATGATTTAGTTTTCTAGTCCCAAGGTTTTTGGGCCATTTTAGCCAAAGTGTTTCTAAACAATAATAAAATTAATAAGATTGTCTGGCAAGCCAGGCAAAGTGCGAGACTCTTAAAAAATAAAATAGAAACTTGAACTATCAACTGAGAAACTTTTAAAACGACTTTATTTGATTCATTTGGATCACTAAAGAGGTGTATTGGGACCAATATTTTTATTTAAAATATGCAACACATTTGTTCATCATTTTCCACGTAGTGACCACAAAAATCTTTTTTTTAAATTTGGCGCTACCAGAATTGTTCCATGGCGCCCAAGTTAATTTTGACTATTCGATTACATATGTTCACAAGTTTATCTATCCAAAATCTTTCAATTCTAGATTGTACGGTTTTTTAAGAAATATCATTTGTCACCAGAATGGGCGTCATGATCCATGGCGCCCAGTTTTGGTGTGACTAGTCGATTACATATACTCCCTAGTGTATGTATGCCAAATTTGATAATTTTAGGGTCTACGGTTCTCTCAGAATACATTTGTCACCAGAATGGGCGTCATGATCCATGGCGCCCAGTTTTGGTGTGACTAGTCGATTACATATCAACCCAAGTGTATGTTTGCCAAATTTGATAATTTTAGGGTCTACGGTTCTCTCAGAATACATTTGTCACCAGAATGGGCGTCATGATCCATGGCGCCCAGTTTTGGTTTGACTAGTCAATTACATATCAGCCCAAGTGTATGTTTGCCAAATTTGATAATTTTAGGGTCTACGGTTCTCTCAGGATATGGACAAAGGTTTACAGACGGACAGACAGACGGTCAGACAGACACGATGGCAATAGCATAAGCTTACGACTCTAAAAGAGTCTCGCTAAAAATTGTAATATTATCATTTTACTAATCCACTCTTTTTATATAAAGGTTTAACTTATAAATATTAATTCGTTTAGCATTACAGGGAAGTTAAAATTAGAAAGTAAATAAACTTTTTGAAATATAAATGGTAAAGAAACTTTAAAAGTACTCTAAAATTCCTTTTAAATCAGGAGTACTTTTCAATTAATTAACGGAAGTTTTCTCATTTTGGTACAAAATGAAATTGTTAATTGTATATCTTATTTTATATGTATAAAGTGACAGGCTCTTATTAATTAATTAATCTCTTTAAAATAGCTTTTAATAAATTTAATATTTTATTCAAATTGATATAAAAAAGGTTTCTTATCTTAATTGTCTTGTAATGAAGAGATAATTTTATATTCGAAAATGAACAACTTAAAGTAGTCAAAATTTTTGGACTTCCTAAAAGGTTAAATCTTTACTTTTCCAGGTAAATTAAATCAAACGTTACCAATTCTCCCATAATTGAGGATAAACTGGTTTCTTGAATGAAAGTTCTCAACATTGGTCGCCAATCTGAGTTTGAATTATAAATCTGGATTCTTTGAACTGACAAACAGTTTCACCAAACACCAGAAAACACGTTTCCACATATACGATTCAAATCGTCAAGAGTTCGAATGCAACAGAAATCGATTCAAATGACCAATTGGCTCAATTTTTACTTTGAAATAGCTGTATTTGAGCCAATTTGATGTAGAGAATGTACATCACTAGTATTCCAAACACTGAAAGTAAGATACACGAAATAAGTCAAAATTCATTTTCAATTATTAAATTAATGGACAGTTATGTTCAATTTGAGTTTAATCGAAAATTTATTCTATAAATTTCTAGGAACGTAAATTCAATGTGTTGAGTGCTAATGTTGTGCCGGATTAAAAGGTAAATAAAAACAACTAATTTTCCCGTGTGGTTGATTTGAATTTCATGCACTTTTTCATAACTTCAATGTTGTAGATGTAAATAATCTTTTTTCATTACCCGACAATATTAGTGCAACTCTCATTCATTTTGTCGGACCACTTTCGAGGCAAACATTCTCCTAAAACAACATACATAACATAATACTTATTTGTAACTTACAACTTAAACGACCATCTTTTAACTTGAATTACAAGTACGCGTAAATCCGAAGTTTTAATAATGGTTAAAATCATTACACTAAAACAGCTTTGTCTACAAGTCCTGACGACTTCAGCCTTTGTAAAGCAAAAATAACTCATTCAATTCCATCGTTAATCTTTTCAGGTTGTTCTCGTTTTCAAAAATGGCTTCAATTTTGCGATTGACAATTTGAGCATGCCATGATACATTTTATTGGATTGTTATGTAGTTAAATATGATAATTAAATCAAACGTTTATAAAATTCTGGATATTTTTTTTGTCATAAACAATTAAAATTTTAATTAAAAAACAACTTTTATTAAACTTAACATTTAAATTGAATTAATGTAACATAAAACAGTTGCAAATAAATTTAAGCTGCTTTCCATCTGAGCCACATAAGCTTGAGCTCGTTCGTTTCAATGTCTCAACGGTCCAACAGTTGGTGTTGTTGTCCAATATTATCAAAAATTAGTTCATTAACAATTTTTCCTTGATGTCGCTTTCATAAATTCTTTAATAATTATTGTTAAAAAAGAGATTGTACATTTAACAATTTTAGTGTTTTTACATTCTTGATCAGTAGACCGAGAAAGTTAATCAAATGGTAAAAATTAAACAAAAACTTGAGATATTTAAATTTGCACTCTCACAATCTTATTACTAAAACGACTCTTGATTAATTCCGTTGATGTGGGACACATTGACCATTAGTAATTAAATTTATTGTTCCCATATTTAATGAATTTTCACTTAAATTTAATTTCTATACTGACATGTTTGATTTTAAATGGTTAAATTATAATTCAAACGTAGGAAAAGAAACTTCATTCAAAAGGTGTTACTATCTTTGTTTATGTCTATTTTTTTAAATAATAAAAGTTGACATCATTTCATTAATTTCAATTGAACGAATTCAAGGTTTATTTATAGTTGCCTCAACTTGAAACATTTTGAAATGATCTAATGGTCATATAAAAGCAACAATCTTCAACTCTATCACTGGTAAACGAATTTCTTCTCTCTAGGCTATTTTCTTGTAACCTTGAAGCACTTCTGTATGATTTTACATTCTATACTTATTTATTTTAATTCAACTCACATTTCAATTTTGAAAGTCAAAAGTCATTTTCAATAATTAAATTAATGAACACTGTTCATAGAATAGTTAAGTTCTATGGGAGTTTAACTTAAAATGCTTTCTTTTATATTTTTAATTATGCTTTATATTTTCATTATGTTTGGAACACATTTACTGATCTGTTTAAAAGGTAGATATATTCAACTAATTTTTCTTGTGTCTAATTTAAATTCCATGGCCTTTTTCATATACTTCAATGTTGCAGGTGTAAATAATATGTTTCATTAGCTAATAATTTTACTGTAACACATATTCATACGATTTTGACGGAACACTTTCAAAGCAAACATTCTCCTAAAACGAAATTTAGAAACATATACGCAACTTAATTCGTTCAACTTGAAATGTGACCCGTAGTTTTCAAAATGGTTTCAATAAATACATTCAAACAGCTTTGTCTATTCAGAATCAACAAATTTGTTTGGTTACATGCATGTAAATTTTAGATAGTTTAACATTAAATTTAACTTATTTCAAATTGAATTATGGTAAGGTAAACGTATTACAAACAACTTTAACTTTGTTACTCTCCATCAGAACCACCTAAGTATGAGCTCATTCGTTTCGCGGATTCAACGACTCAACAAAGTTGGTGCAGTCTTCCAATATAATTAAAAAATCTAATTTTATCATAAATGATGTCATTTACAATTTTTCATTAATGTCACTTTTACAAATTTACCAGACTATACTCCACGTCATTGAATGAATGTTTGGTTTCTGTTCAACTGTGTGCTAAATTATCGTATTCAAAAGGTTTCTTGAACCAAAATTGACTTAATATCTTATACAAGTTGTTGTACGTTTCTGTAATCTTCAATAGATCATCTTTCATGAAGGTAAACCTAATTTATCATTACAATTATAATATACAATTATTAATTTATTGAGCATTGCAGTGAAAGGAATGATAATTAGTAGACTTTTATTTACAAATGGAAACGATAATAAAACTTTAAAATTAATCTAAGATTTCTTTTTATTTTGAAGTGAGTTTAAATTATATAACGTAAATTTCCGCTTTTCGGTGCAACATGAAATTTAGAAATGAAGTGGCAGGCTCTTATAATTTAAAATCCTATTTTAATTTTGTAATGAAGAAATAATTTTATGCGCGAAAATGAGCAACTTGAAGTAGTAGAATAGTTGCTAGGAAAGAAATAAAGTTAATGTGTGTATCAAATTCTAACTAAATGGTTAAACTCCTAAATTTACCTTTCCAAATGAACTAAACGTTACTTTACCAAATCTCCCATAATTGACGGTGTACTGATTTCGTGTATGAAAGTGCTCAATATAGGTGGCCCGTACATTTGCTCAAAACAAAACAGTGACAAGTGAGCGTAGAAGAACACCCACAAATTGTACTTTGACCAAAAGCCTTCGAGATAAATCACATTGTACAGTACCACATTCCACCAGTGACTCAGCTTCGATTGGGTGAAATAGAGAAACAATTTTTGAATTGAAAATACAAACAAAATGAGTTCGAAGAGTCGTAGTTTGAAGTTGAGATTTGAATTGTGGTGGTGACTTTTTAAGATGTCAAAATAATCCGAATAAAATGAAAAATCCTGAAAAATTCTCACTTTGACCAAACAATCTCCAAGGTTTCGCTTCAATTTGTGACGTATTTCTTGAAATCTCAAAGACATTTTTGCTTAAATAGAAGAGTTTTTCATGTATTTGGTTTACTTTTAAAATGGTATAATATAATATAATTCAAATATTCATTAAAATTCAAAATTCAAATTACTTTTAAAACTTGAACTAGCATTTGTATATTTGAGTTTAAATAATGTATGTTTTCCAACTATGTAAATAGCAATAATAATACTTACAAATGCCCAGACAATTTATTATTTTAGTTAATTTGAATTTTTAATGTAAAAACATGCCTTTCTTGGAAAACTAATATTTCTCGGTTTTTAAAATAAATTAAAAATTTCAGTACTTTACTTATTATTTAGAATCATAGGAAAAATGGACATTTAATGTTTTTATGGTAGTTTCAACTTGACACATTGTGAAATGATCGAAAGGTTTATAAAAGTAAAAATCTCCATCACTATGACGGATAGACGTATTTCTTCTCTTTAGACTATTTTCATCTATCCTTGGACCCTCTTCTGTATGTTATTATGTAAATATTGGTATTCATTGGATATCTCAATGGTTCTTACCTGCCCACGATCGCCATTCCAGTGGCGTAGCTAGAAGTTTTTCGAGGGGGTGCAAAAAAATGAACAAGCATAGGGCCATGGAAATAGTGAATGAACAACAGTAAAAATCAGTACTTTTGTTACTTTTCAAAAATTATGTGGTGCAAATGCCCAACTTGCACACCCTTGTCTACGCCACTAGTTCTGTGTTTCAAAGTTCTGCTACTTGCAATAAAATGTATGGACACGCATTTAAATTATATGGAAATTTTCAGAAGGACACAGGCAACATTACTGAATACTAAAATCTCGATGATCTGCAGTTGTGAGACCGCATTTGGATTGAAATGGTCAAATTCTTGAATGATTCAATTTAGTTTTGTGTTTCAAAGTTCTGCTACTTGCAATCAAATGTATGGACACGCATTTAAATTATATGGAAATTTTCAGAAGGACACGGGCAACATTACTGAATTCAAAAATCTCGATGATCTGCAGTTGTGAGACCGCATTTGGATGAAATGGTCAAATTCTTGAATGATTCAATTTAGTTTTGTGTTTCAAAGTTCTGCTACATGCAATCCAATGTATGAACATGCATTTAAATTATATGGAAATGTTCAGAAGGACGCGGGTAACATTACTGAATACTAAAATCTCGATGATCCGCAGTTGTGAGACCGAATTTTAATTGAGAAAGTTTTGAATGATTCAAATTAGTTTTGTGTTTAAAAGTTCTGCTACTTGCAATCCAATGTATGAACATGCACATTAAGTGTATGGAAATGTTCAGAAGGACACGGGCAACATTACTGAATACTAAAATCTCGATGATCTGCAGTTGTGGGACCGCATTTGGATTGAAATGGTCAAAAGTTTGGAATGATTCAATTTAGTTTTGTGTTTCAAAGTTCTGCTACATGCAATCCAATGTATGAACATGCACATTAAGCGTATGGAAATGTTCAGAAGGACGCGGGTAACATTACTGAATACTAAAATCTCGATGATCCGCAGTTGTGAGACCGAATTTGTGTTAAAATGGTCAAAAGTTTTGAATGATTTAATTTAGTTTTGTACAGTTGCGTAAGTAGAAGTTTTTCGAGGGGGTGCTAAAATGCTGAACAAGCATAGGGCCATGGAAATAGTGAATGAACAACAGTAAAAATCAGTAGTACTTTTGTTACTTTTCAAAAATTATGAGGTGCAAATGCCCTACTTGCACCTCCTTGTCTACGCCACTGAGCCATTCTGTTAGATCAACTTTGACATCAACTCTTAATTCTTAAAACAGTTTTAAGAATATGTTTACTTTTATTTGTGCCAAAATTAGAGACAGTCAAGGCACGTTAAAATGGTTTTTAAAACTATAGATACTTCTGTTCTTCTGAACTGTAGATACGGTAATTCAAAAGGTAAAAATTTGATCTAATGACACATTAATTCAAGCGCTTAATTCAATTTTTCATTTAATCTAGGTCTTAAAATTTAAATTTTGAACAAATTTTTCATTAGTGACAAATAAACATGACAATCTTACTGCAACACAATTCATACGATTTTGTCGGAACACTTTCCATAAAAACATTTTATTAAACTCAAATTAAAAAATATATCCTTAACTTAATCGACCTTCATTTAACTTGAATTACTTTAAGACTCAATGGTTTCAAACTGGTTTCAATGATTACAATCATACAGATTTGTCTATTCACTATAAACAAATTTGTTTCGTCATACGCTTTGTAAAGCAAAACAAATTCATCCATTTTCATCGTCAATTTTTTTAGGTTGTTCTCGTTTTTAAAAAATGGCTTCAACTTTGCGATTAACAATTTGAACATTACATAACACATTTCATTGGATTAACCAGTGCTTTTCATTGAAAAGATTTTCAAAGCGTCCCCTCAAAAGCTTTCTTATTAACAAAATTAACTTACTGATTTGTTCAAGTTGTTAATAATTTGATCACTGTTTATTCGCCTCTTTCTTCTTCTCATAGATTAAATTTACATGAATTTTAAATTTATTGACCATTGCAGTAAAGGTAACTTTCATATGTATTTTTGTGGAACAATATAAAACGGTGATGGCACTTTAAAAATACTCTAATTTTTTTAATTTTGGATTTCAAGTAATTAACGGTATTTTTGTGGTTCATGAAATTCAGAAATGAAGTGAAAAGCTAATATACTTTAATATACTTAAAATGCTATTTTATTTTTTAAAATAATATATTATAAATGACTTATTGATTTTAATTGTCTTGTAATGAAGAGATAATTTTATATGCAAAAACGAGCAACTTGAAATAGTAGAATAGTTGCTAGAACGAGAATAAAATTAATGTTTTTCTTGATGTTCTAAATGGTAATATCTCAAAATTTACCTTTCCAAATGAACTAAATGTAACTTTACCAAATCTTCCATAATTGACAGTGCACTGATTTCGTGTATGAAAGTGCTCAATATAGGTGGCCAGTCGAAGTCTGAATCGCAAATCTGGATTCGTTGAACTGACAAACAGTCTCATCATCTTCTTCACAGGCTCGTGAAGCTTCAACGAGCATTTCACCATTACCAAATTTAGTGATATCAAAAATTGTACTTGAAATACAAAAATTACCACAAAATAGAAACGTTGAATTCCGTTTAATTGATTAAATGCGAGTGTCATGGAAATCATTGCATTCAAAGGCATATTGACCACCAAATACCAGAAGAACGCTTTTCCATAGATACGATTCGAATCGTCAAGAGTACGTAAAACAGAGCTCGTATGCAACAGAAATCGATTCAACTGACCAGTCCGTTCAATTTTTCGTTGAAACAGCTTCATTTGAGCCATTTTGATGTAGAGAATGTACATCACGAGTATTCCTAATACTGAAAGTATGATGCACGAATGAAGAAATAGAATGTGAATAAGGAGTGAAAGAAGTGCTGAGACTTGAAACAGTAGATAGGTTGTGAGGTTTGTCAGATTGAAAGTGTCATTGATTAATAGTTCGGAGGATATTCTTATTTGAGATACAACGTATTGAATAACTGGGATATATAAAGTTAGTCGTCATGTGTTTAATGTTAGATATTAAATGTAATAGCCATTAGATTATACTTACAATACGCAAAATACATCATCTGAAATAAATTTCTGAGCAAAACAGCCACTGCTTTAACATTGTGCACAATCAACTTTCCCCTCGAATCAAATGGATACAAAAAGTAGCTGTTCTTTTGTTCAATCAAAATTGCATACAACACACGCACACTGTAGCCATTGTTTCGAAAGTACATTTGCTCAAAGCAAAACAGTGACAAGTGAGCGTAGAATAACACCCACAAATTGTACTTTGACCAAAAGCCCTCGAGATAAATCACATTGTACAGTACCACATTCCACCAGTGACTCAGCTTCGATTGAGTGAAATAGAGAAACAATTTTTGAAATGAAATTACAAACAAAATGAGTTCAAAGAGTCGTAGTTTGAATTTGAAATTTGAATTGCGATTGAGACTTTGCAGGATTTCGAAATAATCTGAATAAAATGTAAAATCTTGGATAATTCTCAGTTTGACCAGACAATCTCGAAGTTGGCGCTTCAATTTGTGAGATATTTCTTGGAATTTGGAAGACATTTTTGTTTAAATAGCAGAGTTTCTTACTGTGTGAACTCACTTGAACTTTTAAAAGGTAATTTTTTAGGCAATTTTTTATTTCAAAATTCTAATTACATTTTAAACTTGAGCTAACATTCTTATATTTAAATTTTAATTATATATTTTTCTAATTATGTAAATAGCAATAATACTTTATAAAAGTTTAGGTAATTTATTATTTTTGTTAATTTGAATTTTTAATGCAAAAACGTGCACTTTCTTGGAAAACCACAATTTATTTCTTTTTAACATGAATTAAAATTTTTCCAACTTTATTTATTGTTTAAAATTATTAGGAAATAGTATTCTATTCGTACATATACCGTACATTCTTGTACAGTCGTTGATGTGTTCAAATGGCAGATAATTAACGGTATAATTACTCGTACACGAACTTGGAATCATATATTCATGAACTTTTATTGAAATATAATTTGTTTTGTAGAGGAATTTTAAATTTTAAAAGGTAAAATTATTATTCAATTCTTATCTCGTAAAGTGCGCACATGATCCGCACATTGGAGCCAATCTGTGTCCATTCGAAGAAGAGTTGAGTATCCACTTTGATTCTTTACTATAGTTCCAGACAAGTAGTAAGTGCTGTAGTTAAGCTCGAGTGGACTATCAACTTCAATCGCAACTGATGTCACTCGCTTGAGAACTATAATCAGTACCGGTGAGGCTTTGTAAATTTCTTTGGTCATAGTTCCAAGACCGAATGTCCCACATTTGACACAATCGACATAATTCACGTCCTTTATAGAAATAGAAAATGGGATTAGTGCATTCTCCAAGATAGTTTATGAAACCATACCTGACGACACTGAAATTGATCCAACATTCCACTCAAACTTTGAATCTGCTTGGTATTGTGTTCTAACAAAAGAGGAAATTCGGCGCTGTTAAATATCTTTTCGCCATAACAATGTCCACATTGCAATTACAAGTAAGTTCTAAGATGAATGTTCATCTTCTTGGCCACTGGCCAATGGCCAGGTGACCACTTGACTCGTCATTAGCACAACGAAGTGTATATTGAAGTAACTTGATGAGGTCGTCTTGTATGTGCTTGAGAAGGTCCAAGGTATTATGTGGTTGAGAAGAGTCAGTAAAAATATTGTAAAATGTGTTTGAAATCACTTGGTGAAATGGCATATTCTCATATTCTTTGTGTTCCAAAAAGTAAAATCGTTAGAAGGTGGCATTTCCATAGAGTAGGTAATTGATAGAGTTCCAAGCTTGCAGTTTTGGTTTACTTCCATTCGAAAGTCTACGGGTTGGAATATGAGCTACTACAGATTTGTGCTCGTGAACTTTATTACCCACTTCGCTGTATTCGCTGGAAATGTCCAAAGGGTATGACTCGCACTTTTCACGGTGTTTCAATGACTTATGAAAAGAAGTCGAAGCAAAAAAAGAGAACATCTGTTATAAGATTGCAATGATTGTAGGTTATGATAGATTAGAGTACAATCACTTACCTTCTGAGTCTTTTGAGAAGTCATACTTTGTGAAATGGTGGAGGAGATGAGAGGTTGAGTGGTCTTCTCAAACAAGTCTATATTAAACGATATCCATTCGTTCAACAAGTCATCATCGTCATTGTCCTCTTCTTTACTCATCACTACAAATCAAAAGGTAGGTACTGAGACTCGAAAAAATTGAGGAGTGATACGCGAAAATAGAAAAAGAACACATCAAAGTGAAAGCGAGTTCACAAATTGAGATATAAAGAAAAAAATTATCAAGGATTAAAGTTACATTTGAAGTTGCAAATCGAATTCTAATTCACTAAAACATTTCTTGCAAACTTGGATTGATGGATTGCAAGGGGGGGAAATCAGCAAAATTGGGCTGAATCAAACTTGACTTTTGATCATGTGTATGGAGTGCCGCTAAAAAATAAAATAATTGGCGGGAGGAGGAGCTTATAAGCGCGATGTATAGCCTATGCTATGTCTGTCTGTCCGTCCGTTTGTCTGTCCGTCTGTCCTGCATAATATCTGAAGCAATCTACTTAAAATTGGTCCGATCATGAAGTTCCTGGTTACAAACAGATTTCCATAGAAGTAATGCAACCAAAATTGGTTCGATCATGAAGTTCCTGGTTACAAACAGATTCCCATAGAAGTAATGCATCCAAAAATGGTTCGATCATGAAGTTCCTGGTAACAAACAGATTCCCATAGAAGTAATGCATCTAAAATTAGTTCGATCATGAAGTTCCTGGTTACAAACAGATTCCCATAGAAGTAATGCAACCAAAATTGGTTTGATCATGAAGTTCCTAGTTACAAACAGATTCCCATAGAAGCAATCTACTTAAAATTGGTTCGATCATGAAGTTCCAGGATACAAACAGATTCCCATAGAAGTAATGCAACCAAAATTGGTTCGATCATGAAGTTCCTAGTTACAAACAGATTCCCCATAGAAGCAATCTACTTAAAATTGGTTCGATCATGAAGTTCCAGGATACAAACAGATTCCCATAGAAGTAATGCAACCAAAATTGGTTCGATCATGAAGTTCCTGGTTACAAACAGATTCCCATAGAAGTAATGCAACCAAAATTGGTTCGATCATGAAGTTCCAGGATACAAACAGATTCCCATAGAAGTAATGCAACCAAAATTGGTTCGATCATGAAGTTCCTAGTTACAAACAGATTCCCATAGAAGCAATCTACTTAAAATTGGTTCGATCATGAAGTTCCAGGATACAAACAGATTCCCATAGAAGTAATGCAACCAAAATTGGTTCGATCATGAAGTTCCAGGATACAAACAGATTCCCATAGAAGTAATGCAACCAAAATTGGTTCGATCATGAAGTTCCTGGTTACAAACAGATTCCCATAAAAGTAATGCATCCAAAATTGGTTCGATCATGAAGTTCCTGGTTACAAACAGATTCCCATAAAAGTAATGCATCCAAAATTGGTTCGATCATGAAGTTCCTGGTTACAAACAGATTCCCATAGAAGTAATGCATCCAAAATTGGTTCGATCATGAAGTTCCTGGTAACAAACAGATTCCCTTAGAAGTAATCTACTTAAAATTGGCTCCATCATGAAGTTCCAGGATACAAACAGATTCCCATAGAAGCAATCTACTTAAAATTAGTATTTATTAAAATTAGTATAGTTGCCATATTATACAACTCTTCATTTTGGCCATTTGTCAATAACCTTTTGGAGTGTAACCTTTCCGATGATTCTCTATCGAGTAAAATGTTATATTTTTATGCTTTGTTAAAAATCAATTCATAAGAGCTCATAACATGAATAATTGGGATAACTAATTTAACCCATGTAATAAAATGTTGTACTTTTTCCGTAAAAGTAGATATAAAGCCAATCAGTCATTGGTTGTGATGTTTGGGTTCGGTGATGGATTGTTCAATGCTGTATGGGCCGAGTTAAGTCCAATTGGAGCATTCCATAGAGGACATGACTTAAAAAACAAACATTTCAATCAAATGTTGATATTTTTCGAAGACAGATTTCATTATGAAACAAGATACGAAATAGTTGACAGAGAAGAGTTTTATTAGATTTATATGAGACATTAGAAATGAAATGTTACATTGAAAGGGGACAACTCAAATACAAACAAAAGTGAATTCGTGTGATTTGGGAACAGATACCAAGACTACAACTAAATGGAAGGATAACGAAATGTAGACGCCAAAGCTAATTGTGCTTGGCTTTTTTATGTTGCCGCAAAGCATCAATTTGCTTGTACGCCATCCTGCAGCCAGTCACATCACAAACAAATAGATGCCCATTTGAATGAACCAGAGAGTGAGTCTTCAAATTATAATTACCTGACGTGGTAAATGCTCGACCACACTCGGGCCAAGTGCACACGAAAGGACGGGATCCGGTGTGGGTGCGCAGATGATTGACCAAAGTAGAACTCTGAGCAAATGTGGCGTTGCATGTTTCACATTTGAATGGACGTTCTCCGGTGTGGGTTTGAATAGGTGTGCAGTGAGATTGTATTTGCTTGCAAATCGAGATTAGGCCAGATCGATCCAGGCCAGCTGCAAACATAGGGACGATTTCCAGTGTGGCTGTTGAGGTGTGCTTGCAATTGGACCTTTGTGACAAATGGCCGGTTGCAATCTTCAACTAGACACTTAAAACGCTTCTCTCCTGTGTGGGTTCGAATGTGACTAATCAAATTAGTTTTGAGTTTCATACGTATTCCACATCCACGATAGTCGCACTCGAACTTGTTACCCAGCTCGTCAGTTGGCTCAACTCGCTTCACAAAATTCTCTGCGGGCACTTGTCGCTCATCTCCAACACTCGTGTCTTCTCGTTGTTAAGTCGTTTCGTCATCTTCTTCATCTTCTTGGCCAATGTTCACTGGATTCAACGTTGAATTGTGCTCGCCAATTTGTTCTCGATCAAATTCCTCCGCACGCACTCAACCACCAGTGCCACATTGTCCATGCTCGGTTTTCCATTGAGCGATAGATCTAAAAGTGGCTCATTGACATGTTGAGCAGATGATGATCTTTGAGTTGGTGTGACGATTTGGGTTGGGAGAATGGTAGTGACAGGTTGAGATGGTTGGGTGAGGTCTGATAGGAAATGAAATGAAAAAAATTCGATGTAAAATCAAACCAAATTGATTACCTTCGACGGTGATTGGGTTGGTGGATGATGTTGTCATTTGGTCATCAACACAATCGCCATTGATGGAAGTTACATTGGAGGAGTGAACAGAGGAGGATGATGATGATGCTGACCTAGTTGGCGCATTTTCAAAAAACTCGATCAATTCGTCGAATCTTGTTCGATCTCTCAACCTCAACTTCATCGTCCTTCTCTTCTTTCATGGTGATGGTCCACCTGTGGATTCACCATTTGCTTTTACTCTGGCCCAGACCAACTGCTCATGACTCGAACTATAAAGACCGAATCCGAATTCGGATTCGAATCAGCACCAAATGAGCACAACATTATGCAATCAATCAAGGTGGAGGTGAAAGAAGAACATTACCATGACCAGGACTGTGTGGTGAAGTGTGAGTTGGACGAAGATGAAGGTGAGCTGATGGACACAAAGATAAAAGTGCAAGTGGAAGGTGAGCAGATGTTGGGTTGTGTTCACTATAACTTACTGTGCATTTCTGTGTTTGTCATTTCCTCAGATGAATCAAACGGACAGTCAGTTCAACTCTGTGAATGGATCAAGAAGGAAGAAGATGAAGATGATTATGAAGAACAACTGTTTCACTGTTGTGACTGTGGAAATGAGGGTTGTGAAGAATGCAGAGTGAAAATGGAAATAAAGGAGGAACTTGATGAGAGTGGTGAGACAGAATTGGGTGGAAACAGTGCTCAAGGTTGTATCCGAATCAAGCAAGAAGAGGATGACAGTGAGGGCCAGAGCGAGAGACCCAGGAAGATGTTACAATGTAAGCAAATGTTGTTCACGTAACTAAGTGAATTTCTGTATCTCTTTTTTCAGATGTTTCAAGCGGACAACTCGTTCAACACTTTAATGACAAATCAATCAACAGTCGACCGATGCCTTGCCCACAGCGTTTGTTTTCAAGTGAAGCTAAGAAACTCAAATGATCTAAACATGAACTGAACAATGAATCGATTTCACAAGCTTTTTCAGACTCTGTTTTTGTTTATGTGTCACCTTCTTTCCTTATGTGTCAACTATGCAAAGTTACCGTTGATGACCGAATATCTGCAATCAACAATCACGTGACCGATATAATTCACAAACACAACGCTAAACTGAACAAGCGTAACCAGATCAAGTCGAAGTTCCCATATGCGACTGATAATATGGCTTCCCTCTACCTGAAACATTGTGGTAATAACATCACTATTAATGGTGGCTCTATGTTCTGTACAGTATGCCACTATGATGTCAAAGCTGAGAAGTTCAATGTCGAGAGACATCTCGAGTGCGATATGCACAAACAAAATGTAAACAAATTCGCTCAACCCGAACCTCTAATCACTCACACCGAATTCAATTTTGATATCACCGAATTTTTGATCATAAACGATATTCATCCGAACAAATTAGCAGGAATGAAACCTTTTCTGGAAAAGTTTGGTCATCAACATGTCCCTAATGCTAGCACAGTCCGCAAGTATTACATCAAACAAGTATATGATCGCTATCTGGAGCGAATTCGAGAGGAAATTGGCGACAGTTTCATTTGTGTGTCAATGGACGAAAGCCCGGACAGGCAGGGACGAAAGATTACGAATGTCATGGTGGGTGCAATGCACGAAGACAAGCCCTGTAAGATGTTTCTCCTTGAAGTTGCTCCACTCAAGCCGTGCAATTCATTCACCACTTTGTTGCTGTTCTACTCGGCACTTGAGAAGCTTTACCCGGACGGAATTAACTACGACAAAGTGCTTCTTTTTCTATCCGACTCGGCCCCGTACATGCTTCGGGCTGGACGCCTCCTGAAGAGACGGTTCCCTAGAATGTTGCATATTCGATGCTTTGCACATCATCTACACCACGTAGCCGAGGTTATTCGAGGCGAATTCGATGATGTCAACAAACTGGTGGCAAACATCAAACTAATCTTTTCCAATTCGCTTTCTCGGAAGGAGCTCTTCACCTCTTCCACCGGATTACCAATAATGCCCGAACCTGTCCTGACCCGTTGGGGCACCTGGTTGTTTGCTGTCCTTTACCTGGCCGACAACATAGACTTGGTTCGATTTGGTCTGAGCCAATTCAATCCAACTGATGCCGAATGCATTCGAATTGCTCAAGACTTAATCGCTCGAGATGACATCAAGGACGCACTAAGTTTGATCAAGTCTCGCTATTCTTATCTACCTGCAACAATTGTCCAGTTGGAATCGAACAGTGAAGAAGCTATCGAACAAATCGACAGTATCTTCAAAGTGGCCGCACAAATTCAGGCATATTATGACGACGATTACCTGGGTCGAGTGGTTTACGAAAAGATTGACTCTGCAATATCGTCAAATCCTGATTTTGATCTACTTTATTCCTATGTTAATCGTCCCGAGAAGTATTCACACATTGAGTACGTAAAATTTTACAAGTTTGCTCTAATCAACCAAGCGGATGTTGAACGGAGATTTAGTATTTTTAAAAATATTTTCTGTGATAATAGACAAAACTTTACTATTGAAAACTTAAAGTATTGGACAATAGTTTATTATAATTCTAAATTGTTTATAAATTAATTATTAATTTTGTTAAAATAATTTCTTTAATTTGTATAAATAAATCCAATTCCATCATAATGTAATTCAACTTTCTATTTTTAATGATCATTTAAATATGAGTGATGAACGATTAGATGTCACATGATAACTATCGATAGTGATCGAAGTCGTATTTTCCTCGATTGTCCGCTCCCTACTAATTAGTGATTTTATTTATGCCCCAAATGATAACTTTACCGAACAAGTGAATTCATGTCAGTTTGAATGGTTTTAATAATTTAATATAAAATACAAATTAGTTCAGGTCATGTCTGGTGAGGAGATACAAGAGATCGGCCTAGTCCTTATTGTAAAGTTCTCTTGAGTTACAAGAAATCGAATTTGCACTCGTAAATCACGTCTGTCCTTTGTTCTGTTCGTATGTGTTCAATATATCGAATTTCCTGGTGTTTGATGTTTGTGAATACGTGTGTAATCGGCGGCATCGAATTTGGATTGGCCTGACATTCATAAACTATTGCACACTTTTTCACTTTCGTGTGTTCTATCATTTCGTGTTTCATCAGTTTGGCCTTTCCACAACTTTAGCTTTCGACAAGATTCAACAAGACCAAGATTGTGTGATCACCATGGATGGCAACGAAGACGATGACGATGAAAGGATCAATCAAGCCTTTCCCATTGGAGACGACACTCTCAAGATCGACTGTCCCACTCAAACCAGTTGCCCTGTGGAACAACCCCAAACGGTACGATATTGCACTCTAATCTTTCATGTCCAACAAAAACTCTCATTTTTATAGGATTCTTTCATTGAGGCGTCCATCAATCAGCCTGTACCAGACGAGCAGCATGACCTAGGACAATCGCAATCGAATCACCAATGTGCACCTGAAGTTCCATCTTCCTTTCAAAGTAGCAATCGACACGTTCACTACTCGACTGAGCCGACTATTCCATTATGCGGACTATCGACTGGCGGATCACCAAAGCTCAGTGCCTGGAATTCGGTGACATTTCTTCTCTATGGTAGTACACCCCAAATTCGAATGCACTTCTCTAACAAGCATATAGCAAGTGGGTCCATCCACCAAGCCATTTCTAACAGCTTTAGTACCATTGTGTCACACACCAAGCAAGAATTGAATGCACCCGAAATTCGTATCAACTTGAAAGGATTCCCAGATGATGTCAACTCAATGTTCCTACATGCTCTTGATGGAGCCATACATGAGTCTGATGGTGTAATTGCTAGAAAATTGAATATGCACATCAAAAGCCTACTCATATGTCAAATTTGTGGCAAATCCACCGAATACCGCTCGATCAAGCGCAATCTAGAACTCCATCAGAAAGATGCACAAACTTTGTTGGATTTGTTGGCCGAGTACACCAATTCGGATGTAAGTTAGATATACTATAATGCACTAATCACATTTTCCAAATCCACAGGACGATTGTTTGATGAACTGTCCCACATGTGGAAAGCTAACAAGCGGAAAAATGCTGATTGAATTCCTCAAGACATCGTCAATCATTCTGATAATACTGAGACGTGACGAATCCCGTTTGAATGGAATTCAAATGGCGTTTTCAATCGAAATTAATGGTAACAACTACATTCTATCTGGGGCCATAGTCAAATCCCAAGGTGACTCTTATTATGAGACTCTTTTGAAGTCCAATTCCAACAAGTGGTATCAATGTCAACAAAAGATTACTACAATTGACAGCGAAAATTTGAAGAAGAAATTGGACTTTGCTTCTCTCATTCTGCTTTATACCAAGAATCCTTGTTTAAATGAATTTGAAATTATTGAAAATGCTGGTAAGCTAAATTTTTTATTTATTCCTATAGACATTTATTGACTTTGGTTTAATTTAAATTTAGGTTCTACATTGCGTTTTTTGTGGACTTATCAATACTCAACTCAATTGTTTCTCGAATTCAATATTACAATTGCTCTTCAATAGTATTGCTATTAGGAAAATAATTCTGGATCACAAGACAGCGGGGCCAATTCATGCGTCACTCAGCAAACTTTTCTCTACAATGATTGATTCTACAATAGCGTCACCATTAGATTTCAATTCAAGTTTTCGGTCTTTCAAACCACACTTTCGTGCCAACGAAATGAACGACTCGCACGAGTATGCACTTCAATTACTCGAGTGCTTACATAAAGAAATCAATCAGGTGAAAGTAAGATCAAGCAACAATGTCGATAATCCAACGACTGGCGAAGAAGCGTTTGCTCAACATGTTCGCCACTTCGACAATAGCAAGTACTCTCGATTATTTTTGGGTCAGATCGAGACAAGCATCACTTGTTTAAACTGTGTGAGTTCATCACTGAGCTGGGATTGCTTCTGGCAGTTGGAAGCACAAATCGATCACAGACGCCCAATTTTATCAAAAAGTTTGGATATTGATTCCAATGACGAGGTAAGTTTTAGATTGATACCCGTAGTAAATGAATTAATCATTCGTCTCATTTGAATAGATTCTCACTGATGAATGTGCTTTATTTTGTGTCATGTGCCAATCAAAACAACCTGCCACAAAATGTCATTCGTTGAAGCGGCTTCCGACTTTATTGGTGGTGCATATTAAACGTTTTGCCTGGGACGGTTCGAAAGACTCTACACCACTCTGCATTGATGACCAGCTTGTGCTTAATGGCAAACATTTCAACCTAAAGTTTTGCATAATCCATATTGGAGATGTCAACAGTGGACACTATTTTTCAATCTTTCGTGATCAAGGTCTATGGGTCCGTATTGACGACGACAAAGTGCTGGCAATGGAGATGTCCGAAGTGGAACGTATTAAAGAATCTTCCTACATTGTGCTCTATGAGCATGTTTCAAATTGAAATATTGAAATTAAATTCGTTTTTAAATTGATGCTTTTCATTATAGAATTATTTTAACATTAATAGACATACGAATATATGAATAATGAACACTCGCAGAATTCCTCAACATTGGAGCTGAAGATTTTGCGTCACTTTGCCAAAGTTGCAACTTCGATTATCATTTTTATTTATATTAATATATGCGTCAATTCTATTGCTGCTGCTCGTTATTCCAAATATAAAGTTTTTTGGACTGTCATTTCGGACTGGATGCCTTTTTTTGTTCCACATTTTTCCCCAAAATGATTCATCGAAAAATGTTGTTCAAAGGGCACGTGTTAGTGCAATAATAGAATTTTTCCGCTACTACACAAAACGAACTTTATGCTTCTTAACACACGAACAAATCAGCCCAAAACAAGTGCCACAGTGCACTAGTCCCATCATTTGTGTTCGAACTGGTGACTCTCATTGTCATTTGTGCCTCTGTGAGTCCTTTCTATTTGTGTCGCACCACTTTATCTGCACTTTACCGCAGCTCGTCATCTGCTTGGCCATGTTTGGACCGTCTTCTCCTTGGCGCCAGTGCTCGTATGCACCATCGAGTGTCACTCAATGGCTTCTGTATCGCACAGTGATGATTACTGTCCTCTTTGCTATGGCCTCCTCCTCGGTAAGTTCGATTAACGTGTAGTTTGATGTGTTTCTACAGACATTTTCCCTCTCAGGACTGGTGCAATCACCTGCAAAGCGACTTCACAGGCCACGTGCAAACTATTGGACCGCTCGATGGTCGACTCTGGGCTATCACTACCGAGTGGACAGTGCACGAGATGACTCCCTGCGATAAAGGCAACGAGACACTCAGCCTCTGCATGCAGATTGGCTTTCCTGTACAGGTGGACACCAAGTGGCCCGAACTTGCCAAATCGGTCAAAGAAAATGCAAATGTGACTGATTTCAACTTTACTGTGGACAATTCTGTCTTTATGAACAGTTCAGATAATTTCCCTGTTCTGATTATGCATGGACACTCGTTCAAGCCAGATCAATATTTTGGTTTTGAATTTAATTCAAAGAACCCAATCACCATCACCAGTGAACATCATATAGCTGATGGTCTATGGATTTCCTTAGCCGAGAAGTCAGTTCTTTACGAAGGTCAATTCTACAGTCAACAGTAGCTTCACCTTTAGATTTCAATTCAAGTTTTCGGTCTTTCAAACCACACTTTCGTGCCAACGAAATGCACGACTCGGATAAATATGCACTACAATTACTCGAATGCTTGCATAAAGAAATCAATCAGGTGAAAGTAAAATCAAGCAACAATGTCGATAATCCAAGGACTGGCGAAGAAGCGTTCGCTCAACATGTTCGCCACTTTGACAACAGCAAGTACTCTCAATTATTTTTGGGTCAGATCGAGACAAGCATCACTTGTTTAAACTGTGTGAGTTCATCACTGAGTTGGGATTGCTTCTGGCAGTTGGAAGCACAAATCGATCACAAACGCCTGATTTTATCAAAAAGTTTGGTTATTGATTCGAATGACGAGGTAAGTTTTTGATTGATAGTAAATGCATTAATCATTAGTCTCATTTACATAGATTCTCACTGATGAATGTGCTCCATTTTGTGTCATGTGCCAATCAAAACAACCCGCCACTAAATGTCATTCGTTGAAGCGGCTTCCGATTTTATTGGTGGTGTTCTATTTGTGTCGCACCACTTTATCTGCACTTTACGTAGCACGTCATCTGCTTGGCCATGTTTGGACCGTCTTCTCCTTGGCCCCCGTGTTCGTGTGCACCATCAAGTGTCACTCAATGGCTTCTCTATCGCACAGTGCTGATCACTGTCCTCTTTGCGGTGGCCTCCTCCAAGGTAAGTTCGTTTTATCTTTTTAGGCATCTTTTTGATGTGTTTCTACAGACATATCCATACTCAGGACTGGCGCAAAGACTTGCAAAGCGACTTCACAGGCCACGTGCAAACTATTGGACCGCTCGATGGTCGACTCTGGGCCATCACTACCGAGTGGACAGTGCACGAGATGACTCCTTGTGACAAAGGCAACGAGACCCTCAGCCTCTGCATGGAGATCGGCTTTCCTGTTCAGGTGGACAGCAAGTGGCCTGGACTTGCCAAATCGGTCAAAAAAAATGCAAATGTGACCGATTTCAACTTTGCTGTCGACAATTCTGTTTTTATGACCAGTTCAGACAATGTTCATGTTCTGGTTATGTATGGCCCCTAGTGATGTCAAATTTGTGGTAAATCCACCGAATACCGCTCAATCAAGCGAAATCTGGAACTCCATCAGAGAGATACACTAACTTTGTTGGATTTGTTGGCCGAGTACACCAATTAGGAGGTAAGTTAGATATTCTATAATGCACTAATCACGTTTTCCAAATCCACAGAATGAAATTTTTTGATGAAAGTCAAATTGTAACAAGTGGTACGAGTGTCACCAAAAGATTACTACAATTGACAGCGAAAATGTGCTCGATGGTCGACTCTGGGCCATCACTACCGAGTGGACAGTGCACGAGATGACTCCCTGCGAGAAAGGCAACGAAACCCTCAGTCTCTGCATGGAGATCGGCTTTCCTGTTCAGGTGGACACCAAGTGGCCCGAACTTGCCAAATCGGTCAAAGAAAATGCAAATGTGACCAATTTCAACTTTACTGTCGACAATTCTGTCTTTATGAACAGTTCAGATAATGTCCCTGTTCTGATTATGCATGGAATCTCCTTCAAACCGGAAAATTGTTTTGGCTTTAATTTTACCTCAAACTCGTCAATTAAGGATTATGCTACTTCAGAAACTAATATTCATAAATATTTGTGGATTTCGTCTGATGAGAACAGCAAAGCTTCGGCACTCGATTCTGGAACGAAGTTAAAGCAAATTTTGCTTAAAGATAATGAAGATCACTGGACAATGTTCAATGAACATTGTTCATATATTAGTAAGTAAGTATTCATAATTATTTTCTCCTGTTTTTCCATTTAAAAATTAATCCAAAAAAAACTTTACATTTCAGTTTAGGAGTTTTCGGCTGCTGTCTGATTCCCTTCTGTGTGAATGGCATGAAGGTAAGTAACCGTTGCATAACTTCAGTTATCTAATTCCGTGTTTATTCATATAGGACGTGCAGCACTTCTGTCCCCAGTGTGGCCAGTTCATTGGAGAGTATCATCGATGCTTGATGCTGGTCCCTGCGCAAGAATCTCTACACCACTCATGCATACAACATAGCCCAAATTATTAAGTCAACTCAGTTGGACAATATTCACTTTATTTATAAAAGCGATTTATTTTGAAATAAAATCTGATTTTTATTTTATTTTTTTGTGTATTTGATTCAAGTATTTGCGAAATTGTGCGAACAAGTCAGCATAACTTTTACTCAATCCATTTTGTATTCCAATTAGTAGACAGATTACTAGAATCTTAAAAAAGTTTTTTTATTGTAAAAGTGAAGATGATTTATAGGAGAAAATGAGAAATATTGTAAATATAAATGAGACAATTTAATTGCGAAAATTAAGAGAAATAGTTGAGAGAAAGGTTGGAAATTGTTCACTCTAGTCGACGTTCCATCAGATCGTTGTCCACCTGGACAAATTGGTTGGGATCACGGTCGTCAGTGATGAGTAGTTCTCCTTTCTTCTTGCGTGACAATTTGAAATGTTTCACACGAACATGTCGAATGACATTGCTACGACTCTCGGAGGAGAAGTGACAGTTCGACCAAGTGCAACTGAATGGCTTCACACCAAGATGAATTCGTTCGTGTATGGCAAGTTGAGCATCACATAAAAATGTCTTGCCACAACCAGGATACTTGCACACGTTCTTGTTAGTTCCAGCAACAGTAGATTGAGTCTTTTGGCGTTTGCTTGTGGATTGAGAATGGCTTACAGAAGATTTACGTTTGTTACAAGACGAAGTTGATGGTTCGTGTCGTGACTCGGCAGCACTATGTTCCATAATCCACTCATCGAGTGAGACAGTCACCACTTTGGGATCATCGAGGTGGAGAGAAGGAACAAGATCGCGATCAGCACGACCACCACCGAAACGACTTCTCAGTTCAGTCACCTTTGAGCGCACAACACCAAATTGGTGATCAACGCGAGCGAGGAGTTGACATTTCAATCGGTCACAGTCCACTTGCAATCGTGACTCGAATCGGTCCAGGAACGAGGTCAAACGATGAGTGAGACGATGAGCCATTTTGGTGGTGAGAATCGAAAAAATCGTGATTGAGGTCGAGGCTAATAAAGCAGTGCAATTTATAGTTTGTAAACAAAAGCATGTTTGAATGCCAGATTTATACGATGTAGTGACACTGACATCGTCTGACTTTGATTCTGAATCACTCAAATTGAAGTTGCAAGAAGTTGAAGTTGATGTGATTGGAGAATGAAAGTGAATGATTGATGATGCATTTGAACCAAGCTGAATTGGATTTGAAATGAATTGATTGGAAATTTTATCTTCAATTGCACTGTTTGTATCATTCTTCTTTCGTTGAATCATCGATATCACCGAATAGATTCATCCAAGTGGATTGTGGATTGAAAGTGGACGACTGATTGTCATAGGAAAATGGATACAGAGATGAACAAAAATTACCACAACTCATGAAGAAACCATAAAATGTACACAACTCTACCAAATATTTCACAACTAGGGGGTGTCCATAAATCACATGATCAAGAAAACTGGGATTTTAGATCCCAACCCTACATAACGTGATCAATCCGTGATCAACGTTACTCTCACAATTTCAGACCCCCCTCCTCCACTTAGTCAGAATTCAAAATGATCCGATCATAATGGGGTTTATTGCTAATTTCAATAAACTATGACAATTTTGACATTATTTTGTTTATGTTTTACTTCTAATTCTTAATTTCTCAGGACCGTAGTTGACCTTAGATTTATTCCCCTCTTCTCCTACAGTGATCATAGGATAATTAATTTGTAACTAGGAACTTCATGATGGAACCAATTTTGGATGCATTACTTCTATGGGAATCTGTTGGTATCTAGGAACTTCATGATGGAACCAATTATGGATTCATTACTTCTATGGGAATCTGTTGGTATCTAGGAACTTCATGATGGAACCAATTTTGGATGCATTACTTCTATGGGAATCTGTTGGTATCTAGGAACTTCATGATGGAACCAATTATGGATTCATTACTTCTATGGGAATCTGTTGGTATCTAGGAACTTCATGATGGAACCAATTTTGGATTCATTACTTCTATGGGAATCTGTTGGTATCTAGGAACTTCATGATGGAACCAATTTTGGATGCATTACTTCTATGGGAATCTGTTGGTATCTAGGAACTTCATGATGGAACCAATTATGGATTCATTACTTCTATGGGAATCTGTTGGTATCTAGGAACTTCATGATGGAACCAATTATGGATTCATTACTTCTAAGGGAATCTGTTTGTAACCAGGAACTTCATGATGGAACCAATTTTGGATGCATTACTTCTAAGGGAATCTGTTTGTAACCAGGAACTTCATGATGGAACCAATTTTGGATGCATTACTTCTAAGGGAATCTGTTTGTAACCAGGAACTTCATGATGGAACCAATTATGGATGCATTACTTCTATAGGAATCTGTTTGTAACCAGGAACTTCATGATGGAACCAATTTTGGATGCATTACATCTATAGGAATCTGTTTGTAACCAGGAACTTCATGATGGAACCAATTTTGGATTCATTACTTCTATGGGAATCTGTTTGTAACCAGGAACTTCATGATGGAACCAATTTTGGATTCATTAATGACCCTAAATCAACTAGTTTATATGTTCTTCCATTCAATGTTCTACTGTGTGCATTTCAATAAGACATTGACATATATAATAACATAATGCTTAAACTGGAAGCAATCAAGCTCGAACTACAATTTTATTAATGTGAATCAATCAAGCACATTTAAACAAACGAGTCAACTAAGCCAAAGACAATAGGTCGCAAAGTCACCAACCAAGCTACAACTTGACATTTTAATTCAATTCGATACTCGTTAATCTTGCACGTCAAATTTTAATAAGTAATCTACCTATTCACCTATTCAAAATGATAAAGTCCAAGTAATAATGAGTTCATTTTGCCAATAAGTTGACAAACAACAAAAAAATTTGAAATTAGTTTTAATTTTGTCATTTCAAATGTTTCTTTTGACCTAATTAGTGATTTTATGTATGCCCCAAATGATAACTTTACCGAACAAGTGAATGCATGTCAGTTTTAATGGTTTTAATAATTTAATATAAAATACAAATTAGTTCAGGTCATGTCCGGTGAGGAGATACAAGAGATATCGGCCTAGTCCTCTGATCAGGGTAAAGTTCTCTTGAGTTACAAGAAATCGAACTTGCACTCGTAAATCAAGTCTGTTCCTTGTTTTGTTAGTCAGCAAATCAAATTTACAGGTGTTTAATGTTTATGTATACGTGTGTAAGGCGTGTGCGGCTGCATCGAATTCGGAGTGACCTGACATTCGACTAAATTATTGCACATTTTCTCTTTCGTGTGTTCTATTTTATCATTTTGGTCCTTCCACGTCTTTCCACAACTTTAGCTTTCGACAAGATTCAACAAGACCAAGACTGTGTGATCACCATGGATGGCCACGAAGACGATGACGATGAAAAGATCCATCAAGCCTTTCCCATTGGAGACGACACTCTCAAGATTGACTGTCCCACTCAAACCAGTTGCCCTGCGGAACAACCCCAAAAAAGTACGATATTGCACTCTAATCTTTCATATCCAACAAAAACTCTCATTTTATATGATTCTTTCATTGAGGCGTCCATCAATAAGTCTGTAACAGAAGATCAGCGTGACCTAAGATAATCGCAATCGAATCACCAATGTGCATCTGAAGTTCCTTCTTCCTTTCAAAGCAGCAATCGACACGTTCACTACTCGACTGAGCCGACTATTCCATTATGCGGACTATCGACTGGCGGATCACCAAAGCTCAGTGCCTGGAATTCGGTGACATTTCTTCTCTACGGTAGTACATCACAAATTCGAATGCACTTCTCTAACAAGCATATAGCAAGTGGGTCAATACAACAAGCCATTTTGAATAGCTTTAGTACCATTGTGTCACACTCCAAGCAAGAATTGAATCCACCAGAAATTTGCATCAACTTAAAAGAATTCTCAGATGATGTCTATTCAATGTTCCTACATGCTCTTGATGGATCCATACATGAGTCTAATGGTGTAATTGTTAGAAAAGTGAATATGCACATCAAAACCCTGACTCGTTGCTACTGCCACTGTGATTGTCCTTTCTATTTGTGTCGCACCACTTAATCTGCATTTTACCACAGCACGTCATCTGCTTGGACAAGTTTGGTCCGTTTTCTCCGTGCTCGTGTGCACCATCAAGTGGCACTCAATGGCTTCTCTATCGCACAGTGCTGATCACTGTCCTCTTTGGGGTGGCCTCCTCCAAGGTAAGTTCGTTTTATCTTTTTAATCATCTTTTTGATGTGTTTCTACAGACATTTCCATACTCAGGACTGGCACAAAGACTTGCAAAGCGACTTCACAGGCCACGTGCAAACTATTGTACCGCTCGATGGTAGGCTATCACTACCGAGTGGACAGTAGGTCACGTCATGCGAAAGTCAAGTCTTTATTTTGCTTAGGTCTGGGTCTAAATCTCTTCTATACCATGCCAAAAGAGAATCCCGCGCAACGGGAAGGTCATAGGTTGCAACAAAACTTTGCACTGATTCGATGAATTTTAAAGGGGAAAAAGATAGAGATTTGGAGTACATTGTGTAAATGTTCATTTTCGAACGATTTGGAGTAGTAAACTCGCTGCAAAAATACCACAGGCTTGTTCAGCACAAAATTCTGAACAAAATAGGGTTATTCCCAATTCTCTCAAGTGGTTCCTGGTGGGCTCAGGGCGTCATGAAAAGTGACCAAAGTGTGAATATACTGATTTGCAATATACGTAATTTGGTATATCCTAATAGAAGCCTAATTATGTTCACGAACAAGGCATATATGGAATAAAAATTTTAGAATTGCAAGAAGAATCCGATGACGCAATCGATATTTGAATCCAAAGTACCAGAATAAATCCAAAATTGGGCGTCATTTTGAATTTGGCCATGTTTGGTGTCTAAATGCTCGTAATAACTAGGACATCAAGAAAAACGTATTGATATGCTGTCTCGTGATATCTGGAATTATCCAGGGCACCAGAACTAACCCAGAATTAGGCGTCATATTGAATTTAGCCATATTGTGTGTTTGAACTCTCACAATAACTTGCATATCAAGAAAAACATCTAAAACACTGTATTGTGATATCTAAAATTAGCCAGGGCACTAGAATACATTAAAACGATTCCACGGGCGCCGAATCTATGTAGAAAATTGTCCATTTGAATCAACTCAAAGTTGTCATTTGTTCACTTTAATTACAGATTTATTATTTTAGGGGCAAGTAGATTAATTTAATTTCATAGATTTTATTTGCATTTACGTATTATACCAGTACATAACAGCATTATATATTTGAGATATATCATATTAAGTGGCACAATTACAATTCTTCAAAATATTTGGCTATTTGTTGTTTGTAATCGTGAGGAAGTTCAAAAACTTTTCCAGTATTGTCATTGTTATTTTTGACATTTTTTCTAATTGTCGGAGCGGAACGATCGAGCGAGCGAAGCGAGCGAGTAAGTGTAGTGACGACTCTGCGTTGACTCAATTGGAAAAGGCTTGTGTAGACAGTTTCGGCTATACCCGTTCAATGGATCTGTCTGAAAATTTTACACAATGTTCTGGTTGGGGTGAAGATGTGCTTGTGCCCATAAAAGTCAAAGGTCAATGGAGTAGTGATTTTTCAAAAAATAAATCAAATTTTGTATAGAAATGTGTAAGGACAGAGTGTCCACAGTGGCTGTGCAAAACAGATAAGCACACACGCCAAGCAGCACGCCCGCTGTGCGCAAAGGGGATGCGCAGTGACAGACACACCCACACAGGAGTGCTGTGATTCACACAGTAGGTGCGATTGTGCCTACCTTGGACTAAATTCCATACTGTTGACTGTAACTGTCCAAAAACATTGAATCAATAAAGTGACGACATGGTGTACTGGATTACGGCTATCGCTCTGCAAATTTTGTCAGTTGCACTTTGATGGCTCGTCGATGACTAAACTGATAAGTAAATGTGTTCGCGAAACCGCCGCTCCGACTTCACGCCAACGGCGTAACTTAAGACTAGTTTAATCTTTAATGATTACATTAGCATTTCTTGCCTGCACTTTGCTGACTTTAGTGCTTTCTTTATTTACTTCCTGAATAAAAAATTCAACACCTTGTGTGTTGTTTGGAAGTTTAGGAATTGGAAAATCCAATAGATTTAGAACGTTAATTGTCATTGGTGGTTCAAGAATGTTTGTTTTTAAATCAACCATCTCGTAATATTGCTTCGCATTAAAGTTTAAAATTGGCTGGTAGATGTCAATCTTTTTAAGAAGTTTACTTGTTTAAAATAAGTTCAATTAGGTGCAAAATGCAGACATTCCAATGCAATGGACGCTGTAATTTTTCTTCCATTCTGCGCATAATGCCATTTTCCCAACCAGTATTTGAGTTGGTACCGTCACAAGCCAAAGCAATTAAATTGTCTTCAATATTTTTCTTTAAATCCATCTTTTCAAAATATTCAAGTATGCGATCAACAGCGATTTTCATTGGCTACAATAAAAATTAAAAAAATCAAATTAATATACTAAAGTTTAGTTTAAACATACCTTTTCAACTTCGTTTTCATCTTTTACAACAGAAATAGATGTTACAAAAAATGCTGTTTCATGCGCTATTTTTAATGTAAACAACCATTTCTTTGTTTGAGAAAGACAAATGGTAGATCAATGGCATCAACTTATTGGCTTAAATTCATTTAGTTGGAGGAGCGAACGAACAAACTCACGCCCGAGCGAAGCGAGGGTGTGAGTTTGTGAGTGATCGACTCCTCTGGCGCAGCTTGATAGGAAAAGGCTTGTGTAGAGGATTCCGGCAAAACGGTTCAATGGATCGGTCTGAAAATTTTACACAATGTTCTGGTAGGGGTGAAGTTGTGCCTTTTGGCAAATAAGTCAAAGGTCAACGGAGCAGCGATTTTTCAAAAAATAAATCAAGTTTTGTATAGGAATGTGTAAGGACCGAGCGTACACAGTGGAAGTACAAAACACTGTGTGTGACACAGACAAGCACACACGCCGAGCAGCGAGCCCTCTGTGCGCAAAGGAGATGCGCAGTGACAAACACACCCACACAGGAGTGCTGTGATTCACATATTGGTTTGATGGTGTTAACTTTAGTAAGTATTAAAATTGCATACTGTTGACTGTATCTGTTCAGAAACATTGAACAACGATCAAGACATGTACTTTGCAAGTCTGTGTGATCTATTAAATCGAGTAAACACAATTCGAGCTTACTTCCCCTACCATCTAATACATTTTCAATTAAAACACATCTAACTTACCGAATTATTATAGAGCACTGTTTTTGGTGTATAACTTAAAGTATTTTAAAATAAAATTATCTGCATCTTTTATTTCCCCATTAACCGGATTTTTAAAATCTCATATCAGTAGGTAATTGAATATCATGAAATTGTTCGGATGGGTATGGATCTAGGTGTCTATTTTTCAAACGCAATGGTTATTTTGTGGCCATGTGCAGAAAATAGTTGTCCAACTTTGTTGTATTGAACTGATTTGGAACACAACTGATCAAACAAGAAACAAATGTTTTACATACTCTCGCTCCGACTTTTATGCCAATGGCATTACCTATTTTGATTTACGATAGCTAAAATCTTTCATAATGCCAGCGGCTGGTTCTATACTAGTTATTTCCACTGTGTCATGTAATATATTGAAGACTATGCAATATTGATAATAACTCATCAGTTTTAGCTTTGATTTTAAAATTTATGGTGCTCTGGACAATTACAAATATACAGGAACAGAATATTTAGGCCTTTTCCATTATATTCAACCCATTACGAGCGTTTAGACACCCAACATGGCCCAATTCAAAATGACGCAAATTTCTGGATTTTTTTTGGTAACCTGGATAATTCCAGATATCACGAGACACTATATCTAAACGTTTTCCTTGATATACAAGTAACATAGACCAATTCAAAATGACGCCCAATCCGGGATTTATTCTGGTACTTTGGATTCAAATGACGATTGCGTAATCGGATTCTTCTTGACATTATGAGAATTTTGATACCGAATATGCATGGGTTTGGGTAAATAATTAGTAGATAGCAAATGGTGTATAATGAAAAACAGTTGATTCACATTATGGTCACTTTTCATGACGCCCAGAGCCCACCAGGAACCACCTGAGAGAATTGGGAGTAGCCCTATTTTGTTGAAAATTTTGTGCTGAACAAGCCTGTGGTATTTTTGCAGCGAGTTTACTACTCCAAATCGTTCGAAAATGAACATTTACACAATGTACTCCAAATCCCTATCTTTTTCCCCTTTAAAATTCATCGAATCAGTGCAAAGTTTTGTTGCAACCTATGACCTTCCCGTTGCGCGGGATTCCCTTTTGGCATGGTATAGAAGAGATTTAGACCCAGACCTAAGCAAAATAAAGACTTGACTTTCGCATGACGTGACCTAATGGACAGTGCACGAGATGACTCCCTGTGACAAAGGCAACGAGACCCTCAGCCTCTGCATCGAGATTGGCTTTCCTATTTCGGTGGACAACAAGTGGCCCGAACTTGCCAAATCGGTCAAACAAAATACAAATGTGACCGATTTCATGTCAACAGTGGAAACTATTTTTCAATCGTTCGTGATCAAGGTCTGTGGGTTCGAATTGATGACGACAAAGTTCTGGCAATGGAAATATCCGATGTGGAACGTATTAAAGAATCGTCCTACATTGTGCTCTATGAGCATGCTTCAAGTTGAAATATTGAAATTAAATTCGTTTTTAAATTAATGCTTTTCATTATAGAATTATTTTAACATTAATAGCCATACGAATATATGAATAATGAACACTCGTAGAATTACTCAACATTGGAGCTGAAGATTTTGCGTCACTTTGCCAAAGTTGCAACTTTGATTATCATTTTTATTTATATTAATATATGCCTCACTTCTATCGCTGCTACTCATTATTCCAAATATCATGTTTTTTGGACTGTCATTTTGGACTTGAATGTCTTTTTTTGTTTAACATTTTGGCCCAAAATGATTACTCGAAAATGTTTATCAATTACACGTACTATTGAGGTAGTAGAATTTTTCCGCTACTACACAAAACGAACTTTATGTGTCTTAACACATGAACAAATCTGGACAAAACAAGTGCCATAGTGCCAAGTAGAGCAAGTTCAAGTCTGAACATTGTGCTCAGTATTCGAATTCTCAATCCATTTGCACAATTATTGCTTTATTTTTAGCTTTTTAATGTACATTTTATTAAAATTATTATTTTCATATTTTTGCGCATTGTCGTATTTAATCGCACAATTCTCTGGCAGCAAATGACGAGTCAAGTGGTCACCTGGCCAAGAAGATGAACATTCATCTTAGGACTTTACTGCAATGTGGACATTGTAGTGGCGAAAAGATATTTAAAAGTTCAGAATTTCTTCTATTGTTAGAACACAATGCCAAGCAGATTCAAACATTGAGTGACATGTTGGATCAATTTCAGTGTCGTCAGGTATGGCCTCGTAAGCTAACTTGGAGAATGCACTAATCCCATTTTTTATTTCTATAAAGGATGTGAATTATGTCGACTGTGTCAAATGTGGGACATTCGGCTATGGAACTATGACCAAAGAAATTTACAGAGCCTCACCGGTACTGATTATAGTTCTCAAGCGAGTGACATCAGTTGCGATTGAAGTTGATAGTCAACTCGAACTCAACTACACCACTTACTACTTATCTGGAACTATTGTAAAGGTTCAAAGTGGATACTCAACTCTTCTTCGAATGGACTCAGATTGGCTTCAATGTGCGGATCATGTGCGCACCTTGGATACCGAGCACGCTCAAAAGGTGGTGAACAGTAGTGCGGTTGTACTTCTTTACCAGACAGAAACGATCAAAAAGACTTTTGATATTGTCCTTTCCACTGGTGAGTTGAATGTTGTTGGATTTTGTTTGATGAGCCTTTCAGTGGTAATATATACTGACATTGTTCTAATCAATATTTAGAGTTGCCTAATTTGAGACCAAAGTTTTGCGGATTGGCCAATTTGGGAATGACTTGTTTCGCAAATTCTGCATTACAAGTGATTTACAATACTGATTTAATTAGATGTCTCGTAATGCAATCATCTTCTTCTGGCCCTATTCACTCTTCACTTGCCAACCTGTTTCAGAGAATGGAACTAGTCTCCTCAAAGTGTACCTCATCTGTATCACCATCTCACTTTATAGCTCACTTTCGCAAGATTAAACCAATTTTTGCTATCTCGCAAATGCATGACTCCCAACACTCTCAAATGTTCACCTCCTCTATAGAAAAGTTTTGCTATTTTTATTCTATAGAAAAGTTTTTTCAAACTTTTGCATAGAGAAGTTGAGCGCTCTATCTTTTCTATTGGAGTGGTAATTTTTCTTGTTCTATGGAAAAGTATACGCTAACTTCTCTATAGAGAAAGATTATTTTGTTTTTTGTCCCCTCAATATTACCGGTATTACGGGTACTCGAAAGTAATAAATAAAATAGGTAAATTTAATAAGTCATAATAATAATAGTCAATACACAAATAAGATCAATAATAATAATAATTTAGAGGTAGACCAGAAATCGTTAACTTGTTACAGTAGTTTGCCGACTTTCAACTTAAGCTGATTTCAGTTCAGTTCAAAACTAAAGTTGAAGTACTTCTTCGTACGAGCTCCTGTTCGTTCCAAACGGTCCACTCATTTTGAATCATTGACTCTGCATCAGTTGGTTGTTGGTGCAAGGGGAAATAGGCACACAGAATGTGATCTTCGCCACCATCAACCAGTCAAATTCGCTCAATCATTGTTGTCCTTTTTGAGCTATCAGCTAAGTTTCATCCAGGTGGATCCATTACTGAAAAATTAAAATAATACAAAATACAAAATTAAAACATTAGTTTAATAGAAACAATAGACTTGAAATTTACCTATTTTAACCACTGATGAAGCTGTTTAATGTTTATAAAACCACCAAAGAACATGATTAGATTTCAAAAAATGAGTTCCAATTCGATGATAAGTTGAATTCCAAGTTGATAAAGTTTCACGGAGTAGAGTTGTATATGAGAGCATTTAGTTAGTCTTGGAATTTTGATAAAATCCATCATAATTCATCAAAGTATACATAAATACTTGTTCATGGCACAGTCTCACACAATGAATTGAGTGCATCCACACTCAAACTGATATACACGATCATCACAATTAAAATAGATCAGAATATTTGAGATGATAATTTGAGTAAAATCATAAGAATCGGTAAAAAGGCAATTGCCAACTGGCACTGAACACAAACACACAAGCAGGCTAAGACTGCACTAGTACGAGTCGCGCACTGCGAGAGGCCTGTTGGCCAGCACACAACACGAATGCAACGGACAAGTCCAGTGCCAACCGTCAACTGAATGGGCGGACCATTCCTTCAGTTATTCAAATGCAATGCATTTCGTCACTGGAACACAGACTATCGATAGTTAACATTCGTTACTCGCAAATCGTTTTGCATGATATTTTTTAGTCAAGCAACTAAATACCCGATTATTTGTCCGGACTAAATACCGCCTAATTGTCCGGACCAAATACCCGATCATTTTTCTGGACTAAATACCGCCTAATTGTCCGGACTAAATACCCGATTAATTGTCCGGACTAAATACCCGATCATTTGTCCGGACCAAATACCCGATCATTTGTCCGGACTAAATACCGACTAATTGTCCGGACTAAATACCCGATCAATGGTCCGGACTCAATACCTGAACAATTCTTTTCTATAGGATAAAAAGTTATCGAAATTTGTCTCTATGGAAAATAAAATTGTCTTTGCCATAGAAAATTATTATCTTTTCCATAGATGAAAAATATGTTAAAGACAACCTCTATGTAAAAGTTTTATCACTTCTTTATGTAAAAGGCAAAAATTTTCTATGGAGTTAAATTTTCGCATTTCTTTTCTATAGAGACAAAAGTTTCATGCCCTTTTCTATAGAGAATTTTAGATTTGAGAGTGCAAGAGTATCTCTGCACTTTGATTCAAGTCCTGCATCAAGAAGTGAATCGTGCGATCAATTGCATCCACCCAACCGATGACCCCAAAAATGCTGCCCAAGCTTGGGATATCCAGATGAAACACTATGACCAAAGTGATTATGCCAACTTGGGTCAAATAGAGAACTGTTTAACCTGTCTTAACTGTTTGATTGGCTCCCGAACATGGACACATTTCTGGTTACTTCAAGCAGACATTCCACCTAACCAGAAAACACTGTCCGAATGCTTATCATCTTACAGTTCTGAAGAGGTGAATTCATCATTTTATTTATTTATTGCATGTAAAATTTGTGTAAAATGTGAATTCATCATTGATGATATAAATAGATTAATCTTTAATGTCTCATTTATCCAGATTCTTTCAGATGATGAAGCACCCAACTGTAGGGTTTATGTACACTAGCGTTCCAAAATTTTGCGTGCCGACATTAGCGTGCCGGTAACAAGGTGCGGAGTTTAGGGTGCCATTAGTGTTCCAAGAAAACACATAATTTAAGAAATTTTGACTATTTTGGATGTACCAAATATTTACATTTTATTAGAAAATTTATCATTAACTAAAAGGTAAGCATTTGCCTGTAGGGGAAAAAATACGAAATGTGCATCTTGGATATGTTGATTTTTCTGGACTTTCAGTCGGAATTTTGATCTAATTTTTTATCAGATGATAGATAATGAGATAACTGATAACTTAAGATCTTAAAATAATTTGAAATTTTTAAACAAAAAATTGCTCCGCGACTTGCCTTAATTAAGGAGAATAATATTTTATTGATTTTTGTTTTTTCTCTACCAATCAAGATGAAAATGATATTAAACTTTACTTGTTTGAATAGTTAGCACACTATAATTCACAATTAAGAGGACACATTTAACAAAAAACGCATAATCGATTCGACATAGACGAAATAATCGTAATTGAAAATATTTTCCATAGATTTGTTCCATTTCAAATAGACAGACTTCGATACTTGATCGATTGCTTTGGGGATTTGTAAAGTTACTTAAATTCGTACGAACATTCTTTCTTAGTAAATTCACGATTTGTTGCAGCAATTTCTGTCCAATGTGATCGAGATGCACAATCGTAAACTCTATCCCTCCTGTAACGGCCAAATAGATTGGCAAAGTATACTTTGACATGTTGAAGTCGTCTGGCTCAAGATGCATAATGCAAATTGTTGCAATACAATCGATGATCAACATGACATGATGAGTCAACAGTAGAATTGAGATCATTTGATACAGACGGGTATGCATCGAAGCGATTGTCTTGATTTGTAGTTCAATTTCTTCGATTTTCTTGTTCCGTTTTAAAGAAATGTCCTGTAAAATACATTTCAACGTACAATTGATGCCATACTTAAAGTACAGCACAATACTGTACACTAAAAATATTTCAATGTACATTGCATAGGAACTAATAATTCGGATAATTGGGATATTAAAATTATTCAACGTAATTTTGTTGAACTCGTTCACTAAAAGTAGATACAGTCCCAGAACATAGTTGACATTGATGAATCCAATCGCTATCCAAAAAATTGTTTTTGGTTTAGAATGATAAACTTGCCAACTACGACAAGTAAACGAGTTCAAGTACCTTGGGGTAACATTCACAAGTGATGGACGCCAATACAAAGAGTTGGATCGTCGAATTGCACTGGCGGGGATGGTCTTACCGGTAGTGAGAAAGACTGAACTAAGTTTAGAGACCAAGTTGGCCGTGTACAAGTCAATCTACCGATCGACTCTCACGTATGGTCACGAGTCTTGGATTCTGACCGAAAGAACAAGGTCACGAGTACTCGGAGATGCGCTTCTTACGAAAGATGATTGGCGTATCCCGGACAGACCGAATTAGGAACACCGACATTCGAGAAAGGATCGGCATAGAACCACTCATCTGGTGGATCGAGCGAAGCCAACTCCGTTGGTATGGTCACCTTCTAAGACTACCTTATGAAAGAACGACAAGTAGGATTCTTTTAACCTCTCCATATGGTACCCGTCCTGTTGGCCGGCCGAGGAAAAGGTGGCGGGCGCAAGCGACCGAATTATGTCAAAGGGCTGGATTGGAGACTACGGAGATCGTGGATCAAGCTTTGGACCGCGATGACAGGCAACTGGTGCTAACCTGCCTTCCCCCGCGACCTGATCAGGATTAAGCGGTTAACGATAATGAATGAATGAATGAAATAAACTTGCTGGAAATGTTCACAATCGAGTAGCCGTACAATTTCCCTTCCATAGATCATAAATTGAATTGCATATATTGAGTGAGTGAGCGCATAGACATAGATCACATTTGTGCGGAGTACTGTGTCAATCAGTGGTTCGTAGTGACCGTTGAGTTCGGTGATGGGCTGTTCAATGCTGTAGGGGTCGAGCTGGAGCAGTCCGTAGAGGACCAGACTTGAAAGACAGATATTTAGTATTACATTTGAAACACTTTTCTAATTGGACCATCCAATTGGTTTGAGGTGATAGCCTAAATATCGGAATTAAAACGTTTTATTATCATTTCTAAATCATCAAAAGTATGATTAGGCTTACCCGAAATATTTAGCCAACAATCGAAGTAATGGAGTTTTTATGTTTGAACTCATTTTATTTCATGAAAAATACATATTTTAAGAAATATGGGTTTGTGTTGTTGTTTGTTAATAATAAATTAACAAATAAGAATATTCCATTTTGGTGAGTGCAATTCAATTAAGGAGAATTAAACAATAATTTATTGATTTTTGTTTTTACCAATCATGAAAATGTTACATTTTACTTGAATTGAATAAAAATTTGAGTTAGTTGACAGAAAAGGTTTTTTATTAGATTTTTACATATTAGAAATTGAATGTTAGATAGAATGATACATTGAATGAATGACAACTCAAATAGGAAACAAAAGTGGGGATTCAGTATGTGATAGATACATTACAAGTACAACTTGATTGAAAGGCCAAGTGAGGTGATGAAATTTGACTTGACTTGATACAAAAAGTGCTACTGAATGGAGGGAGAAGTGGTGATGTTGAAATTTGGGGGCTAACAATTTGTAAGACTAATTGTGCTTGGCCTTTTGGTGTCGACGCAATGCCACTTTACTCTTGTAAACTCTGGCACAGCCAGTCACATCACAAACATGACGTTCATTTGAATGAACATGAGAGTGACTATGCAAATGACTTGAGGTGGTGAAAGCTTGACCACACTGGGGCCAAGTGCAGATGAATGGACGTTATCCGGTGTGGGTGCGAATGTGTTCTTCCAAATGGCACTTTTGGACAAATGCCCGGTCGCATCCATTCACTGAACACTTGAATCGCATCTCTCCGATGTGTGTTCGAATGTGCACAACCAAATCCCATTTGCGTTTCGTTCGTTTTCCACATGCACGATAGTCGCACTCGAATTTGTTTTCGGGCTCGTCAGGCTCAATTTGCTTCCAAAAGTTATCTGCAGTCACTTGAACTTGTCGCTCATAATCATCAGTCAAGTCTTCTCGTTGTTCAATCGTCTCACCTTCATCCTTCTTATCTTCTTCTTCTTCATCTTGATCAATGTGCACTTGATTCTATGTTGAGTTGTCCCCATCAATTTGTTGAGCATGTCTCTCATGCTCATGATCAGATGATGATGATGGGTGAGTGGGTGTGTTGATTTGGGTAGTGAGAGGGATAGTGACAGGTTGAGATGGTTGGGTGTGGTCTGTTTTTTTAGTTTATTTCATAACCTTTTTCCAATTAAGATATAAAAAGGTATAGTTAACAGACAATTTAAAGAAGTATAATAAACAAAGTTTACAAAAATAGATATCAGTGAGTTCACACACTCAATGTTAACAATTTATTAAATTTTCAGCCACAGTCAAATTGAGTTTCGACCATTTCATACATCTTCAAGTAAGACCGACAAGTCCTACTATCGGCACGATGATCACAACCAAATGGTTGTTGATTTCTCTGTTTCCTCTTTTCGTCAACCCAAGCACAATTGGAACATTTCTCGTCATGTACAGTGCAATCTTTTGTTTCGTGTGGGCCTGCACAAACTGCACAAGCCACAACATTTCGACAAGTTTGTTTAAAGTGACCATAACGTTGGCACTTAAAACACCGAAACACACGCACATGCTTCTTCACGGGACAAGACGAGAGACTAATGCAGACTTTTTTTCATTTCGATCAATTTGACAAAAAGTTTAGAATCAACATCGACCACAACATATTTTGAACCAAGTCGATCAATTTTTTCAAATTTTACATCAAATTTACAGTCAGAAAATTCTTCCAGTCCAGGATTTTGATTAAGAATGTAGTCAAAGATTTCTCCTTTTACAACATTCTCTTCGATTCCAAGAATTTGAATACGCGGACTCCTCTTCTTTGGAAGCATAGCAGAAATGGTAGTATTGTTTTCCATGGCTTTACAGAGTGCTTCACACTCAGACCTGCAATCACAGGCCACGACCACTCTGTTCTTAGTTGTGAATTTTTTGCTGTTAATTCTGATTTTATTTTCTTTAAATATTTTGGGATCAACTGTCAATTTGAAAACTTTCAAGGTCTGTTCACTAGTCGATACAGATGTAACATCCTTTGGTTGTATGATGACAACATGTTTTGGTTTGCTTGGTTGAGGTTGTTGTGTCTGTGACACTGCCTGTGAATACGATCGATCAGCAAAACAGGATGAGGATGGAATTTTGTTTACACAAACACGAGTTTGGTTTGCATGGGGGATACTTGCAAGAGACGAGCAAATTTCATCAAATTTTTTCACTTTAATTTCGACAATTTCTTTATTTAGTTGCACAATAGTCTCATCTCTTTGTGCCAAGAAGTTATTAGCGACTTGCAATTCCAATGAGCGGGCTTTGTTTTCCACCATCAATTTATCAAGTAAATCGAATGTTTTCAAAATTTCTGTTTCCAAAAGTCTTGCATTTGCACGAATAGGTTCTTTTAATGTTGAAATCTTTGTATTTCCATGAGTGTCTTCAAGAGCAAAAAAGTAATCAACAACTGCTTGAAAGATTGCATCAGAAGGACGACCAAAAGGCTGAGTTAACTGAATTGACGAAGTCGAAGTTGAAGATTGAGAGAGACCAGGCGAGGCCCCAGGGCCTTCCATAATGAGTCACACACCAAAATGATCCTCTCACAAAGACGATTCTGGTGATATAAGTTTAAACCAAATCAGATGCGTGTAGCTGAATATTTTCAGAGTGAATGTTAGAGTCAGGATGTTGAAATTTATTAATCACAAGCGACAAAAAAAAACGACCGCTCTCGTCAGCGGCTGGATGCGAACTTAATGTGGGTGTGGTCTGTTGGGTAATGAAATGAATAAAATACTCAAATTTTTATAAAATACAAATTAGTTCAGGACATGTCTGGTGAGGAGATACAAGTGAGTTCATCACTGAGCTGGGATTGCTTCTGGCAGTTGGAAGCACAAATCAATCACAAACGCCCAATTTTATCAAAAAGTTTGGATATTGATTCGAATGACGAGGTAAGTTTTTGATTGATTGTAAATGAATTAATCATTCGTCTCATTTGAATAGATTCTCACAGATGAATGTGCTCCATTTTGTGTCATGTGCCAATCATAACAACCCGCCACTAAATGTCATTCGTTGAAGCGGCTTCCGATTTTATTGGTGGTGTTCTATTTGTTGTGCACCACTTTATCTGCACTTTACGCAGCACGTCATCTGCTTGGCCATGTTTGGACCGTCTTTTCCTTGGTCTCCGTGCTCGTGTGCACCATCAAGTGTCATACAATGGCTTCTCTATCGCACAGTGCTGATCACTGTCCTCTTTGCAGAGGCCTCCTCCATGGTAAGTTCGTTTTATCTTTTTAATCATCTTTTTGATGTGTTTCTACAGACATTTCCCCTCTCAGGACTGGCGCAAAGACTTGCAAAGCGACTTCACAGGCCACGTGCAAACTATTGGACCGCTCGATGGTCGACTGTGGGCTATCACTACCGAGTGGACAGTGCACGAGATGACTCCTTGTGACAAAGGCAACGAGACCCTCAGCCTCGGCATGCAGATTGGCTTTCCTATTTCTGTGGACAGCAAGTGGCCCGAACTTGTCAAATCGGTCAAACAAAATGCAAATGTGACCGATTTCAACTTTGCTGTCGACAATTCTGTCTTTATGAACAGTACAGACGATGCTCATGTTTTGATTTTGCATGGCCCCTCGTGATGTCAAATTTGTGGTAAATCCACCGAATACCGACCAATCAAACGTTTGCTCCAGTGAAACGTAATCTGGAACTCCATCAAAAAGAGACACTAACTTTGTTGGATTTATTGGAAGAGTACACCAATTCGGAGGTAAGTTAGATATTCTATAATGCACTAATCACATTTTCCAAATCCACAGGATTAAATTTTGATGAATTGTCCCACAAGTGGAAAGTTTACAAGTGGAAAATGATGAACAAATTCCTCAAGACATCGAGTGTCTTGTTATTATTCTTGAGACGTGACGATTCTAATTTGAATGGCATTCAAATGGAATACTCAATCGAAATCAATGGTCAAATTTACTTTCTATCTGGCGCCATAATCAAATCCGAAGGTGACTATTATGAGACTCTTTTAAAGTCAAATTGTAACTAGTGGTACGAGTGTCACCAAAAGATTACTACAATTGTCAGCGAAAATGAGCTCGATGGTAGATGGATATTAGTAAGTAAGTATTCATAATTATTTTCACCTGTTTTTCCATTTTAAAATTAATCAAAAAAACTTTACATTTCAGTTTAGGAGTTTTCGGCTGCTGTCTGATTCCCTTCTGTGTGAATGGCATGAAGGTGAGTTGTCCGTTGCATAACTATTCGTTAGTTAATTCTGTGTTTATTCATATAGGACGTTCAGCACTTCTGTCCCCAGTGTGGCCAGTTCATCGGAGAGTACCGTCGATGCTAGATGCTGGTCCCTGCACAAGAATCTCTACACCACTCATGCATACAACATAGTCCTAATTATTATGTCCACTCTGTTGGACAATATTCACTTTATTTGTAAAAGCGATTTATTTTGAAATAAAATCTGATTTATTATTTTATTTTTTTTGTGTATTTTATTCAAGAATCTGCGAAATTATGCGAAAAAGTCAACATCACATTTACTCATTTCATTATGTGTTCAAATTAGTAGACAGATTTTACAAGAATCTTAGAAATTGTTTTTTTTTATTGTCAAAGTTGAGAAGATTTATAGGAGAAAATTTAATTACGGGAAATAGTTGAGAAAAAGGTTGGAAATTTCTTATTCGAGTCGATGTTCCAGCAGATCGTTATCCACCTGGACATATTGGTTGGGATCACGGTCATCGGTGATGAGTAGTTCTCCTTTCTTCTTTCGAGCCAATTTGAAATGTTTCACACGAACATGTCGAATGACATTGCTACGACTCTCGGAGGAGTACTGACAGTTCGGCCAAGTGCAACTGAATGGCTTCACTCCGAGATGAATTCGTTCGTGAATGACAAGTTGAGCATCCTTCTGAAATGTCTTGCCACAACCAGGATACTTGCACACGTGCTTGTTAGTTCCAGCAGCAGTAGATTGAGTCTTTTGACGTTTGCTTGAGGATTGAGAGCGGCTTACAGAAGATTTACGTTTGTTACAAGACGAAGTTGATGGCTCGTGTCGTGACTCGGCAGCACTACGTTCCATAATCCACTCATCGAGTGAGACAGTCACCACTTTGGGATCATCGAGGTGGAGAGAAGGAACAAGATCGCGATCAGCACGACCACCACCGAAACGACTTCTCAGTTCAGTCACCTTTGAGCGCACAACACCAAATTGGTGATCAACGCGAGCGAGGAGTTGACATTTCAATCGGTCACAGTCCACTTGCAATCGTGACTCGAATCGGTCCAGGAACGAGGTCAAACGATGAGTGAGACGATGAGCCATTTTGGTGGTGAGAATCGAAAAAATCGTGATTGAGGTCGAGGCTAATAAAGCAGTGCAATTTACAGTTTGTAAACAAAAGCATGTTTGAATGCCAGATTTATACGATGTAGTGACACTGACATCGTCTGACTCTGATTCTGAATCACTCAAATTGAAGTTGCAAGAAGTTGAAGTTGATGATTGGAGAATGAAAGTGAATGATTGATGATGCATTTGAACCTAGCTGAATTGGATTTGAAATGAATTGATTGGAAATTTTGTCTTCAATTGCACTGTTTGCATCGTTCTTCTTTCGTTGAATCATCGATATCACCGAATAGATTCATCCAAGTGGATTGTGGATTGAAAGTGGACGACTGATTGTCATAGGAAAATGGAAACAGAGATGAACAAAAATTACCACAACTCATGGAGAAACCATAAAATGGACACAACTCCACCAAATATTTCACAACTAGGGGGGCATAAATCACATGATCAAGAAAACTGGGATTTTAGATCCCCACCCTACATAACGTGATCAATCCGTGATCAACGTTTCTCTTACAATTTCAGACCCCCTCCTCCACTTAGTCAGAATTCAAAATGATCCGATCATAATGGGGTTTATTGCTAATTTCAATAAACTATGACAATTTTGACAATATTTTGTTTATGTTTTACTTCTAATTCTTAATTTCTCAGGACCGTAGTTGACCTTAGTTCGGGTTTATTGAACCCCTTTTTCTCCTACAGTGATCATAGGATAATTAATTTGTAACCAGGAACTCCATGATCTAACCAATTTTGGATGCATTACTTCTATGGGAATCTGTTTGTAACCAGGAACTTCATGATGGAACCAATTTTAGATGCATTACTTCTATGGGAATCTGTTTGTAACCAGGAACTCCATGATCTAACAAATTTTGGATGCATTACTTCTATGGAAATCTGTTTGTAACCAGGAACTTCATGATCAAACCAATTTTAGATGCATTACTTCTATGGGAATCTGTTTGTAACCAGGAACTCCATGATCTAACCAATTTTGGATGCATTACTTCTATGGAAATCTGTTTGTAACCAGGAACTTCATGATCAAACCAATTTTAGATGCATTACTTCTATGGGAATCTGTTTGTAACCAGGAACTCCATGATGGAACCAATTTTAGATGCATTACTTCTATGGAAATCTGTTTGTAACCAGGAACTTCATGATCAAACCAATTTTAGATGCATTACTTCTATGGAAATCTGTTTGTAACCAGGAACTTCATGATCTAACCAATTTTGGATGCATTACTTCTATGGGAATCTGTTTGTAACCAGGAACTCCATGATCTAACCAATTTTGGATGCATTACTTCTATGGAAATCTGTTTGTAACCAGGAACTTCATGATCTAACCAATTTTGGATGCATTACTTCTATGGGAATCTATTTGTAACCAGGAACTTCATGATGGAACCAATTTTGGATGCATTACTTCTATGGGAATCTGTTTGTAACCAGGAACTTCATGATGGAACCAATTTTAGATGCATTACTTCTATGGAAATCTGTTTGTAACCAGGAACTTCATGATGGAACCAATTTTGGATGCATTACTTCTATGGGAATCTGTTTGTAACCAGGAACTTCATGATGGAACCAATTTTAGATGCATTACTTCTATGGGAATCTGTTTGTAACCAGGAACTTCATGATGGAACCAATTTTAGATGCATTACTTCTATGGAAATCTGTTTGTAACCAGGAACTCCATGATCTAACCAATTTTGGATGCATTACTTCTATGGGAATCTGTTTGTAACCAGGAACTCCATGATCTAACCAATTTTGGATGCATTACTTCTATGGGAATCAGTTTGTAACCAGGAACTCCATGATCTAACCAATTTTGGATGCATTACTTCTATGGGAATCTGTTTGTAACCAGGAACTCCATGATCTAACCAATTTTGGATGCATTACTTCTATGGGAATCTGTTTGTAACCAGGAACTTCATGATGGAACCAATTTTAGATGCATTACTTCTATGGGAATCTGTTTGTAACCAGGAACTCCATGATCTAACCAATTTTGGATGCATTACTTCTATGGAAATCTGTTTGTAACCAGGAACTTCATGATCAAACCAATTTTAGATGCATTACTTCTATGGGAATCTGTTTGTAACCAGGAACTCCATGATGGAACCAATTTTAGATGCATTACTTCTATGGAAATCTGTTTGTAACCAGGAACTTCATGATGGAACCAATTTTGGATGCATTACTCCTATGGAAATCTGTTTGTAACCAGGAACTTCTTGATGGAACCAATTTTAGATGCATTACTTCTATGGAAATCTGTTTGTAACCAGGAACTTCATGATCTAACCAATTTTGGATGCATTACTCCTATGGAAATCTGTTTGTAACCAGGAACTTCTTGATGGAACCAATTTTAGATGCATTACTTCTATGGAAATCTGTTTGTAACCAGGAACTTCATGATCTAACCAATTTTGGATGCATTACTTCTATGGAAATCTGTTTGTAACCAGGAACTTCATGATGGAACCAATTTTAGATGCATTACTTCTATGGAAATCTGTTTGTAACCAGGAACTCCATGATCTAACCAATTTTGGATGCATTACTTCTATGGGAATCTGTTTGTAACCAGGAACTCCATGATCTAACCAATTTTGGATGCATTACTTCTATGGGAATCTGTTTGTAACCAGGAACTCCATGATCTAACCAATTTTGGATGCATTACTTCTATGGGAATCTGTTTGTAACCAGGAACTCCATGATCTAACCAATTTTGGATGCATTACTTCTATGGGAATCTGTTTGTAACCAGGAACTTCATGATGGAACCAATTTTGGATGCATTACTTCTATGGAAATCTGTTTGTAACCAGGAACTCCATGATCTAACCAATTTTGGATGCATTACTTCTATGGGAATCTGTTTGTAACCAGGAACTCCATGATCTAACCAATTTTGGATGCATTACTTCTATGGGAATCTGTTTGTAACCAGGAACTCCATGATCTAACCAATTTTGGATGCATTACTTCTATGGGAATCTGTTTGTAACCAGGAACTTCATGATGGAACCAATTTTAGATGCATTACTTCTATGGAAATCTGTTTGTAACCAGGAACTCCATGATCTAACCAATTTTGGATGCATTACTTCTATGGAAATCTGTTTGTAACCAGGAACTTCATGATCTAACCAATTTTGGATGCATTACTTCTATGGAAATCTGTTTGTAACCAGGAACTCCATGATCTAACCAATTTTGGATGCATTACTTCTATGGGAATCTGTTTGTAACCAGGAACTCCATGATCTAACCAATTTTGGATGCATTACTTCTATGGGAATCTGTTTGTAACCAGGAACTCCATGATCTAACCAATTTTGGATGCATTACTTCTATGGGAATCTGTTTGTAACCAGGAACTCCATGATCTAACCAATTTTGGATGCATTACTTCTATGGGAATCTGTTTGTAACCAGGAACTTCATGATGGAACCAATTTTGGATGCATTACTTCTATGGAAATCTGTTTGTAACCAGGAACTCCATGATCTAACCAATTTTGGATGCATTACTTCTATGGAAATCTGTTTGTAACCAGGAACTTCATGATCAAACCAATTTTAGATGCATTACTTCTATGGGAATCTGTTTGTAACCAGGAACTCCATGATGGAACCAATTTTAGATGCATTACTTCTATGGAAATCTGTTTGTAACCAGGAACTTCATGATGGAACCAATTTTGGATGCATTACTTCTATGGGAATCTGTTTGTAACCAGGAACTCCATGATCTAACCAATTTTAGATGCATTACTTCTATGGGAATCTGTTTGTAACCAGGAACTTCATGATCTAACCAATTTTGGATGCATTACTCCTATGGAAATCTGTTTGTAACCAGGAACTTCTTGATGGAACCAATTTTGGATGCATTACTTCTATGGGAATCTGTTTGTAACCAGGAACTTCATGATCTAACCAATTTTAGATGCATTACTTCTATGGGAATCTGTTTGTAACCAGGAACTCCATGATCTAACCAATTTTGGATGCATTACTTCTATGGAAATCTGTTTGTAACCAGGAACTTCATGATCAAACCAATTTTAGATGCATTACTTCTATGGGAATCTGTTTGTAACCAGGAACTCCATGATGGAACCAATTTTAGATGCATTACTTCTATGGAAATCTGTTTGTAACCAGGAACTTCATGATGGAACCAATTTTGGATGCATTACTCCTATGGAAATCTGTTTGTAACCAGGAACTTCTTGATGGAACCAATTTTAGATGCATTACTTCTATGGAAATCTGTTTGTAACCAGGAACTTCATGATCTAACCAATTTTGGATGCATTACTCCTATGGAAATCTGTTTGTAACCAGGAACTTCTTGATGGAACCAATTTTAGATGCATTACTTCTATGGAAATCTGTTTGTAACCAGGAACTTCATGATCTAACCAATTTTGGATGCATTACTTCTATGGAAATCTGTTTGTAACCAGGAACTTCATGATCTAACCAATTTTGGATGCATTACTTTTATGGAAATCTGTTTGTAACCAGGAACTTCATGATCTAACCAATTTTGGATGCATTACTTTTATGGAAATCTGTTTGTAACCAGGAACTTCATGATCGAACCAATTTTGGATGCATTACTTTTATGGAAATCTGTTTGTAACCAGGAACTCCATGATCTAACCAATTTTGGATGCATTACTTCTATGGGAATCTGTTTGTAACCAGGAACTCCATGATCTAACCAATTTTGGATGCATTACTTCTATGGGAATCTGTTTGTAACCAGGAACTTCATGATCGAACCAATTTTGGATGCATTACTTTTATGGAAATCTGTTTGTAACCAGGAACTTCATGATCGAACCAATTTTGGATGCATTACTTCTATGGAAATCTGTTTGTAACCAGGAACTTCATGATCAAACCAATTTTAGATGCATTACTTCTATGGGAATCTGTTTGTAACCAGGAACTCCATGATGGAACCAATTTTAGATGCATTACTTCTATGGAAATCTGTTTGTAACCAGGAACTCCATGATGGAACCAATTTTAGATGCATTACTTCTATGGAAATCTGTTTGTAACCAGGAACTCCATGATGGAACCAATTTTAGATGCATTACTTCTATGGAAATCTGTTTGTAACCAGGAACTCCATGATGGAACCAATTTTAGATGCATTACTTCTATGGAAATCTGTTTGTAACCAGGAACTCCATGATGGAACCAATTTTAGATGCATTACTTCTATGGAAATCTGTTTGTAACCAGGAACTTCTTGATGGAACCAATTTTAGATGCATTACTTCTATGGGAATCTGTTTGTAAATGGGTTATTCATTTTAGATACAATTTTGGATGCATTACTTCTATGGGAATCTGTTTGTAACCAGGAACTTCATGATCTAACCAATTTTGGATGCATTACTTCTATGGAAATCTGTTTGTAACCAGGAACTTCATGATCTAACCAATTTTGGATGCATTACTTCTATGGGAATCTGTTTGTAACCAGGAACTTCATGATCGAACCAATTTTGGATGCATTACTTCTATGGAAATCTGTTTGTAACCAGGAACTTCATGATCTAACCAATTTTGGATGCATTACTTCTATGGGAATCTGTTTGTAACCAGGAACTTCATGATCGAATTAATTTTGGATGCATTACTTCTATGGGAATCTGTTTGTAACCAGGAACTTCATGATCGAACCAATTTTGGATGCACTACTTCTATGGGAATTAATTTGTAACTAAGAACTTCATGATCTTAGATGCAATCTACTCAAAAATTGGTTTGATCATAAAGTTCCTAGATACAAACAGATTCCCATAGAAGTAATGTATCTAAAATTGATTCGATTATGAAGTTCCTAGTTACAAATTAATTCCCATAGAAGTAATTCATCTAAAATTGTATTTAAAATGAATAACCCATTAACAAATAGATTTCTATTGAAGCAATGCATTCAAAATTGCTTAAAATTTTTGAATTTCCAAGTCAGTCTGTGTCATAGAAGTGACCAAGTTGCACCAATTGTCTCAAGCAACTCAGCAAGCACTTTCTCTCACAGTTGAGCCAACACAAATTTCTCCCAGAATCTCAACGATAGTGAAGATCGACAAGTTTATGAAAATTTTCAACATTCAATTGTGTCTGATAGAATTGAGGAAAGTTTAGCCTTTACTGACCACAAGATGCATCAGAAAATCCAACTATAAAATTTAAGCTTGTCCAGTTGTTGTGGCCAGTTGACTCTATGTGATGCAGCAATTTCGATTTTAATAGTTAAGGATGATTCAAGGCTTGATGGACACGCCCCTTTTTGAGCTGGGGGAGGGGTTACCCAGACAAATCACCCAACCTGTTAAATCAGTTAAGCCGGCCCTGATTCAAGCCGCTTTAATTTATCCCAACCCAGGTATCACTCATTAGTACAAAATGTCATAGTCTTTTGACTCGGACAAATATACACTGGCCACTAGACCACATTAAATAAAGGTTAGCATCGTTTGTTTGCTTCCAAAACTACCCATAGTGATGCCAATTGTCATAAAGATATTATATTTGAAGTTTGAGTGTGATCAGATTAGATTTAGGTCAACTCCAATCGATCCAAATGTTGGAAGCGATATTTTCATTCAGCGGCGTCTGTCTGTCCTTCCAAAAAAATTGTTTGATTTTATGTTGGGTCGTATTGCCCCCAATGAGCAATTCACAAATGACGTAACTACACAATAGTAGTAAAAATAAACAAATGTTTATGGGAAGTGATTTATATCTTTTAATAAGGTTTGAATCGCTTGACTGTCAAGTTTTGTTTGTTTTGATTTAATTCTTTGTTTCAAATGGCACCCTCATCGATCAATCGTCGTCTTTTCAAAGTAAATGTCCTCTGATTGGTTTCCCAAGCTAATTATGTCTATTAAAACTACCAACCAGAGGTGAAGTGTTGCGATATTATGTTTTGGTGCGAAACAGAAATTTGAATCGTAATTCTAAAACAACTAACGAAGTGTCTCGCGAAGTAGCCAAAACTTTGATCAATTTATGGGAAATTGGTGGAAATGTGAGAGCAAAATCGGAAGATGAAGTGATTGGCATGTTGAAACGATTATATCTACAGAAGTATATGAAGGTTGAGAAACACTGGATTGAGAAGAATATGAGCAAACTAGATCATCCTCCGGTGATTAAACGAGTTGATAACTTCAAAGTGTATTGTTCAAAATTGTTTGACATTGCTCGCTGCCAATCAAACAAAGGATTGCTTTGCCGTTGTTCAACTTGCATCGATTTGACCATTCCGGATGATGTCAAGTTTCTTCATGATCAAAGGAATGAGCGAATAGAGACCATTCGGTATACCAAGGATAAAGATGGCTCAAATGAACTCAACGAAAAGATCGATTGTCTAACAAAACGTGAACAACGAAAAGACAAAGCTTTGTGGCGTTCACAGAAGTCTAAACAAGCGCAATTGTATGACCAATCAAGTTTCGTCCATCTTGAAGACAATTCGGATGATGACGACTCGACTGAGGCCGAGTTGAGTGATCGAAACGACCCTGATTTTAAGCCATTTGCCTCTCCTGAATCCAAAGTGGTCGTCCCAATGGATGACTTCATTCTTTGCTCTGTTTCCCGAGGAGTCTCTCAAGAAACTGTCACAGCTCAATACAACTGTGTTGTTCGAGGACTTGGTGGTAATGTATCGGACATGGCTAGCTGCGGGAAAGTGCAAAAGGCAATGGAAAAGTGCCGAGATGAAGCAAACAAAGAGGCTGACCAAGAACTTAGAAACAATCCACCTGTTTCGTTATTCTTTGATGACAAAACTGACAACGACTCTCCTCAATGTACACCAAACGAATTTGGTTCTTTCACTAGAAAACCAATTGCAATCAAACATTGTACAATGGCCCGAGGTGAAGATAGACGATTTATTGCTTCTATTACTATTCCACATGCTGCCAACGATGAAACAGTAAGTAATTTCGATTGATACAAGTGTCATTTCCATTTGTATTTGCATTTACAGGCTGCAGAAGTACACTGCGCGTCACTCATGTTGCCGATTTGCGTGTGCGCGCGTTCACCATTTTGGCGCTTCACTTTAGTTTCTTTGCAAACCGTTCTACAATTCAGACAATCTTTTTTTCAAGTTTCACCATCATTTCATGAGTAACCCTTTTTGAATTGAATCAAATAATTAATCCTAAGACAACTTCAAATGAAATACCATCATTGCAAGTACATTTGACTTTGATGCCAAATGAACTCATTATTAGCATTTTGTTTGAGATGATGAAAACTTGCCTAAACAATACAATTTTGCGAAATATTGGACAAAGACAGACACAACAGTTCAATCTGTGTAATAATTAAAAAAAATCAAAACAAAAGACCTTTCTGATAGAACGTAATCGAAAATTACATTTGGCATCATCGCGGATAGTTTTGGAGGCAAACAAAAGACATTAATTAAAAGACATTCTTTCGTTGAATCATCGATATCACCGAATAGATTCATCCAAGTGGATTGTGAATTGAAAGTGGACGACTGATTGTCATAGGAAAATGGAAACAGAGATGAACAAAAATTACCACAACTCATGGAGAAACCATAAAATGGACACAACTCCACCAAACATTTCACAACTACATGTATGTCATGAGGTGGCTGATGAATGTGTTGAATGTACATTCGATTTACTCGGATCGAGTTTGAGTCAAGATACATTGGACAACTTGAGTATATGTCACAAATTGAGACTAACTTTCTCCACAAACTCACTCGGATCTCGATTATCGATGAAGTTGAGTTGTTTTTGCTTTTTGAGTGTTTGTATTTACATATTGAATTGACGAATAATGATTGAAGACCCAACGAACAATCACAACACTTTCTCAACCAACTCATTCGGATCTCGATGATCGATGATGTTACGTTCTCGTTGTTGTTTGACTGTTTTAGGCAATCCAAGATGAACAATTCGAATGTGAGCGATTATGCCTGATCGTGTAGTGGCAGTGAGACCACAGACTTTGCATCGATATGGCTTGACATGATGATGGATGGCTTGTTCATGTCTGCTTCGATGGCCCGATACGATAAAACGTTTATCACAAAACCTACATTGAAATGGTCTCTCTCCGGTGTGTGTTTGTAGATGGGCGTCAAGTTGACATTTCAGAATAAATTTCGAATCACACTGGTCACAGTGAAAACGTTTTAAATTTTGGTGAACTAGTTTGTGTTGGATTAAACCACCAGGCTTTTCAAATTACTCACCCTCACTCTGTTCACATCCCATTTCATCACCTACTTCATCTTGTCTCATATCTTCGTAAACCAATCCATTCACCACTTCATCACATTCGCGGACTTAAATATTTTCTTCATTTTCATTCTCTTCATCATCAACTTTATTATTTTCTGTATATGGGAAACGACTAAATAATCGATTAATGAATAAAGTGAACTTGCACGACATTCGGAATGTGACACATTCCTCAATATGACAAGCAAAAAAAGTTTGCGTGATCGACTTTCTATTTGAGTGTTCCAACCATGAAGCAACAAATACAACGTTTATTAGATATGCGATTGCCAATCTCAGATTGGTCAAATGACTGTTTGTTAGTATTCATTGCGGAACAATTAAAAATAAAGCAAACTATTGGACAATACAAGAATCCTAGATAACGTTTATTTTTATTGTAAAAGTGGAGAAGATTTACAGAGAAAATGAGAAATATTGTAAATGTGACAATTAAAATTAAGCGAAATAGTTGAGAGAAAGGTTGATGGCTCACTGGAGTCGACGTTGCAGCAGATCGTTGTCCACCTGGACAAATTCATTAGCATCTCGATTGTCCTAAATGTTGAGAAGATGTTGCTGGGCGAGAGTTTTGGGCAATTTGAAGTGACGAATTCGGACATGAATAACTACATTGCCACGTTCTACTGTAGAGAATCCACAGTTAGGCCATGAGCATGAGAATGGCTTAATGCCGAGATGAATGCGTTCGTGATTGGCGAGATGAGAATGCCTCGAAAATGTCTTGCCACAACCAGGATACTTGCACATGTGTCTGTTCGATCCAGAAGCAGTAGATCCTTGAGTCTTTTGACGTTTACGTGTGGATTGAGAGTTGCTGGCAGATTTGCGTTTGTTACCAGACGAAGTTGATGGCTCGTGTCGGGACTCAGCAGCATTACGTTCCATAATCCACTCATTCAGTGAGACAGTCTCCACTTTGGGATCATCGAGGTGGAGAGAAGGTACAAGATCGCAATCAGCATGACCACCAACGAAACGACTTCTCAGTTCAGTCACCTTTGAGCGCACAACACAAAATTGGTGATCAACGCGAGCGAGGAGTTGACATTTCAATCGGTCACAGTCAACTTGCAATCGTGACTCGAATCGGTCCAGGAATGAGATGAAACGACGAGTGAGACGTTGAGCCATTTTTGTTGTGAGAATCGAAAAAATCGTGATTTTACGTCGAGACTAAATAAAGCAGTGCAATTTACAGTTTGTAAACAAAAGCATATTTGAATGCCAGATTTATACGATGAAGTGACACGCACATCGTCTGACTCTGATTCTGAATCACTCTAATTGAAGTTGCAAGAAGTTGAAGTTTATGATTGGAGAATGAAAGTGAATGATTGGTGATGAATTTGAACCTAGTTGGAGCGTTTTCACATTTGTCAAACGCAAATGATTTTGGACAATGTGGACAAATGACGATTTTGTTGGACGAGGTTTGGTTGAATTGGATTTGAAATAATTTGATTTGTAATTTTGTCTCCAATTGCACAATTTGTATCATTCTTGTTTCGTTGATTCGTCGATATCACCAAATAGATTCATCCAAATTATATTGACCATAAGAAAAGTGGACGACTGAATGTCATAGGAAAATGGAAACAGAGATGAACAAAAGTTACCACAACTCATGAAGAAACAATAAAATGGACACAACTCCACCAAATATTTCACAACTAGAGATGTTCATTGTATATTCGATTTGCTCGGATCGAATTTGAGTCAAGATATATTACCTACAGATGCCCCACAATGCGAACACAACAAATCGACACAAACAAATGTACAAATTGAATTGAATTGCTCAAAATTTCAAGTCACTTAGCAACCAAACACGGTACAACATAAGAATCGCATTTAAACAACAAACAAGACGCATTTAATTAATGGAAAATAATTAAAAAATCGATTGTTTTCTAAAGTAATAAAAATTTACCCAACATTCGTCATATCACAAAGCTTGAGAGTTCCAACCAAGAAATGTGCAATATTATTAATTCTAGTCAATGAACTGATCCTTTATTTCCAAATTCATCAAAAACATATCAATACACCAAAGTCGATTTAGTAAAATGTACAGATGAATTTCGAGATGAAAGCAAAATTAGCATTTGTCAATTACCATTTGAGTTCTCTCCGGTTTGGTCCACCAATCATCAGTTGTTCACGTCGATCCTGATTAGCCAAACAGCAACACACGAGCAGTGACACGACCAGTGCACCTGCAGTTGCAATTATTGTCAAATATGAATTAAAAAGTGGCTCATTGATGATTGGCACTGTCTGGGAGGGTAACTTCTCTGGATTGATCACTTTGTTCTCCTTTTGAAGTAAAATTTTTAGATTTTTTTGGTTTTCGCTTGTGAACACTTTCAAGAGGGCCGAATCCAATTCTACAATAGAATCTTCACCATTGTACGTGAATTCCTGTAGGAAACTACGAATTTTGAGGTAGAATGGTTTGTTGTCAAACTTGGACATGACCGAATTGAGCTTGAATGTGATCACCAGTTTGTCGCCTCTGGGCATTGGCTGCCAGAACATTTCCACTCGATTGAGCGCAGTTTGACGAATGTCAAACACAATGCCCGAGAGTTGTGATCGCACAATGTCTGGTTCAATCAAAAAGTTGTGCTCCGGATTTCTGGTTTGCCAATTGTCCAATTCCAATTTGGTGAATTGATGATTGTCCAGATTGAGTTCAAATCGAGTTTTGATGGTCAAAATGTCACTTGCCACATTGTCCAATGTGAGAGTAATCGAAAAGAGTCCCGCCTTATTCGCTATGATTATACCCGAAAAGCGATCATCGTTTTGGATGAATTGTGATTCAGCATCGTAATTTCCCAGAATGTAATACAAACGAGTCTGTTCAACCTTTTTTGCGTTGGTCTCATTGAAATAGTAACAGTTTGAATGCAATCGACCCAACAGATAGAAATCCAAGAGGGCAGACCGAACATCTGAGTAATGTTCGAGTTTGGTTGTGTCTCGAGATGGGACAAGTTTCGAGTGAGAATTTGACGATTTCATCAGTTGGCCCAGTGCTCGTTGGTTCACTTTTACGGATTCGGATGGCCAAAATAGTTTTACCTGAATTGGAACAGATCAGATTAAATTTAGCATACATAGTACAGACTTACCTGAGCATAATAAGATTTCACGACAAAAGTAGTTTGCGACAATATTTTGACATTCAAAAAAGTGTTCAACTCTTGACAAAATTGACTCGATGCAAAGTTGAAGTAAATCTCAAGTTTCAATTCCCTTTTTGGGGTTTTCCAGAAAAAGTTATGAGCGCTACTCCCAGGTTCAGGTTCCGAATTTAGTTTCACATTAGATTTCAAGCTAAATAGTGGCTCGAGTGGGTGAAGTATTTGCCAACTGGTGAACAGACTATCTTCGGTGGGAGTGTCTGGATTTATTTGAACATTGATTGACACCATTTGGGTGTCGGTTAGTGCTGTGTCCAGACTGGTGAGTGTGAGTGAGTACCAAGTGCTCCGGTCAAGATTGGTCAAAGTGGGCGCTCCTTGTGCGAGTCCAGCCACAGTTGGAGCATGTAAAGTTACTTGAAATTGATCATTTCGATTGTATTGATCACCGATTACAAGTGCAATCAAACAGCAAACAGAGAGCAGAGCAATTTTGAATACATTTTTTGTTAGTATTAAACTTAATAATACTTGAAAGAAATTGTGCATTTTGTTGAGAATACAATTTCGCACATGCAGACTTGAATGAGTCACTTTTGTTTGCAAACTAAAGTGGTCTTACTCTTCCTTATGATTGAACCTTGTCAATTGATTTGTCAATAGCAGACCACTTTAATGCTTATCTATTCCAGGAATTGTGTTGCTAATCAATCGATTTACTATCGCAATGGACTCTGTCACCCAGATCTGCTGTAGTAGTACCAATAGTCTCACCTCTATTTTGTAAGTTGCCATCATACATAGAAAGCAAACATTTCTCTCTCAAGCACATCTCCAAGTCTGAGTCTGCAGTGCTGTTATCTCAGATTGCTCTTATGCATGTAAGCTCCAACTGTGCCATCACAAATCATATCATTAATACTTGACTGCGGCATACCTCTCTACCTTATGATAAATTCCGTATCCCTACAAAACGCCGAATCGTCAAAACGCCGAATCGTCAAAACGCCGAATCATCAAAACGCCGAAAAGTCACCCGCTGTGCAGCTCTACTGTTCTTATTCAAACAAAGCACACTCATCACAGCAGGTGGTCTCGTTCTTCTGTAGAGGAAAATGAGTGTGCTGTTGACACACACAATTCACCCTCGCACACTGCGAGCGGACAACAATAGAGCTCTGTTCATGCATTGTTATGCTACACATGTTCGACTCAACATGTCTTCGACAAAATAATTTTATCATCAAAACGCCGAAAACCCCACCAAAAACCGTTCGGACAAAAGATTGTGGATTTATTTCTTTTCGGAAAGGGTTCTCGTTTACTATTTGAGGCACGAGGAATCGATTGGTGCGTATCCCTACAAAACGCCGAATCGTCAAAACGCCGAATCGTCAAAACGCCGAATCATCAAAACGCCGAAAAGTCACCCGCTGTGCAGCTCTACTGTTCTTATTCAAACAAAGCACACTCATCACAGCAGGTGGTCTCGTTCTTCTGTAGAGGAAAATGAGTGTGCTGTTGACACACACAATTCACCCTCGCACACTGCGAGCGGACAACAATAGAGCTCTGTTCATGCATTGTTATGCTACACATGTTCGACTCAACATGTCTTCGACAAAATAATTTTATCATCAAAACGCCGAAAACCCCACCAAAAACCGTTCGGACAAAAGATTGTGGATTTATTTCTTTTCGGAAAGGGTTCTCGTTTACTATTTGAGGCACGAGGAATCGATTGGTGAACTTTGTTTTGGCGTACAAGTATAGAATTTTACAAGAAAGTGATGGAAACACGTAACTTCAAGTTTCTGAACCAGAATAAATGACTATTACCTTTCGGAATTGAAATTGTGAATCAATATTCACTTTGAAAATAGTTGTCCTTTACTTAATGGGACACCATGAATCAATTGGACAACTTTACTTTGGGGTACAAGTACAGAATTTTACAGGAAAGTGAATTAAGTATAGGAATTCATTAGTGGAGGTGCTGGGTTTTGGGTGTCAAGTATCCCAAATAGAGCTTTTGGCATAGTTCCTTTGTTTGCAGTAGCTTGTGGAGATTCACCACAAACACATCACATTCAAATTTCCAACCAAATGTGTCCGGTTTGGTTGATTATTCACAAAATCAAAAATATGATTCAAAACAAAACATCAAACAGCTGATGTTTGTTTACCTCTGCAGCGCAGAGTGACAAGTACAGCACTGACTGTGCTAGTGAGTGAGTGTGCTGCTGACACACACAGCACAAGACCACCTGTGGTGCGGAGAACAAAAGAGCTCTTTGTTAAAGCACTGATGGCACGCGTCAGTCGTGTGTTTGTTTATAGCATACGACATATGCTCGATGCAACATGTGTTCGACAAAAAAAAACGCCGAAAAAAGTGATAAATACCTTTCGGAATTGAAATTGTGAAACTATTTCAGTTCAAAAAGAGCTGTTCTTTACTAAAAAAGGGACGCTGAATCGATTGGACTACTTTGTTTTAGGATAAAAGTTCAGTATGAGGCAGAAAACACGAAAATTCATTTTTTTGGATTCTATCATCAAAACGCCGAAACCCGTTCGGAAAAGAGATTGTGGATCTATTTCCTTTCGTAAAGTGTCGTCCTTTACCAAATGAGGTACGAGGAATCGATTGGTCAACTTTGTTTTGGTGTACATGTACTGTATATTGCTGGAATGACGAGTGAACTTGAAACTTCAAATTTTGGAATATAAAAAAGTTTTTAATACCTTTCGGAATTGAAATTTTTAAGCTATATTTATTTGGAAATAGTGGTGCTTTACTAAATTAGATACGATGAATCGATTGGACTACTTTGTTTTGATGTACATGTGCAATATTTTTCGGGAAATTTGTCAAAACCTGAAATTCCAAGTTTCGGATCGAATTAAAAAGTGACAAATACTTTTCGGAATTGAAATTGTGCTTTTAAATTTGTTCGGAATATGTTCATCTTTATCAATTAGAGTATTCTGAATCGATTGGTCAACTTTGTTTCGGTCTAAAAGTCCAATATTTCGGGAGACTGTGACGAAAACACGAAATTTTATTTTACAATCGAATCAAAATGTTTTTAATACCTTTTCGGAATGGAATTTGTGGGGGTTAAAATCTTTCGGAAAATGTTGATTTTTATCAATTCAAGTATGCTGAATCGATTTGCGACTTTGTTTTGGTCTAAGAATTCAAGTTTTGTGCGGGAAAGTTACCAAAACACGAAATTTTATTTTACAATCGAATCAAAAAGTGACAAATACTTTTCGGATTCGAAATTGTACGATTAAATTTGTTCGGAATATGTTCATCTTTATCAATTAGAGTATTCTGAATCGATTGGTCAACTTTGTTTCGGTCTAAAAGTCCAATATTTCGGGAGACTGTGACGAAAACACGAAATTTTATTTTACAATCGAATCAAAAAGTGACAAATACTTTTCGGATTCGAAATTGTACGATTAAATTTGTTCGGAATATGTTCATCTTTATCAATTAGAGTATTCTGAATCGATTGGTCAACTTTGTTTCGGTCTAAAAGTCCAATATTTCGGGAGACTGTCTCGAAAACATGAGATTTTATTTTACAATCGAATCAAAAAGTTTATAAAACTTTTCGGATTCGAAATTGTACGATTAAATTTGTTCGGAATATGTTCATCTTTATCAATTAGAGTATTCTGAATCGATTGGTCAACTTTGTTTCGGTCTAAAAGTCCAATATTTCGGGAGACTGTGACGAAAACATGAAATTTTATTTTACAATCGAATCAAAAAGTGACAAATACTTTTCGGATTCGAAATTGTACGATTAAATTTGTTCGGAATATGTTCATCTTTATCAATTAGAGTATTCTGAATCGATTGGTCAACTTTGTTTCGGTCTAAAAGTCCAATATTTCGGGAGACTGTCTCGAAAACATGAGATTTTTTTTACAATCGAATCAAAAAGTTACAAATACTTTTCGGATTCGAAATTGTACGATTAAATTTGTTCGGAATATGTTCATCTTTATCAATTAGAGTATTCTGAATCGATTGGTCAACTTTGTTTCGGTCTAAAAGTCCAATATTTCGGGAGACTGTCTCGAAAACATGAGATTTTATTTTACAATCGAATCAAAAAGTTTATAAAACTTTTCGGATTCGAAATTGTACGATTAAATTTGTTCGGAATATGTTCATCTTTATCAATTAGAGTATTCTGAATCGATTGGTCAACTTTGTTTCGGTCTAAAAGTCCAATATTTCGGGAGACTGTCTCGAAAACATGAGATTTTATTTTACAATCGAATCAAAATGTTTTTAATACCTTTTCGGAATCGAATTTGTGGGGTTAAAATCTTTCGGAAAATGTTGATTTTTATCAATTCAAGTACGCTGAATCGATTGGACAACTTTGTTTGTGTCTAAGAATTCAAGTTTTGGCGTAAAAGTGACCAGAACGCGAAATTTTATTTTAGAATCGAATCAAAAAGTTTCAAATACCTTTTCGGATTCGAAATTGTTCCTATAAAATCTTTCGGAAAATGTTGATTTTTATCAATTCAAGTACGCTGAATCGATTGGACAACTTTGTTTGTGTCTAAGAATTCAAGTTTTGTGCGGGAAAATTACCCAAACACGAAATTTTATTTAAAAATCGAATTAAAAGTTTCAAATACCTTTTCGGATTCGAAATTGCGCCATTAAATTCTTTTAAAAAATGTTGATTTTTATCAATTCGAGTATGCTGAATCGTTTTGGCAACTTTGTTTTGGTCTAAAAGTCCAATATTTCGGGAGACTGTGACCAAAATACGAAATTTTAATTTACAATCAAATCAAAAAGTTTCTAATACCTTTTCGGATTCGAAATTGCGCCATTAAATTCTTTTAAAAAATGTTGTATTTTATGAATTCGAGTATGCTGAATCGATTGGGCAACTTTTTTTTGGTATAAGAATTCAAGTTTTGGCTTAAAAGTGACCAGAACACGAAATTTTATTTTAAAAATGGAATTAATAAGTTTCTAATTCTTTTCGGATTCGAAATTGTGCTTTTAAATTCTTTCGGAAAAGCATGATTTTAATTAATTACAGTGCGCTGAATCGATTGGAAAACTTTCTTTTGGTGTAGGAGTCCAATATTTCGGGAGACTCTCACCAAAACATGAAAATTTTTTTACAATTCAATTAAAAAGTATCTAATACCTTTTCGGAATTGAAATTGGAGGATTGAATATGTTCGAAAAATAACAATTTTTATTAATTAGAGTACGCAAAGTCGATTGGACAACTTTGTTTGAGTCTAAGTATTCAAGTTTTGGCTTAAAAGTGACCAGAACACGAAATTTTATTTTAAAATCGAATCAAAAAGTTTCAAATACCTTTTCGGAAATGAATATGTGCTATTGAATTCTTTCGGAAAATGTTGATTTTTATCAATTCAAGTACGCTGAATCGATTGGACAACTTTGTTTCGGTCTAAGAATTCACGTTTTGGTGGAAAAGTGACCAGAACATGAAATTTTGTTTTACCAATCAAAAAGTATCATTTACCCTTTCGTAATTTAAATTATGCAACTATATTTTTTCCGAAAATGTTGATTCTTATCAATTCTATTACGTTGAATGGATTTGACAACTTTTTTTTGTTGTACGTATCCAATGTTTAGGGAGACTGTGACGAAAACATGAAATTTCAAATTTAATTTGAATCAATAAGTCTCAAATACCTTTCGGAATTGAAATTGAGTGGTTAAATTCTTTCGGGAAAATGTTGCCCTTTACTAAATAGGACACGAGGAATCGATTGAAAAACTTTGTTTGAAAGGCCAATATTTTGCTGGTAGTGACGAAATCAATGCTGATTTGAAACAAAACACAAAACAGCTGATGTTTGTTTATGTCTGCACAGAGTGTGCTGTTTGCAAACATGTTATATTCCTTTCGGAATTGATAATGTGGATGTATTTCCTTTCGGAAAGCGTTGTCCTTTACTAAATTGTAGACTAGGAGTCGATTGGACAACTTTGTTTAAGTCTGGAACAGAGGAAGATTTTCGGCGTTTTGATGATTCGGCGTTTTGATGTTTCGGCGTTTTGATGATTCGGCGTTTTGATGTTTCGGCGTTTTGATGTTTCGGCGTTTTGATGATTCGGCGTTATGTATAGTAATCGATTGGTTAACTTTGTTTTGGCGTACAAGTACAGAATTTTACAAGTACGTACATGTAATGGAATCACGTACCTTCAAGTTTCTAAATCAGAATAAATGACTATTACCTTTCGGAATTGAAATTGTGAATCTGTATTCACTTTGAAAAGAGTTGTCCTTTACTTAATGGGAAACGATGAAACAATTGGACAACTTTGTTTTGGGGTACAAGTACAAAATTTTACAGGAAAGTGACTACTAATATATCAGTGTAAAGGAATTCATTAGTGGAGGTGCTGGGTTCTGGGTGTCAAGTATCCCAAATAGAGTTTTTGACATAGTTCCTTTGTTCACAGTAGTTTGTGGTGATTCACCACAGATACATCACATTCAAATTTCCAACCAAATATGTCCGGTTTGGTTGATTATCCACAAAATCAAAAATATGATTCAAAACAAAACATAAAACAGCTGATGTTTGTTTACGTTTTCAGCGCAGAGTGACAAGTACTGACTGTGCGAGCGAGTGAGTGTGCTGCTGACAGACACAGCACACGACCACCTGTGGTGCGGAGAAAAAAGGAGCTCTTTGTTCAAGCACTGATGGCACGCGTCAGTCGTGTGTTTGTTTACAGCTTACGACATATGCTCGATGCAACATGTGTTCGACAAAAAAAAAACGCCGAAAAAAGTGATAAATTCCTTTCGGAATTGAAATTGTGAAACTATTTCAGTTCAAAAAGAGCTGTCCTTTACTAAAAAAGTGACGCTGAATCGATTGGACTACTTTGTTTTGGGATAAAAGTTCAGTATGAGGCAGAAAACACGAAAATTCATTTTTTTAGATTCTATCATCAAAACGCCGAAACCCGTTGGGAAAAGAGATTGTGGATTTATTTCCTTTCGGAAAGTGTCGTCCTTTACCAAATGAGGTACGAGGAATCGATTGGTCAACTTTGTTTTGGTGTACATGTCCTGTTTATTGCAGGAATGACGAGTGAACTTAAATTTTCAAATTTTGGAATAAAAAAAAGTTTTTAATACCTTTCGGAATTGAAATTTTTAAGCTATATTTATTTGGAAATAGTGGTGCTTTACTAAATTAGATACGATGAATCGATTGGACTACTTTGTTTTGATGTACATGTGCAATATTTTTCGGGAAATTTGTCAAAACCTGAAATTCCAAGTTTCGGATCGAATTAAAAAGTGACAAATACTTTTCGGAATTGAAATTGTGCTATTAAATTTGTTCGGAATATGTTCATCTTTATCAATTAGAGTATTCTGAATCGATTGGTCAACTTTGTTTCGGTCTAAAAGTCCAATATTTCGGGAGACTGTCTCGAAAACATGAGATTTTATTTTACAATCGAATCAAAAAGTGACAAATACTTTTCGGATTCGAAATTGTACGATTAAATTTGTTCGGAATATGTTCATCTTTATCAATTAGAGTATTCTGAATCGATTGGTCAACTTTGTTTCGGTCTAAAAGTCCAATATTTCGGGAGACTGTCTCGAAAACATGAGATTTTATTTTACAATTGATTCAAAAAGTTTCTAATACTTTTCGGATTCGAAATTGTGCGATTAAATTTGTTCGGAATATGTTGATTTAGATTAATTAGAGTATGCTGAATCGATTGGACAACTTTGTTTTGGTCTAGAAGTCCAATATTTCTGGAGACTGTGACGAAAACATGAAATTTTATTTTACAATTGATTCAAAAAGTTTCTAATACTTTTCGGATTCGAAATTGTGCGATTAAATTTGTTCGGAAAATGTTGATTTTTATCAATTCAAGTATGCTGAATCGATTGGACAACTTTGTTTGTGTCTAAGTATTCAAGTTTTGGCGGGGAAGTTACCAAAACACGAAATTTTATTTTAAAAATGGAATTAAAAAGTTTCTAATTCTTTTCGGATTCGAAATTGTGCTTTTAAATTCTTTCGGAAAAGCATGATTTTAATTAATTACAGTGCGCTGAATCGATTGGACAACTTTCTTTTGGTGTACGAGTCCAATATTTCGGGAGACTGTAACCAAAACATGAAATTTTTTTTACAATTTAATCAAAAAGTATTTAATACCTTATCGGAATTGAAATTGGAGGATTGAATATGTTCGGAAAATGACAATTTTTATCAATTAGAGTACGCTGAGTCGATTGGACAACTTTTTTTGAGTCTAAGTATTCAAGGTTTGGCTTAAAAGTGACCGAAACACGAAATTTTATTTTAAAATCGAATCAAAAAGTTTCAAATACCTTTTCGGATTCGAAATTGTGCGATTAAATTTGTTCGGAAAATGTTGATTTTTATCAATTCGAGTATGCTGAATCGATTGGACAACTTTCTTTTGGTGTACGATTCCAATATTTCGGGAGACTCACCAAAACATGAAATTTGAATCAATAAGTCTCAAATACCTTTCGGAATTGAAATTGTGCAGTTAAATTCTTTCGGAGAATATTGATTTTTTTATCAATTCGAGTATGTAGAATCGTTTTGGCAACTTTGTTTGAATCTAAAAGTCCAATATATAGGGAGACTGTCATTATAACTCGACATTTTATTTTAAAATCGAATCAAAAAGTTTCTAATACCTTTTCGGATTCGAAATTGCGCCATTAAATTCTTTTCGTAAAATGTTGATTTTTATCAATTCGAGTACGCTGAGTCGATTGGACAACTTTTTTTTTAGTCTAAGTATTCAAGTTTTGGCTTAAAAGTGACCAGAACACGAAATTTTATTTTAAAATCGAATCAAAAAGTTTCAAATACCTTTTCGGAAATGAATATGTGCTATTGAATTCTTTCGGAAAATGTTGATTGTTATCAATTCAAGTACGCTGAATCGATTGGACAACTTTGTTTCGGCCTAAGAATTCAAGTTTTGGTGGAAAAGTGACCAGAACATGAAATTTTGTTTTACCATTCAATCAAAAAGTATCATTTACCCTTTCGGAATTTAAATTATGCAACTATATTCTTTTCGAAAATGTTTCCAATATTTAGGGAGACTGTGACGAAAACAAGAAATTTCAAATTTGAATCAATAAGTCTCAAATACCTTTCGGAATTGAAATTGTGCGGTTAAATTCTTTCGGGAAAATGTTGTCCTTTACTAAATAGGACACGAGGAATCGATTGGAAAACTTTGTTTTTGTGTAGAAGGTCAATATTTTGCCGGATAGTGACGAAATCAATGTTGATTTGAAACAAAACACAAAACAGCTGATGTTTGTTTATGTCTGCACAGAGTGAGTGTGCTGTTTGCAAACATGTTATATTCCTTTCGGAATTGATAATGTGGATGTATTTCCTTTCGGAAAGCGTTATCCTTTACTAAATTGGAGACTAGGAGTCGATTGGACAACTTTGTTTAAGTCTGGAACAGAGGAAGATTTTCGGCGTTTTGATGATTCGGCGTTTTGATGTTTCGGCGTTTTGATGATTCGGCGTTATGTATAGTAATCGATAAATTCATTGATAATACATTGCGATTAAGATTTTGGTTGGTCATTTAATGTCTGTTTGCGTGTCATACATTCCTTGAACAAAACAATGACAAATTCACAGGAAAATCTAGTTTCCAGTCATCTTGTAGCGCCAACCTTCTCAAAGCAGCAAAACAATGAACAAATATCGTTTGTCAAACTTGTTCGCTCCGAATGGTATCGAATTAAATTGAAAAAAATCTATCGACAAATTATCGATGACAAACCGCAAGTCTCGTTTCGTCTTGGTTTAAATCCCAATTTTGTGACATCAACTCAAACTAGTGAAAAGGATTTATTTTGTGAATGGAAAACAAATAACCCAACAAAGCAATTGTTTGAGGTGAAACTTGACGAATCGGATGACAGAAATGAAATAATCAAAAAGTCAGATGGTGCTGTCCAGTTGAGTTGGAACCAAAATCAGGAAATTAAATTGAACATTCGATTCAACTGTGAGTCAGAGCAATTTTTGATCAATCAAAATGCCAATCTTGATGCTGCATTTTTGCTTTTTGTCGATGTTGTTGCACAAAGTTCAAACTTGAAAGAATCCATCTGTTGCCAGGTAAGACATATCGCTTGTTCTAATAATAATTTAAAGTTTAAAAATGAATAGATTAAAATTTACGAAAACTACCAAATTTGTACGTCAAAATGAGTTCCAATTAGAGCGTTACGAAATTGGCGAAATGATTCAACCGGTTGTAGCGCCTCAACGGGGCGAGTCACCAACAAATCAACAGACACAGACTTGGAATGTTTCAATATTTGTACAAATTTCAATTGGAATTTTATTGATTGCTTTTGGCTTGGCTTACTTTGTTCAGTGGCAACAAGCAGAATTTCAAAAGCAAATCAATTTGTTTGAGACAAAATTGACGAAAACAAAGTTGAATGACCAACTGGTCAATCGAAAATTGGAACACAAAAAACTTCAGGAACAAGTTCGACTGTTTGAAACAAAATTGAATGAAGCCAAATTAAATAACTCAAATTTGTATGACCAATTGATTCGTAAAAATTCAGAAGAGGCAAAACTTCAAAAAGAAAATCAATTACTTCAGGCTCAGTTAGATGAGTCAAAATTGACCGAATCAAAGCTCAATGACAAATTAATTGATAAAAATTTAGAAGAGCAAAGACTTCAAGAAAAAGTTCAATTACTCGAAACAAAATTAAACAAGCAAAAATTAACAGAGACAAAATTGAATGAACAATTGGTCAGAGAAAATTCGAAACGAGAAAAACTTCAAGAGCAAATTCAATTTCTGGAGAGGAAATTGGACAAAGCAACACTGGACAACTCAAAGTTGATGGATGCGAATAGTAAAATGATTTTAGAAAATTTTCAACAGCAAAAAAGGACAGAACAAATTGATTTGAATGTTAAAAAGCCAAACATGTCACAATTGAACGATTTGTGGCTACAAAAGAATTGGTGGTTGATTTTCCTGTTGACAAATTTAGTTCGAATTATTCCGGGACGTTTTGTATTTTTGTCATTTAAAGAAATCTTGAATGGTCAATCCAATCACGAACTATATGATAATTTAATAGCATTGTGTCCATCTCTATTCACCTTAGCAATGAGTTTTTACTGCAACTTTAACGCTCAAATTCAGTGGACACTTGCTTTATTTATTTGTGGAAGCTTACCATCAGCGAATGTCACACCTGGTGAGAAGTATGTTATAATTTCGTTAACAATTTTCTTTGTATTTGGCTTTTACTTAGACACCGTCGACTACATTCGACTATTATTTGCGTCCAGTTTGAGTTTAATTTTTTGGTCCACTGTTGAACAAAACAAATGGCTAACAAAATTTCTACTTTACATTACGATTTGGGTTGACATGTTCTTTGTTTACAAGTTATATTGGATTATTAATTAATATTTCCTTTTTGTATGCAAATGACAATTTTAATTTCATATATAACTATAAATTCAACTGGCTCATTCAGTTGAAGAATTACCTCGAGTGAGTTGTGATTGCACTCTGTGATCAAGTCAATATCACATTTACTCATTTTATTTTGTATTCCAATTTGTTCAATATTATTTGCAACTTAATAAATTTACACCAAAAATTCACATTTGATCAGTTCGTTTATTGCATTTAAGTCAAAATCAAACAAATTGACTTTGATGCAAATTGAAAAATCAAGTTTAGTTTTTTGTTACAACAAATGACGATTTGGTTGGACAATGTTTGGTTGAATCGGATTTGTAGTGAATTTTCATTTACAATTATAGACGATTGAATTGTATTGTTGGTATCGTTATTGTTTCGTTAATTCATCATACATTAATCCGAAATTTCACGACCATTATGATAATGTTCAATGGTTGCTTGAGTGTTAAAAGTTAAAAATCAATAATGAGAATACTTTGTGAAAAATAACATTTCAAATTACTCACTCTGTTCACTTTCCATTTCATCACCTTCTTCATTTTGTCTAATATCTTCATAAACCAATCCATTCACAACTTCATCACATTCGTGAACTTCAATATTTTCTATATTTTCATTCTCTTCATCACCAATTTGATTATTTCCTCGATAACAAACTTTTATTGCATCATCAGAATCAATTTCCTCCTTCACAATTGAGCGAAATGAAGAGTGAGGAGTGATTGAGTGAGTCGGTTGAAGTGGTTCTGGTGGAGTTGGTTGACTATTGACAGGTTCTGGGTCAATTGATTGGTTGACGATTGGAACAAACAATTGTGGTGTAGATGAAATAGTCAAGTCAGTCAGTACCTGGCCAAAGGAACGATCAACCATGTTGTCCACTTTGAGGCACATTTCGTGTTTGGTTCCGGTTTTGGACATGACAAAGTGAAGCATAAATGCGAGCTGACATTGTGAGACAGTGGAGAGATCATCATGGACTGAGTGAGTGGGCACGGTGAGAGTAGAAATACTAAATTTTGTCAAGTCAAAGTCACTTCACTTGGTCTAGTTGTGTTGTGACAGTTGTGACAAGGCACAATGTGAACACAACAAATCGACAAAAAGAAGTGTACAAATTGAATTGGCGGCTCGATACTAAAAAAGTCACTTAGCAACCAAACACACCAAACACGCGATCTAAAAGTCAAACATTGAAACCAAAGATTGTCCTACAAACAAAACGCACATATGGTTAGGTATATGGGAAACGATTAACTCATTCCATGGAATGAGTTAAATAATCGATTAATGAACAAAGCGAACTTGCACAACATTCCTTAAATATGACAAATAATGCTAAATAAATTTGCGTTATCGACTTTATTTTTTGAGTGTTCCAACCATGAAGCAACAAACATTACAACATTTATTAGATATGAGATTGGTCAAATGTCTGTTTGTTTGCGTTCATTGCATCACAATTAAAAATAAACCAAACAATTGGACAATCAGAAGAATTTACAAGAATCATAGGATAACGTTTATTTTTATTGTAAAAGTGGAGATTTACAGGGAAATTGAGAAATATTGTGTATATAAATGTGACAATTAAGAATAAGGAAAATAGTTGACAGTAGTTGTGAGAGAAAGGTTGGTGGCTCACTCGAGTCGACGTTGCAGCAGATCGTTGTCCACCAGAACAAATTCATTCGCATCGCGATTGTCCTCGATGTTGAGAAGATGTTGCTGGGCCAGAGTTTTGGGCAATTTGAAGTGACGCATGCGGACATGAGCAACTACATTGGAACGTGTCTCAGAAGAGAATCGACAATCGGGCCATGAGCATGAGAATGGCTTAATGCCGAGATGAATGCGTTCGTGCATAGCCAGATGAGCATCCCAAGGAAATGTCTTGCCACATCCTGGATACTTGCACATGTGTCTGTTCGATCCAGCAGTAGATCCTTGAGTCTTTTGACGTTTGCGTGTGGACTGAGAGTGACCGGCAGATTTGCGCTTGTGACCAGACGAAGTTGACGGCTCGTTTCGTAACTCGGCAGCACTACGTTGCAGAATCCACTCGTCCAGTGAGACAGTCTCCACTTTGGGATCATCGAGGCGAAGAGAAGAAACATCGCGATCAGCACGACCACCACCGAAACGACTTCTCAGTTCAGTCACCTTTGAGCGCACAACACCAAATTGGTGATCAACTTGGGAGATGAGTTGACGTTTTAGTTGTTCACAGTCCACTTCGAGACGTTCCTCGAATCGATCCAGGAAAGATGTGAAACGATGAGTGAGTCGAGACATGGTGAAAGGAGTCAGACAAAATGAATCAACCAAACAAACAGAACAAATAGAAAAGAACGCACTCGTGTGTTTGTGCAATCCAACTCGCATAACAACACAATCGTGATGCCATGTCACACAGTGACAGTCGTGGTGACATAAACAGACAGAGTTGGTACGATGCTCGTGACACAGCTCACAGTGTGCATTGTTTGTTGTTGCCTGACTGGCTGTTGTGACTTCCAATTTTGTGCTCCAACCTTTGTCCTCAAAATATTGCCAATTTAATTAGCTCAAGAATGTGTGTACACGTCCATAAATTACCCGACGATTGTCTCTTGCCCATCTTTGACCGAATGCCCTTGTCAGACCTACTGCACCTCGATCTCGTATGTCTCCGATGGGCAAAATTATTGCCGAGTGCATGTGCCCGACGACGAACTTTGGTATTGATTCGAGGTTTTGACCGAGTGGATCAAATGGATTTCTCTATTCCATTCAATGACCACTTCAAGATATCCTACGATGGTCGCCGACCATATTTCGATCTTCCAATATCGGAACAGATGGCTTCCTTGAGGTTGCCATTCTCGGTGCCTCTTTGTTCTCTTGGTGATCCATCAAATGAGGATGCAAACAAACTGGTTCGTCAGTCACACTCTCTGCAAACAAACTCGCACAACACTCGCGTGATGCCAAGTCACACAGCGACAGTCGTGGTGACATGAACAAATAGATTTGGGACGATGCTCGTGACACAGCTCAAAATACACATTACCAAATTAATTAGTTTTAATATATCTAAAGTAAAAATGATGTAAACAATGTGTAAATATGATTTTCAGATTGGGATTAGTCGGATTTGGATGCTGAATCATGCGAGAAAGTATCAAATAAAGCAATTAATTGACAATCACGAATGTCTCTTTCTCAACCAACTCTCGCGGATTTTGATGATCGATGATGTTACGTTCTCGTTGTTCTTTGATGGTGTGAGGCAAACTAAAATGAACAATTTGAATGTGTTTGAATATCATTGTTCGTTCATCAATGTGCACTCAAAGATTACTGTGCAATGAGGATTTGCGATCAAATGATTTTCAACAATGGAAACATTTCAAACGACGATTTGATTGGACAAAGTTTGGTTGAACTGAACTAACTGAACTAGAAATTGATTCATTTGCAATTTTGTTTTCCATTTCATTGTAGGTACAATTCTCATTATGTTGGATTACCATTGGTTCATCAAGTGATTCGCAAATGTGGGCTGGGACAGTGGAAAGATGATCATGGAGTGTGACGGTGAGGACAGCAATAGGAACAAAGTCGAAACAAACTAAATTTTCTCAAGTTAAATTTACTTCACTTCATCTGTTTGTGTTGTCGCAATTCTTTGATAGCGCACATTGTGAACACAACAAATCGACACAAACAAAAGTACAAATTGAATTGATTGCTCAATATTTCAAGTCACTTTGCAACCAAACACATCAAACACAGAGAATCGAAAGCTGAACAGGTTAAAAAATAACCAAAGTATGTCTAACAAACAAGAAGAACGTATGATAAAATAATCGATTAATGAATAAAGTGAACTTGCACAACAATCGTCATATTACAACCAAACACGAGCACTCGAAAGAGGTTTGCGTGAAACACTTTCTATTTGAGTGTTCCATCCAGGAACAATATCAAGAGACATTCTGTTTCAAATTTTTTAAAACTACATTATAACAACACAACATAATCGATCGAGTGAAATGTGAATTCACAAAGCATATGACTAGAGAGTGTTTTGATAATAGTTACTTTTAATTTGAACGAAAATGAACGAACGTAATTTTCCGATTTGTTTTTGACTCTGAATTTGAATTTGAATGAAAATTATCATTAATTACTGTATTCTTTATTATAATACACGAACCAATACAACATTTATTATTGAGATTGGTCAAATGTCTGTTTGTTAGTGTTCATTGCATCCAATTATAATAAATATAGCAAATACTAGTAAGTAATAAAGCAATAAATTGGACAATCACAAGAATCTTAGGATAACGTTTTAATTTCAAAGTGAAGAAGATTTACAGAGAAAATGAGAAATATTTTAAATATAAATGTGACAATTAAGAATAAGTGAAATAGTTGAGCGAAAAGTTGATGGCTCAGTCGAGTCGACGTTGCAGCAGATCGTTGTCCACCTGGACATATTCATTCGCATCGCGATTGTCCTCGATCTTGAGAAGATGTTGCTGTTTGAGAGTTTTGGGTAATTTGAAGTGACGAATGCGGACATGACGAAGTATTCTACTTCGTTCTTCAGCAGAGTATCCACAATTTGGCCAAGAGCACGAGAATGGCTTTATACCGAGATGGATGCGTTCGTGCATAGCCAGATGAGCATCACTTGGTAATGTCTTGCCACATTCTGGATACTTGCACATGTGTCTGTTCGATCCAGCAGCAGTAGATTGAGTCTTTTGCCGTTTGTTTGAGGATTGAGAGCGGTTGGCAGTAGATTTGCGTTTGGGACCAGACGAAGTTGACGGCTCGTTTCGTAACTCGGCTGCACTACGTTTCATAATCCATTCGTCCAGTGAGACAGTCTCCACTTTGGGATCATCGAGGTGGAGAGAAGGAACAAGATCGCGATCAGCACGACCACCACCGAAACGACTTCTCAGTTCAGTCACCTTTGAGCGCACAACACCAAATTGGTGATCAACACGAGCGAGGAGTTGGCATTTCAGTTGTTCACAATCGACATCCAGCTGCTCTTCAAATCGATCCAGGAACGAGGTGAGACGGTGAGCGAGACGAGACATTGTGAAATGAGACAGACAAAATGAATCAACCAAACAAACAGAAAAAACAGAAGAGAACGAACTCGTGTGTTTCTGCAATCCAACTCGCATAACAACAACAATCGTGATGCCAAGTCACACAGTGACAGTCGTGGTGACATGAGCAAGCAGAGTTGGTACGATGCTCGTGAGAGAGCTCACACAGTCGATTCATTCTGTGTCGCACTCTCCTCCTGTTTACTCTGATTGTCAACATCAAAATGGCTAATCGTCTCACTCACCGTTTCACCTCGTTCCTGGATCGATTTGAAGAGCAGCTGCAAGTGGACTGTGACCGACTGAAATGTCAACTCCTCGCTCGTGTTGATCACCAATTTGGAGTTGTGCGATCAAAAGTCACCGAACTCAGGAATCGTTTCGGTGGTGGTCGTGCTTATCGCGATCTTGTCCCTTCTCTCCACCTCGATGATCCCAAAGTGGTGACTGTCTCACTCGATGAATGGGTCGAGCAACGTCGTGCTTTTGACGAGTCTCGTAGCGCACCATCAACTTCTACTGGTCACAAACGAAATCTGCAATCTCAGCCTGGCACAGTCAAGAAACGTAAGTCTCAAACAACTGTCGATGCTCTAAACAAGAAACATGTTTGCAAGTATGAAGGTTGTGATAGAGCATTTGACTCGGACAAGGACTTGGCTCGGCACGAACGGATCCATCTCGGCATTAAGCCATTCTCGTGCTCTTGGCCAAATTGTCGATACTCTGCTGAAGAACGAAGTAGAATAGTTCGTCATGTCCGCACTCGTCACTTCAAATTACCCAAAACTCTCAAACAGCAACATCTTTTCAACATTGAGGACAATTTGTTGGACAAATGAGGACAAATAAACAAATTGTTCGTTACTAACATTTTATTGTCCTTTAATGAGTGAAAATTGTTCAGATTTTACATACATTACCAAAATAAAATGATTTGTCTGTCTAAAGTAAAATTGTCGATCAAATTACTGAATATTTTTACTATGATTTTGGCCAATAAACAATATAATATATACAGTTACATAAATACATGGACTCGCGAATGTTAATGTGTAGCAGAGTACAGAAACAATCACTTTGTGTTAAGAAAGATCGGACAACTTGAGTAAATGACAATCACAAATGTTACAAATTGAAACTCACACTTTCTCAACCAACTTTCCCGGATCTTGATCATCGATTATGTTGAGGTTTTGTTGTTCTTTAAGTGTTTTAGGCAAACCAAATTTGACCATTCGAATGTGTTTGACTATTGTCGATTGTACAATGGCAGTGTGACCACATTGTTTGCATCGAAATGGTTTGATTTGCATATGTTTGGCCTGTTCGTGTCTTCTTCGAGTGGTCAATTCAGTAAAACGTTGATCACAAAACTCACATTTATATGGCCTCACTCCAGAGTGTGCTAGAAGATGAGAATTAAGCTGGGTTTTCAAAACAAATTTCTTTTCACACTGGTCACAGTGAAACCGTTTGATATTTCTGTGAATCAGTTGGTGTTTGGTTAGATTGCAAAGCAAGCTAAAGCGTTTGTCACACTGATTACACTGAAATGGACGTTCACCTGTGTGCACTCGAAGATGTGCCAGAAAATTGGAATCAAATGATTTAAAACAATGTGGACATTGCAAATGACGATTTAGTTGGGCAAGGTTTGATTGAATTGGATTTGTGGTGAATTCATTAGCAATTTTCTTTTCTCTTCTCTTCGGAGAGTACCGTCGATGCTAGATGCTGGTCCCTGCACAAGAATCTCCACACTATCATGCATTCATGCATTCACAACATAGTCCTAATTATTATGTCCACTCTGTTGGACAATGTTCACTTCATTTATAAATGCGATTTAAATTTAAAATAAAATCTGCTTTATTGTTTTAATATTGTGTGTATTTTATTCAAGAATCTGCGAAATTATGCGAAAAAGTCAACATCACATTTACTCATTTCATTATGTGTTCAAATTAGTAGACAGATTTTACAAGAATCTTAGAAATGGGTTTTTATTGTTAAAGTGAAGAGAAGATTTACAGGGGGAAAATGAGAAAAATTGTGAATATAAATGTGACAATTAAAATTAAGAGAAATACGTAGTTGAGAGAAAAGTTGGAAATTGTTCACTCGAGTCGACGTTCCAGCAGATCGTTGTCCACCTGGACAAATTGGTTGGGATCACGGTCATCAGCGAAGGGTTGTTCTCCTTTCTTCTTTCGAGACAATTTGAAATGTTTCACACGAACATGTTGAATGACATTGCTTCGAGCCTCGGAGGAGAAGTGACAGTTCGACCAAGTACAACTGAATGGCTTCACACCAAGATGAATTCGTTCGTGTATGGCAAGTTGAGCATCACATAAAAATGTCTTGCCACAACCAGGATACTTGCACACGTTCTTGTTAGTTCCAGCAACAGTAGATTGAGTCTTTTGGCGTTTGCTTGTGGATTGAGAATGGCTTACAGAAGATTTACGTTTGTTACCAGACGAAGTTGATGGCTCGTGTCGGGACTCAGCAGCATTACGTTCCATAACCCATTCATCGAGTGAGACAGTCTCCACTTTGGGATCATCGAGGTGGAGAGAAGGAACAAGATCGCGATCAGCACGACCACCACCGAAACGACTTCTCAGTTCAGTCACCTTTGAGCGCACAACACCAAATTGGTGATCAACACGAGCGAGGAGTTGACATTTCAATCGGTCACAGTCCACTTGCAATCGTGACTCGAATCGATCCAGGAACGAGGTGAAACGACGAGTGAGACGATGAGCCATTTTTGTGGTGAGAATAAAAAACGTGATTTTACGTCGAGACCAAATAAAGCAGTGCAATTTACAGTTTGTAAACAAAAGCATGTTTGAATGCCAGATTTATACGATGTAGTGACACGCACATCGTCTGACTTTGATTCTGAATCACTCTAATTGAAGTTGCAAGAAGTTGAAGTTGATGTGATTGGAGAATGAAAGTGAATGATTGGTGATGCATTTGAACCTAGAGCGTTTGTCACATTTGTCAAACGCAAATAATTTTGGACAATGTGGACAATACAAATGACGATTTTGTTGTACGAGGTTTGGTTGAATTGGATTTGAAATGAATTGATTGGCAATTTTGTCTTCAATTGCACAATTTGTATCATTCTTGTTTCGTTGATTCGTCGATATCACCAAACAGATTCATCCAAATTATATTGACCATAAGAAAAGTGGACGACTGATTGTCATAGGAAAATGGAAACAGAGATGAACAAAAATTACCACAACTCATGAAGAAACCATAAAATGGACACAACTCCACCAAATATTTCACAACTAGAGGTGGCTGATGAATGTGTTGAATGTACATTCGATTTGCTCGGATCGAGTTTGAGTCAAGATACATTGGACAACTTGAGTATACGACAATGTCACAAATTGAGACTAACTTTCTCCACAAACTCACTCGGATCTCGATTATCGATGATGTTGAGTTGTTTTTGCTCTTTGATTGTCTTAGGCAAACCAAAATGGACCATTCGAATGTGAGTGATTATGCTCGATCGTACAGTGGCAGTCCGACCACAAACTCTGCATCGATATGGCTTGACATGCAGATGTTTGGCTTGTTCGTGATTGTTTCGAGTGCTCAATACAATAAAACACATTTCACAAAACATTTGCACGATTGTGGTGTAGATGAAATAAATAGTCGTGGGTTTCTATATGGATGAATGTTTGCATAAAGAGTAACATTTTGTGGAATGAAAGTTTGTGACTGATTTTGATTTGCAAATGGAAACAGAGATGCTATTCTACTTCTGACCTCTTCCAATCCAATCAATCTACTTTGATCGAATGTGCCGAAGTGCTGCAAGTCAGTCAGTACCTGGCCAAAGGAACGATCAACCATGTTGTCCACTTTGAGGCACATTTCGTGTTTGGTTCCGGTTTTGGACATGACAAAGTGAAGCATAAATGCGAGCTGACATTGTGAGACAGTGGAGAGATCATCATGGACTGAGTGAGTGGGCACGGTGAGAGTAGAAATACTAAATTTTGTCAAGTCAAAGTCACTTCACTTGGTCTAGTTGTGTTGTGACAGTTGTGACAAGGCACAATGTGAACACAACAAATCGACAAAAAGAAGTGTACAAATTGAATTTATTGCTCAATATTTCAAGTCACTTAGCAACCAAACATGGCACAACATAAGAATCGCAAAAATAAATGGAAAACCATTAATTAATCGATGTCTAAAGTGAACTTGCACAACATTCCTCAATATACCAAGCAAATGCACGCACGCTAAACAAGTTTGCGTGATCGACTTTCTTTTTAAGTGTTCCAACCATGAAGCAACAAACATTACAACATTTATTAGTGAGATTGGTCAAATGACTGTTTGTTAGCGTTCATTACATCACAATTAAAAATAAAGCAAACTATTGGATACAAGAATCCTAGATAATGTTTATTTTTATTGTCAAAGTGGAGAAGATTTACAGAGAAAATGAGAAATATTGTGAATATAAATGTGACAATTAAGAATAAGTGAAATAGTTGAGCGAAAAGTTGATGGCTCAGTCGAGTCGACGTTGCAGCAGATCGTTGTCCACCTGGACATATTCATTCGCATCGCGATTGTCCTCGATCTTGAGAAGATGTTGCTGTTTGAGAGTTTTGGGTAATTTGAAGTGACGAATGCGGACATGACGAAGTATTCTACTTCGTTCTTCAGCAGAGTATCCACAATTGGGCCATGAGCACGAGAATGGCTTTATATCGAGATGGATGCGTTCGTGAATGGCGAGATTAGCATCCTTTAGAAATGTCTTGCCACATTCTGGATACTTGCACATGTGTCTGTTCGATCCAGCAGCAGTAGATTGAGTCTTTTGCCGTTTGTTTGAGGATTGAGAGCGGTTGGCAGTAGATTTGCGTTTGTGACCAGACGAAGTTGACGGCTCGTTACGTAACTCGGCAGCACGACGTTCCAGAATCCATTCATCCAGTGAGACAGTCTCCACTTTCGGATCATCGAGGTGGAGAGAAGGAACAAGATCGCGATCAGCACGACCACCACCGAAACGACTTCTCAGTTCAGTCACCTTTGAGCGCACAACACCAAATTGGTGATCAACACGAGCGAGGAGTTGACATTTCAATCGGTCACAGTCAACTTGCAATCGTGACTCGAATCGGTCCAGGAACGAGTTGAAACGACGAGTGAGACGTTGAGCCATTTTTGTGGTGAGAATCGAAAAAATCGTGATTTTACGTCGAGACTAAATAAAGCAGTGCAATTTACAGTTTGTAAACAAAAGCATGTTTGAATGCCAGATTTATACGATGTAGTGACACGCACATCGTCTGACTTTGATTCTGAATCACTCTAATTGAAGTTGCAAGAAGTTGAAGTTGATGATTGGAGAATGAAAGTGAATGATTGGTGATGCATTTGAACCTAGCTAGAGCGTTTGTCACATTTGTCAAACGCAAATGATTTTGGACAATGTGGACAATACAAATGACGATTTTGTTGTACGAGGTTTGGTTGAATTGGATTTGAAATGAATTGATTGGCAATTTTGTCTTCAATTGCACAATTTGTATCATTCTTGTTTCGTTGATTCGTCGATATCACCAAACAGATTCATCCAAATTATATTGACAATAAGAAAAGTGGACGACTGATTGTCATAGGAAAATGGAAACAGAGATGAACAAAAATTACCACAACTCATGAAGAAACCATAAAATGGACACAACTCCACCAAATATTTCACAACTAGAGATGTTCATTGTACATTCGATTTGCTCGGATCGAGTTTGAGTCAAGATACATTGGACAACTTGAGTATATGACAATGTCACAAATTGAGACTAACTTTCTCCACAAACTCACTCGGATCTCGATTATCGATGATGTTGAGTTGTTTTTGCTCTTTGATTGTTTTAGGCAAACCAAAATGAACCATTCGAATGTGATCGATTATGGTAGATCGTACAGTGGCAGTCCGACAACAAACTTTGCATCGATATGGCTTGACATGCAGATGTATGGCCTGTTCGTGTTTGTTTCGAGTGCTCAATACAATAAAACACATTTCGAAAAACCTACATTTGTATGGTCTCTCTCCAGAATGTGTTCGTAGATGAATGTTGAGTTGACATTTCAGAACAAATTGCTTGTCACACTGGCCACAGTGAAAACGTTTCATATTTTGGTGAATCCGTTTGTGTTTGGTTAAATTGCCAAGCAGGCTAAAGAGTTTGCCACACTGCTCACACGCAAATGGACGTTCACCTGTGTGCACTCGAACATGTTGCTCTAATCTGCATCTGTAATCAAATGACTTTTGACAATAGGGACATTGCAAATGATGATTTGGTTGGGCGAAGTTTTGTTGAGTCGGATTTGTAGTTAATGGCTGTGGGTTTCTATGTGAAGGAATGTTTGCATAATGAGTAACATTTTGTGGAATGAATGTGGACGACTGATTGTGATTTGAAAATGGAAACAGAGATGGTCCATTACTTGGGTCTACTTTCAGTCCCATCAATCTACTTTGATCGAATGTGCCTAATTGCTGCAAGTCAGTCAGTGCCTGTTTATAGGCACGATCGACCATGTTTTTTCACCTTGAGGTACATTTCGTGTCTGGTTCGGGTTTTGGACTTGATAAAGTGATGCACAAATGTGGGCTGGGGCAGGGGAGAGGTAATAAATTATGATTCATAATAGACTGACTGACGTGAGTGGATGTTGAAGGTGAGAACCGCAAGAGAAAACAAACAATGTCAAAAGCAATTTTGTCAAGTCAAACTCACTCCGTCTAGTTGTTTTGTGACAGTTCTTTCTCACCGCACAATGTGAACACAACAAATCGACACAAACAAATGTACAAATTGAATTGATTGCTCAACATTACAAGTCACTTAGCAACCAAACACAACACAACATAAGAATCGCATTTAAACAACAAACAAGACGCATTTAATAAATGGAAAACAATTAAAAAATTGATTAATGTCTAAAGTGAATTTGCACAACATTCGTAATATCACAAAGCTTGAGAGTTCCATCCAAGAATTGTGCAATTTTATTAATTCTAGCCAAGAAACTTACTTTATCTCCAAATTCGCCAAAAACATATTTTATCAATACACCAAACTTGATTTAGTAAAATGTACAGGAAAATCTCGAAATAAAAGCAAAATTAGTATTTGTCAATTACCATTTGAGTTCTCTCCGGTTTGGACCACCAATCATCAGTTGTTCACGTCGGTCCTGATCAGCCAAACAGCAACACACGAGCAGTGACACGACAAGTGCACCTGCAGTTGCAATTATTGTCAAATATGAATTAAAAAGTGGCTCATTGATGATTGGCACTGTCTGGGAGGGTAACTTGCTTGATTGGCTTGACGATTGAAACAAATGATTGTAGTGTTGAGGAAATAAATAGTTGTGAGTTTCTATATGGAGGAATGTTTGCATAAAGAGTAACATTTTGTGGAATGAAATTTTGTGACTGATTTTGATTTGCAAATGGAAACAGAGATGCTATTCTACTTCTGACCTCTTCCAGTCCAATCAATCTACTTTGAACGAATGTGCCTAATTGCTGCAAGTCAGTCAGTGCCTGGTCATATGCACGATCAATCATGTTGTCCACTTTGAGGTACATTTCGTGTTTGGTTCGGGTTTTGGACATGACAAAGTGATGCACAAATGCGAGCTGGGACAGTGAAGAGATCATCATGGACTGAGTGAGTGGGCACGGTGAGAGTAGAAATACTAAATGAACAAGCTGAAACAAACTAAATTTTGTCAAGTCAACGTCACTTCACTTGGTTTGTTTGTGTTGTGACAGTGGTCAACGCACAACGTGAACACAACAAATCGAAACACAAAAAAGTTTACAAATTGAATTGATTGCTCAATATTTCAAGTCACTTTGCAACCAAACACACCAAACACATGCGATCTAAAAGCCAAACATGGAAACCAAAGATTGTCCTACAAACAAAACGCACATATGGTTAGGTATATGGGAAACGATCAAATAATCGATTAATGAATAAAGTGAACTTGCACAATATTCCTCATACGACAAGCAAATGCACGCACGCTAAACAAGTTTGCGTGATAGACTTTCTAGATATGAGATTGGTCAAATGACTGTTTGTTAGTGTTCATTGCATTACAATTAAAAAAAAAGCAAACTATTGGACAATCCAAGAATTCTAGATAACGTTTATTTTTATTGTCATAGTAGAGAAGATTTACAAGTAAAATGAGAAATATTGTGAATATAAATGTGACAATTAAGAATTAGGGAAACATAGTTGAGAGAAAGGTTGGAAATTGTTCACTCGAGTCGACGTTCCAGCAGATCGTTGTCCACCTGGACAAATTGGTTGGGATCACGGTCATCGGTGATGAGTTGTTCTCCTTTCTTCTTTCGAGCCAATTTGAAATGTTTCTCACGAACATGTTTAATGACATTGCTACGAGCCTCGGAGGAGAAGTGACAGTTTGGCCAAGTGCAACTGAAAGGCTTCACACCAAGATGAATTCGTTCGTGAATGGCAAGTTGAGCATCCCTCACAAATGTCTTGCCACAACCGGGATACTTGCACACGTGCTTGTTAGTTCCAGCAGAAGTAGATTGAGTCTTTTGACGTTTGTTTGAGGATTGAGAGTGGCTTACAGAAGATTTACGTTTGTTACCAGACGAAGTTGATGGCTCGTGTCGGGACTCAGCAGCACTACGTTCCATAATCCATTCATCCAGTGAGACAGTCTCCACTTTGGGATCATCGAGGTGGAGAGAATTAACAGCAACGCGATCAGCACGACCACCACCGAAACGATTCCTGAGTTCAGTCACTTTTGATCGTACAACACCAAATTGGTGATCAACACGAGCGAGGAGTTGACATTTCAATCGGTCACAGTCAACTTGCAATCGTGACTCGAATCGGTCCAGGAATGAGATGAAACGACGAGTGAGGCGATGAGCCATTTTTGTGGTGAGAATCGAAAAAACTTGATTTTACGTCGAGACCAAATAAAGCAGTGCAATTTATAGTTTGTAAACAAAAGCATGTTTGAATGCCAGATTTATACGATGTAGTGACACTGACATCGTCTGAATCTGATTCTGAATCACTTTAATTAAAGTTGCAAGAAGTTGAAGTTGATGATTGGAGAATGAAAGATTGATGATGCATTTGAACCTAGCTAGAGTGTTTGTCATATTTTTCAAACGCAAATGATTTTGGACAATGTGAACAATACAAATGACGATTTTGTTGGACGAGGTTTGGTTGAATTGTATTTGAAATAATTTGATTTGTAATTTTGTCTTAAATTTCACAGTTTGTAACATTCTGGTTTCGTTGAATCACCACAGATTCATACAAATTGTATTGACCATAATCATAGTGTTCAATGGTTGCTTGAGATTCGATAAATGATAAAGAAACAATGATAATACTTTGTGAAATAAATATTTCAAAGTATTTACCATCACTATTTTTACTCAATCTGTTTTCCGTTCCATCACCGTCTTCATATGGCCATAGAACAATCCATCTGCCATTTCTTCGTTTTGATTGAGTCAATTGAGGTTGACGATTGGAACAAACGATCGAGGTATCGAATAAAAAAATGTTTGCTGGTTTCTATATGCAGTAATGTTTGCATAATGAGTGACATTTTTTGGAATGAATGTGGACGACTGATTGTCATTTGAAAATGAAAACAGAGATGGTCCATTACTTGGGTACATAACTGATCTTTAATTTCCAAATTCATCAAAAACATATCTTATCAATACACCAAAGTCGATTTTGTAAACTGTACAGATGTATTTCTAAATTAAAGCAAAATTAGTATTTGTCAATTACCAATGGAGTGCTCTCTCCTGTTTGCTCATTAGTTGCTCACACAGTTAATCGTCAATTATAATTGTAATTACCATTCCAACTTGCATCCACTGAACACTATTCACTGTCATCAATCTCGTCATCTTTTTTAACTTCTACCTTAATCTCACCACAAACACATTCTTCACATACACATTTCACTTCGTCGTCAAATTGTTTGTGTTTAATGAGAACTGGATGAGTTTGAGGTTGCATCTCAGTATTGGGCAATGATACATCAGTTGAAGTCGACGAAATGATTGACTCAGCAAACAAAGTGCAAATTGAAGTTTGATTTATGGTTTAGTGTACAATTGTATATATAGTTTTGTATTTGCATATTGAATTGACGAATAATGATTGATGGCCCAACGAACAATCACAACACTTTCTCAACCAACTCATTCGGATCTCGATGGTCGATGATGTTACGTTCTCGTTGTTGTTTGACTGTTTTAGGCAATCCAAAATGAACAATTCGAATGTGAGCGATTATGGTAGATCGTATAGTGGCAGTGCGACCACAAACTCTACATCGATATGGCTTGACATGCAAATGTTTGGCTTGTTCGTGATTGTTTCGAGTGCTCAATACAATAAAACACATTTCACAAAACCTACATTTGTATGGTCTAGCTCACTCCAGAATGTGTTCGTAGATGAATGTTGAGTTGACATTTCAGAACAAATTGCTTGTCACACTGGCCACAGTGATAACGTTTCATATTTTGGTGAATCCGTTTGTGTTTGGTTAAATTTCCAAGCAGGCTAAGGCGTTTGTCACACTGATCACACGCAAATGGACGTTCACCTGTGTGCACTCGAACATGTTGCTCTAATCTGCATCAGAAAACAAATGACTTTTCACATTGTGGACATTGCAAATGACGATTTGGTTGGACAATGATTGGTTGAATTGCATTTGTAGTGAATTCATTGACAATTATAGACGATTGAATTGTGCCAAAGCAATTTTGCTAAGTCAAATTCACTTCACTTGGTCTAGTTGTGTTGTGATAGTTCTTTCTCACCGCACAATGCGAACACAACAAATCGACACAAACAAATGTACAAATTGAATTGAATTGCTCAAAATTTCAAGTCACTTAGCAACCAAACAAGGCACAACTTAAGAATCGCATTTAAACAACAAACAAGACGCATTTAATTAATGGAAAATAATTAAAAAATCGATTGTTTTCTAAAGTAATAAAAATTTACACAACATTCGTCATATCACAAAGCTTGAGAGTTCCAACCAAGAAATGTGCAATATTATTAATTCTAGTCAATGAACTGATCCTTTATTTCCAAATTCATCAAAAACATATTTTATCAATACACCAAAGTCGATTTAGTAAAATGTACAGATGAATTTCGAGATAAAAACAAAATTAGTATTTGTCAATTACCATTTGAGTTCTCTCCGGTTTGGTCCACCAATCATCAGTTGCTCACGTCGATCCTGATTAGCCAAACAGCAACACACGAGCAGTGACACGACCAGTGCACCTGCAGTGGCAATTATTGTCAAATATGAATTAAAAAGTGGCTCATTGATGATTGGCACTGTCTGGGAGGGTAACTTCTCTGGATTGATCACTTTGTTCTCCTTTTGAAGTAAAATTTTTAGATTTTTTTGGTTTTCGCTTGTGAACACTTTCAAGAGGGCCGAATCCAATTCTACAATAGAATCTTCACCATTGTACGTGAATTCCTGTAGGAAACTACGAATTTTGAGGTAGAATGGTTTGTTGTCAAACTTGGACATGACCGAATTGAGCTTGAATGTGATCACCAGTTTGTCGCCCTTGGGCATTGGCTGCCAGAACATTTCCACTCGATTGAGCGCAGTTTGACGAATGTCAAACACAATGCCCGAGAGTTGTGATCGCACAATGTCTGGTTCAATCAAAAAGTTGTGCTCCGGATTTCGGGTTTGCCAATTGTCCAATTCCAATTTGGTGAATTGATGATTGTCCAGATTGAGTTCAAATCGAGTTTTGATGGTCAAAATGTCACTTGCCACATTGTCCAATGTGAGAGTAATCGAAAATAGTCCTGCCCAATTGGCTATGATTATACCCGAAAATCGATCATCGTTTTGGATGAATTGTGATTCAGCATCGTAATTTCCCAGAATGTAATACAAACGAGTCTGTTCAACCTTTTTTGCGTTGGTCTCATTGAAATAGTAACAGTTTGAATGCAATCGACCCAACAGATAGAAATCCAAGAGAGCAGACCGAACATCTGAGTAATGTTCGAGTTTGGTTGTGTCTCGAGATGGGACAAGTTGAGAGTGAGAATTTGACGATTTCATCAGTTGGACCAGTGCTTTTTGGTTCGCTTTCACTGACTCGGATGGCCAAAATAGTTTTACCTGAATTGGAACAGATCAGATTAAATTGAGCATACATAGTACAAACTTACCTGAGCATAATAAGATTTCAAGACAAAAGTAGTTTGCGATAAAATTTTGACATTCAAAAAAGTGTTCAACTCTTGACAAAATTGACTCGATGCAAAGTTGAAGTGAATCTCAAGTTTTAAGTCCCTTTTTGGGTTTTTCCAGAAAATGTTATGAGCGCTACTCCCAGGTTCAGGTTCCGAATTTAGTTTTACATTAGATTTCAAGCTAAATAGTGGCTCGAGTGGGTGAAGTATTTGCCAACTGGTGAACAGACTATCTTCGGTAGGAGTGTCTGGATTTATTTGAACATTGATTGACACCATTTGGGTGTCGGTTAGTGCTGTGTCCAGACTGGTGATCGTGAGTGAGTACCAAGTGCTCCGGTCAAGATTAGTCAAAGTTGGCGCTCCTTGTGCGAGTCCAGCCACAGTTGGGGCATGTAAAGTTACTTGAAATTGATCATTTCGATTGTATTGATCACCGATTACAAGTGCAATCAAACAGCAAACAGAGAGCAGAGCAATTTTGAATACATTATTTGTTATTAGTATTAAACTTAATAATACTTGAAAGAAATTGTGCATTTTGATGAGAATATAACAACTCTACAATTTCGCACATGCAGACTTGAATGAGTCACTTTTGTTTGCAAGCACAAACTAAAATTGTCTACTTTTCCTAAGGATCGAAACTTGTCAATTGATTTGTCAATAGCAGACCACTTTAATGCTTATCTATTCCAGGAATTGTGTTGCTAATCAATAAGTCGCTGCTCAATCGATTTACTATCGCAGTGTACTCTGTCGCCCAGGTCTGTTGTAGTACCAATAGTTTCATCTCTATTGTGTAAGTTGCCATCAACATAGGAAGCAAACATTTCTCTCTCAAGCACATTTCCAAGTCTGAGTCTGCAGTGCTGTTATCTCTGAGTGCTCTTATGCACGTAAATTTCAACTATGCCATCACAAATCATATCAATAAAACTTGACTGCAGCATACTCGTACATCTCTACCTTATGATAATGCATTACGATTAACTTTTGGTTTTGGATGGTCATTTAACGTCTACTTTCTGTTTGCGTGTCATACATTCCTTGAACAAAACAATGACAAATTCACAGGAAAATCTAGTTTCCTGTCATCTTGTAGCGCCAACCTTCTCAAAGCAGCAAAACGATGAACAAATATCGTTTGTCAAACTTGTTCGCTCCGAATGGTATCAAATGAAATTGAAGAAAATTTATCGACAAATTATCGATGACAAACCGCAGGTCTCGTTTCGTCTTGGTTTGAATCCCAACTTTGTGACATCAACTCAAACTTGTGAAAAGGATTTGTTTCGTGAATGGAAAACAAATAACCCAACAAAGCAATTGTTTGAGGTGAAACTTGACGAATCGGATGACAGAAATGAAATAATCAAAAAGTCAGATGGTGCTGTCCAGTTGAGTTGGAACCAAAATCAGGAAATTAAATTGAACATTCGATTCAACTGTGAGTCAGAGCAATTTTTGATCAATCAAAATGCCAATCTTGATGCTGCATTTTTGCTTTTTGTCGATGTTGTTGCACAAAATTCAAACTTGAAAGAATCCATCTGTTGCCAGGTAAGACATATCGCTTGTTCTAATAATAATTTAAAGTTTAAAAATGAATAGATTAAAATTTACGAAAACTACCAAATTGAGGACCAAAATCAGGCTTTTTCAAACAATAAATTTGTACGTCAAAATGAGATCCAATTAGAGCGTTACGAAATTGGCGAAATGATTCAACCGGTTGTGGCGCCTCAAAGGGGCGAGTCACCAACAAATCAACAGACACAAACTTGGAATGTTTCAATATTTGTACAAATTTCATTTGGAATTTTATTGATTGCTTTTGGCTTGGTTTACTTTGTTCAGTGGCAACAAGCAGAATTTCAGAAGCAAATCAATTTGTTTGAAACAAAATTGACGGAAGCAAAGTTGAATGACCAACCGATCAATAGAAAATTGGAACATCAAAAACTTCAGGAACAAATTCAATTACTCGAAACAAAATTGAATGAAGCCAAATTAAATAACTCAAATTTGTATGACCAATTGATTCGTAAAAATTCAGAAAAGGCAAAACTTCAAGAAGAAAATCAATTGCTTCAGACCCAGTTAGATGAGTCAAAATTGGATAACTCAAAATTGAACGACCAATTGGCCAATGAAAATTTGAAACAAGAAAAACATCATGCGAAAATTCAATTGCTGCAGACCCAGTTAGATGAGTCAAAATTGGCCGAATCAAAGCTCAATGAAAAATTAATTGGTAAAAATTTAGAAGAGCAAAAACTTAAAGAAAAAGTTCAATTAGTGCAAAAAGTGCAAATTCAATTTCTGGAGAGGAAATTAGACAAAGCAACACTGGACAACTCAAAGTTGATGGATGCAAATAGCAAAATGATTTTAGAAAATTTTCAACAGCAAAAAAGGAAAGAACAAATTGATTTGAATGTTATAAAGCCAAACATGTCACAATTGGACGATTCGTGGCTACAAAGGAATTGGTGGTTGATTTTCCTGTTGACAAATTTAGTTCGAATTATTCCAGGGCTTTATTCATTTTGGTCATTTCAAGATATCTTGAATGACAAATTCAATCGCCAACTAAATCGTAATTTAACAAGATTTTGTCCATCTCTATTCACCTTAGCAATGAGTTTTTACTGTAACTTTAACGCTCAAATTCAGTGGACACTTGCTTTACTTATTTGTGAAGGCTTATTATCAGGGAATATCACATCTGGTGATAATTGGTATGTTGCAATTTCGTTTAAAATTTTCTTTGTATTGGGCTTTTACTTAGACACCCTCGACTACATTCGACTATTATTTGCGTCACTTTTGAGTTTAATTTTTTGGTTAACTGTTGAAAAAAGCAAATGGCTAACAAAATTTCTGCTTTACATTACCATTTGGGTTGACATGTTCTTTGTTATCAAGTTTTATTTGATTATTAATCAATATTTCACTTTGTTTGTAAATGACAATTTTAATTTCAAATTTAACTAATTCCGTTGGCTCATTCAGTTGAAGAATTACCTCGAGCTGGTGAGTGAGTTGTGGTTGCACCATTGAACAAGTCAATATCACATTTACACATTTCATTTTGTATTCCAATTTGTTCAATATTATGTGTAACTTAATAAATTTACACCCAAAATTCACATTTGATCATTTCGTTTATACTACATTGTGTTTAAGTGAAAATCAAACAAACCGACTTTGATGCAAATTCAAAGGTCAAGTTTAGTTACTTTTGTTACAACAAATTACGATTTGGTTGGACGATGTTTGGTTGAATTGGATTTGTAGTGAATTTATTGAAGATTATAGGTGTATCACCTAAGGTGATTGATTAGGATTGTTACTATCGTTATGATTTTGTTGAGTCATCATATATTCTTCCGAATTTCCATGATCATTGTGATAATGTTCAATGGTTGCTTGAGTGCTAAAAGCTAACAATCAATAATGAGAATACTTTGTGAAACAAAAGCATTTCAAATTACTCACTCTGTTCACCTTCCATTCCATTACCTTTTTCATCTTGTCTCAAATCTTCATAAACCAATCCATTCACCACTTCATTATCATCACATTCGTGAACTTCATTATTATATGCATTTTCATTCTCTTCATCATCAATTTGATTATTTCCTCGATAACAAACTTCTACTTCATCATCATCAGAATCCTTCACAATTGAGGGAAACGAAGAGTGAGGAGTGATTGAGTGAGCCTAGTTGTGTTGTGACAGTTGTCAACGCACATTGTGAACACAACAAATCGACACAAACAAATGTACAAATTGAATTGATTGCTCAATATTTCAAGTCACTTTGCAACCAAACACACCAAACGCGATCTAAAAGTCAAACATGGAAACCAAAGATTGTCATACAAACAAAACGCACGTATGGTTAGGTATATGAGAAACGATTAAATAATCGATTAATGAATAAAGTGAACTTGCCCAACATTCCTCATATGACAAGCAAATGCACGCACGCTAAACCAGTTTGAGATGATCGACTTTCTTTTTGAGTATTCCAACCATGAAGCAACAAATACAACATTTATTAGATATGAGATTGGTCAAATGACTGTTTGTTAGTGTTCATTGCAGCACAATTAAAAATAAAGCAAACAATTGGACAATCACAAGAATTTACAAGAATCCTAGATAACATTTATTTTTTATTGTCAAAGTAGAGAAGATTTACAAGAAAAATGAGAAATATTGTGAATATAAATGTGACAATTACGAATACGGGAAATAGTTGAGAGAAAGGTTGATGACTCACTCGAGTCGACGTTGCAGCAGATCGTTGTCCACCTGGACATATTCATTCGCATCGCGATTGTCCTCAATGTTGAGAAGATGTTGCTGTTTGAGAGTGAGAGGCAGTTTGAAGTGACGGGTGCGGACATGAGCAACTACATTGCTACGTTTCTCTGAGAAGAATCGACAATCGGGCCATGAACAAGAGAATGGCTTAATACCGAGATGGATGCGTTCATGAATGGCAAGATGAGCATCCTTTGGAAATGTCTTGCCACAACCAGGATACTTGCACACGTGCTTGTTAGTCCCAGCAGCAGTAGATTGAGTCTTTTGGCGTTTGTTTGAGGATTGAGAACGGCTTACAGAAGATTTACGTTTGTGACCAGAAGAAGTTGATGGCTCGTGTCGTGACTCGGCAGCACTACGTTCCATAATCCACTCATCGAGTGAGACAGTCACCACTTTGGGATCATCGAGGTGGAGAGAAGGAACAAGATCGCGATCAGCACGACCACCACCGAAACGACTTCTCAGTTCAGTCACCTTTGAGCGCACAACACCAAATTGGTGATCAACACGAGCGAGGAGTTGACATTTCAATCGGTCACAGTCCACTTGCAATCGTGACTCGAATCGGTCCAGGAACGAGGTCAAACGATGAGTGAGACGATGAGCCATTTTGGTGGTGAGAATCGAAAAAAACGTGATTTTACGTCGAGACTAAATAAAGCAGTGCAATTTACAGTTTGTAAACAAAAGCATGTTTGAATGCCAGATTTATACGATGTAGTGACACGCACATCGTCTGACTTTGATTCTGAATCACTCTAATTGAAGTTGCAAGAAGTTGAAGTTGATGATTGGTGATGCATTTGAACCTAGCTAGAGCGTTTGTCACATTTGTCAAACGCAAATGATTTTGGACAATGTGGACAATACAAATGACGATTTTGTTGTACGAGGTTTGGTTGAATTGGATTTGAAATGAATTGATTGGCAATTTTGTCTTCAATTGCACAATTTGTATCATTCTTGTTTCGTTGATTCGTCGATATCACCAAACAGATTCATCCAAATTATATTGACCATAAGAAAAGTGGACGACTGATTGTCATAGGAAAATGGAAACAGAGATGAACAAAAATTACCACAACTCATGAAGAAACCATAAAATGGACACAACTCCACCAAATATTTCACAACTAGAGATGTTCATTGTACATTCGATTTGCTCGGATCGAGTTTGAGTCAAGATACATTGGACAACTTGAGTATATGACAATGTCACAAATTGAGACTAACTTTCTCCACAAACTCACTCGGATCTCGATTATCGATGATGTTGAGTTGTTTTTGCTCTTTGATTGTCTTAGGCAAACCAAAATAGACCATTCGAATGTGAGTGATTATGGTAGATCGTACAGTGGCAGTCCGACCACAAACTCTGCATCGATATGGCTTGACATGCAGATGTTTGGCTTGTTCGTGATTGTTTCGAGTGCTCAATACAATAAACCACATTTCACAAAACCTACATTTGTATGGTCTCACTCCAGAATGTGTTCGTAGATGAATGTTGAGTTGACATTTCAGAACAAATTACTTGTCACACTGGTCACAGTGAAAACGTTTTATATTTTGGTGAATCCGTTTGTGTTTGGTTGCCAAGCAGGCTAAAGAGTTTGCCTCACTGCTCACACGCAAATGGACGTTCACCTGTGTGCACTCGAACATGTTGCTCTAATCTGCATCTGTAATCAAATGACTTTGGACAATACGGACATTGTAAATGATGATTTGGTTGAGCGAAGTTTGGTTGATTTATATTTGTAGTGGACTCATTGGCAATTTCCTCTCCAATTGTATTGTTGATAGCATTCTGATTATATTGAATAGTTTCATCCGAATATTGAACATGTTCATAGTATTTGATGAATGGTTGAGTGTCTCTAGCTAATGAGGCAATGAGAAAACTATTTTATAAAACATTCAACACTAACTCACCCTCACTGACATCTGACAATTATGGCATTAGGTGGACGACAAACTTCACCCCACCACTTCCAATCATTACCAATTGATCCAAATGTAGATTCACAGATCACAGATCCATCTGTTGCCAGGTAAGACATATCGCTTGTTCTAATAATAATTTAAAGTTAAAAATCAATAGATTAAAATCTACGAAAACTACCAAATTGAGGACAAAAATCAGGCTTTTTCAAACAATAAATTTGTACGTCAAAATGAGATCCAATTAGAGCGTTACGAAATTGGCGAAATGATTCAACCGGTTTTTATCCGAGATGGGGCCCCAACGAACGAACCACTCATAAATCAACAGACACAGACTTGGATTTCAATTGGAGTTTTATTGATTGTTTTTGCTATGGTTTACTTTGTCAGTGGCAACAAGCAGAATTTCAGAAGCAAATCAATTTATTTGAGACAAAATTGACGGAAGAAAAGTTGAATGACCAACTGGTCAATGGAAAATTGAAACACAAAAAACTTCAGGAACAAATTGAATTACTCGAAACCAAATTAAATAACTCAAATTTGTATGACCAATTGATTCGAAAAAATTCAGAAGAGGCAAAACTTCAAGAGGAAAACCAATTGCTTCAAGCTGAGTTGAATGAGTCAAAATTGACCGGATCAAAGCTCAACGACAAATTAATTGATGAAAATTTAGAAGAGCAAAGACTTAAAAAAAGGTTCAATTACTCGAAACAAAATTGAACAAGCAAAAATTGACAGAGACAAAATTGAACGAACAATCAGAGAAAATTCGGAACGAGATAAACTTCAAATTCAAATTTAATTTCTGGAGTTGAAATTAGGCAAAGCAACACTAGATAACTCAAAGTTGATGGATGCGAATAGTAAAATGATTTTAGAAAATTTTCAACAGCAAAAAAGAAAAGAACAAGTTGATTTGAATGTTACAAAGCCAACCAAGTCACAATTGAACGATTCGTGGCTACAAAAGAATTGGTGGTTGATTTTCCTGTTGACAAATTCAATTCGAATTATTCCAGGACTTTTTGCATTTTTGTCATTTAAAGATATCTTGAATGACCAATCCAATCACCAACTAAATTCTAATTTAACAAGATTTTGTCTAGCTCTATTCACCTTAGCAATGAGTTTTTACTGCAACTTTAACGCTCAAATTCAGTGGACACTTGCTTTACTTATTTATTTACTCTTATCATCAGCGAATGCCACACCAGCTAATAAGTATGTTATAATTTCGTTAACAATTTTCGTTGTATTGGGATTTTACTTAGACACCCTCGACTACATTCGACTATTATTTGCGTCAATTTGGAGTTTCATTTTTTGGTTCACTGTTGAAAAAAGCAAATGACTAACAAAATTTCTGGTTTACACTACTATTTGGGTTGACATGTTTTTTGTTATCAAGTTTTATTTGATTATTAATCAGGGTTTCAACTCGGCGACTTTAACTTTTGGCCATCTACTTTGAACAGTGTATTTTTCTTCCACTCATACAGTAAGCTTACTTTCACAGTACAAGAGCCCCTCTTGCGGAGAAGCACCACTGAGCTATGGCCAAACTCTAAAGTCGCCGAGTTGAAACCCTGTTATTAATCAATATTTCATTTTGTTTGTAAATGACAATTTTAATTTCAAATATAACTAATTCAATTAGCTCATTTAGTTGAAGAATTACCTCGAGGTGGTGAGTGAGTTGTGATTGAACTAGTCAATATCACATTTACTCATTTCATTTTGTATTCCAATTTGTTCAATATTATTGTGCAAATTTAACTTACAAATGTTGTTAATAAATTTACACCAAAAATTCAAAATTTGATTTGTGTTTCTGTTTCTGTGTTTGCCAGATTTATACGATGAAGTGACACTGACATCGTCTGACTTTGATTCTGAATCACTCTAATTGAAGTTGCAAGAAGTTGAAGTTGATGATTGGAGAATGAAAGTGAATGATTGGTGATGCATTTGACCTAGCTAGAGCGTTTGTCACATTTGTCAAACACAAATGATTTTGGACAATGTGGACAATACAAATGACGATTTTGTTGTACGAGGTTTGGTTGAATTGGATTTGAAATGAATTGATTGGCAATTTTGTCTTCAATTGCACAATTTGTATCATTCTTGTTTCGTTGATTCGTCGATATCACCAAATAGATTCATCCAAATTATATTGACAAAAAGAAAAGTGGACGACTGATTGTCATAGGAAAATGGAAACAGAGATGAACAAAAATTACCACAACTCATGAAGAAACCATAAAATGGACACAACTCTACCAAATATTTCACAACTAGAGGTGGCTGATGAATGTGTTGAATGTACATTCGATTTGCTCGGATCGAGTTTGAGTCAAGATACATTGGACAACTTGAGCATATGACAATGTCACAAATTGAGACTCACTCTCTCCACAAACTCACTCGGATCTCGATTATCGATGATGTTGAGTTGTTTTTGCTCTTTGATTGTCTTAGGCAAACCAAAATGGACCATTCGAATGTGAGTGATTATGGTAGATCGTACAGTGGCATTCCGACCACAAACTCTGCATCGATATGGCTTGACATGCAAATGTTTGGCTTGTTCGTGATTGTTTCGAGTGCTCAATACAATAAACCACATTTCACAAAACCTACATTTGTATGGTCTCACTCCAGAATGTGTTCGTAGATGAATGTTGAGTTGACATTTTAGAACAAATTGCTTGTCACACTGGTCACAGTGAAAACGTTTCATATTTTGGTGAATCCGTTTGTGTTGGGTCAAATTGCCAAATCTGTTGAATCGATTGCCACACTGGTCACATGCAAATGGACGCTCACCTGTGTGCACTCGAAGATGTTGCTCTAATCTGCATCTGTAATCAAATGACTTTTGGCAATGGGGACATTTCAAATTGTGATTTGGTTGAGCGAAGTTTTGTTGATTTTGGATTTGTAGTGAACTCATTTGCAAATTCCTCTCCGATTGTATTGTTCGTAGCATTCTGATTATATTGAATAGAATATTGAACATGATCATAGTATTCGATTCTTGGTTGAGTGTCACTAGCTAATGAGGCAATGATGAAAATATTTTATAAAACATTAAACAAGAACTCACCCTCACTTTGTTCACTTCTCATTCTATAACCTTCTTCGTCAGGTAATCCATTCACCACTTGATTGTCATCGTGATCACATTCGTGAACTTCATCATATTCAACATTCTCATCCTCTTCATCATCATTGTAATCCGACAAATAGGCATGACCGTAGACTGGTTGTTTGAATGAGTCGTTTTGAATCACTCGATAATCAGCTTCTCGTAATTTGTCGTTTTGGTTGTCTTCATCATCCTCAAGTGAACTTGCACAACATTCCTCATACCAAGCAAATGCACGCACGCTAAACAAGTTTGCGTGATCGACTTTCTTTTTAAGTGTTCCAACCATGAAGCAACATATACAACATTTATTAGATATGAGATTGGTCAAATGTCTGTTTGTTAGTGTTCATTGCAGCACAATTAAAAATAAAGCAAACTATTGGACAATCACATGAATCCTAGATAACGTTTATTTTTATTGTAAAAGTGGAGACGATTTACAGGGAAAATGAGAAATATTGTAAATGTGACAATTAAGAATAAGGGAAACAGTTGAGAGAAAGGTTGATGGCTCACTGGAGTCGACGTTGCAGCAGATCGTTGTCCACCTGGACATATTCATTCGCATCGCGATTGTCCTCAATTTTGAGAAGATGTTGCTGGGCGAGAGTTTTGGGCAATTTGAAGTGACGAATTCGGACATGAATAACTACAGTGCCACGTTCTACTGTAGAGAATCCACAGCTAGGCCATGAGCACGAGAATGGCTTAATGCCGAGATGAATGCGTTCGTGATTGGCGAGATGAGAATCCCTCGAAAATGTCTTGCCACAACCAGGATATTTGCAAGTGGGCCTGTTCGATCCAGCAGTAGTAGCTCTTTGAGTCTTTTGACGTTTACGTGTGGATTGAGAGTGGCTGGCAGATTTGCGTTTGTGACCAGACGAAGTTGACGGCTCGTTACGTAACTCGGCAGCACGACGTTCCATAATCCATTCATCCATTGAAACAGTCTCCACTTTGGGATCATCGAGGTGGAGAGAAGGAACAAGATCGCGATCAGCACGACCACCACCGAAACGACTTCTCAGTTCAGTCACCTTTGAGCGCACAACACCAAATTGGTGATCTACTTGGGAGATGAGTTGACGCTTCAGTTGTTCACAGTCCACTTCGAGACGTTCCTCGAATCGATCCAGAAACGAGCTCAAACGATGAGTGAGTCGAGACATGGTGAAAGGAGACAGACAAAATGAATCAACCAAACAAACAGAAAAAAACAGAAGAGAACGCACTCGTGTGTTTGTGTAAACTGACTCAAACAACAACAATCGTGATGCCAAGTCACACGGTGACAGTCGTGGTGACATGAACAAGCAGAGTTGGTACAATGCTCGTGAGAGAGCTCACACAGTCGATTCATTCTGCCTTACACTCTACTTTCGTGTTTACTCTTTGATTGTCACCACAAAAATGGCGCATCATCTCACTCACCGTTTCACCTCTTTCCTGGATCGATTTGATGAGCAGCTCGAAGTGGACTGTGACCGACTGAAACGTCAACTCCTCGCTCGTGTTGATCACCAATTTGGAGTTGTACGATCAAAAGTGACCGAACTCAGGAATCGTTTCGGTGGTGGTCGTACTGATCGCGTTGCTGTTCCATCTCTCCACCTCGATGATCCGAAAGTGGTGACTGTCTCACTCGATGAATGGGTCGAGCAACGTCGTGCTGTTGACGAATCTCGTGACACAGCATCAACTTCTACTGGTCACAAACGAAATCTCCAATCTCAGCCTGGCACAGTCAAGAAACGTAAGACTCAAACAACTGTTGATGCTCCAAACAAGAAACATGCCTGCAAGTATGAAGGTTGTGATCGAGCATTTGACTCGAACACGGACTTGGCTCGTCACGAACGTATCCATCTCGGCATAAAGCCATACTCGTGCTCATGGCTTAATTGTCGATACTCTTCAGAAGAACGTGGCAAAGTAGTTCGTCATGTCCGCATTCGTCACTTTAAATTACCTCTCACTCTCAAACAGCAACATCTTCTCAACATTGAGGACAATCGAGACGCGAATGAATATGTCCAGGTGGACAACGATCTGGTGGAACGTCGACTCGAGTGATGCTGAGATTGCCCTCGAATCTATTCACAAGTCACATTATGTCAATCCATTACTTTCACAATGTTTCAAATTGATGTAACTTACATTTTGATTTCTAAATAAAAAAGACTAATTGTAAACAAATTGTTCGTTACTAGCATTTTAATGTCCTTTAATGAATGAAAATTGTTCACATTTCACATACATTACCAAAATAAAATGATTTGTCTGTCTAAAGTGTAAATGTTAAATATTGTGGGAAATTTAATCAAATCATTGGATATTTTCACTAGGATATACACTAATGGACCATTACCAATACAGTTACAGAAATACATGGATTCGCGAATGTTAATGTGAAGCAGAGTACAGAAACAATCACTTTGTGTTAAGATAGATAGAACAATTTGAGTAAATGACAATCACAAATGTAACAAATTGAAACTCACACTTTCTCAACAAATTCTCCAGGATCTCGATCATCAACGATGTTGAGCTTTTGTTGTTCTTTGAGTGTTTTATAAAATAGGCAAACCAAAATGGACCATTCAAACGTGTTTGACTATTGCTGATTGTACAATGGCAGTGTGACCACATTGTTTGCATCGAAATGGTTTGATTTGCATATGTTTGGCCTGTTCGTGTCTTCTTCGAGTGGTCAATTCAGTAAAACGTTGATCACAAAACTCACATTTATATGGCCTCACTCCAGAGTGTGCTAGAAGATGAGAATTAAACTGGGTTTTCAAAACAAATTTCTTTCCACATTGGTCACAGTGAAACCGTTTGATATTTCTGTGAATCAGTTGGTGTTTGGTTGGATTGCAAAGCAAGCTAAAGCGTTTGTCACACTGATTACACTGAAAGGGACGTTCACCGAAGATGTGCCAGAAAATTGAAATTGCGATCAAATGATTTAAAACAATGTGGACATTGCAAATGACGATTTAGTTGGGCAAGGTTTGATTGAATTGGATTTGTGGTGAATTCATTGGCAATTTTCTTTTCTCTTCTCTTCGGAGAGTACCGTCGATGCTAGTTGCTGGTCCCTGCACAAGAATCTCCACGCAATTATGCACTCGTGCATACAACATAGTCCTAATTTTTATGTCCACTCTGTTGGACAATGTTCACTTCATTTATAAATTCGATTTAAATTTAAAATAAAATCTGCTTTATTATTTTAATACTGTGCGTATTTTATTCAAGAATTATGCGAACAAGTCAGCATCACTTTTACTCATTTCATTATGTATTCAAATTAGACAGATTTAACACAGACAAATTATTCAAAATAACACAAAATATACAAAATATTCAAATTAAGACAGATGTAGAGAGATTTTATTAGAATCTTAGAAAATGTTTTTATTGTTAAAGTGAAGAGAAGATTTACAGGGGGGAAATGAGAAAATTGTGAATATAAATGTGACAATTAAAATTAAGAGAAATACGTAGTTGAGAGAAAAGTTGGAAATTGCTCACTCGAGTCGACGTTCCAGCAGATCATTGTCCACCTGGACATATTGGTTGGGATCACGGTCATCAGCGAAGGGGTGTTCTCCTTTCTTCTTTCGAGCCAATTTAAAATGTTTCACACGAACATGTTTGACGACATTGCTTCGAGCCTCGGAGGAGAAGTGACAGTTCGACCAAGTACAACTGAATGGCTTCACACCAAGATGAATTCGTTCGTGTATGGCAAGTTGAGCATCACATAAAAATGTCTTGCCACAACCAGGATACTTGCACACGTTCTTGTTAGTTCCAGCAGCAGTAGATTGAGTCTTTTGACGTTTGCTTGAGGATTGAGAGCGGCTTACAGAAGATTTACGTTTGTTACAAGAAGAAGTTGATGGCTCATGTCGTGACTCGGCAGCACTGCGTTCCATAATCCATTCATCGAGTGAGACAGTCACCACTTTGGGATCATCGAAGTGGAGAGAAGGAACAGCATCGCAATCAGCACGACCACCACCGAAACGACTTCTCAGTTCAGTCACCTTTGAGCGCACAACACCAAATTGGTGATCAACGCGAGCGAGGAGTTGACATTTCAATCGGTCGCAGTCCACTTGCAATCGTGACTCGAATCGGTCCAGGAACGAGGTCAAACGATGAGTGAGACGATTAGCCATTTTGTTGGTGAGAATCGAAAAAATCGTGATTGAGGTCGAGGCTAATAAAGCAGTGCAATTTACAGTTTGTAAACAAAAGCATGTTTGAATGCCAGATTTATACGATGTAGTGACACTGACATCGTCTGACTCTGATTCTGAATCACTCAAATTGAAGTTGCAAGAAGTTGAAGTTGATGTGATTGGAGAATGAAAGTGAATGATTGATGATGCATTTGAACCAAGCTGAATTGGATTTGAAATGAATTGATTGGAAATTTTATCTTCAATTGCACTGTTTGCATCATTCTTCTTTCGTTGAATCATCGATATCACCGAATAGATTCATCCAAGTGGATTGTGAATTGAAAGTGGACGACTGATTGTCATAGGAAAATGGAAACAGAGATGAACAAAAATTACCACAACTCATGGAGAAACCATAAAATGGACACAACTCCACCAAACATTTCACAACTATGTCATGAGGTGGCTGATGAATGTGTTGAATGTACATTCGATTTGCTCGGATCGAGTTTGAGTCAAGATACATTGGACAACTTGAGTATATGTCACAAATTGAGATTGGCAAGGTTTGGTTGAATTGGATTTGTAGTGGACTCGTTGGATATTTGTTATTTATATTTGATGTTGTGTTCTGATTAGCATTCGGCTTATATTGAATAGTTTCATCCGAATATTGAACATGATCATAGTATTCGATGCTTGGTTGAGTGTCACTAGCTAATGAGGCAATGATGAAAATATTTTATAAAACATTAAACAAGAACTCACCCTCACTGACGTCTGACAAATGAACAGTAGACTGGTTGTTCCTATGAGTCGTTTTGGATCACTCGATAACCAACTTCTCGTACTTCATCGTTTTGGTTGTCTTCATAATCGTCAACAATTTCTTTCTTTACAATTGAGCGAGATGAAGTGTGAGTCAGGTCAAGTGGTTCAGATGGAGTTGGTTGACAATTGACAGGTTCTGAGTAATTTGATTGGTTGACGATTGAAACAAACGATCAAGGTATCGAGGAAACAAATGGTTGTTGGTTTCTATAAGTAGGAATGTTTCCATAATGAGTAGCATTTTGTGGAATAAATTTTGTGGACGACTGATTGTCATTTGAAAATGAAAACAGAGATGGTCCATTACTTGGGTCCACTTTTTGTCTCATCAATCTACTTTGATCGAATGTACCGAACTGCAGCAAGTTAGTCAGTGCCTGGTCATAGGCCATCAACCATGTTATCCACTTTGAGGTACATTTCGTGTTTGGTTCGGGTTTTGGACATGACAAAGTGATGTACAAATGCGGACTGGGACAATAGAGAGATCATCATGGACTGAATGAGTGGGCACGGTGAGAGCAGAAATACTAAATGAACAAGCCGAGGCAAACAATAAATTTTGTCAAGTCACTTCACTTGGTCTAGTTGTGTTGTGACAGTTGTCAAAGCACAATGTGACACAACAAATCGACACAAACAAATGTACAAATTGAATTTGGTGGCTCAATATTTCAAATCACTTTGCAGCTAAACACACCAAACACGTGATCTAAAAGTCAAACATGGAAACCAACAAACAAAACGCACGTATAGTTAGGTATATGGGAAACTATTAAATGATCGATTAATAAATAAAGTGAACATGCACAACATTCCTTAAATATGACAAGCAAATGCACGCACGCAAAACAAATTTGCTTCATCGACTTTCAATTTGAGTGTTCCAGCCATGAAGCAACAAACATTACAACATTTATTAGATATGAGATTGGTCAAATGTCTGTTTGTTAGTGTTCATTGCATCACAATTAAAAATAAAGCAAACAATTTGACAATCACAATAATTTACAAGAATCCAAGATAACGTTTATTTTTATTGTCATAGTAGAGAAGATTTACAAGAAAAATGAGAAATATTGTGAATATAAATGTGACAATTAAGAATAAGTGAAATAGTTGAGCGAAAAGTTGATGGCTCACTCGAGTCGACGTTGCAGCAGATCGTTGTCCACCTGGACATATTCATTCGCATCGCGATTGTCCTCGATCTTGAGAAGATGTTGCTGTTTGAGAGTTTTGGGTAATTTGAAGTGACGAATGCGGACATGAGCAACTACATTGCTCCGTTTCTCTGAAGAGTATCGACAATTAGGCCATGAGCACGAGAATGGCTTAATGCCGAGATGAATGCGTTCGTGCATGGCCAGATGAGCATCCCTTGGAAATGTCTTGCCACATCCAGGATACTTGCACATGTGTCTGTTAGTTCCAGCAGCAGTAGATTGAGTCTTTTGCCGTTTGTTTGAGGATTGAGAGCGGTTGGCAGTAGATTTGCGTTTGTGACCAGACGAAGTTGATGGCTCGTTTCGTAACTCGGCTGCACTACGTTCCAGAATCCATTCGTCCAGTGAGACAGTCTCCACTTTGGGATCATCGAGGTGGAGAGAAGGAACAAGATCGCGATCAGCACGACCACCACCGAAACGATTCCTGAGTTCGGTCACTTTTGATCGTACAACTCCAAATTGGTGATCAACACGAGCGAGGAGTTGACATTTCAGTCGGTCACAGTCCAATTCGAGCTGCTCTTCAAATCGATCCAGGAACGAGGTGAGACGGTGAGCGAGACGAGACATGGTGAAAGGAGACAGACAAAATGAATCAACCAAACAAACAGAAAAACAGAAGAGAACGCACTCGTGTGTTTGTGCAATCCAACTCGCATAACAACACAATCGTGATGCCAAGTCACACAGTGACAGTCGTGGTGACATGAACAAACAGAGTTGGTACGATGCTCGTGACACAGCTCACACAGTGCACATGTGCATTGTTTGTTGTTGTCTGACTGGCTGTTGTGACTTGCAATTTTGTGCTCCAACCTTTGTCCTCAAAATATTGCCAATTTAATTAGCTCAAGAATGTGTGTACACGTCCATAAATTACCCGACGATTGTCTCTTGCCCATCTTTGACCGAATGCCCTTGTCAGACCTACTGCACCTCGATCTCGTATGTCTCCGATGGGCAAAACTATTGCCGAGTGCATGTGCCCGACGACGAACTTTGGTATTGATTCGAGGTTTTGACCGAGTGGATCAAATGGATTTCTCTATTCCATTCAATGACCACTTCAAGATATCCTACGATGGTCGCCGACCATATTTCGATCTTCCAATATCGGAACAGATGGCTTCCTTGAGGTTGCCATTCTCGGTGCCTATTTGTTCTCTTGGTGTTCCATCAAATGAGGATGTAAACAAACTGGCTCGTCAGTTGCACACTCGTCTCTCTGCTCATCTGCTCAAATATTTCACAGACCTCTTCCCGAATGTGACCACATTGGTGATTATTGGTCTACCATTGGACGATGACGAAGTAAACTCGTTGACTTAGCTTCTTCTTGGAGCAGCCTGGTCATTGATCAGCCTGAAACTATGGCTCCGAATTCGACGTGTCGACTACGATGACCGTCATGACGAGTATCTTGTTGGCAATCTACTGGACAGCATCCATCAAGGCCAATCACTACAACAACTAACACTCGACATTGATGACAGCCAGATGAATCGTGTCATCAGACTTCCCATCGAAACATATTCCTTCATTGCACAACTCAAGTCAGTGCAGATCTCTTTGGGAAAATATGAACACGGCCGTCAGATTTGGAACATCATGGACCAATTCAATAGCACAGAATTGTGTCAAATTGGTTTAGCAAATAAGAGCTGCTCGATGTGAAGTTTGTCGACAAAATGGCACCAAATGGCGACACCGATGTCATCGACTTTTGATTCGTTCTCTGAAGAACGCCTTTTCCAATTCATTGGCACAATTCTATGCCAAACTTGACAATTGGCAATTAACAAAAGTTTTCTTAAAACATTAACTATTAGTACTACTAATAGCTAAACAGATTCAAACATATAAGTAAGTATAGTTTTGTAGGTTAGTGTAGTAGAGTAAGTTTTGATAATTGTTGTTTTTCATCGAACCAAAATGAACGATCGTAATTTTCCGAATGGAAATTTGTTTTGAATTTGAAATGGAAATTATTGTTAGTTACTGTATTCTTTATTACGCGCAAGAATTCGAGACAACATACGTACAACATTTGTTAGTGAGATTGGTAATTTGTATGTTTATTTGTGTTCATTGTATCACAATAAAAAATAAAGCAAATTATTGGACAATCAAAAGAATTTACAAATTATTTATTCATTAGTTATTTTTCATTTGAACGAATATGAACGAACGTAATTTTTCGAATGGTTTTGGTCTGAATTTGATTTTGAATGAAAATTATTATTAATTACTGTATTCTTTATTACACGAACCAATAAAAGATTTATTATGACTGTTGTTGTTTGTTATGAATGACTGTTTGTTAGTGTTCATCACAATTAAAAATAAAGCAAACAATTGGACAATCACACGAATTTACAAGAATCCTAGATAACGTTTATTATTAGTGCAGTAATAGAGATTTACAAAAAATGCGAAATATTGTGAATATGTGACAATTGAGAATAAGGGAAACATAGTTGAGAGAAAGTTAAATGGCTCACTCGAGTCGACGTTGCAGCAGATCGTTGTCCACTTGAACAAATTCATTCGTATCGCGATTGTCCTCAATTTTGAGACGATGCTGCTGTTTGAGAGTTTTGGGTAATTTGAAGTGACGGGTGCGAATATGAGCAACTACGTTCACTCTAAATTATAGAATTCTCTATTGAGAATTGTTTGAGTTTTTTTGCGTCAATGTCGAAGTTGAGCGAAAAACTGCTTTTACAGGGAAAATTATGCTTCACCATAGGGAAGCTAATAAAATTCCCTACAGAAGTTGTTTCCCACTCTTTATCATCTATGGCGAAGAAATCAAATTCGCAAAAGAAACGGCACTAATCTTCTCAATAGAGAAAATTTGCAATAATATTTTGAATAAATTCAAAAATTCAAAATACATTATAATATATTACAACAATTAAATAATTAATGTTTGAATCATATAAATTAATCATAATTGAATCTTAATAAAGTGGACAATTTTAATTTACGTTTAATTAAGTTACATAACACCACGAATAAGATAATTTGTAGATGGAATATTTTTTACATTTTTTCGGACATCGCTAGAATTAATTTTAACAAATAAAAAATCATTCTTGTAGAAGAGATACTTCATTTCAACTAATAATTTCCCGTGGAGAGGATTGATCACTTCAGGAAACTTGTCCTTATTCCGCTTTTGAAGCTCATAAATGATGCCCAATGCATAGATTGTGCCGTCTTTGGTGGTAACAAATGATTCTGCTAACATCCAGTACTCTCTTCGAACAGATTCCTTGAAGATAACTTTGCGCAGAATTTTTTTGTGCAAACGATAAGGCCTTAAAAGTGCATTCAAATCAGTGTAATCGACATCACGAACTCCTTTAAATGAACCTCGGTCTACAATTTTGCATGATTCGATGTCAAGATTGTTTTCAAAAAAGAAATCCGTTTGCAAATAGTTTCCATCTTTCAGTGCCATAACAAGGGACATTTGATGATGATTTGCAAATGTTAGCGTGGGATTCTTCATATTTTTCATAATTGTGTGCAAATTCTTAAAAAACACGTGCTTACGCTCGTATTTTAATGTAGAGAATATTACTAGTGGGCCATAGCGTCTGGTCAATTCTGAGTAGTGCAAAAGAGTATGGAGCTTGCTGAAGACCAGGTCCCTGGGCTGTTTCTTTTTGACCAACTCATCTTCGTCCTCATCATACAGATCACCATCGAAATCATGCTCGATGTCCTCATATTGTTCTTCCTCCTCCTCCTCCTCCTCGTTGTCATTGTCAGTCTTTTGGTCATTCTCATCATAATATTCCTCGTCAGCCTCCTCTTCTTGTTTCTCTTCTTCGCCTTCCAGTTCGTTAATCAAAAGAATCATATCTTTGGCATACTTGTCGAGTTTGGTTAGATCATCTTCGGTGACTTCAAAGCTGAATGCAATCGAACAGAATTGTTGCAATGTAACAAACAGTCTAAACCCAAAATTATTGATGTCACAAATAAATTCTTCCGAAAATATTTCCAAGAGTCGAGCAAAGATTTCAACTTTCTAGAAGAAACCCTAATTAAATCAAATTTTCTTTGAATAAAATCATACCTGCACCGCCTTTCCATGAAAGTTGAAGAAAGGTCGTTGAGATTTTAAAGAGACTTTAATGTTATCATTGTACAGATGGAAAGATTCGATACGCTGTTTAATTTTGTCGTGTTTCCATCTTAAAGTAGTTTGTCGCTTTTTCTTATCATTTGGAAACTTGGAAATGTCGATGGCGTGTCTCAAAATTATGTCCAACAACCGTGGTATGACTCCTTCTGTGAGATATACGTTTATATAAGTTATAAAGAACTAATATGGAACAAAAGAATACCTGCTAGGTCATGAAGAACGTCTGCTGGGGATATATTCCATATAGTAATACCAGCCAATCTGGTAAACACACATTCTTTGTTCACACCCAGTCGATTTTTTGTTTTATATTTGCGTTTCAATGTTTGTTCACTTATTTGAGGGTTGTTCTCAAGTTCCTCTTTCATTTTGGCTTCAAGTTGTTTCACTTCTTCTATTGCAGCTATAAATATAAGTAGAAATGAACAAAATGAATAAATACAAAGATAAAAATTTAATTTATGATCTTACCATAGTATTCTTCGATGTCACGTGCACTCCCAAGTAGCCTTCTGGCTTTGTTGGTGATCTTTTGAATGTCCGAATGAGTGCAAGCACAATGTCGACATATAAAACCTTTGAAGAAAGTTGTCCTTAATCCCAGAAGCTCATACTGACCTAAAATTGTTAAGGTTATTTTAGAGAACAGAAAATATAACATTATTTACCGAGGTTATCACCGACTAATGCAGTGAGTGCCGCTTTGATGTAGATTGTTTCCTTGACGCCACTCTCATATTCCACTCGAATTGGAAGACCATCTTTGATTAATTTTTCCAAATCGTTAACCAACTCCTCTAAAAAGTCGTTCACGCTAACATCAGCATTTTTCATTGCATCTCGATCAGCGATTGCAATTAGAAATATATCAGGCCTCTTTAGTCTTTCTTTGACAGGGATGTTAGTAAAAGCTCCATAAACCGCCAAAAACTTGCGGTTTTGTTTTGTTACTGTGAAGTCGTCAATGCCGAGTTCGATTCGAAGCCTTCCGAGAAGGAACCCAAGTCGATCCGCACTGCAGCATAACTCGGAATCGTATTTTTCAAATTTTTTCGGAGTTTTGTCGTTTGAATTCTTCTGTTCGTCAATAATTGATTGAACAATCGATACATTCTTAAGAACCAACTTGGATAATTGTTTCAAATCTACATATTGGCCAATATCCTTTCCATTTAACTTGACAGATTTTGGCTCAATAAGCATATTAGTTCTATTTAAGAATGTTTTCTGAAGAGGATTGCTTTTTCTGAAAGATTCTATCAGATCCTTAGCTTCATTGGTAATACGGTGTTCAAGTCGTTTGTTAATTAAGTTGTTCATAAGGCAACTAGACACACTTTTAAAATCTTCAAACGAGATAAAACTTTTCAATCGTCCACGAATAATATCATTGAGCGTTTCAACAACAACTTCTTGGTTGTATGCTTCGAGGTCCTCCACTTTGTTGAAAAAACGAGATTGTTCGACTAATTTGGTCACAAGTTCTCTAACGCTGACAATGCGGCCATTTTGAGCAACTGCCAAATCATCACTATCCATCAATGGAAAAATATTTGCTAGGTTATCTTGAAGAGGTAATCTTGCTGCAGAAGGAAATCTATCTTGGTACCTGTAAATTAAAATGAATTAGCTAAAATTTATTTTTAAATATCAACTATCAATATTAAACAAACCGTTTCATCATAGTTTCGTACTCAACTGGATGCATCCGTTGCAGATGTTGATCATAAAGATGACTTTGACGAGAGTTGATTTTATATGAGCATGGAGACAAACAATAAGCAGATCCTGATTTCGAATTGACTGCTTGAAAATAACTTTTAGAGAAAATCGATCCTAACATGAATTCTTTGAACGGAACTTTTGGATTAAGATCTTTTCGCACAATACGATTCATATTGATGAAGTTGAAAAGACAAATTACAATCAGACGAAAGGAAAAAGTTAAACAAAAATTGTAATTGTAAATGTAAAATAGCTATCAATTGATAAGCACTGAACTCTGCAGTTACACTGCAAACAATTGTTGCAACGACACTCCGCCACTATCGATAAATAATGATAGTCTCGCCTCTTAATAGGAAATTTGCCTGCTTGACACTATCGATAGTTTGATTCGTCCGTCTATGGTGGAGAGAAAGTGCGCCTTTTTCCTTTGTGACTCATATTTGAGTCATAGTTATAACGAGGTTCACTGCTGTCACTTGATTGTGCCACATGCACACGTGCTCTTATTAATTAGTGCGACACCGAACAGATCCTGTTTGTGTCCTCGCGGATATTCTCTTCGGCTATTTTTGGAAAGACCGTCTTTTGGTGATATTTTCTGACTGAAGCTACTTCTCAAGATGTCTCTTGACTATGATATATTCCAAATGTGTGAGGACTTGGAATATCATCAATATATTGCTCCTCTCAAAGGTTAATATTTGTTCACAACATTATTCCGGGATTTAATTAGTTTTCTTTTTAGCTCTAAGCATTACCTCGATTGAAGGGTTTCTATCGTTCGTAAATGATGAAGACAATCGTAGGACTTGGATTTGTTGCCCAATGTTGTATCCTGATGGTACAAAAATTCTTACTCCGGAGAGGAAGAAATTTATTTCTTGTGTTCAAGACTATTCAATTAATTCTACATATTCCTTGTCTTTGCCGAATTCACTTAATTCGACATTACCTGATTTGAAGCTACTTTCTACCGGTGGTGAAGCCTCAAAATCTAATGGAGACTTTTCCCCTGGAGCTAATTCTACTGTGATTCAATCAAATAATGTGCAGGTACCACCTTTGACCACTTCTTTTGAGATTTCTGACCAGACTGACATAGCAGACATGATCTATAATTTTTCAAAAACAAAATTTGAAAATGCAAACATACTTTACATGATCAATCCATTTCCTTCTGCTAACCAAGAAGCTGTTCAGCTTGACGGAAATTTTAACTTTTTGAAGTTTAACTTTGAAAAATCGAAGTGGCAGTACTCTCCTGATGTGTCTGTTGGTGAGTGGATGGAAGACGAAAAGGAATTTCGGAAAAATATATTAAATATTGAATGTTCATACTTTCCGGATGACTTTTCGGGCAAGTTGGCTGTCTTTGCAGGGGAAATCTACAAGCAGCTGAACATTGTGTTCCCATTCCAAGTTCGTGATGCCACTATTTTTTCCGTTTGTTCTCGTCTATTTGACAATGAGACTCATTTGCTCAAGTTTGATGAGTACTACCAACAATATCGAGAATCCCATCCACTAATGTGTCTTTCGCCAAAAGGTGAAGAATTCCCTAATGTTATCGTAAGTGATATTTTGTATTTGAAATCATATACTCATACGTTACTGTTATCGTTTTTAGGCATTCTTGGCAAACAAGGTGAATAACAAAATTAAAAATAAATGCTCGATCTTATCAAAATATGTTCCCAAATGTTATCCTTATCGGAATTCTGCCAAGAATGATACTTCTACAACTACTGGCACTTCGGACAATTCCAATCTGGATATTTCTGATGATGAAGTAAGTGTACTTAACGCTGAAGCTATCTTGGCTCGGGATGATATCGATATTAACAATTCGGACGAACAAGAAGATTTGATTGTTGCCACTGATGGTAAAAATGTAACTCAACTCTCCGATTCACTTTTGCGAAAGTTTCCTTATGATAAGTTAGATGTCGGCAAGATCAGAATGATTCATCAACGCTATCGTGATGATCTCCGTCAACGCGTTCAAGAACGAAAAAACAAGTCTAATAAGGAACCGAAACGAAAACAACCGATAGAAAAGGTTAAGAAAATGACCAAGGCCAAACGATCCAAGAATTAACAATTATTTTGTTCGAATTATTATACAATTATTTTGATTATTCATTTAATTATTCTTTAACCTTTTTCTATATCATTAAATATTGAGTTTCATAATTATTTTGATTTTCGTGGATTATTGAGGGTTCAAAATCAAACAACATTTCGTATAGAGAAGAACCAGCACAGCCACTTCACTATAGAAGCAGATAATTGAGTGTCTACTGCTTTGAGAAAATTCGCTATTGAGAAAATGTTGCTCACTCGCTTCTCCATAGAGAAGAAAGCAAAGCTTCGCTACAGCAGCAGATATGAAAATTTTCCCAGTAGAAGCAGTGTACAACTTAGAGTGGTTGTTACGTGTCTCAGAAGAGTATCGACAATCGGGCCATGAGCATGAGAATGGCTTAATGCCGAGATGGATGCGTTCGTGCATGGCGAGATGAGCATCCGTTGGAAATGTCTTGCCACATCCTGGATACTTGCACGCGTGTATGTTCGATCCAGCAGTAGTAGATCCTTGAGTTTTTTGGCGTTTGTTTGAGGATTGAGAGCGGCTGATAGATTTGCGTTTGGGACCAGACGAAGTTGATGGCTCGTTTCGTAACTCAGTTGCAGCACTTCGTTCCAGAATCCACTCGTCCAGTGAGACAGTCTCCACTTTGGGATCATCGAGGTGGAGAGAAGGAACAAGATCGCGATCAGCACGACCACCACCGAAACGATTCCTGAGTTCGGTCACTTTTGATCGCACAACTCCAAATTGGTGATCAACTTGGGAGATGAGTTGACGCTTCAGTTGTTCACAGTCCACTTCGAGACGTTCCTCGAATCGATCCAGGAACGAGTTGAAACGGTGAGTGAGACGAGACATGGTGAAATGAATCAACCAAACAAACAGAAAAAAAAATAGAAGAGAACGCACTCGTGTGTTTGTGCAAACAAACTCAAACAACAACACTCGCGTGATGCCAAGTCACACAGTGACAGTCGTGGTGACATGAACAAGCAGAGTTGGTACGATGCTCGTGACACAGCTCAAAATACACATTACCAAAATAATTAGTTTTATTTGTCTAAAGTAAAAATAATGTAAACAATGTGTAAATGCGATTTTCAGATTGGGCTTAGTCGGATTTGGATGCTGAATCATGCGAGAAAGTATCAAATAAAGCAAATAATTGACAATCACGAATGTCACTCTTTCTCAACCAACTCTCGCGGATTTCGATGATCGATGATGTTACGTTCTCGTTGTTCTTTGATGGTGTGAGGCAAACTAAAATGAACAATTCGAATGTGTTTGAATATCATTGTTCGTTCATCAATGTGCACTCAAAGATAACTGTGCAATTTGGATCTGCGATCAAATGATTTTCAACAATGGGAACATTTCAAATGACGATTTGATTGGACAAAGTTTGGTTGAACTGAACTAACTGAACTAGAAATTGATTCATTTGCAATTTTGTCTTCAATTTCATTGTAGGTACAATTCTCATTATGTTGGATTACCATTGGTTCATCAAGTGATTCGCAAATGCGGGCTGGGACAGTGGAAAGATGATCATGGAGTGTAAACGGTGAGGACAGCAATAGGAAAGCGAACAAAGTCGAAACAAACTAAATTTTCTCAAGTCAAATTCACTTCACTTCATCTGTTTGTGTTGTCGCAATTCTTTGATAGCGCACATTGTGAACACAACAAATCGACACAAACAAATGTACAAATTGAATTGATTGCTCAATATTTCAAGTCACTTTGCAACCAAACACATCAAAACAAGACTCTGAATTTGAATTTGATTGAAAAATATCATTAATTACTGTATTCTTTATTATAATACACGAACCAATACAACATTTATTATTGAGATTGGTCAAATGTCGGTTTGTTAGTGTTTATTGCTTCCAATTATAATAAATATAACAAATACTAGTAAGTAATAAAGCAATAAATTGGACAATCACAAGAATCTTAGGATAACGTTTTAATTTCAAAGTGAAGAAAATATACAGAGAAAATGAGAAATATTGTGAATATAAATGTGACAATTAAGAATAAGTGAAATAGTTGAGCGAAAAGTTGATGGCTCAGTCGAGTCGACGTTGCAGCAGATCGTTGTCCACCTGGACATATTCATTCGCATCTCGATTGTCCTCGATCTTGAGAAGATGTTGCTGTTTGAGAGTTTTGGGTAATTTGAAGTGACGAATGCGGACATGACGAAGTATTCTACTTCGTTCTTCAGCAGAGTATCCACAATTTGGCCATGAGCACGAGAATGGCTTAATGCCGAGATGAATACGTTTGTGCATAGCCAGATGAGCATCACTTGGTAATGTCTTGCCACATTCTGGATACTTGCACATGTGTCTGTTCGATCCAGCAGCAGTAGATTGAGTCTTTTGGCCGTTTGTTTGAGGATTGAGAGCGGTTGGCAGTAGATTTGCGTTTGGGACCAGACGAAGTTGATGGCTCGTTACGAGACTCAGCTGCAGCACTACGTTCCAGAATCCATTCGTCCAGTGAGACAGTCTCCACATTCGGATCATCGAGGTGGAGAGAAGGAACAACATCGCGTCCAGCACGACCACCACCGAAACGATTCCTGAGTTCGGTCACTTTTGATCGTACAACTTCAAATTGGTGATCAACTTGGGAGATGAGTTGACGTTTCAGTCGGTCACAGTCCACTTCGAGACGTTCCTCGAATCGATCCAGGAACGAGGTGAAACGGTGAGTGAGACGAGACATGGTGAAAGGAGACAGACAAAATGAATCAACCAAACAAACAGAAAAAACAGAAGAGAACGCACTCGTGTGTTTGTGCAAACCAACTCAAACAACAACAATCGGTGATGCCAAGTCACACAGTGACAGTCGTGGTGACATGAACAAGCAGAGTTGGTACGATGCTCGTGAGAGAGCTCAGTCGATTCATTCTGTCTCGCACTCACTTCTCGTGTTTACTCTGATTGTCAACATCAAAATGGCCAATCGTCTCACTCACCGTTTCACCTCGTTCCTGGACCGATTTGATGAGCAGCTCAAAGTGGACTGTGACCGACTGAAATGTCAACTCCTCGCTCGTGTTGATCACCAATTTGGAGTTGTGCGATCAAAAGTGAACGAACTCAGGAATCGTTTCGGTGGTGGTCGTACTGATCGCGTTGCTGTTCCATCTCTCCACCTCGATGATCCGATTGTGGAGACTGTCTCACTCGATGAATGGGTCGAGCAACGTCGTGCTGTTGACGAATCTCGTAACGCGCCATCAACTTCTACTGGTCTCAAACGAAATCTCCAATCTCAGCCTGGCACAGTCAAGAAACGTAAGACAACTGTCGATGCTCCAAACAAGAAACATGTTTGCAAGTATGAAGGTTGTGATCGAGCATTCGTTTTGGACGTTGAGTTGGCTCGTCACGAACGTATTCATCTGGGCATTAAGCCTTACTCGTGCTCATGGCCTAATTGTCGATACTCTTCCGAGAAACGGAGCAATGTAGTTACTCATATCCGAATTCGTCACTTCAAACTGCCTCTCACTCTCAAACAGCAACATCTTCTCAACATTGAGGACAATCGAGATGCGAATGAATATGTCCTGGTGGACAATCAACTCGAACAACGTCGACTCGAGTGATTCTGAGATTGCCCTCGAATCTATTCACAAGTCACATTATGTCAATCCATTACTTTCACAATGTTTCAAATTGATGTAACTTACATTTTGATTTCTATATAAAAACTTGAGACTAATTGTAAATAAATTGTTCGTTACGTATGTCCTTTAATGAGTGAAAATTGTTTACATTTCACATACATTACCTAAATATATGATTTGTCTGTCCAATGTACAATGTATAAATGTTAAATATTGCGGGAAATTCGATCAAATTATTGGATATCTTCACTATGATATTCACCAATTGACCATTACCAATACAGTTAGAGAAATATATAGATTCGCGAATGTTAATGTGAAGCAGAGTACAGATACAATCACTTTGTGTTGAGATAGATAGATTGGACAACTTGAGTAAATGACAATCGCAAATGTTACAAATTGAAACTCACACTTTCTCAACAAATTCTCCAGGATCTCGATCATCGATGATGTTGAGCTTTTGTTGTTGTTTGATTGTTTTAGGCAAACCAAAATGGATCATTCGAATGTGTTTGAATATTGTCGATTGTACAATTGTATCCATTAATGGCAATGTGACCACATTGTTTGCATCGAAATGGTTTGATTTGCATATGTTTGGCCTGTTCGTGTTTTCGTCGAGTGGTCAATTCAGTAAAACGTTGATCACAAAACTCAAATTATATCTGTGCCTTTGATCTTTGATTTGATAGTAATGCTGTTCATTTGTTGTTTGACTTCTACTTTTGACTATTTTGTTTTTTTGCGTTTTTTAGCCTGCCTGGTTGTGCAATGTCTGGCTCAACCCGCGTCAGTTGGTTAGCTCAAGATTTTTGTAAGCCGACCTGCATGAGGCCCGTGCTCAAATCTGTAGCTCCATCTTAGTGTGCCATATTGCCAACCTCTGACCTCTACTCGTATCACTTTTTCCTCCCACCGTCTATCTTCAATTACTTTCAAATTAGTACGACACTAGTCAAGCAGTCCTCTCCATTGACCCTCGGTCAACTCTCGTCTGTGCGTCTACCTGTCAACATCACCTGCTAGGACCTATCATCACCACCTACCTGTGAGGTATAACAAGCCATGAAATTGTAAGATTTTTGTATTGATTGAAAGTTACTCTCTCAGATTTTTTTCTTCCCGTGTTTCAGTTCTATCAACATGAATACTCGCAAAATGCATGAAAGAACTATCAAGAAAACCAACATTCCTCAAGATGATAATCAAAATTTACGAAAACAGTGTGGAATGTCTCGCTTGATTCGTCTGTTCGACAATCTCGACGCGGATGTGATGACTCAATGCTACAAGTTTGGTTACTTTGAGCGCCGAAAAAACTGAGTTTTTCAATCGTAAATTGAGTGAGCATCGTTTTCACAACATTGTAAACGCCATCACGAGCTTAAAGCATCTTCTGGAATACTCCAACGTTCAAAATGAAAAAGACCTGGAAGAAAAGCTCGATAAAATGGTCGTGGCTGGAAAAATGCTTGTGACTATTATGATTGCCTTGCACCCAATCATAAGTGGCGATGTTGAATTCACAATTGTCAATTAGCTCCATATTGAATTTCTCACTGTGAAGCGTTTTGGACATTTTTGCGTATAATTCAATTTATTTCGACTTATTATCTCTATTATCTAAATTTCTCGATTTCGTTCCATATTTCACACTAATTAATTGATTAGTTATTTAATAAATAAAATAATATTAGTTTGTAAAAATTTGTTTCAGTTGCAATTATTTCACTTTATTTTAAAAATTATAAATTGCATGGGTTTGCTAATTACGTTCTTGAAGCAGTATTTTAATGAAATTAAAAAACCTTTATTGTTATTATTAGTATTTATGCCATGATTAATTATTTATTGAGCTTGTCCTTTTGAAAACGCGTGTCATGGTTTTTTCTAGATTAAATACTAAATGGCTGTTCTATCTCAAACTATGGCTCAACAAAGACGATCGCAATGCGGACAATGATTCTTCAGTGCACTACCTTGGAATCACATTGCTCAGAATGTTGAACATCAAAATGAAGAACCAATGCAATTAATGTCTTCAAATTCTCAATACCAAATGTTAATGTTAGAAAATATCGATTGTCTTCCTTTACTTTTGTGCATGTTTGGAGGCTTCGTTTGTCAACTAAACTGGTAGTTATGAATTGCAATCCGCTTTGTAAGTATTTTGCTTTGCAATTCGGCTTTTACAAATGTCTCATGAACGATTGTTGTTTTCCAATTGGATTCGGGCTAGATTTGAATGAAAATTATAAAATAAAAACTGTACATTTTAAAATTTATTACAAATGAATATGAATATAGAATCAGTAAATGCAAATCATAAAGCAATCATAAATGTCATACTTTCTCAACCAACTCACATAGGGTCAACCTCTGACCTCTACTCGTATCACTTTTCCCTACCACTGCCTATCTTCAATTACTTTCAAAGTAGTACCACACTCGTCTAGCAGTCCTCCCCGTTGACCATCGGTCAACTCTCGTCTGTGCGTCTATCTGTCAACATCACCTGCTAGGACCTATCTTCACCACCTGCCTGTGAGGTATAACATGCCATGAATATGTGCGATTTGTGTATTGAGTGAACTTTACTCTGTCAGACTGTGCTTTGATCGACAGTCCTGTCTCTTCCTGTTCCTTTGTGCTTTCGTGCTCGAACTTTAAGATCTTCCATATTAGCAATTGTCTCTGCAATCTAACTTGGCTCCCACCACTATTATCTTATCGTGCTTTTTCTTTTAATTTATTTCACTCTAGCAAGTTTTCTATTTCAGATTATTTTTTCTGTCCGTGTTTCAATTCAATCAACATGAATACTCGCAAAATGCGCGAACAATCAATCAAGAGAGAAAACATTCCTCAAGATGCTGATCAAAATCTACGAAAACATTCAGCTGAGAGACTACCATTTCAATGTAGATATTGTGATCAACGTTTCACTGGATCTGACACTCGAAGCAAACACGAACAAGCCAAACATCTACAAATCAAACCATTTCGATGCAAACAATGTGGTCACGTTGCCAATAAACGATCGACCATAATCAGACACATTCGAATTGTCCATTTTGGTTTGCCTCCAACAGTCAAACGACAACGAGAACTCAACATCATCGATGATCGAGATGCGAGCGAGTTGCTTGAGAAAATGTGTAGTTCTCATTGTCCATGTTGTAAATCATAGTTCAATAAAACATTTTTCAGATATCTGTATCACAAATTTCATTTTGTACCATAATAAATATGTTTATTTGTTCATAATTCAAGTTCAGTACAAAATGGATCATAACTCTGTGATGTGCAAGACTTTTTAGAGTTGTTGTGATAAACTTTTACTTTTAGATTTTATTTAATTTTTGTGTTGTTTAATTATCGATTAAAATCAATGTAAGATAAACGAACTTATCAAATATTAATTTATGTTATATATAAAATTTATTATGAATAATGATTTGTGTTGAATTTAAGTTGTAAGAATGTAGCAAATAAATCACCAAAAAAACATAAACTAGTCAAGTAATTCATTTATTTATCCCAGGCAATAAGTTCACTAGATCAGTCTACATCTAGATCTAGAGCACAAAATGTACAAAACTTATTGGTGAAAGATGCAGTTTTAAAGAATTTTATATAGCTTCACACGTGGGTTTTCTGTAAACTTCCATAACATCAAAACACTGCCACCAACTTTGAGGTTCAGTTCGTACTCAAAACAAAATAAACTTTACTAAATGTTCATAGATGGCAGTGCACACTTTCTGAGCTGAGAGGTGAGAGAGGCATGTGATAAACATGAAAGGCCTAATTTAGTAGACCCTCACACAACACAACACGGACTGTGAGAAAGTTTGATTTAATTTTTTATCTAAATTTTCTTTTCCCTTTGAACACCAGAACATCTCACCAGTATCAATTGTTCAATCAATTCTGAGTTGACAATGTCTCTACTTGACGATTGTGCTTTCCTGGCTCACTTTTCCCAGTCCAAAGTGTCAGCCAAACAACAAGTGAACAGCATGATCGATGCAATCTATGCTAAAGTAATGCTCGATCTTGAACTGTGGCTCAACAAGCACCAGACCAATGAGGCTAATGATTCTGTGCAAGAAAATGGAGTTGATCATGATGATGCAACAGGTCAACCGATGGAATTAGTATTTTCAAATACTCACCAAATACTAAAAAATGTCAACAGTCCTCCTTCACTGCCTCCATCTCATCTTCAATCACACTCGAATCATTTCCCAATCAAGAGCGAAATCAAATTCAAAAATATCAATTTAAATGTTGGACAGACAAGAAGGTAAGATCGCTCATGCGACGATACCGCCAAGTCTCAATTTAAATGTTGGACAGACAAGAAGGTAAGATCGCTCATGCGACGATACCTCCTGGTTGTAATTTAAATGTTGGACAGACAAGAAGGTAAGATCGCTCATGCGACGATACCTCCTGGTTATAATTTAAATGTTGGACAGACCAGAAGTTAAGATCGCTCAGCGACGATACCTCCTGGTTGTAATTTAAATGTTGGACAGACCAGAAGTTAAGATCGCTCAGCGACGATACCTCCTGGTTGTAATTTAAATGTTGGACAGACAAGAAGGTAAGATCGCTCATGCGACGATACCTCCTGGTTGTAATTTAAATGTTGGACAGACCAGAAGTTAAGATCGCTCAGCGACGATACCTCCTGGTTGTAATTTAAATGTTGGACAGACAAGAAGGTAAGATCGCTCATGCGACGATACCTCCTGGTTGTAATTTAAATGTTGGACAGACAAGAAGGTAAGATCGCTCATGCGACGATACCTCCTGGTTGTAATTTAAATGTTGGACAGACAAGAAGTTAAGATCGCTCAGCGACGATACCTCCTGGTTGTAATTTAAATGTTGGACAGACAAGAAGTTAAGATCGCTCAGCGACGATACCTCCTGGTTGTAATTTAAATGTTGGACAGACAAGAAGGTAAGATCGCTCATGCGACGATACCTCCTGGTTGTAATTTAAATGTTGGACAGACAAGAAGTTAAGATCGCTCAGCGACGATACCTCCCTGGTTGTAATTTAAATGTTGGACAGACAAGAAGGTAAGATCGCTCATGCGACGATACCTCCTGGTTGTAATTTAAATTTTGGACAGACCAGAAGTTAAGATCGCTCAGCGACGATACCTCCTGGTTGTAATTTAAATTTTGGACAGACCAGAAGTTAAGATCGCTCAGCGACGATACCTCCTGGTTGTAATTTAAATTTTGGACAGACCAGAAGTTAAGATCGCTCAGCGACGATACCTCCTGGTTGTAATTTAAATTTTGGACAGACCAGAAGTTAAGATCGCTCAGCGACGATACCTCCTGGTTGTAATTTAAATTTTGGACAGACCAGAAGTTAAGATCGCTCAGCGACAATACCTCCTGGTTGTAATTTAAATGTTGGACAGACAAGAAGGTAAGATCGCTCATGCGACGATACCGCCAATTTATCATTGAAATGTTGGACAGACAAGAAGGTAAGATCGCTCATGCGACGATACCTCCTGGTTGTAATTTAAATGTTGGACAGACAAGAAGGTAAGATCGCTCATGCGACGATACCTCTTGGTTGCAATTTAAATGTTGGACAGACCAGAAGTTAAAATCGCTCAGCGACGATACCGCCAATTTATCATTAAAAAAGTGGTCGACCATGGAGATAGACCGCTGATCTACCAATCCGCCACCAATTTATCAATAAAAGTTGTCGACCATGGCGACAGACCGCTGATCTACCAATTCGCCACCAATTTATCAATAAAAAGTTGTCGACCATGGCGACAGACCGCTGAACTACCAATCCGCCACCAATTTATCAATAAAAAGTTGTCGACCATGGCGACAGACCGCTGATCTACCAATCCGCCACCAATTTATCAATAAAAAGTTGTCGACCATGGTGACAGACCGCTGATCTACCATTCCGCCACCAATTTATCAATAAAAAGTTGTCGACCATGGTGACAGACCGCTGATCTACCATTCCGCCACCAATTTATCAATAAAAAGTTGTCGACCATGGCGACAGACCGCTGAACTACCAATTCGCCACCAATTTATCAATAAAAAGTTGTCGACCATGGCGACAGACCGCTGAACTACCAATCCGCCACCAATTTATCAATAAAAAGTTGTCGACCATGGCGACAGACCGCTGAACTACCATTCCGCCACCAATTTATCAATAAAAAGTTGTCGACCATGGAGACAGACCGCTGATCTACCATTCCGCCACCAATTTATCAATAAAAAGTTGTCGACCATGGTGACAGACCGCTGATCTACCATTCCGCCACCAATTTATCAATAAAAAGTTGTCGACCATGGAGACAGACCGCTGATCTACCAATCCGATCACTTTATTCAAATCAATAAATTCACGATTGCTTTATTTCAATTTGATTCACATGTTGCATTCTTGTTCTGGTAATTGTCAATATTTTAATAAAAGTGAACAATTTCATTTATTATGTATTACATAATATTATTGATTGTACGACTGGACATCGCTTAAATGGCTTACTTGTTGCCCAAATCATAGTAAAGATAAATTTGAGGCTTTACTTTTGACTAACTGTTTTCATTTAAAAGTTGTTACACCGAATAATTAGTATCCCTAAGTGTAAATCTCTTAAGACCTTTCGTCAATATCGTTCAGAATGCTTTACTTTTCTTTCAATTTTGAAACATTTTGTGGACACACGTTCCAAGTATACCAAATATGAACAATATATTGAACTTAAATCTATATATCATCACTAATATCGATTGGTTGACCACAAAACACAATAAACACAATAAAGTTGGTGTTTCGTTTTAATGTTCTCCTTTAGTTTTGTGGAATTTGGTGAATAATGTGAAATGCGATAAGAGATCAAAAGTATATTTAGTAATGAAAATTATAATGAAAAATTGCTTTTACTAAGCGTAATCGTCATTGCAATGGCTATGATCGGACAGCATTTTGCCAATTAAATCGCGTGTACTTCAAGCTCATATGTGCGAAAAGTTTGGCCACCAAATCACCTCTCAGCACAATCTTCTTCCAGTCATCTTGTTGCATCACTTCGGTGACAATGTCGGTGATGTAATCGACACATTTGGTGATCAACTCCGTGGCTTGATGCATGTCCGCGAGAATGAGCAAATTCAAAACGGATTCGAGTGTGATCGGTGACAAGAGTAGCTGCTCGGAAAAGTCGAAATTCAAATTTTCACAAATCTTGGCCAACAGATCAGTCTTGAGCACAATCCTCTTCCAGCCCTCTGAAGCGATTACTTGAGTGACACTGTTGGCGATGTAGTTGATACATTTGTCGTACAATTTAGTGTTTTGATACGTGTCCGCGATAAAGAGTGTATCAGAAACTGATTCGATAGTGATAGCCTTGGACAAAAGATGGTCCTTGCAGATTGATTTAAGGCAATTCAACTGAAACTAGTTTAGGAAAAATTATGTTAATAAGCATTTTATTTCAAAATCTAATTACCTTATTAGCAACAACCCACAATTTCGCAGCATTGCGATCCAATTCTTCAACCTTGCCAGTGTAGATGTACTTGATAAGCAATTTCAACAACTCCACGTCCACATGGCTGATTACGCCACAATTCTTCTGGGCTGTTTCGTGAGAAAACATGGCGGCAAAAACTGGCGATCGAGCTGAGAGCACTTGCTTGTGGACCCTAAGTTCCTGAGAACTAGCAGCCAGAATCACATCCGTCATCACCTCCTTGCATTCAATAACATTTGAGTACCTGATTAGATAGTCTTGAAAATCTAAATCAGGTACACGTCCCCAATCGATTTGGCCATCATCTAATTTGTACTCAATCTTCTTCTCGTCACTTAGATTTAACAATCTCAAGTCTTCAACGTTGAATTGGCAGCGTATGTGATAAATTAATTTCAAGTATTTCAAGCTCATATTTTCAAAAAGCTTGGCCAACAAATCCTTTCTCGCCAAAATATTTTTCCATCCTTCCGAACCGATCACTAGAATCCCACTGTCGGTGATGTAGTTGAGACATTTCAACGCTAAATCGTGAGTATTCAACTCCGTGGCTTGATACCTATCCGCGAATATAAGAATATAAGATACAGATTCGGCGGAAATCTGTGACAAAAGCTGTTGCATGCAGATTGCTTTGAGACAGTCCAATTGGTACTGCGAGATTAAGAAAAGAAATCATTGCATTGTTGCTTATTCAAACGGATTATGCAATAAATACATTACCTTATCAGCAGCAATAAACAAATCAGCAGCTTGCAGACCCAAAGTGTCAACTTTTCCCGTGTAGATGTACCGAACCATCAACTCCACCACCTCCACATCGACATCCGTGATTTCCACACGATTCTCCTGTGCTTCTTTGGTGGATGCGTGAGCAAACATTGCGGCGAAAACTGGTGATCGAGCTGAGAGAACCACTTTGTGGGCACGAAGTTCCTTCTCACCAGCAGCCAGAACAACATCCGACAGATTACCACTTTTCAGTAGGGATTCATAATCGCCGGCCATCTGATTATAGACACGCTTGAAAGATTCCATCAAAATGGCATACAAGAATCAAACAATAACTAGAAGTAATTAACCAGAAATGTCAGACAAAAAGCCAACTAAAAGCAAACTCGATGTGAGTAACGCACAATGAGTCTGTGAAAAAAAATCCAAACAGCTGATTACGAATGAACACTATTCACAGAGTGTATTACTCAAAATGTAATAGTAATTTTTACATTGAAATTTGATCAAATCAAGTTGTCATTGACTTTTTTAAATCGAAACAGTTAATCTACACAAATTTGTTCTACTTATTTCCTTCGATAAAACATATTTTACAACAGTTTGAACCAAGCTTGCAATTGTAGTCATACATCTCTAGTACACAAAAGTGCTCTCTCAGTTTGATTGGATCACAATTTGAAAGCCAACAACCAACATGGACTTAACATCTATGCACTCCGGTTATTTATTGTAAAAACTTTAGATTGCAACAAAAACAATCAAAAAGGTTATTTCAGTTATTTGCTAAAAAGTAGTTTATTGATGAGTCATTAAATGATATATCTTTGGGAGAGTAAACATGGGCTGTTGGAAATTAATTTTCTTAGGAATTTTGATAATTTTTAAAGTAATCTTTTATAAACTAAAAAACAAAGAATTCAAAATTTGAATTTCAATCTACATACGAAAATGCTCGAAAAACGTCAGAGGAAACTCCAACTCAACACTTTCCAATCTTTTCTTGATCACTCTTAATTGCATTCCAATATATTTCGAGCGCAAATGATAGAAGAGTTTAACCATCAAATCAGCTTTGGCCACGAGCTTCTTCCAGCTCTCTTGTTGCATCACTTGAGTGGCATTGTCGGTGATGTATTCGAGACATTTGGCGTATAACTCGGTGGCGTCATGCTTGTCTGCGAGGATAAACAAATTCGAAGCAGATTCGATGGTAATCTGAGACAAGAGTTGTTGCTCACAAATTGACTTGAGACTGTGCAGTTGGTACTGGAGATTATGAAAAGAAATCATTGAATTGTTATTACATATTTAAACTGATTATTGTAATAAATACATTACCATGTCAGCAGCGATCAACAATTCAGCTGCATCTTCATTTTTTGACTCTACCTTCTTCTCGTCTTCACGGACTAATTCCAAATACTTCACGTTCAGATGCTCAAAAAGCTTAGCTAACAAATCAGCTCTGAGCAGAATTCTCTTCCATCCCTCTGAACGCTTCACTAGAGTGCGAGTATAAATATCCGTGATGTACTTGAGACATTCATTGTTCAATTCAGTGGCATGATACATGTCTGAGAATATGAGAAAGTCCGAAACAGACTTGGCTGTGATGGTAGAGATGAGTTGGCGCTCGCAAATTGACTTGAGACAGTCCATTTGGTACTGCGAGATTAAGAAAAGAAATCATTGTATTGTTAAATATTTAAACGGATAATACAGTAAATACATTACCTTGTCAGCAGCCACAAGCAGATCCTCTGCATACTGATCCAATGAGTCAACTTTGCCAGTGTAAATATAAAGGACAAACATCTCCAATACCTCAACATCAACATCGATGATTTGAACTCGATTTTCCTGTGATTCTTTGGTGGATTTGTGTTCAAACATGGCGGCAAAAACTGGTGAACGAGCCGAGAGAATCAATTTGTGGACACGAAGTTCCTTCTCACCAACAACCAAAGCAACATCAGACCATACACCACTTTTCAGGAGCGATTCATAATGCTCGGACAACTCCTCAAAGATAAGTGAATCGAATGGAGCCAACTTGAATGGCTTGGTATTGTGCATGGTAATGATTTTCTTATTCTCATATCCATCACTTGCTTTCAAGTATTTCAAGTAGATAAAGTCGATACATTTAGAGTGCAACTCGGTGGCTTGATGCATTTCGGCAAGAATTAGTAGATCAGAGACAGATTCGGTTGTGATCACTTTGGACAAGAGTTTTCGTTCACAAATTAATTTGAGACTGTTCACTTGATACTGGAAATTAAAAAAAGAAATCATTGCATTGTTGTATATTTAAACAGATTATCTAATAATAATATTACCTTATCAGCAGCCACCAACAAATCCGCTGCATACAGATCCAACATATCAACTTTGCCACTGTAAATATACCGGACAAACAGCTCCAAAATCTCTGCATTAGTATCGTTAATTTCAACCCGATTCTTCTGTGCTTCTTTATTAGATTCGTTGGTAAACAAAGCAGCGAAAACTGGTGATCGTGCTGAGAGAATCACTTTGTGGGCACGAATTTCCTTCTCACCTGCAACCAGAGCGACATCACAAAGTTGACCACTTTTCAGTAGAGATTCATGATTTTCAGACATTTTCTCGAAGGTATGTGGATTGAAAGAAGTCATCGCGAATGGTATTCAAAAATTCGAAACAGACAAAAAGCCAACAGAAAAAATTACGAGCTGCTTTTGTTGTGAAAGAAAATCCACACAAACACTGCCAAACAGCACACCACAAAAGAAGACCGTTCACACAGTACATTACACAAAATTTAATTGTAATCCAGGCTTTATTGAACGTTTGATTTAGTTTTTGATATTTTTAATCGAAAAATTGAGTAATTAGATAGATTTATTGAAGAACTATTAGTTATATCTGATAAATCGATTGAGTGATTTTTATGATCTCTGAACATTTGGAAAAGTAAATGCACAGAAAATTATATTTTATTGATTGTTAATTATAATGATACATTGTAAACAAAAAAATGAAAATTCTGGTTGGTCATTTTCGACATTTTCCTTTTTTTCCTTTTCGGTAATTAGATCCCCAGTCGCATTCCCAATCGTCCATTGAATTCACCTTCTTCTCGTCATCGGCAGCAATTACTTTCGAGTACTTCAAATTCAAATATCCAAAAAGCTTTTCCAACAAATCATTGACACGAATCTTCTTCCAACCCTCCATAGCCATCACTTGTGTGCCATTGTCGGTGATGCAATTCGAGACATTTGCTGGTCAATTCAGTAACTTGATGCTTGTCTGCGAGAATGAGCAAACAGATTCGGTGGTAATCTGAGAGTTGTTGTTCGCAAATTGACATGAGACAAACAGAATTGAAACATGACAAGAGGGAAAATCGTTTATAAAAATGATGTACGTATAAAGATATATTACCTTGTCGGCAGTAACCAACAATTCCGATGCATAACGATCGAGTGAATGAATTTTCCCGGTGTAGATATAGCGAACCAACAGTTCCAACACCTCCACATCCATATCAGTGATTTCCACTCGATTCTCTTGTGATTCTTTGGTAGATTTGTGAGCAAACATTGCAGAGAAAACTGGCGAACGAGTTGAGAGAATAATTTTGTGGGCACGAAGCTCCTTCTGACCAGCAACCAAAGCAACATCAGACCGAATACCATTTTTGAGCAAGGATTCATAGTGCACTGACATCTCCTCAAAGATAAGTAGATCAAAAGAAGCAATGTTCAATGGTTGGGTGCTCTGCAAGTCGATGATTTCCTCCTTCTTCTCGTCATCGCCATCAATTACTTTCGATAAGCATTTCGAGTTGCGTGTTTTAAAAAGACTATTCACCAAATCAGTCTTGACAACAATGTTGTTCCATCCTTCGGACGCCATCACTTGAGTGACATTCTCCGTAATATAGTCGAGACATTTGCTGTTCAACTCGGTGACTTGATGTTTGTCCGCGAAAATAAGTAGTTCTGAAACTGATTCTGTTGATATCTCCTTGGACAAGAGTTGCTTCTCGCAAATTGACTTGCGACTGCCCAGTTGGTACTACAAATTTAGAATAATGTAAGTACGAATCACGCAAGACAAAACACCATTTACCTTATCAGCAACGGCTTGTTCATCAGAATCGGTTAGCAACAAGTTTCAATTGTTGATTTGAGTGATAACCTTTCAAACGGATTTCGTTCGTTAAATTGTGAGCTGAAACATGAAACATTAATTTTTTTCGAGATTATAGAATAGTTCATTGATGTGACCGATTGTGTAGCGATTGATTCCTAATTAAAAATGAATTAATTGAATTGTTTACATTAATAATATGGATTTTTTTGTAAAACTCGTAGTGGAAAATTGTAAAAAGCACTTTTATTAATAAGTTGGGTTTTACCTTTTAAAATCATCACACAAATCAGTGTAATTGTTTTACTAAAACTAAAAATGCAAACAATATTAATTACTCATGGACAATAGTCGATGTTTACCACCGTCTACTATATCTACTACATAATAATCAACGATGGAATACAAAACTGATGACTAATTCAGGTGTCCGAATAGCATTCTGACATCGTTGGTTTGGTGATTCCTTTTTGGCTCTAAATTCTGTTGCACATAGTCTGTTCCTGAAATCGTGATGTATGGTAAGGTATGTTCATATGATGTTTGAAATTGGTTTATTACCATTTGCAATATTTTTTTTAGATTGGCGCGCATGGATATTTCTTCTTTCAATCTGCCCACATTGTGATGGTTGAAACAAATCCAAATTCTGGAGGTGGTTTCTTTGATCATTTAAACATTGAAGTTGCCTTTTGTTTTCCCACTGTACAATCTATGTTATCAGGGTTGCCCTCATTTTCAAAAGAATGTCAAAATGGTTGTATTTTTTGAACCAGAGTGGAAAAAATTTAGGAAATGTATCGGAATAGAAGTGAATTTTCAAGTCAACATTCAAATCTTCGTCTTCAATTTAGAGAGCACTCATGATGTTTCCTCGTTTAATTAAACGCTTCCTATTTTACCAACTCTACCCTATCAGAATGTGCTAAACCGAACATATCGAATTCTAATATTTTCTAAACCAAGATTTTCTGTCATCATTCATTCTTCAATTATTTTTATAATCTAATCATCAATGACATGAACATCACAAATGAATGATAATTCAACAAAATAATCACTTCACCAATCGTTGATGAAGAACATGCCTTTGTCTGTTACCCAAAAGAAAATGTTTCCTCAATTGACCGATAAACCCGAATAAATGGTGTGCTTAATCAAGTCCAATCTTCCGAAAAAACAATTTGTTAGATAAGCATTGTTTATGCCAACGCCGTGTTTACCTCAAACATCAAAACCGCTTTCAATTCCTCCACTTCTTACCTTATCTTCAATATCTCCTCAACATCACTCCTACATATCAAGTCATTTGTCGGCATAATCAAGAAAATTTCTTAAAAATCTCTTTTTGCTAGCTTTTAAGATTCGAACATGCTAATTAGTTAAATTTAAATACACGAACATTAAATATGTTAATAAATGGTTGGTTATTTATGCGAATTTCTATTGAATGAATGTTTAAAGTATTTTAAACCAATACATTGGCATTGTCATTGTTTGAATTACGATGATTCTAGATATAATTCTGTATATTCACGTCCAAAGACATTAGACATATATTTTTTCAAAGAAATATTCCTACAAAGACAAATCACATTGTTTTTTGGATCAAATCAAAACGAAAGGATTTGGATTTCCTTGATTTGATAAATGAATAAACAATGGTACCATTGAACCCCAGAAGCTGCTCATCTTTGATGTGTTCTTGGATTGAGTAGTGACAAGAATTCACCAAAACACACATCTTTATAAATCAAAGAAATGAATTGTGAACAGTTTTTACATAACAGCTGCATTTACATCTAAGGGTCTATTGGATCTTATTATTGACAAAATAGTTTCTTTGTCGATTTAGAGCTAACGCAACTAATTGAATTGCCGTCATTGGTCTGATATCGATTATCTGTGTCCACTTTTACACAAATCCCCCTACAGCCATGTGTCCACTTTGGGGGTGAAAGTAAACCCTGGAAGTATAGAATGCAAACCGCATAAATGCTGTCACTTTGGAGATTGATCTTACACTTTGCAATTTTTCCGACGTTCCCCGAAGGTTTGAGGGCACTTTTTATAAATCAGAATTTAAACACAAAATTTGACTGTAACACAACTACGTGGCATTGGGATCAATCTATGTACATCTGTAAAAACATGAATTTAGGCTATTTAAAGTTCATGAAATTGAATTTCATAGTACAACTTTTCGATAGTTGGTCAAATCTAAAAAATGATCATGAAAAGTACAATCTGCATTGTTCCTTGATACTCCGGTTACAAACCAAAATTGAACGAATTCCTATCCTGTAAGACTAAGTTAAGTTAAGGAATTGGCACATCATTCAAGATAATTTGTACAACAATTCAAACACTTTTGAGTTTTGACAGACATACACATACACATCAGAATTATCTCAACCAAAAAAAGTCACTCAATACACCCTACTAAATACACCCTAAATTTACTTAAGAATTAAGTCTTAAGTAGAGGTAAAATACAAGCAAAAGGATCATAAGCATCAAATTAGATTCAATTTCAATTTCAATTTTCAATTTCAACTTCAATTTAAGAGATTTTAAAAACAATATAACAAACAGCTCTGGCCATCAACGCGCCGTGGGCGTGTTTTTACAAGGTGACGTTCGCAAAGCGACAAATCGAAATAATTGTAATATTGTCAGTTACAAAAAAATATAAATGCCTGATTTGTTATTTCCATGGAGTTAAATCAAATAAGACATTTCACTTGATAAAACTTAAAATGCCAAAGAGAATGGCAAATCAAAAATAAAAACCTGTTAAAAAAAATGAATCCGGGCAAAACAGTACAACGTTTACTGTAAACTTTACATAATCATCTTTGCAACGAGGAAACTAATGCAATCGTGTTAAGGGAACTTGCTTATAGCTTTCCGTTTGTTGGTGAATATTCAATTTAGATTCTACTAACAAGAGATTGATAATTACGGAAACTTTATTGCAACCATACCTCACCAAATAGTAAATAAACTGGATGGACTTGAAGTATACTTCTGTAGAATGTGTGCACAATCTTGGTCTCATAATATCGATGAGAGAATAAGAGAAAACTTTTAACGATATCGATTCGTAAAATATTATTTATTCAATATTATTTTAGATAAATTGATCCGCAAATTTAATAATAATCAAATGATAAATCAATTGTTTTTCCAGAAAATAATTTTTTATAAGGAAAACATATTTTAACATGAATAACCTTTGTAGCAAAAGATGAAGCGGTGTACTATAAGCGAGTAACAATCTGTATTGATAATACAGAACAGTTCATTTGTGTGATTTAGTGTCCATAGTTCGATTTACAATAGATAATTCAATGAACTGTTTGATTTGCTTGCATGAATACCATTATTATGCCGAAATTGATCGAATTGCAGAATTTAGCAATAAAATTTGACTCCAAATGAACTAAAATTATTTTAGTAAAATGTATCGAAGTTTAGTAAGAACGTTGCAAACCACATTAGAATATGTACAAACCGGTAATTTTATTTGTATTAATGCGTTATGAATACAAATTCCGTTGCAACAAAAAGGTCAATGATCGTTAGTTTTAAAATATAATGAAGTTGAATTAGCAATTTGTTAATTGGCGTTTTGATAGCCGTTGAAATGAAATGAAGTGGGAGTGACAACTTTAGCTGATTATGAAGCTCAATACAATCTCTCCAAATTGTTTGCATTGAAGCGTACAGTTCGACAAGCACATCAGAACTTGGATCTGTCCGAGTAACAAAAAAATTATAGACGTTGACAAATTTATTTATCAATTTAAAAATTTTAATTTATTAATTTACCTTTTAAACCGATCCGTTCAAAACCACCCAAACATAATCTATTGAATAAAAATAATTGTTTTTAACAATCCGAGAAATCGAGCAAAAGTCGCAAACATGATTATACACGTCACATGGCATGACATTGCTTCAAAGTTTGACTATTCTTACACGTCATTATTAAACATAAACCGCGCTTAAATGATAATTTGTTAAGAATGTTTTCCATCAAAGACTGTTACATTAGAATTAGTTAGCAACATGTTTCAATTGTTGAGATGATTGAATGAGATTGATAACCTTTAAAATCTACATATTAAAATAAAATGAATTGGATTGTGTTTACATTAGAAATGAAAATAGGAATAAATAAACGAAATCATTATTTGGAAATAAATTAAGTTTATAAATTCTATCTTTTCGCTAACCACGTAGAAGATGACAACAACAACAAAATAATTAAAACAATTATAATAGATTAAAAAAGTAAGACTCAAAGAGTAGGAACAGATTTCAAAAAATTCTTTAACAATTAACAATTGTCTGATCAGTTCATGCTAGTAAAAAATCAAATCGGGTTTGACCAGTTTATTCATTTGCTAAACTGTGTATTGACTCGTGAAAAAAATACAATTGTTTCATTCGAGATTATAGAACAGTTCATTGATGTTACCGTTTGTGTAGCACAATGAATTAAATTAGCTAAATTGTTTACATGAATGACATGAATGGTAAAAAAAAGTTTGTAAAAAATCTTAATAAAAAAATGAAGAAAAACGTATGTTAAGTTAATAAGTTGTGTTTAAGCTTTTAAAAAGAATGCGAGTGTTCATTTATGATAAACAGTGTTTAAACTAAGGTTTTACTAAACTAAAAAATCAAACTAATGATATAAAAAGCAAGACTATTTTTTAAATTTTGTATATAAATATTTTGGAAATATTATGGCATTATCATTTAAAAGGGTGAAACTTTAAGCACAAAGCTATAATGCACAAAAGAAGTTATTATCATTTTAATATGAAAAACACTTTACAATTAATTTTAACTTAGGTATTTAAAAAATCTAAAAATTAATTTGTTAAATTAATAAGGCGAGGAATTAACTAATAGAGATTGTATAAGAGTGAATTGAGTGACTGTCAAGATAAATTAGACTTGAACTAAGAGAATGTAATCACCGAGCTTGAATCATCTTTTTATGGGTGAACTAAAAAAAGTGGAATTTCTCATCCACAAGGCCAGTGCTTTAGTTGCTTGGAGTTTGGCTTCCTGGTTCATGGCTATTGAGTTATCGAGAAAAAGCTTTGACAACAGGCTTTAATGAAAAGAATTTGATGAAATTATCTCGACATTGGAAAGCAAGCTTACTCATCAAGCAAAAAGTTGTGTATACAACATTCCAAACATTGCATCTCCATCCGTCATGGCCGGTCGGTCGTTTGCACAGGCAGTGTCACAGACACAACAAACGCAACCAAGCAAACCAAAACATGTTGTCATCATACAACCAAAGGATGTTGCATCTGTGTCAAACAGTGAACAAACCTTGAAACTTTTCAAATTGACTGTTGACCCCAAAATATTAAAAGACAACAAAATCAGAATTAACAGCAAAAAACTTACATCTAAAAATAGAGTTGTTCTTGCCTGTGGTTCAAGGACTGAGTGTGAGGCTCTTTGTAAGGCCGTGGTGGGAAATGCTTCCATTTCCGCTGCGGTTCCGAAGAAGAGAAATCCTCGTATTCAAATTCTTGGAATTGATGAGAATGTTGCCAAAGGAGACATTCTTAGCTTCATTCTTGATCAAAACCCTGGTATGGAAGAATATTCTGACTGTCAATTTGATGTCAAATATGAAAAGATTGATAGACTTGATTCAAAATTTGTTGTGGTGGATGTTGACAATAAGTTGTATGCTAAACTGATTGAAATGAATAAGATTTGCATTGGCCATTCATCTTGTCCAGTAAAGAAACATATTCGTGTGTTTCGGTGTTTCAAGTGCCAACGATTTGGTCATTTCAAGCAAACTTGTAGGAATTCTGTGGCATGTGCAGTTTGTGCAGGTCCACACGAAACGAAAGATTGTACTGTACAAGTAGAGAAGTGCTCCAATTGTGCTTGGGTGGATGGTAAGAGGATTCAAAGAAAACAGCAGCCATTTGGCTGTGATCATCGAGCTGATAGTAGGACATGTCGTGCCTACTTGAAAATGTACGAAATTGTCAGGAATCAGTTCGATTGTGGATGAGTATTAGTTACATCATAATTTTGACATTGATTTTGTGAACTCATTAGAATCTATTCCTGTTTAACTTTGATCATTGTAACATTTTATCTTTTTATAACTACACCTTTGTATATCTTCATTGGATAAAGGTTACGAAATAAACTAATTAAAAAAATGAAGAGAATACGAAGCCACCAAGGCAAGAGTAAAAGGCATCAGTGGCGCAAGTTGAGATTTTATTATTAAGTTCAGCTTTAAAGAGATAAATAAGACAAAAACTTGAAAGTTTAGATTTTAGAAGAGTTCGGCTTACTCTGGTAGTAAATTTCTGAATGGCACTTCCAATGCAAGTTGTGTTCTTATAAACCCAAAATATAACATTCAACTAGTTGCAGAAACAGGTCGGGAAGGTTACATCAGTAATATATTAAATAAAATAAAACACTACTCGAGATAATTTCAATTGTTTCATTCGATATTACACGTCGTGGCGGCCATTTAATTAAGGTTTTCATACTGGGAGTTTGAGACCGTAGGATAATTCTTTGGGGTTTTCTGAGTAATTCTAGTCCAAATAATCCATAACTTTATCAGCTAGTTTTCGAGTAATACTGTTCCAAAGGTCGATTTTGTGTCATTTTGGGCATTTTTGAGATGCTATATAATAGTCATATAATTTTTTGTTGGAACACAAAATGTATCAATCTTATTGATCATATGATTGAGCATGCAATGCTTAAAAATAAATTTCCAAACTCAAATGGATATCGAGATATATGCAATTGAAGTTGCATTGTTGAAGCAGACGGCACATAGACAGACAGTACAAAGCAACCCCAAACTTAAAAATCTTGAATCGGTTAGAACTCGAGATCCGATTTGTAGAAACATTTAGTTTTTTGACATCGTATTCTTAAAGATATCATCTTTGGAATTGATACATTTTGGGTACCTACAAAAAATTATATGACGATTATATAGCATCTCAAAAATGACTAAAAATGACACAAAATCGATCTTTGGAACAGTATTACTCGAAAACTACCCGATGAAGGCGGGTACTTTTTTAGCCAGTTCTACTCAGGTAAATCCAAAGAAAATTTTGATATATCGATATTTCCAGTACGAATTTGGTCGGCGCGACGTGTTATTAAACAGTTCATTTGTGTGACCTTTTGTGTAATTTTGTGGTTTAAACGAATAATAAATTGACAATTGAGAAAAAACAATGTTTGAATTGTTTCCATGAATGCTATTGAAAAAATGTTGTAAGAAAAAAATGAAATGACAAATAGTTGAAAACACAAGATACATAAGTTGAGTTTTACCTTTTAAAACCTTTTCACTCGAGATCAGAACACTTTTTTGCCTTACCAAAATTAAAAATCACTTCATTCGCAATGTCAGAATGGTACCCAGAAAACGAAACTGATCCTCGGTTTCCAAATACCATACATAACTTGTTCAAAGAATATGCAATCATTCGATGCAATTCTATCTGAATTGAAAACATCAATCAAAAATCTTGGGTATATTCTCAATTTGTTTATCATTGTGCCCTAAAGCTCAAAGTGTCACTGAAATCTAAAATCATCGCTCGAGTTGCACTTTCAAGGATGCAGTGTGTATGGATATGGTATACCAGTGATAAAGTTAACTTTTTCTTCGCAGAGTAATACAATCAATAAATTGCTATGTAAAGCTTGAGAATACTTAAGAAAAAATAGAGAAAAATATAAAGTTTTATTTATAAAATTTTAATATTTTCGAAACCTTTTATATCGCCATAATGTGCGGTTTAAAAACCCAAGCTTACAAAAACAGTTTATTTGTATATTTTGATAAATTATTATCAGTTATGAAAAACTTTGTCAGATTCACTAATAGATATGTATGAAGTTAAATATAATGAAGCGTTCGCTTGATGAAACTTGAGAGAAATTGGTCCGATAATTTATAAAATGACGTGCTGGACGATTTACCGATGACATATATATTATGAAACAGTTTATTGCTATGCCCAATTTAATAGCAAGTTTGACTTAGACAATCGAATTAATGAACAACTTGAATGAAACAAACATAAAACAAATTTCACTGGTAAATTTAAACATAGAAATGGCACGTAAAGAAAAAAGTGCATTTGAAGTCAAGTTTAACCTTTTTAAAAATCTGAGCTATATAATGAAAAATTACACATTTAGTGGGGTCACCACTTGTGGGCCCACAAGTACAATTAAAAATAAAATTAAACATTTAATCTCATTTCATTTTTTTTATAAGTTATAAACTATAACTATATACGAGTAAATGTAAATTATCATATACAAGAATTGATATTTAATCAGTTTGCAAATGGAAGTTAATTAAGCTACTATTAGAAAACGTAGACCTATAAATGAAAAAACTAGTAAAGTCACCAATAGAATAATATTGTATTTTTTTAAATCATTGGAAAGTGACATCGATATTGCATTGTATTGATATTGTAGTGGCGAATGAGTGCATGTTGGGCACATTTTCTTGAGTGCAATAATTTACTCAATATTTAAGAGTAAAGATTTATGAAAATTTGAACTAGTAATGTACATACCATTTAAGACTGCTCAAAAAGTTACCAAAAAGAGTTTAGTATGAAAGTTAGGTACAACAATGGGATATGTTCAAATTTGTAATGTAAAATTTATTAGTATTAGAAATAACAATTAATAAAACAATTCAAATAATTTTGAGATAAAACATGTAATGTAAAAAATAATAATAACCTGTTTAGAAGAGCAAAAGGAAATCTATGTAATAAATAATTGAAAGTGATTTTAGTCAAGTGTATGCCACTGTTTTAAACTAAAAAGCAATATTGAATTAATCGAAATAAAATTTCGTTTATTTATCTTTGAATTCGCAAAAGCAATAAATGGAAACATTTAAATTAAAACAAAAAATGACGACTTCACAAATTTCGAGAACTTGATCAAAACATCTCATCATCGGTCGTCGTATTTCGTCCGGTTCTGCTTCACACACCATCCGAGCGATTCGATTCTGAACAAAGTCCAAATTATTAGATCCACTCCGATGTACAATGTTCTTTTTATTTCACAATTTGTAAATATATCACAATTTACATTTGAAAATAATTTGATTTTAATAAAATCTGCTTTATGATTAGCATTTTTGTGTATTTTTACTCCACTCACCGCGAAAACATGCGATCACATCATTTCATATCTGTTTGTTCAATGTTCAATTTTGAACAAAAAACAAAGCAAGATGTGCAAAGTGCTCTCAAAAGCAAATCAAACGACATTGAATGAAGCTCTTTGACAAATACGAAAATCCTAATCGAACATTCAAATGATAAGATAGAGACTACAGCAATTGATTCATCGGTGAACTGTGTTGGTGCGACTTTGTGCTTTCTGTTTGCTACGCATTTGCAAAAAGTGAACTAATTCGACAGTTTGTCTTACAAATTGACACGCGAAGGTCATTTTGAACTGTTCAAAATGAACTTAACATCAAGAGCGCTGCTGTGGTTGGCAGCAATTTTTATTCTGTTATCCCAAACTGTCCATCTATATTATTACAAAGAAAATTCTTTAAATTGATTTGTCAAAAATTTGTTTTGATCAACTCAAATGGACTTGGGGTAATGTTTAGCGAGCGGATCAAAGTGTACTGGAAAGATTTGCAAAGAATTCTTATGGAGAACCTATTTCAAGTGTGTTACTTCAAAAAAATCAAAGCAACTTTGCATTTCAAACCGGGGCCAATGTTTTAAATTTTACCATTGGAAATAATTACATTGCCAAGTCTAGTAGTTATTCATCGGCGAATTTTCAACTGAATGGCACTGTTGAATCAAGTGTTGATGAGCAATACAACGACTGTACAAATTGTACCACAGTTTCTTTTTCCTCTGGTAACTTGGTAAATATGCAATGGAGTTGGCCGATTGAGATCTGTATGTTATATCGAAATGATCCAAATGTGACTTGGTTTACTACTTTTGGAGAAGGGGACCCAAATATTTATATGACGAGTCCACCTAGTTCAATTAGCCAAAAATTTGTTTTGATCAACTCAAATGGACTTGGGGTAATGTTTAGCGAGCGGATCAAAGTGTACTGGAAAGATTTGCAACTTTGTTTTGTACCATCAAGTAACAATTCATTTGCTACTTACACATACGACATAAAGAATTCTTATGGAGAACCTATTTCAAGTGTGTTACTTCAAAAAAATCAAAGCAACTTTGCATTTCAAACCGGGGCCAATGTTTTAAATTTTACCATTGGAAATAATTACATTGCCAAGTCTAGTAGTTATTCATCGGCGAATTTTCAACTGAATGGCACTGTTGAATCAAGTGTTGATGAGCAATACAACGACTGTACAAATTGTACCACAGTTTCTTTTTCCTCTGGTAACTTGGTAAATATGCAATGGAGTTGGCCGATTGAGATCTGTATGTTATATCGAAATGATCCAAATGTGACTTGGTTTACTACTTTTGGAGAAGGGGACCCAAATATTTATATGACGAGTCCACCTAGTTCAATTAGCCAAAAATTTGTTTTGATCAACTCAAATGGACTTGGGGTAATGTTTAGCGAGCGGATCAAAGTGTACTGGAAAGATTTGCAACTTTGTTTTGTACCATCAAGTAACAATTCATTTGCTACTTACACATACGACATGAATTCAATCAAAATAATTAATTTACCTCGTGATGAATTGGCAAATTTTAAATTGGCACTCGAACTAATAAGAGCGTCTTATAAGTTTGGATTTCTTTCAAAGATTTATACAAACACTACAACTGAAACCAAAAATGTAAACAAGAACATTTTTACGTATCCAATTTGGACATATTCGAGCTTTGGTGATTTTTCGCAGGAAAACTTGCGCAATTATGCTTTGTCAATAAAGGAAATTTACAAGTTCAACTCGAGCTTGTTGCAAATTGATATCGACTGGCAGAAACATGATGGAGATTTTGCATTTGATCTTGATCGTTGGGGTGGAGATCCAAAAATGCTGTTCAATGATTTACACAAAAGAGAATTTAAAATTGCTTTTTCGGTGAATCCATTTATCAGTGAATTTTCTGCAAATTTTGAACGTTTCAAATACATGATGTCTCAATTTGACCGCAATTTTGTCATTGACCAAGAAGTCGGTGGAATGCTTAATTTGTCGCGTAAAGCTGTTTCTGGTTGGATGATTAATAGATTGGTGAAATTGAGCAACAAATTTGGATTTGATTCATTGATGTTCGAAGGGAAAAAATTTGGAACGTTCAGTGAAAAACTTTTGTTTCGAAACTCAACACCAGAAGTAGCAGAAAACAGCATCAAAGCTTATTTCTATGGGGAACGTTCAAGTTTAACTTCTTTAGAATTTCCCCTCTTTGTCCAAATCGACATCAAAGCAAGCAACAACTTTGCGCACAACCTCAAATCGTTGATTCCAATGGCACTGTCAATGTCAATGGCAGGTCACTGGTACATTGTGCCCAATTTGGTGTTTGATGATGAAGCAGACAAACCATCTTATGAATTGTACATTCGATGGGTGCAGGCTGTGGCACTGATGCCAGTCATGAAGTTCACTATTGCTCCGTGGTTGTACAATCAAACTGCTGTACAAATTACTCACAAATTTACTGCTTTGCATGCTGAGTATGCAGAGATTATGATGAATTTAGCAAAAGTAACAGAGACTTACCAACGACTCACCAAACCAATCATCCGTCCACTTTGGTATGTTTTCCCGGATGACAACCGTACAGTAGCCATCGAGGACCAATTCATGCTTGGAGACGAAATCATCGTCGCTCCCGTTCTAGAAGAGGGTCAACGTGAACGTGACGTCTACTTTCCCCGAGGTGTCTGGACAGATCAACACGACAATGGATTCACAGGACCAGGGGTTTTCAATGTGCGTGCTCCACTGAACGAGTTGCCGTACTTTAAGTTGTTCGAAGAAAGATCCAAACAAGAACTATAGTTACTGAGCACAAGAAAAATGAAATTAAAATTTTGTAGTTAAACTAAAGAGAGCTATGCTAATGAGCAGTTAATTTGTGAATATAGATTTAGACTAAAATTTAGTATTTAGTAATATTATATCATAAAAAACAAAATTAAGAATTACTCGTATAATCAATACAATAAGTTTGTTGAATAAAACCGTAAATACATATAATATAATCGTAAATTTCGTTGCAAAATACAATAAAACGATTTTTTGTAACAAATTGTTAATTCATCTCATTCTTGTAAGTTGTTTAAAAAATACCAATAACTTTGTTTGAGTGCAAGAATATTACATTCAAAATTAAAATTAAAAATTAAATTAAATACCTTTCCAACAATGTAATTTCTAGCATACTCAAATAATACAATATATAAACATTAATATATTAAATAACAAAATGAGTGTTAGAATTTGTGTAAATTAATCTTTAATAACTAATGCAAATATTTCAGTTTGCACTTTTACATTGAAAAATCATTAAAATCTTATGATGGTTGGAAGCGTAGAAAAAAATCTAAAATGAAGGAACCATTTAGATGGAATTTTAGTGTTTAGATTTAGATTCTTCATATATAATTTGGAAATTCATATTGATAACCCACAATGAGTACAGAGGATGAAAATAATTAAAGTATGATTTTGTTCTTCTGATTTTGTGTATTTTAATTGTTTGCTTTGCCATTTTATTTCTAGAAAATTGATTTAATAAGTTTTTTTTGGGAGAAATAAAAAAATAATTTAAATTGCCTAAATTAATATTGATTCGAAAGGGAGTGATCATTCAAGGATTCATTGGACCGGATGTTTTCAAGGTGTGTGCTCTATTTCAAAAGTTGCTTTACAAAAAGTTGCTTAAAAAAGACTCAAACAAAAACTATAGAAAATTTCGAGATTAATATATTCGAGATTATGTTAATTAGTTTACCTTTAAAATGACTGCTATTGTATCAATGCCAACATCAAAATTAAAAAATAATCACCAATAAAGACTCGATTTCAGGATTTAATCATAAATTTCGATGAGAAATGCACCAAAAAAGAAAATATTTGAAAAAAGACAATGGTTCGTGATAAGGTAGAAATGCAAATGTGGCCGAAGTGAAACACATTTCAAACAGAATAAAACCAAAGAGAAGTTGCTAAGAAATGTTTTATTTATAAGATTTTAATATGTTGGAAACCGTTCTAATGACAGATAACGTGTACAGTTAAAAACCCTAAGTTTACAAAAAAATACTTTAGACAGTTTGTATAGATGCAAGTTAGAAATAAACATACAAAACCATTTTAATGATCAGATTACTGTGAAACTTGTGCACTTGTGTACTTGTTATACTCAATCTAACAAATTGTGACATGATGATTATATTACAATAAAAAAAATTTATTGAATATGAATTTTTACCTTTTAATTACCCAGTAACACATTCACAACGAAACTGACAAACTACAAGTAATTGACAAAGTGAATTCTCTTGCACACTCACACTTAAAGATTGATTTCGAAGTACAGTTTCGGATCTGCCCGAATGAAACTTATGATCTCACCTTTGAATCAACCTTTCGAAAAACCAGTGAAATATATTCAACTTTTGACATATCTCACTGTTCAAACAGTTATAAACACGCTTAAAATGTATTCAGCTTGAAAAAAGTTTGAACAAGAACATAGTAGATGTTCGTAAATAATTAGATTACACTAGTAAATTCAAGAAACCATTTAAATTGTCAAACTTGAATTCGGAAGACTTAAATTTAAATGCAAAAGTAACAATTAATTATGATCCCAAGAGTAAGATTGCGTTTTTATAGTTCTAACCGATTAGATTAGATTTACAAAAATAAATTATATAATTAAAAGAATTTACAAAAATATAATTTTTACTATTTTCTAAAGGAAACTGTTTTATGTTAAAACATAGATCTTACTTAAGAATTGATATTTATTAAAACTTTTTTTATTTTATCAAGTTGATGATTACTGGGGTTAAAAATACAAAGTGAAGTGTTTTGCCTCTTTTAATTTGCGAATATATAAAATGCTTAATCTTAAAAAATCTTGAATCAATTGAAAAATTGAGGTTCATCAATTTACCTTTCAAGTTTCTTTCTAAGACGGTGAAAGGAACTAATTGAAAGTTAGTATCTAAACATAATCTATTGAATACAAAAAACAAAAAAAAACAAGTTCTTGTTGATAAGAGATTACAAGAGATGATAATGATTTCTCAAAAAATAAAGTTGGACTTAACCTTTTTACTAAACTGCCATGTCATTATAAAGAAAACATTGAAGTGACTGATTATCTAAAAACAAGTTTGATTTATACGATGGAATGAACTGAATTTATAGTGTGCAACAAAGTTATTAGTTAAATCGTTCTTCAAGTTGTTTAAAGAAAAAATATCCAAAAAATTGTAGTTGAACACAAGAATAATTATACTACAATATTAAATTACCTTTTAAATAAGATATGCACAGTTACGATTTTGTAATCGATTATAGTGTACAATATTCTTTTTATTACTATTTGTCAATATTACAATTTTCATTCTCAATTAAATTGCATTCAAAAAATCAGCATTACTATTTATATTATTTGAGTATTTTATTTAACACCAATCACCAAAATATGCGATCATGCCACTAGATGTTTATTTTGTCAACGTGCTCGCTTGAACAAAAAAATCCTTCGATGCATGATGTACAAAGTTCACTCAAGAGCAAATCACGTTTGAATAAGCAAAAACACTTTGGCAAATTCGAATATCCTAATCGTATATTCAAATGATAAGACAGAGTCTACAGCAAATTTATATATAATTGAAATGTGTTGATGCGCCTTAATGTTTTCTGTCTACGCATTTATCACTAGTGAACGCATTCGACAACTTGACTTTCAAATTGATGCATGAAAGTCATTTGAGATTTTTCAAAATGAAATTACTGTCAAAAACGCTGCTCTCTGTTGCAGCAATTTTTATTCTGTTACTCCAAACTGTTCATCCGTATAATTATGGTGAAAAATCTTTAAACATCAAACTATATACAGGAAATGTTTTACTTGAACAAAATCGAAGCGACTTTGCATTTGAAAAGAATAGAAAAGCTCTCAATTTTACTATTTCAAATTACATTGCAAAGAGTACTTTAGGAAATTATAATGATGATTCCGGATTAGTAACATTTCAACTAAATGGCACCGTGGATAAACTGGATAATGATTGCTCGAATTGCACCACAATCGAATTTACGAATTTCGGTATTAACATGCTTCAAATGAAATGGAATTATCCAACTGAAATCTGCATGTTATATCGAAATGATCCAAATGTGACTTGGTGAGAAGTAAAGTATTTTGTAAATCAGATGTTTAGTAACAAACATTTATTTTTCAGGTTCGCTACTTTAGGAGAAACAAACTCTTATTCACGAAGTTCAATAAGCCAAAAGTTTGTTTTGATCAATTCAAATGGACATGGTGTAATGTTTGACGAGTTTATCAAGGTTTATTGGAAAAATTTGCAACTTTGTTTTGTACCACCTAACGAACATTTGACTACTACTGAATACGACAAGAATTCACTCATAATAATTAATTCACAAAATTGGAATAATTTCAAATCTGCTCTCGAAACTGTTATCGGATCTTATGATAAGTTTGGATTTCTATCAACGATTTATCCAAATATTAAACGCGAAACCAAACAAGTGGATGCAAACATTATGACCTATCCAATTTGGAGCTATTCAAGCTTTGGGGATTTTTCACAGGAAAACTTGCTCAACTTTGCTTTGTCAATCAAGGAAATTTACAAGTTCAACTCGAGTCTGTTGCAAATTGATGTCGACTGGCAGAAACATGATGGGGATTTTGCTTTTGACTTTGATCGTTGGGGTGGTGAACCAAAGAAACTGTTCAATGAATTGCACAAAAACGAATTTAACATTACTTTCACGGCGAATCCATTTATCCGCGAATTTTCTGCCAATTTTGAGCGTTTCAAATACATGATGTCACAATTTGGCCAGAACTATGTCATGGACCAAGATGTGGGTGGAATGCTTAATTTGTCTCGTGAAGCCGTTTCAGATTGGACGATTAATCGATTTGAGAAATTGAGCAATGAATTTGGATTTGACTCTCTACTGTTTGAAGGGGGGAAATTTGGAACGTTTAGTGAAAAACTTTTGTTTCGAAACTCAACCCCAGAAGTGGCAGAAAACAGCATCAAAGCCTATTTCTATGCGGAACGTTCGAGTCTAACTTCACTACAATTTCCCCTCTTTGTCCAAATCGACATCAAAGCAAGCAACAACTTTGCCCACAACCTCAAATCGTTGATCCCAATGGCACTGTCAATGTCAATGGCAGGTCACTCGAACATTGTGCCCAATTTGGTGTTTGATGATGAAGCAGACAAACCATCTTATGAATTGTACATTCGATGGGTGCAGGCTGTGGCACTGATGCCAGTCATGAAGTTCACTATTGCTCCGTGGTTGTACAACCAAACTGCCGTGCAAATTACTCATAAATTCACTGCTCTCCATGCTGAGTATGCAGAGATTATGATGAATTTAGCAAAAGAAACAGACCGTTACAATGGATACTCTAAACAGGTTTTTCCAATCATCCGTCCACTTTGGTATGTCTTCCCGAATGACAATCGTACCGCAGCCATTGAGGACCAATTCATGCTTGGAGACAAAATCATGGTCGCACCCGTGCTAGAAGAGGGTCAACGTGAACGTGACGTCTACTTTCCCAGAGGTGTTTGGACAGATCCACACGACAATGGATTCATCGGTCCGGGGGTTTTCAAGGTGCGTGCACCACTGGACCAGTTGCCTTACTTTACGCTGTTTGAAAGAAGATGGAAAGAAGAATTGTAAATGAACACAATAAAAATAATTTTGATGAAACCTGTTCAGCATGGTTGGGAGTACTCTTGATTTGTTTGTGTTAACAATTATAAACCATAGAAATTCAGAAGGTTTATTTTCAAGATTAATAAAAAATATTAAAACAAATTTTTTTAAATTGTAAAATCAAAATTTCAAGATAACTTATATATCATTACTTGGGATATCAGGCGATTTTACACATATTTACTTACTGGGTATTGAAAGTAGTGACATTAGTAAATCATCGATTTCCAATTCAAAGTTACTTCTAAATGTTCGTCAATGAAATAGAATTTTTGCAAACAGAAGAATTATTAATTCCACCATGCAAGATTTGTTTCGTATAGAAAGTAATGAAATTAACCTTTTGTAAAAATCTTAGATGACCATTCTGAAACATTGATTTAAAATTGAAACAATTATAGAATAAAATGGAGAACGATAATAAAATGCAATCAATTATACAATACAAATTAAATAATTGTTTAAATATTTAAAATTTAAATTCAAAATATTAAATTTCATTAAAGAGATCAAATAAGTTTGAAACATGATAAATTGTAAGAAACATATAAAATTTAGAAACTGCTAAACAATATTCAATATAATCGAATTCGTTTATATTTATAATAAAATGTCTAGAAACAAAGCACATTGAATTTTTATGTTTAAATGACGAAACAATTTACAAAAAAATAGAGAGAGATATTTAATTTGCTCAAATTTAACTATCATTTTAAATATATTTGATGTACGTAGATTTAAGCAGGCAAGATTATTTTATACTTTGCATTGACAAAACAATTTTAGGTAATTTAAACTTTGATGTGTCTTGTAGATAAATAAATTAAAAATAATATTCGGAATTAAGGGTTAAGTTTATGTCAAATAATTTCATAGTGTGAAAACAAATATCAAAATTTATATACAACCAGAAAGCATGAATTTCGATTAACATTAAAATCCAAATTGTAAGTCACAATCTGAAAGCGAACTTCCAAAATTGAAAATTTTAGCTAGAGTTACACATATAATAATAGTTAGAGCGATAGATTTGCGGTTAAAGATAAGAATAATTTTAATAATTTAAACTAAAGTAAGAAGGTTTACAAATAAAATGTCATTAAAGACATTGAAAGTTTACATTTCAAATGCAAACGAACTTTATAGCTGCTAGTTCGTTGACGAACGGTTAAAATTCAACGGTTGGATTCATTTGTTTACGGAGCAATTCTTTATACTCCTTTGAGAGCATATGCTCACTGACTTTGCGCATCCATTTGGAGTACTTGGCGGCGCGTTTGATTCGCAGATAAGTGGGGTCTTTCGTGATATCATATTCATCTTGTGAGGTTTTCGCAGGATTGTCCGATTCAGAGATCGAAGGATTGGCTTGCTTAGAGCAACTTTTAAGACTGCCTTGAGGTTTCTTGCTTGCTTTCGAATCGGTTGAGGAGTCCTTGCTGGGACCGGCTTTAGATTCGTCCTTTTTGCTTGGTTTAGCTTTAGGTTCGGCCTTCTTCTTTGGAGTAGATTTAGCCTCGGCCTTCTTTTTTGGAGTAGCTTTAGGTTCGGCCTTCTTCTTTGGAGTAGATTTAGCCTCAGCTTTCTTTTTTGGAGTAGCTTTAGGTTCGGCCTTCTTTTTCGGAGTAGCTTTAGGTTCGGCTTTCTTTTTTGGTTCAGCTTTCGATTCGGCAATTTTGCTTGGTCCAACTTGCGATTCAGCCACCTTGCTCGGTCCAGCTTTTGACTCAGCCATCTTGCTCGGTCCAGCTTGTGATTTGACCTTATCTCTTGAGCTAGCATTAGATTGTGCTTTCTTTTTTGGTTCAGCTTGCGATTTAGCCATCTTACTCGATCCAACTTGAGTTTTAATCTTCTTGCTTGATCCAGCTTTCTCCAAGGACTCTTTGTTGCCAGCTTTCGAGCTACTGTAAGGCTGAGCTGAGGACTTTGAATTAACTTTGCTCGGCTTTTTGCAGCAGACAAATGCCAAAATCATCAGGATGATCACGAGGAGAGCAAGTCCAACAATCGCCACAACGATGATCACAGTCTTGTTGAATCCTAAAAAATGTGAATATTAGATTTTCGTAATAATAGCAGAGCTAATTAAAAGTACCTTTGGAAGTGGTGATCCTAGGATGTGTGGATGGAGGCTTCGTAGTGGTCGGTTCCTTACAATGGATGAACTTGTCGTAGGACAGAGTGTACACTTTTGTGTCGACATTTTCAACGGCAGCGAAAATGTAGACCTTGTCCTTGGCGAAGAAGTAGAATTGACCACCATAGCGAACTGCCTTCAATACGGTCCAGTCCATTTCACCATGGTCGCATTTATCCGTGGTGATGCGCAATAAAAGATCGCCTTCATTGTTGACTTTGCAAATGTTCTTACTAGATAGAGATGCAATTCTCCAAAGTTCATCAAATTTTGAAAACATAATTTGTCTAATTTTCTTGCCAGAATCATAAAGCTTGTGTGTCTTGTTCTTCTCGTCAGATGAAATCCATAAACCTTCGGTTATATTTTCTCCTCCGGTGACTGTTTTGATTGAAGTATTTTCGTTAAAATTAAATCCAAAGTATCCAGATGGCTTGAACAAAGCTCCGTGCAAAACCAAAACACGAGCATTGTCTGAACTGTCCATAAAGACAGAATTGTCCACAGTAAAGTTGAAATCGGTCACATTTGCATTTTGTTTGACCGATTTGGCAAGTTCGGGCCACTTGGTGTCCACGCGAACAGGAAAGCCAATCTGCATGCAGAGACGGAGGGTCTCGTTGCCTTTGTCACAAGGAGTCATTTCGTGCACTGTCCACTCGGTAGTGATGGCCCAGAGTCGACCATCGAGCGGTCCAATAGTTTGCACGTGGCCTGTGAAGTCGCTTTGTAAGTCTTTGCGCCAGTCCTGAGTAGAAAAGAACATTTGTAACAATATAGAAAAGGCGTTAAACGAACTTACCTTAGAGGAGGCCACAGCAAAGAGGACAGTGATCAGCACTGTGCGATACAGAATCCATTGGCGGACACTTGATGGTGCACACGAACACGGGGGCCAAAGAGAAGACGGTCCAAACATGGCCAAGCAGATGAGGTGCTAAAGTGGTGGGACACAAATAGAAAGGACTGTCACAGTGGCACTAGCAACGAGTCACCAGTTCGAACACAAATGATGGGACTAGTGCACTGTGAGACATTATATTGAACTGTGTTGGTGTGTTGTTCGAATCGTGTGGTAGGTGACAAGTTCGACTGTGATTTGCTGTCAAAGAATTGTGGAAATAAATATGACTAAACATAAAAATATATGAAAATAATAATTTTAATAAAATGTATATTAAAAAGCTGAAAATGAGCAACAATTGTGCAAATGGATTGAGAATTCGAGATACTGAGCACAATGTCAGACTAGAACTTGCTCTACTTGGCTCGAGATTTCGAATGTTTGCCTTGAGCCGAAGCAGCCGATGAGCCTTTAGCCGCACTGACTTGAGGCTTTTTGCTTGCTTTGGAATCGATTGCAAAGTTCTTGCTAGAACCGCCTTGAGATTCTGGCTTCGTGTTTGGTCCAGCTTTTTGCGAAGACACTTTGTTGTTTGCTTTAGTTTTCCTTCCAGGTGAAGCTGAGCTATTTTGACTGCTTCCGCTTGGCTTTTTACAGCAGACAAATGCTAAAATGATCAGGATTATCACGAGGAGAACAAGCCCAACCACCACGACGATGATCACAGTCATGTTGGATCCTATAAAATGTGAATATTAGATTTTCGTAATAATAGTAGAGCTAATTAAAAGTACCTTTGGAAGTGGTGATCCTAGGATGTGTGGATGGAGGCTTCGTAGTGGTCGGTTCCTTACAATGGATGAACTTGTCGTAGGACAGAGTGTACACTTTTGTGTCGACATTTTCAACAGCCGCGAAAATGTAAACTTTGTCCTTGGCGAAGAAGTAGAATTGACCGCCGTAGCGAATTGCCTTCAATACTGTCCAGTCCATTTCACCTTGGTCGCATTTATCCACGGTGATGCGAACTGAAAGATCGTCTCCATGGTTGACTTTGCAAATGCTCTCAGTTAGGATAATCGGCATATCTAAAATTTGCCAAACTCCAGCCACACTTGCGAATATAATTCGTCTTAATTTCTTTCCGAAATCAAAAAGTCCATGGGTCTTGTTGTGCTCATCTGATGAAATCCATAAATCTTGAGTTATATTTTCTCCTCCAATTACTGTTTTGAATGGAGATTTGACGTTAAAATTAAAACCGAAATATTCTTCTGGTTTGAACGAGTGACCATGCATAACCAGAACATGATCATTGTCTGTACTGTTCATAAAGACAGAATTGTCGACAGCAAAGTTGAAATCGGTCACATTTGCATTTTCTTTGACCGATTTGGCAAGTTCGGGCCACTTGGTGTCCACCTGAACAGGAAAGCCAATCTGCATGCAGAGGCTGAGGGTCTCGTTGCCTTTGTCACAAGGAGTCATCTCGTGCACTGTCCACTCGGTAGTGATAGCCCACAGTCGACCATCGAGCGGTCCAATAGTTTGCACGTGGCCTGTGAAGTCGCTTTGCATGTCGTTGCGCCAGTCCTGAGTAGAAAAAGAACATCTGTAACAATATAGAAAAAGTTAACCGAACTTACTTTGGAGAAGGCCACCGCAAAGAGGACAGTGATCAGCACTGTGCGATATAGAAGCCATTGAGTGACACTTGATGGTGCACACGAACACGGGGGCCAAGGAAAAGACGGTCCAAACATGGCCAAGCAGATGACGTGAAGATAAAGGGCAGATAAAGTGGTGCTCAAATAATAGAAAGGACTGTCACAGTGGCACTAGCAACGAGTCACCAGTTCGAACACAAATGATGGGACTAGTGCACTGTGTGACATTATATTGTGCTGTGTTGGTGTTTTGTTCGAATTGGGTAGTATACTATAGGTGACATGTTCGACTGTGATTTGCTGTCAGAGAATTGTGAAAATAAATATGACTAAGCATAAAAATTTGAAAATAATGATTTTAATAAAATGTACATTAAAAAGCTTAAAATAAACTTCAATTGTTCAAATGGATTGAGAATTCGAATAATGAGCACAATGTTCAGGCTAGAGAACTTGCTCTACTTGACTCGAGATTTCGAGTGTTTGCCTTGAGCCCAAGCAGCCGATGAGCCTTTAGCAGCACTGACTTGAGGCTTTTTGCTTGCTTTAGAATCGATTACAAAGTTCTTGCTAGAACCGGCTTGAGATTCTGGCTTCTGCGAGGACACTTTGTTGTTTGCTTTAGTTTTCTTGCCAGGTGAAGCTGAGCACTTTTGACTACTTTTGCTTGGCTTTTTACAGCAGACAAATGCCAAAATGATCAGGATTATCACGAGGAGAATAAGCCCAACCACCACAACGATGATCACTGTCATGTTGGATCCTATAAAATGTGAATATTAGAATTTCGTAATAATAGAGCTTAATTAAATGTACCTTTGGAAGTGGTGACAATAGGATGTGTGGATGGAGGCTTCATAGTGGTCTGTTCCTTGCAATGGATGAACTTGTCGTAGGACAGAGTGTACAATTTTGTGTCTACATTATCGACGGCTGCAAAAATGTAGACTTTGTCCTTGGCGAAGAAGTAGAATTGTCCTCCGTAGCGAACTGCCTTCAATACAGTCCAGTTCATAAAGTCATTGCATTCGCTTGTAGTGATTCGCAATGAAAGTTCGTTTTTGGTGGTGCCTTTGCATAGGTGTTCAGGGAGGGAACCAGCTTTCTCACGAATTGACCAGACACCATCCGTAAATGAGAATACAATCAGCACCAACTTGCCAAATTCGAAGAGTCTATAAGTCTTGTTTTCAACATCAGAAGAAATCCATAAAGTCTTGAATATAAGTTCTGAGCCATATATTTCTTTAGAGGCATTTGCACTAAAATTAAAGCCAAAGAATCCGTTTGGCTTAAAGTCCTTGCCATGCATAATCAGAAAATGATCATTGTCAGTACTGTTCATAATGACAGAATTGTCAACAAGAAAGTTGAAATCGGCCATATTTGTACTTTCTTTGACAGATTTGGCAAGTTCGGGCCACTTGGTGTCCACCTGAACAGGAAAGCCGATCTCCATGCAGAGGCTGAGGGTTTCGTTGCCTTTGTCACAAGGAGTCATCTCGTGCACTGTCCACTCGGTAGTGATAGCCCACAGTCGACCATCGAGCGGTCCAATAGTTTGCACGTGGCCTGTGAAGTCGCTTTGCATGTCGTTGCGCCAGTCCTGAGTAGAAAAAGAACATCTGTAACAATATAGAAAAGACGTTAACCGAGCTTACTTTGGAGAAGGCCACCGCAAAGAGGACAGTGATCAGCACTGTGCGATAGAGAAGCCATTGTGTGACACTTGATGGTGCACACGAACACGGGGGCCAAGGAGAAGACGGTCCAAACATGGCCAAGCAGATGACGTGCTGCGGTAAAGTGCAGATAAAGTGGTGCGACACAAATAGAAAGGACAGTCACAGTGGCACTAGCAGCGAGTCTACAGTTCGAACACAAATGATGGGACTAGTGCACTGTGTGACATTATATTGAACTGTGTTCGTGTGTTGTTCGAATTGGGAGGAAGACGGCGAATTCGACTTTGGTTTACTGTTTAAGTGATTTGTGAAATTAAACAAGAATTTTACTAATTTTAACTATTTTAAAATTGAAAGATAAAAAGAAGATGCAATTGAATGTGAATATAGATTGAAAATTGGGAATATTTTGAGCAATATTAATAAATTTATTTCATGGTCATTTCTTAAAATTTATTTTTTTTATTTTCAACAATTATAATTTCCCAACACAATAGATTAAGTTGCTAGTTATCAGTTTAATTTAGAAAGATGAATATGCGCTTAAGACTTTTGTTACCTTTTAAATTGATAGACAATTTGATCACTGTAATTTTTTAATCTTGAAACTCTGTTACGCTAATTTAGAATCTGAAAAATTAGACTTTTTGTAAGAAAAGAAAATAGCTTGAAACCGTAAGACATGGATTTCACTATAATTTTAATTTTTGATAAAACTGTTTGTACCATTTCCATGCTTTCTACTCATAAATTAGCCTTCTTTAAAAATAAGTTAATTTTAAGATTAGTTCAATATTAAAAGACTGTATTTGACCGAATATTTTATGTTCAGTATATTTTATGTGTTTTAGGAACTCAACAAGTTGTGGCTTAGCAGTGCACGGTTATGTTTTGTTTGACAAAGCTATTCAATGTAGAACAAGTGGAACTAATCAAACAGTACTTGATAATATTTTGGTTTGAAAAACAAACGTGATAGAGACTTTCAAATTACCAAGTAAATGTCTAAACATATCAAAATTTAAAAAGAATTGAATTAAAAATTTAATAACATGAAATGACAAAAGCAAACCAAATTATTTGTTTTCATATTGACTCAATATTTAATAGAACAAATGTAAACTTAATTTATTTTTAAAGAATTTTTACCATTTAATAGATGATATTCAAAACGTGATAATTTTTAACGTAAAAGAGGAAAAATACAGCATTATTTGAACATAACTTAGTTCTAGTTAGCTAGGTAGTTCTGATGAAATTTTAAAAATCAATACACAACAATGTTGGTCTACTTGAGTTTCTCACGATTCTAGCTCATTTAGATCTATCCACACATGAATGTATTCTCTGGAACAGATGTTTTCAAGGTTCGTGCTAAAATGAACGAGTTTTCGTGCTTTGAGTTGTTTGAAAAATGACACAAATAAAAAAATCTAAATTGTTTAAATTACCTTTTAAATTGTCATCTGAAATAAAAAAAATTATTAAAAATCTATAAACAAATATTAATTAAATAATCGTTAATTCAATTAAACCTTTAATAAACCAGAAAAAATGAAACTAATCAATAAACATGTATATTAAAAACAATTCAAAAATATTAATTTTTTAAAAAATAAATCAAAGCATTTAAATTTAATTAAAAGTGCTGCACCTTAGCAGACAATATTATAATTGACTTAAAAACTACCAAGTGAAATTTAGAGTTGTGGTATAACAATAATATAATTTTATTTTAAAAATTGTTACCGATTAATAAAAGCCGACAAAATCGTAGAAATCATTAAAGTTAATAACTATAAAACACGAATCAAAATCAAAACTCTCAATTCAACTGATGAAACTTGTAGAACTGATCCACAAAAAGTGCTGCTCAACTTGTAATCCTCAGCATTTTGACGCAACGAGCCAGCGTCCTCAGGGTAGAATCGTTTAACTCGCGTTCCACCCAACTCCTCCGGCAGCACATCTCGATCGATGTAATTGGCCAACTGATCGAAATTGACATTTTCCACCGCATCACGAATGGACTGCTTCATAAAGCTGACAATCAACTTGATTACGGGTTTGAGGAAAAAGGACACATTCACGAGATACATTTTACGTGCCAGTAGAGGGTAGTAATTGTTGAGTAGATCCACTTTGAATTTCGACAGTGACACATCCAGGTAAGTGAGAGGAGTGTCCGTGAAATTGCCAATGTACACGCCACCTAATGGATTGTTCACATTCAGTCGATCACTCTTTTCGAGCTGCAGCACAATCATCTGACGAATTACGTGATCCAACTCTTTGTAGTGCTTCTGGTGCTTGAAAGCCTCAGAATAAATAGGACGTCCCTCCTTGTCGGTCCCGTGCAGCTCAATCTGGTACAACTCGTACAGCTCTTTTGGACAATTCTTTTCAGTCAACTCGTGTACACCAAATTCCACTTTCCAAATACAAGTTTTCAACAAATTCTGGAACGCTTGCTCAACATTCTCGTTAGCGTCCAAAAGGTAGCGCTTCACTTGCCACTCCTCAGTACGGACTCGTTCAATGTCGATTTGGTGGTACTTGGTGGGATTTTGTGCAATCTCTGACTCGAAACGTTCACGGACTTGACGAATTTTGTCTTCCATTTTCTTTTGGAACGAGAAAATAATTAAAATTTATATTTCAAATAATTTCAAATATTATTAAAATAAAATATAATTTATTAAATTTTGATTCGATACTTTGAAAATACTGAATAAATCGTACTGAGGTTGAAATAAGATTTTACCTTTTAGATTGGACAACCGATCGTTGCAACAAAAATTCCAAGAAAGAGAAACCGGTTTCAATCGATGCTTCGTATTAACTTTCAATATTATTTTTTTCCACAGTGTTCGTCTTTGCATGCACACTCGATGCCATCAACATTCATGTCAATGGCAATGTCTTCAATGATTTCCCCTACATACAGATTAGATTACACATTATTTGTTGCTTGATTTAACGAATGAACGTTCGATCAGTTCATAAAGTAAAATAATAGCAATACTGAGAATACAGAAGAAAAGTAGCAGCTTTCGATGATAAGATAATGACAAAATCAACATTTTGAACGCTTTTTAACGCTCACAAGTGTGACAATGTACATGTTCACATTGTAAGAGAGGTTGCATTTTCAAGGTTTTCGGTGATTATTTGATGACTCGGTGGTGATTATTAAGGGGAAGGTTAGTACACTCTGCTTGTTATGCCACTTCTTCTTGAACACAAAAATGATTTAATGATATACTAATGAATCTATTTGTCTAGTTATTCGTAATATGACGATAAATGAATAATTGAATATAGGGGATTTTATTATTAGTATCAACAGAAAAATACTCATAAATCTATTGGAATTATATGAATGTTTGTGCTTGAAAATACAAATAAAAAATACCTTTAAATTAGACTTGGAATTTATTTTATTTAGACTCATAAACTTGTTTTCGAGCTTTTTTGACAAAAACAAATTAGGCAAACTTGGTCAATTTGTTTCTCCTGTGAATAACCTTTTAAGACAAAACAGCTAAGTAACCAACGAAATTTAAAAATTTAAAAAGGTTTAAAATTTAATAAATAAAATTTTAGCATTCAAAAAGCAGAATTTAGAATTATGAATTAATGAACATTCCAGGCAGGTTTCATAACTACTTCTTCAATAATTCTACAAACTGATTGACAACAAACAATTGAACACATTTACTTATAATTGAAATAAATTATTTTCACTTTAAATTGATTGAAATATTTTTTTGTTTGACCTTTCAGACACTCTAAGAAAATCGACACTAACTACATGAATTAAGGTCAATGTCAATTGGGCGATTTTAGTAATTTTTGTGAAAAAATAAAATCACAAACATTTTCTAGAATTCAATATTTAAATGTGCCATTAAGAAATCTGTTAACCATTTGACTAGTTGAAATAGTTGAAATTGTTATTTGAACAATATAAAAGTAACAAAATTTATTTAAAAACCTTTAAATTAAACCACAAAATGAGCATGATTAATTAATGAATACTTAATCAGTTAATTAAGTATTTCAATTCTTGTTAGACTTTTTTACTTTTCTTTCACGCAAGTTTTCCTCGTTAGGATGAATTTTTTGATATTGGTGCATCGTACGTGTACAGGTAAAGTCGGTTGAAAACTTGTTGGAGTGACTTTTGTAGAATTTTGTCACGTTGCTTGATTCTAGGAAAATGAATTTCTGTTTGTTAGAAGCTTTTGGACTTGTTTGCACTTGAGAAGTTGAGGTACTTGACGACGGTTTTACATTTTGATTAAAGTGAAACTAGTAATTAATACAAATATAAAAACAAACAATTTCACAGTAATAATTTTAAATTATAAATCATATTTTAAAAGATTAGCTTCAAATATATAAATAGTGATGAATTAATAGAATAATTTGAGATGAAGTAAATTTATTATAAACAAAAGACAGGCACAACAAATTGGAATTTTACTTTACTTTAACTCAAGTCACCGCAAACTTCTCTTCAATCTGTTTGAAAACTAATTGGAAAATCTAGATCGATTAGTGTTCTTGAGAATAACCTTTAGAAATACAGAAAAAACAAAAGTATAATTTTAAAAAATCCAATTGGCATTTAACTGAAGTCGTCAAGAAGAAGAAAAAATAATGTTATTTTGAATTTGTTTTGTATTAAAATCATTGTTTTGAATTAGATTTTGATATTAAAAATCCAAATAAAAGCATAGCTTTTGATAAACTATGATAATAATTTTCATAATAGCTTTCAATTAATTATTTAAATATGTTAAAAAATATGTTAAAAATATGTGAAACTGTTGAAATTTTATTTAAATAATAAAAAAATATTAAAGTTTATTTAACCTTTAAAATAAAAGATATTGACAAAATCAATCCAACATCTCAGTTGCTTATCTCAATTCTTAGACTTTTTGCCTTCTTTCACACAAGTTTTCTTCTTTGAACTGAACTTTGATTTTGGTGGGCATGTGAAGTCAGTTGCGCACTTGTTGTAGTCACATTCGTAGAATTTGGTCTCGTCACTTGGATCCGGGAAGAGACCTTCTTGCTTGCATACGAATTTGGAAATGTTCATGCAGGGTGGCTTGGGTCGAGGTGGGATTGTTGGTTTGGGTGTGGTTGGCTTTGGGGTGGTTGGCTTTGGGGTTACTGGCTTTGGAGTTGTCGTTGGTGCTTGAGTAGTAGGTGCTTGTGTGGGCGGTGGTGTTACGACAGTGCTGCCACAAGAATTTCCCGCAGGTTCACCAAATTCGCACTGTCCTTTGCTAGGAACAAACACCAAATGTAGACCGTTTGGAGCAGGGGGACAAGGCTGAACATAAGCCAAATTGTTGGTGCATTGGTAAAATTTGGTATTGCAATCAGGAAAGGCTATGATTCCGTTCGGTTTGCCGCGACAAATTGTGGTATTTGCTGGTTTAGCATCTTCACTTGAAACTAATGATTGAAATCAATTAATTTACAAAAAATATTGTTCAAAAATTAATATAATCTTACCAACAGTAAAACCACAACAAAACAATCCAAGGATGATAATATTGCGAAACTCCATTTTAAATTATCTAAATGAATTAATTAAAATAAAAACCAGACAACTCTTTTTATAACTCTTCATTTTAAACCAAAAGGAAGTTAAATCAAGTTCATTGGACAAAAAACAACAAAATTGTCAAATGCAAAGGAAGTTTGATTAGAAATTACTCGAGTGAATGAACAAATGTTTCCAGTTTGTAATCTAAAACAACTGTAAATTCAACCTCCGGATTGTGTTTTGTCCCTCTTTTGATAAACTCTTTCCTTTTGAAGGGGAAAGTTGCTATGGTGCATTATTTAGAAATTAATAAATTAAATGTTTATAACCTTTTTTAATTCTTTACCGGAATTCGACAAAACTTGTTTGACTCGATTGTAAAAGACAACCAGTTAATATGAGTTAAAATATGATATAGTAGAAACAAATAAAAATTGATTAAGTAAAAATTTAGAGGCTTTCGAAAACTCTACTGTATAGTGTGAATATGAATATGAATATATTTTTACCTTTTATCAACGCTACATCTAAGTCTTATCCAAAATACAGAACATTTGTTAGTTTGTAATAACAACAATAATAAATTTCAAAATTTATTTTGGAAATGGTGAGCAAGCATACTTAAATATTTATTCCTCTGATTACATATAAACACACCTGTATCTTGTCTATCCTTAGGCTGGTGGTCTAAAATAAGAGAAAATTCACTCGAATGAAAATATTGAACTAATGATCATTCAAACCTGAGTAATTGATAAGAAGAATAAGATTATAAGTTTGATATGACCAATTTAAATTTTGATTTGAAATTCACCTTTAAATAAAAGAAAGAAAAAGGAAATATTTAATTTTAATGAAAATGATGAAAAGAGATTAAATTATTGAACCAATAGTTTCAAAAATGGCACCGAGTAAAGTAAGATCGTTTTATATTTAATGTTTTGAAATATTCGGAAACATATAATTTTGAATTATTTGTGTTCATTGGGTTTTGGATTTTTGTTTGTTGAAAATGCACAATAAAAAACAGCTTATTTGAAATTTGAAAACCTATTATTAAATTCAATGGATAAAAACCATTCAATTTATCGAATACAAAGGAAATACAAGTGGAGACATGTTATTTGATGAGAATTAATGAACTGACGAAAATATTGCGTTAACAGTTTAATGTGCAAAATTGAACAAAAATTAGGTAATCAAAAATAAAATACCACAATTAGACGAATGCATGTATAATACGACATTAAACTTGTCAGTGTCAAACAATCTAGTCATTGACAAGCACATTGTCCTCGATCATCATCGTCTTCAACTATTTCAAATTACGATTTATATCATTGAGGAATTGATCCACCAGTTCGATAAACTTTCGATGAGATGCTTGACGCTGCTAGGCCAGTAAACGAACCGTTTCTTGAAGCTCATCTGATTGAACCATTGAAAAGTGTTATAATACTTTGCATTTAAATCTTTTAAAAATCATCGATTGAGCAAACGAATGAGATCAGTGTGTGATCACTTTTTTAAGGTAATTTAAACCAGTTACATAGAAATTCGAAAAATCTTTGCAATAAAACCCGACTATTCAATATTGATTCACTATATCGTGATTACATTGCTTTAGAAACAGTTAAAATAACAAAATTTAAAAAATTTTGATTAAATAGAAAAATAATTTAAATATTTAAATATAAAAAAATAAATCATTTTGTAAATCATTAATATTAAAAAGTTAATTTACCTTTATTAAATCGTCTTAACACACAAAAAAATTCTAAAAAATTATTGATTTGTAGTTTCAAAGTATCTAAGCAAGTAAATATACTTTGATACTACATTTAGAATTATCTCTTCACTACCTAGTGATATTAACGGAAATTGACAAAGTAAACTAAATCAAATTTAAAGATTTTTCTAAAAGTTTAAACTTACAGTCTTACACCTACATACAGAAACATACTTATGACTAAATTTAAAAGTCTACAAGTTAACTAAACATTGAACAGGTCCAAAAGAACAAAATATGTGACTTAAAGACACTACGTAATCGTAAACTAACTGAATTATAACTAAAAACAGTAAAAATATATGCTTTAAAAAATAAAGAATTTGACCTTTTAAATGCAAATAGAATTAGAAACTGGTGAATTTGTCGTTGGCAAATGTCAAGAGTGAGTAAAGCGATGCCAACTCTGATAGAGATTGAGACAAGAAATTCTTTTATAAGTAAATTGCGATAAATATTCCCATTAGATCAACCCGTGACATGTTACATGTTTTCGTACGGACAACCTAAAAATTTAAAACATAAAACAGAATATTTGTGACAAGTTAGCATAGATTACTTTATACCACTTGGAACTTCGTAATATTAGACAAGACATAAAACAAGTATTAACCGTTAATAATAATAATCAAATTCAAATAGTGAGCAAACGAATTAATAAAAACAGTAAACCGAACTTGTGCTTACAATCTGGAAACCAAACCGAAATATTAAAAACCTTTAGTTTTTAATTCAAACAGACAAACCGAATCAAGCTAATCAATGATCGAGTTTGTTTATAAGTTCCTGATCTATATTTCTTGAGTAAAAACTTGAATATTGATTCGCTTTGAGTGATCATAATATTGTTTACTAAATTGAGAATTGCCTTACGGTGCAGTAAGCAAATACTTTTTTAACTCTTAAGTTGAAGTTATTCTTTTGCTCAGAGGCTATATTTTTTATATTTAAATTACCTGTGATTATAATCAAACAGGAGCATTTAGAACAATTACACTGTGAGGTGACGCACACTGTGGACAATACCATACTGTGGTATTTCATTGACAGTCGTGACATTATTTAATTGAGTACAGTCTGCCAATCTAATCGAAATTCCGAGAAAAGGTAAAGAACTGTTGCACACTGTGGACAATATTTCATTGACAGTCGTGACATTATTTAATTGAGTACAGTCTGCCAATCTAATCGAAATTCCGAGAAAAGGTAAAGAACTGTTGCACACTGTGGACAATATTTCAATGACAGTCGTGACATTATTTAATTGAGTACAGTCTGCCAATCTAATCGAAATTCCGAGAAAAGGTAAAGAAGTGACGCACACTGTGAACAATATTTCATTGACAGTCGTGACATTATTTAATTGAGTACAGTCTGCCAATCTAATCGAAATTCCGAGAAAAGGTAAAGAACTGTTGCACACTGTGGACAATATTTCATTGACAGTCGTGACATTATTTAATTGAGTACAGTCTGCCAATCTAATCGAAATTCCGAGAAAAGGTAAAGAAGTGACGAACACTGTGAACAATATTTCATTGACAGTCGTGACATTATTTAATTGTGTACAGTCTGCCAATCTAATCGAAATTCCGAGAAAAGGTAAAGAACTGTTGCACACTGTGGACAATATTTCAATGACAGTCGTGACATTATTTAATTGAGTACAGTCTGCCAATCTAATCGAAATTCCGAGAAAAGGTAAAGAACTGTTGCACACTGTGGACAATATTTCAATGACAGTCGTGACATTATTTAATTGAGTACAGTCTGCCAATCTAATCGAAATTCCGAGAAAAGGTAAAGAAGTGACGCACACTGTGAACAATATTTCATTGACAGTCGTGACATTATTTAATTGAGTACAGTCTGTCAATCTATTTTTCTATTCTATTTATACACAAATCAAAGTGACCAGCTTATTTTGGTTACTTTAGTAGTTTTGTTTCTCAAACTTACCTCGTTTCACATTTGGCCAATATTTCCGGGTTGTATGTATTGAAAGTTAATGTTAACAGTTGTTAAATGATTGGAGTTGGTTAATACAGTTGTACATCGGTAGTATTATCATGGTCGAATGGATTCTCCATCAGTGCATTGTCTCCGCTATCTTCATATTGATTTGGATCCAAATCAATGTTCATCAACATGTTAAGTAGTCTTAGTCTGTTGGATCTCAACAGCAAACAATTCTGCCATCATGACTCTTACAGCAAGCACAAATCACACAGTGTTCACGTGTTTTACAGTCGTTTGCAATATGGTTGTGTTGATCATAACCAATAAATAATAAACAATTACAACTTTTTTCCTGAAATGAATTTATCAACTCAACACAAGTGAAGGGTAAAAACATATTTACCGACATCTCCCACAAAGCCATTCGGGGGTAAAATGTGTTAAAGTTAGTTTGGCAATCGTCTTAGTTAGACATCGAGGCAGCGAGAATTGTAATGAGTGGTGTGTAGCCATGCAAAGCATTGGCTTTATGTACATGTATTGATAGTTAACTAATGACTAATGGTTATCAGTGATGAACGATACATCGATTGTGTGGTGCTACTTTCACATTGAATCATCAAAACTCCAACAGATTCCCCCCTTTTGGGCTTGATTCAATGTGACTTAAATACAAATGCAAAAATGTGTGTTGACAAATGTACAGAACGTGTGTTACAAGTGCTAAGTCGTTTGACAAATGTAATTGTTTCTTGATAAGTTGCTTACTACAGATGAAACGGGAAATTGCTCGACCAGAATTATGTTTGCCAATAGGTTTCACTTGTAAATCAGCGATTTGCTTTAGACCATCGTTTAGCCCAGCCATTGTTGATTATGATTTTGATCATATAATTGGTATTTAAGTTTGATCCAAATATAGTCCAATTGTCGGTTATGTGCTTGTTTAAGTTCAGTTAGTTTGATGTTGTCAAGGCGAAGAATTTGTCTTCTATTGTCAGGCAATCAAGATAAATTCAGTGATCATGTAATAATATGATTAGTAATTTAGATAATTCATTAAAAAATACTTAGTTCCTTCTGACTAGTTGTGCATCCTTTCGAAACTTTCGACAACAAAATCGACTAGGATACGTTCTACAGAAATACTTTTCGGTAAAGCTAATTCCGGGAATCTTGGTCTTTGCCGCAAACCATAGTGAGGAGTGAGATAATCGAATGTTATTCTAAGGTTCATTTGGTGAATTATTTTGTCGTTATTTGCTTCATTTGTAAGGAAAAGTTACATAACTTGGTTCATTCAGCATGTTCGTCTTTGAGAAAGTGGTTAGATTTGAACTTGATTTGAGATTTCCATTAGATCGTAGTAGAGGAATTACTCGAGTTACTTGTCAACTTGGAATTTGTTGTATTCATTCCGAATGAATCATTCGTTCATTTATTCTAAAAATCCTCATAATTTCTTTCGGGTCATAGTAGGAGACAAGTCATCATTTTGAGCCATTCTTCACGATCATCAGTCATGGAATCGGCTTTGAAGGGATTAATCTCAGCTCGCTTTCGTCTGGTCCAGCCACCTTTTCCTAGGCCTGCCAAAAGGTCTCCTTCACTTGGTATCTGTGTAGTATATTTCGAACAGTTCATTCTTGTGGCATCTTAGCACATGGCATTTCTAGTCCGAAAGAAGTAGCGAACTTGCTGTAGACAAAACAATTCAATATAGTGATGGTACATTTGGTTAGCCACTTGGGAATTTTTCTTGGTTTGATACTAAAGTGAGAGATTTGGTTAAGGGTACCTGGTGCGTCTCCATCCCCCCTTTTAGGAAAGAGATTAGAAAGTTCAGATTACTCTGCGAAATGATATCAAAATATTTAAATATATATAAATCGATTAGAATAGTCTTAATTAACGCGAGCGAAATGCATAATTCAAGTTTGATTAGTATACAATATAATATATTATAATCATTAGTTCATAGACAAACAAGAGCAAGATTGTACCATAGTTGGTATATAGTTCAGATTAATTAAAGATAGATGACAAATATAAATAAACAAATAAGGACTCAATAGTTAACAAACAAGCATTAGCATCGATATCCGAGTCTCGTTCATTCAATTCATCATTCAATTTCGATCATCATTTCAATTCAATTCATTCATACTGGTACATGACCCGGTACTGCACGTCAAAAATGAGGAATATGATGCAAGTCTCGCCGGTCGTACTCAGACAGCCCGGGTACTACTATACATCCATATTTGGTTCCTCAGCTGACAATGGTTCCACAGGTAGATCAAACAATTATTGTTTCAATTATCATTCAATTCATTTCATAACAATCATCAATTCACAAATAAATCATCAACTTTACTTGGCACAACCACTACACAACGGGTACTACCATAACATACTGCCATGCTTAAACCTGTGCACTGGTTCAAGACATGAGACTGATGAGAGGTCTCGCCGAGCGCAAGGTGTCCACTCATCAACAAGGACATCACTACACAACGGGTATTCCCATGACATACTGCCATGTCTGACCATGTGGCCTGAGCATGGAACTGATGAGAGGTTTCGCCGAGCGCAAGATTCCTTTTCTACAACATTTACTGTAAGGAATCAAGAGATAGATTATAGTAAGGAACCAAAGAAATAAAAACTCAATGATGTTAACAAAATTAAAATCAAGTAATACTTAGCGATACTTAGTCAAATAGTTTCAAAATTGGCCAAATAGAATCTATAATAGATAGATAAACCATAGGTAATTGCCCGTTTGATAAAGATTTGAAACTTTGCCATAAAGATCAAGGACTTCTGACTTCGAATCTGTTAAAGTTAGTTTCGTAATCGTCTGAGTTAGACATCGTGGCAGCGAGATTTGTAATGAGTGGTGTCGAGCCATGCAAAGCATTGGCCTTTTTGTACATGTGTTGATAGTTAACTAATGACTAATGGTTATCAGTGATGAACGATACATCGATTGTGTGGTGCTACTTTCACATTGAATCATCAAAACTCCAACAAAATGAGCTTTTGAAAGCTCGCGTCAATCACAGCCCAAACACAAAGTGAGGAGAACAGGACAAAAGTGAGAGGGCAAGTGGTATTGGAGTATGAGACTTGCGGGAAATTTCGTAACTAACTAGACTAGACTAATTAGACTTAGAGACCCAAATCGAATGCAAAAATGTAAATCGAGAAAAAATTCGTTTATTTTCATGGCGATGGAACTTGTCGTGGGATTGAAACACATCCCAATAAGAAGAAATCTAACACATTTAATCTACTCAATTTATCTTTTCTCTAACTTTTTTTTATTTAAAGCTCTACTACATTTTACATCATGTGAGTAAAAATATGAGTGCAAAATGTGGGATTATCATCACTAATCAGCACATCCAACTTACTCGAATCTAATGCTACAATTTATCATTACGAGACAAATCAACCAACTGAAAATTCACTATAGTATAAATATATACCATGGTATTTCGATTCTCTCCTTGATTTACGTCTTGACAAATATGACATCGAACATTTCCAACTCCATTTAACTCCAATTTCCAACGAATTTCTAAACTCAACAAATGTCCAGTCTATCACATTTCAAAATATGACGAATTCTCATCTTACTGTGAATGGTGTATCGCTCAAATCGTCCGTAATTTTCAGTACACCTTCACATTGTGAAGTTTATAATTTCAGCAAAACTTGATTCGAACATCATGAGAAATTGAACATCGATCAATTGGCTGACAACGAGATCACAATTGAAACTTTCGAAAAACTCGTTGACTCATTTGTGAGAGAATTCTTTTACGTATCTTCGAGTTTTACCATTTTACAAGTTCACAAAAATTTCCAACAAATTCGACAAATATCGACATTCCAACAGTTGCAAAATCAAGTCATAACCACAATAACGGCCGTCTAAATTTAGTAAATTATGTATTTAAATATATTCATATTCATATAAATGTATACATTCATGTTGTTGAAGACGAAAAGCGATAGTTTGTTCTATCTAAAATTTTCACCAAAACAGTGGAAAAATCGAAAGGACCCGAGATTAAGTATGATGATGCATCCTTTCCTGAGAACACAAATGTTTCTCTCTAAAACAAGACACAAATTGACAAATCTTAGAAATTTTGTGCACTTGAACACATTCCAACAAACCAGCAACGAACCAACTCAACATTTATTTTCTCCAATTCAATCACAATCACAAACAATTTGAATTAAGCAAATGACAAAGTTTACAACAATAACAAAATTGTCATGATTTACACAAAAATAACAGATCTTACTTTAAGCCCAAAATTGGTTTGAAAGTCACAGAGACTAAAACCTAACAAAAGCAACAAGTACTTATTGGACAATCATAATGGGCTACAATCGAGTATGATTAACTCAAACTTTCCCCTAATAAGTTGATGAAAAACTTGAACCGAAAACTATTCTGAATGACGATCACGGAATAACAAATGTCAATGTATCAACCTTCAATTCATCTTTTGACGATGTCCAAACAGTTCCATTTGAAAAACTCATCGATTTTGATAATTCTTAGAATTGAGAATCATCCTAACTGAGTGAAATTGATTTCTCAATTGTTAACACTCCAATTGTTGCACCAACAGATTGGTTAAACTATCGAATTGAATAATGATGACAAAATAATCGATTCATTACTGCACACTCAACAAGTTACACCAGAATCATTTATTTATTTATTTTTATGTTAAAGTTCAACACAATGAAAACAGTTACTTGATCGTAAAGTTCATCCCTACTTCTCACTCACTCATGGGTCAAGTTCTTACTTCTTCATTTACAACTGTTAACATCCATCCATTGACATCACGTGACACAATCAGCCAGTGAACAAGTCACATGCAACTCAATTCAATTCAACTCAACCAAACCAACTCAACACTTTCAAGCCAATTTCATTTTCAAATTCACTTTTACTAATGACAGTTCGACTAATCAAAATTATAATAACTTACAGAATGATGACAACAAACAGATATAGAAAAACAAAAAAACCAAAGCACAATGGACACAAAAAAGAAGTAAGTCACTGGCAGTGTTGCTTGCGTTGAGTGAAGGAGTGCTATTGAGCGTCTTCTTTAATCCTTTTCAAGAAATAAATCTCTGCTTGGATGATTGGTGGGACGAGTTGAGGATTCTCGTTAATGATCTCGCTCACGTTGAAGTCCTCAAACTGAATCCACTTGAAGCCCTTCACCTCAGTCGCACCACTTTTCAGTCTTGATTTGGCCAACGAATGTTCAGATGGAGACGATTGGACTGGCTGGCGCGAGTACGCAATTGCGTGGCCATCGTTGATGTACTGACCGTACTGCTCAATCATGCCCGTAACCTGATAATTGGCGGGTGCACCGTTGAGAGAGTACAGTCCAAGATTGACCACTTCATCAACCTGAAATCGAGCATTCAACTTGGTGAAATCTTTCTTCGAGCCGGGTAACTTTTGCCAAAAGATTTCGATTATCAAAAGTTCAGGTAAAGACTTTAAACGGTACGATCTGGGATACAAAATTCAATTTAATGAATGTCCAATAGTTTTGAATAGATTGGAACTAACCTTTTGGCCCGAACTAAACACTTCGAATCAGGATCGACCATCTCCACTTCATCATCAGCGAACCAACTGTTCAGAAAGTGGGCCATTGTGATGATGGTGCGCCCGTCTTGATCCAGCTGGTTGTCGTGCTTGATGCAGACAGCGTCCATCGACAGCTCCACTTTCGTTTCAGTGCTGTGAGTCTGATTGCGCCCATCCAATGAAACATTTGAAACATGCAAATCGAATCTGAAGCATTCTTTTAGACCAGAAATGCCCAGTTTCTCAAAGGTGTCCAGCAGATAGAGTAGGTACTTTTTCACACTCTGTCCCGAAGAAGTGGAAAACAAAGCACTGCCACAAGCTGCAGCGTTCTTGAACATATCAATGGGAATTCCAGTCTTCGGAACCAGGGAATATTTTCCTGAACTCAAACTGGTCACAACTTTGCCAGTTTGGGTTGGAATGTCCAGCAGAAGGTTGGCAATGTTCGCATTTTTGAACTGTTCAAGCTGGTCCTCATAGAAGAATGCCTTAAAAGGCTGACATAATTCGCGCAAAATCTGCACAACCGCATGCGAATAGCACAGGTTGTGAGGATTGCGGAAACCGGTGTAACCCGGGCCGCACAGAAACTTAAGCTGACAACCAGGTGGAGGCAGTTCGTAATCGTCCATCTGGATCCGAGGATTCCAATCCATTTCTACTTCCCGAATTGATGCCACTGTTCGGGGTCGACTGGTCAAATCCATCTTCAAGTCCTGAAGAGTTGACTTCAATCTTGGAAAAATGACAAATTGGTTGTCATTGTAGGAGAAAACGTCTCCCTCTCCAGCAGCCGTGATCGAATCCATTTTCACCGCAAGAGGATACAAAAATCCAGAGTTGATGAAATGATCTTTTGAATGACTGTTGCTCGGCTGGGTAGATCCGCAACCAACGTAGCCATCACTTAGATTCAGCCATAGATAATTTTCAATTTGGCAACCATCTTCGTGGCATTTCATGCGTCGCTTCAACGAGTTCGTATTCCTCGACTCCTGATCCACCGTCAACACCTCATCGAACCTACGAAGAATCATTGTTAATCATTTTACTTTGAATCAGTACCCAAATCCCAGAACCCAAGTACTCACACACGGAGATCGTCTTCAGGCCATTGTGGAAACTTTAAAAAATAATTCCGCCTGACTGCCTCAACAAATCGACTCAAACGAGGAATTCCCTTCAACTCGTCCAACTGAAATTCCTCAAATGTGGGCAGAATCACAAAGGACATTTCCTCCTTGAAACTTTTCCCGTAATGACGCCAACTGAAGCCACCAGCCACATTGGTACCAGCATTGGACGCCACCGATTCTGAGCCTCTTCGGACCTTAAGAAAAACACTGCCATGCTTGAGATTGTGATGATATTCGGCAAAAGGTTTCGACAAGCAGGCAAACGTGTGCAAACTGATGAACAACCCATCGGGACAATTCTATTGGGTGAGAAGAACAAAGAGCAATCAGTAAGAATCCATCCAAATTGTACCTCAAACCACCAAAACACAACCAACTCACATCAGTCTCGTGGCTCAACAAACATTCATGGCTGATGAGTGTGTCCGGCTCGATTGTTTTTTCATCAGGAAGCATGCTCAGTTGATCGAGCAGAGGCTGAATGTTGCGATTTGTTGGAGTACTCATGATGAGACGAGAATTTGAGTCCAAAACGGTGAAGAATCGATCCCGAGAGAAGATTTTCAGCACGTGGAGAACAAAGCCAAAACACAACAGAACGACTATTTCCACGTGCATGCATCTATACGAACCTCGGTGTGATGGACAGCTTTTACGGTTCATCCAACCTCAAACAAACCAATCACAATCGTTCCATTGGAAATGTTTGTCGATTTTACTAAAACCAGAATTGTGTGTACAACATTTTTGGAGACAAAATTTCATTCTTTAGGCTATTTTGATTTTTTTGTATTATATTTCTCATTTTACTTGAAGACGAGTAATGTTATGTAATGGAATAGATATATCACATCACATTAAGAAGCTATATAAGACACAAGGATAATCCAAAATTAGTATACTCAAATATATTTTATTACTACAAAGTTATTAATAACAAAATGTGGGGTGGTATAGTACTGCTTGAGCAAATACAAAGTAGATCCCATACAAAAGAATGTTAACTCTATAGAGTGAGTCTTCAAAACTGTGTTTTTCTTGAGAAAGATAATGATTTTGCCAAAAGCACTAAACTACTGCATTCACTCTTGTACTCACTTGCACAAACATGTGCTTGTTGATCAAAACATTTCTCGAATTAGTGCACATTTCGTATACGAATATATTCGACCTAAAATGACCCGTACCATTTTGATTTGGTTCTAATTGTTATTGGATCTATTCGAGAGAGTCAATTTAAAGTGAATTTTGAGGAGAATGAAACACACGAACTGATTAACCGCGTGAATAGTCAATTCGTGAACAAATGTGAGAGAAGTAAAGAATCGATTTGGTGTTCGTACTTATGATGTTGGTACACGATTCACCGATGATCAGCAATAAAACGAATATTAATATTAAATTGTAATCGTACTAAATGATTTTATTACAAACATTCTCAACATAATACAAATAGATCGAAACTCAACCACCTTGCATTTGAATCCTAGCAAACAACTTTGCTTCATCGTGGATATCATAGTTCTCGAGAGTGAGATCATTCCCGTTAGTGTCATGATCGAGCAAAACGTCCTCTCCAAACTTGAGTGCAATTCGTTGGAGGGGCAACTTCTCCTTGCCAAACTTGTCCTGGATTGTATCGACAATCACCTGCCTCACATTGATGATCGTCTCGTTGGGTGGCACTTTGATGGTGAAGGACGCTTTGATCATGTTGATCACCAGCGTAATGTTGTTGACATCGACGTCGGTCCTTTTGGATGATAATGGCAGGTATAGATTAAGGTTAAGTTCGAGTGCACACTTACATTGTGGTGATAATTGTGTGCCGTACGATGGAAGTGAATATTCCGTAAAATGCGAGACAAAAGCAATGTTTACGTTGTGAATCAGTCAGCCAGTTGGTCTGTTCAGTCTAGACATCAAATTGAAGTCTTCAATTCACTAACTGAACAAAATAATAACAAAATATGGCACTGTTAGTAATGTACGTGCGCGTACACATTTATTGACAGTCTGTTGGCAATTTCTTTATTTGTTTGTTCATTTGTGTCACAATTTTGTGAAGACACATTTGAACACATCTTTTCATCCGCATCGAATACAACAAACCTTATGATCTACTCTTCCTCTGACAGCAAGGGTAACGATCACAATTAACTCATGAGTCATGCATCATGAATTCATCAATGTGATCATCATTTTCTCAAGGTAGTATTGTTCTTGCCCAAATTCGTTCGTAATTTTTTGTTGGTTGTTGTTTTGTTTTATTATTACAGTGGAGAAATGAGAGAATCGAGTATTGCACGTTTCAAATCAAACTGTGAATTTGTTTGGTTCATTGCGTGGACAGATGTCAACTTTTATTTGGACAGGATTGTATGTATCGATTGAGTCTCTATATTGAATCACTAATACTGATTGTGTATCATAACTCAAACTCACACTCTTCAGGTTATGATCGATTACAACATTTTGCACATTTCTCTTGTTTCATTGTGATAAGTTTATTGACTAGATGGATAAGATCACAGATAGATAACAGTCACTAGAAAGGCTCAACGCCGCGAATATATCGCACAGACAAAACAGTCAGTCCGAACAGTGCAACGGTCAAAGCACAACTAACTCAACTGTCGTTACTGCAACGACCACGAAGAGAACGCGTGCAACGATTGTTCATAGATGAGGTACTACAGGAAACGTAACACTCCCCTGTCTTGTAGTATCTCCATGTCCCAGGAATAGTTGATCGATGTTCAGTGGGACACTTGTCTTTGTCAGCATATCGGCCCACTGTTCCGTCGTAGAAAGGTATTGCACGTCAATATGTCTCCTCTTGATGTAGTCATGGACAAATGCCAGTCTCACGCTCAGATACTTGGCCCTAGTGTTCACTTGACCATTGTGGACCAGTTTCACCACGGCTTGGTTGTCCTCGTACATGATAGTTGGCTCAGTGAACTTCATTCCCCAGGCCATAAGTAATTTCTTCAACCAGAGGCACTCATCAGTTGCAGCGGACAAGGCGACATATTCTGCTTCAGTAGTGGACTTACTGATAGTGTCCTGTCGTTTGCTTGACCAAGACACTATACTTCCAAACAAGGTAAAGATGCTTCCTGATTGAGATCGCATGTCAGGTGATGTTCCATAACTTGCATCAGCATAACCAACTAAAGATGATTCTGAGAACCTCCCGAGATGTAGTTTGCGACGGTTGGTGGTGTTGAGGTAACTCAGAACTTGCTTTGCGTACGTCCAGTGCTGAGCAGTTGGGTTCTGCATATATCGGGACAAGAAATTCACTTGGAAGCAGGCATCAGGTCGGGTAATATTGCAGATATATAACAGACTTCCAATCAGACTTCGGTAGTGTTTCTTGGTTTCATGGTTGAGGAGTTCACCATCATAAGGAACCTTTTCCACTGAGGGTAACTTGAAGACGTCTTTAGCATCAGTTAGTCCAAAATTGTCAATACACTCTTTGATGAATTGATTTTGGCAGACAATAAAAACTTTTGTTTCGGCATCCTGTTCGATGTTTAGACCATTGAACTTTTTCACTGGTCCAAGGTCTCGCATTTCCAATTTCTTTCCAACTTCCACCTTGAAGTGCTCAATTCGACTTGGATCAGTGGAGGCAAGGAGGCCATCATCAACGTAGAGAACAAAGAAAGTCTCTACTCCATTCGAACGATTGACATACACACATCGGTCCACCTCGAGCTGTTCAAATCCAAGTTCAGTCAGAATTGAGTTCATCATCTCGTGCCAACACTTCGGTGCTTGTCGGAGACCATACAGCGCCTTCTCCACTTCCAGGACACAGTCTTTCGGTATGCCCGGAATGCCTTCGGGTGGTACTACATACACCTTGTAGTCAATGTCGCTGTTTAAGAAAGCCGTCTTGATGTCAATATGGTGGACTGTCATTCCTCGGGCAGCAGCAATCGTAAAGAAGCACCTCAACGTGGTGTGCGACACAACAGGAGCAAATATTTCGTCAAAGTCAATTCCCAGTTCCTGCATGAAGCCACGAGCGACGATTCTTGCCTTGAAGCGTTCCACCGATAGATCATTTGGATCCACCTTGACATCAAAGACCCACTTTGTTGAGATCACCTTCATGGAATTCTCTCTTTTGACAGTTTTGAAGACCTGCTTTTCCATCATTGATCGCCATTCGTCCATGCAGGCTTCTTCCCAGAATTTCTTATGATTCGATCCCATCGCCTCGTTGTAGTTGCGTGGAATAGTGACCTCTGCTGCTTGCATCAGAGAAATGTCAGGAGTTGGGTCAAACTTTGTAGGTGCCACGCCCTTATTGCTTCTCTGAGATCTTCTTAAGACTTGCTCTGGTTCATTCATCTGGTTGTCAGCATGTTCCTGCTGAACAACTTCCTCATTATCAGTCAGGTCTGCTTGTACTTCGTTTTGAAACGGAATCACAAAACTATTTCGGTCATCGTGAGAGGTCACCATTTCATTTGGAGATACTGCGTTAGTAGCAGCAGATTTATTCCATTCGAAGAAACGATTGTCTATCACTTCAGCGTTGCTCACACTAGCAATGACGATTTCTTTCTCAACAGGGTCCCACATTCGGTAGGCCTTCATATCCTCAACATAACCGAGGAATATGCACTTCTTGCCAGTAGGACCAAACTTTGAGTCAGTTTCTCGTTGCCGGACATGGAGCCACACGAAACCAATCGATCCAAACACACATAAATTCTCCAATGGCTTGTACGTCTTTCCAGTCAGTCGAGTGTATGGCACCTCATCATCGATTGACGAATGTGATTCAATATTGGTGAGGTGTGCAGCAGTCATCACTGCCTCAGACCAGAACATTTCAGGCACATTCGCATTGATCATCATTACTTTGGCACGTTCCCTTATCGACTGAATTGATCGTTCGGCAACACCATTTTGTTGATGGCAGTACGGGGCCGACTTCTCATGCCAAATCTGGTTGTCACGAAGATACTTCTCAAACTCACTGCAAATGAGTTCCTTGGCATTGTCAGTCCGAAACATCTTCACACGATGATCAGTGTGACTTTCCATAAATTGCCGAAACCGTTTGAACATGGCTAACACAGTCGCTTCTGTACGATCAGACATTATGTATACTTTCTTGAAGCGGGAATAATCATCCACAAACACAGCAAAGTACTTCTTTCGGTCATAGCTGAGTTCTTTGGCGACAGCAACATCCATGTGGATCAATTGAAGTGGCTTGTCTGACCTGATATCGGTGGACTGGTAAGAGCCTTGCTTCTTCTTTCCCAGTTTACAAGGTTCGCACAGTTCACGGGGAAAACTTACTTGGCCGGGATACAACTTTGCCATCATCTTCATTTTGTGCTCCCCTGGATGGCCAAATATCGCGTGCCAATCCTTTTCTGAGCCAGGGGCAGACACACTAGCGATCAATTCCTCCTTAGGCATAGCTTGAGCATTCGGCTTCAGTAAGTACAGGTTGCCCACACGGTTGATCCGATACACAACTTTGCCGTCTTGAAGAATCTCCGCACCTGTCTTCTTAAACAGTACTTCGTATCCCTTGTCAGTCAGTCTGGCAACTGAAATCAGGCCACATCTCAGTGATGGAATGAGTTTCACATTTGTAAGGGAGAAATTTTCAGCTTCCAAATCTCCCCTGGCAACAACATTGACATGATGCTTGTTGGCCAATCCAACCTTTTGATTCAGTGGTTGCAGGTTGTTCAGCGGAAACCCTTTCGGTACATAGTGGTCCGTTGCCGCTGAGTCCAAAGCCATGAGATTGCCATCATCATCCGAATTTGCAGTCAGAAATGAAGAGCCACAGACATAATCGTGGAATTGTTTATTATCGCTCGAGTTACAATTACACTTGTGAGAACACATTGGCTCATCAGTTCGTTGTTTGACCATCTTCTTCACAAGAGGACATTCATACTTCTTGTGGCCAATCTCATTACACACATAGCATCGAGGCTTGAAACCACCAGAGTTAGGACGGAAAGGTTTCTTCTTAAAAGTCATCGCCATCAAGCCATCCGCAGCAGTCTTCTTTGGCTCAATAGCCATTCGTCCGGTCAGTTGGCGGTCGCGTTCCAACAGACTCAACTTACAATCATCAAACGAGGTCGAGATTCCAAACTGGGCGGTGGTACAATCGTACTGCTCAGGCAGGTTAGCAGCAATCTGAGAAATAATCGTCTCGTCCTCGTATTCGCCCTCAGCCAGACGATAGCGTCGAACCAATTCCTCGAGACCTTCCAGATATTCAGACATTTTGCCGATGCCTTTGAATTCGAATTTAATGATGTCCCGAAGCAGCATTGAGCGATTAATAGGAGTCTTACGGGCAACATCATCACGTATCTTCTCGAGCGCTTGTTTCACAGTCTTACAATCATGAAGAAGTGAGACCTTCTTCTCACTTAGAGTTTGCAGGATAATACCCAGTCCGAGGTTATTCTTATCTTTGTCCAGACCACCAGTAACAGTCTCTTGAATGCCAGCATGTATAGCAGCTATATCAAAGCCCAGCTTCCAGTCGGTATAATTTTCCCCATTGTACTTGGGAAAATTGTTTACGTTCAGCATCTTATCCATCTTGAGCTTATCGTGCCGATAACGTGATAAGTTTATTGACTAGATGGATAAGATCACAGATAGATAACAGTCACTAGAAAGGCTCAACGCCGCGAATATATCGCACAGACAAAACAGTCAGTCCGAACAGTGCAACGGTCAAAGCACAACTAACTCAACTGTCGTTACTGCAACGACCACGAAGAGAACGCGTGCAACGATTGTTCATAGATGAGGTACTACAGGAAACGTAACACATTGCAATGTTCAACACTAAACACTGTACATTTGCATTCATGATCGCATCACTCGATCTTTGAATGAATCACAACAAATTGCAAATCAAATCATCGTTCATCATTACATTCATCTACGATCTCACTACTCGAGTACAACTAATTATAAAGGACAATAATGTTAATTAGACTTTATTTTGTAGAATAAACCCCGGAATGTAAACATTTAGCCACCTTGCAACATAATGCGGGCAAACAATGCCGAGCCGTCCTTCACACCGCACTCCTCAAGTGTCCGTTTGTGTCCAAATGGCTGTTCATCGTGGAGACTTTTCCCGTCAAACTTCAAATCAATTGCTTGACGATTTACCAACTTTTCTTTGAATTTGCTTTGAATCATCTGCTTTACGGACACAATTGTCTCGTTGTACTGGGCGGAGAGAGAAAATGCGCCAACAGGAGTGACGATGTTGAGATGGATGATGGAATGGTTGATAGGCGTGATACGCTCAGCTGAAAGAATTGCATTCTGGGCAATGTTGTAATGCGCCAGTGATTTGTCATTCTCAAGCAGTTGCATATTGAATCGCAACTCGAGTTGGTCAGCAGCAAACAAATGTTGACTGCTTTCTTGCTTCTTATGTTCGATTTGTTGCTTCACACTGAGAATGCTCTCATTTCGATCCACCACCAGCGAGACAACCTTCCGATCGGGACAGTTCACCGTGATATGAATGGAATCCAGGAGAAAGTGCACAGTTCCATCGGGAGCCACCAATTTCATCACATCATCCTCGTCATTCAACTTTCTGCCTTTGTACCGGAGAAATTTAACCTTACCACTGTTCTCTTTTTCCGAAATCGTATTCTTCAACTTCTCAACTTTCACCGATTCTTCAACCTCATATTTGCTGCTGACACCGGTTGGCGATTTAACATTGATGGTAAACTTCTTCTCGGCCATATTGTGGTGAGGATGATGGTAATCTATGATTTTGTAATGACAAAGATGAACAAGTGATTAGAACAGACAAATTTTTGATATAAAATATTAATCGAGCAATGAGGGCTATCGTTTTTGATGGTGAAAAGGAAATTCTGAATAAGAATCACAACTTTTCTCTGTACGCGAGTGAGTCAATCTGTGTGTCTGGTCGTGGTAGTCGTCAAGTTGTACTGTACAAGGACACTGAGAAAAGTGGTGGTCTAATGCATTCGGCGTTCACCGCTTTTTGTCGAATGCATTAGACTGAGCCAAAAAGGTCGAATGCATTCGACCTTTTTGAAAATGACCGAATACATTAGACAATTTCAAAAGGGTCGTATGCATTTGACGTGATATCTGTGCTGACTTTTTTTGAAAATGGTCGAATACATTTGACCTTTTTTATCTAATAATTATACAAAACAATATAACAATATTAAAAGGCTTTATTACCATTATTAATGAATCCATTCGATTAACAAATTGTCATTATCTAGTTTAAACAAGAAATCATTTGCGAAATGCAAATTGTCTAATAAAATATACTTTTTCTCGGCAGTCACTCTAAGGTACTGCAATTTTGATACATGGTGTTGCCTCAGTTTTGGTCGAGAATCGTCAGTTAATTCTTCTTCGTACAACGAACCTTCACAATATATATTTTCGTCTTGAATGTTCTTCCAGAATTTGGTTGTAAGCAGCCAGTACTTTTTGCGTGCATCCTTGACTCTTCGTAAAACATTCTTTTTGAGCTTGAAAGGATTCAAAGTAGAAGGCAAATTAGTAAAAAATTTATCATCGTCGGGCAGTTGATCTAAAAACTCGAGGTGCTTCTCCTGGTATTCGGGGAAAAGGTCTACTTCCAAAAAGTTTGTTTCTAGTTCAATGTATGCCCTCATTGCTTGGTGCCTTTTATGAATCGACATACATGGATCCAAAAAGCATCTCATAATATCAGCAATATTTTTGCTATATTGATGCTTATGTTCATAGTGCCATGACGAATATAGATACAAAGGGCCAAATCTTTTGATAAGGTCGCCATAGTGAGACAAGTGATGCAGCTTGCAAAAGACTTCAGCGCCAGGATTGACAAATTGATAATCTTTGATGATTTTGTCGGACAAACTATTCAGTCTTGTGAGGTCTTCTGGGCTGAATTTTGAAGCAAACGCAAGTAGAGTAAATTCTTTAATATTTGCGTAAAGTTGAACCAACGCATTCAGCAGAACTCGACTTTCCTTGTCCAACTCCATCTGAGGAAAAAGTTCAAACTCCTTAAACAAAATAATATCAAGTTTTAAGAGAACTTCGAGCTTCTAAAATCATAAAGATAACAAATTAACTAAATGTATTGAAAATAAACTCAACAAACCTGGATCGCTTTACCCTCCAAAACAAAGCCTTCATCCTGAGAAATCCACTTTAATTTTGGTCTGTCCTCTAAAAAAGTGAATTCATTGAAACGGTCGAGTATAACTTGGTATGAGGGTTTGAAGTCGTCTGAAGCGTCCAATTCAAAATTCTTCGCAAGTTTGGTAAGGAAGAGTTCAATTCCAACTCTCAAACCAACACCCTCAGGGATATCATGCATTAAATCCGGGGGCCCAACCACCCATCTGGTCATGTGGTCGCATCCATCAAATACAAAGTTGCTCAAAGGTGCATCAGATTTGTCAATCAATTTTCGGTGTTTGACTTTTTTGAATGGAGTCGCCGCCTTTCTTTTAGCATGCCCAGGTGCGTCACAAAAGCGGCAAACAAAACAGTTGTTGTTGAAGTTCTTTTTGTACCCAAGGAGTTCGTAAATACCGAGATTATCTCCAACAAATGTAGTAATTGCGACTTTGATGTTTTCGCCTTCAATATCAATACCATTTGTAGATAAATCTTGAATTTCCTCTTTTACTTTAGAAAAGAGGGCAGCCATCGGGTCATCAGTTTCATTCAAAGTTCGTCGCTTTGCAATTGCGAGAATTTCGATCGAATTGGACTGAACACGTTGAGGATAAGGCAAGTCGGGGAAGGTACAGTACACCATTGTACATTTGAGGTGGCCATTTGCGACAAGTTGAATATCGTCAATTGATATTTCAACTTTCTCTTTCCCACGAACTCGAGTAGAGAATTCGCCATCCATCATTGATTCGATAAATCCTCCATTCCGTAGTCGCTTTACTTTCTTCTCTAAATCCATTTCGGCCCGTTCACGTAGGATTTTGTCCCGAAATGATTTGTTCATTAGATACTTTGTACATAGAGCTCTCAATGAAATGAGTGAAAAGGAACCTGACTGGAGCTCAAAGGCTTCTGGCTTGATATAAGTTTGCAAAACATTTTGTAAATAATAGTCTTGTAAATATTCACTTCGGCAAACTCTGATGGAGTCATCGATTCTTGTTTTAGTCGAGTCCATCTCGTCAGAACATATTTCGAGAGCTTCAGCGATCGTTTGGTTGATGTGTTTGGCAGGAAGGAAAAGTGCTTTTTTACTTAAAACAAGCCTAATGACTTTCTATATTAAAAGTAATAAAAAATATAATTAGAATTAGAAACATACAGATTTCAAACAAATTTACCTTAAAAAATGGATGATCTTTTACGCTTTCAATGATTCGGACAACTTCGTTCATATCGGCATAATTCGAATATTCGTCGTCGTCTTCGTCTTCTGCAGGCTCAACATAATAATACTCTTCAACTTGATGGATTTTCGGCAAGACGACTCCGTTATCATCCACCAACTCAATTTCCACGGAATCCGAATAATTTCTCTCTATTTCATACATTTCCATAGTTGGTTCCATTGGTTGTAGCTCTATAGGAGGCCTAATAAAAATAATATGTAAACACAAATATAAATAAGAAATTGGTACATACTTTCCGTGACGTTGTAAATTTGGATGGAACTTCTCAATATGTCTCAGTAAACCAACGGCGTTAAATAGACGTAAAACGCATTTCGGACATTTCTTGGACTTTGCCAAATCTTTGTTCGGACCGAATTCGAGTAATTTGTTCATGACTTCCTCGAAGTCAGATCCTCTATAACATTCGGTTCCTCTGGTTGCTTTTGTCATTTTTGATGTCATTCGAAGAGACTTGGATGATGAGAACAAGAATAAATGTAATCGTTCGGTAGGCACAAAACTTGCAACTTGATTGGAGGAAGACTGCTCTAGAAGTGACAGCAGCGAGAGCAGAAGGGTTGCACTGCACTTGACACTGACAAACGTTGTGAAAACGAACAAAACGAAAATCAAACGTATTTTATTACTACTCATGCGCACAAACCAATCAGCCAATCACAAGCAACTCTAACTGACAAATTCCACTCAACGGTTCACCTGTGAGCGCGCTCACTCACAAACAGTTGTGCGACACACACTGCCACTTGTTGTTTAGCAACGGTCATTTATATCGGTCGCTCTGTGATTTCTTCAACTTCGTGTCACAATGACTGATAATTACGAGAACATCGATCCTAACGGTTAGTTTAATTATCTACGAATGTGTGTTTAGAATTATTGTTTCCTGACTATTTTTTTACTTTAAGAAAAACGATGCATGAAGCGAAAGATTTATAAGAAACCCGAGTTTAGCAATAACGAAGAAAATGGTAAATAAATTATTTTTGCCTAAGTTGAGAATTGATTGTTTACTTTTGTATTATCTACAGACGATCGGGTCAATTTGGATTATGAAGATGATGATGATTATGAGAAATTCACTGAAGAAGATCTACAAAAAGAACTTTCACAAAATGACCAAGAGAATGACACGACCGTATCAAGCAAAGAAATTGACGACAAGGCAGATGACAGCGATCAAAGTCAAACTATATCTGCCAACAATCCAATTAAGGAATGTGGATATTTAGTTGGCGAAGAAGAGGTAACACCTCGCGAAAAGATGCCTAATTGGTTGGTCGAGGATCCTTACGATAATACGAAGTACAATTTGCGCACAACTAAGTTCAAGTACAGGCGCTTTTCTGGCGAACTTTTCAATTGGCTTACCGATCAAGACAAAGATGATACAATCATAAGCTCAGACTGGATGACATTTTCTAAACGATTAACTCGTTTACTTAAACGATATCGAGACATTTTGAGCTTGTTTTACCGGCACGGAATGTCTCCAGTGGATCGACGAGATTTTCTTGTTGGCCTACTGTTCGCTTTCCCTAGACTTGAAGAACGATATGACGAATTTCGTGAAATTGAAGGTTCTAAGGACCCAAAGAATATTGGCTTCATTACTGGAGTAACTAAAACTAGCTTGAAGAAGACACGTCTTACGGTAATAAACATTTGAGTTTATTTGAATTTAATTTAATGTAAATCATTTAATAGGATCTAATGATGGACAGATTTGGCAAACAATTTAGCCGTGAAAATCGTTTGGAGAAAAAGGCTCGCAAAGCGGCTGGCATTCCGACCCCAATCAAGACCAAGCACGCCAAATTTGGCACAAGCTTGGCCATGTCTGAAAGAAACAGGAAGAAATAACGATACAATGTTTTTTATATATGCTTATTGTATTACCACATTGTATTTTTTTGTTTACATAATGATATTCTCGCTGTATTTTGCTTTAATTGTAACAAATATTGTCTCAATGTACCTTACTAAAATTAATAATAACATTTTAATGCTCATTTCAATTACATTCGGTAATTCCTGGCTCATTTTCAAAAAGGTCGAATGGATTTGACCATTTTCGAATAAGTAAAATAAAATATTTCGGTCAAATACATTCGGTCATTTCCAAAAAGGTCGAATGCATTCGACCTTTTTGGCTCAGTCTAATGCATTCGACAAAAAGCGGTGAACGCCGAATGCATTAGACCACCACTTTTCTCAGTGTACGACAATAACAAACGAGTCCAAGTACTATTTTGTGTACTGTGCACTGTGTGAGGATGTGTTTGATTTCACTTGTTGAGTTTCTCCCTCCTACATTCATATTGTTTATCGTGTTGAATTAAATCTTTTGGGGCAACTTTGCACCAAACCAGAATCCGACCAGAATGACCGTACCATTGACATTACAACTACTGACGATACTTTCCTTTCAAAAGTCATCATCATCATGACAATCTCGCTAACCGTCTGTCATTCAGCTTTGAACTCCACTCAAACTCAGGTAACAAGCGTGATTTATATATTATTGTGTATTATTGATTTGTTATTGTTGTTACAGAAAGAGAATGTAGAATCAAAATTGTATTCGTGTTCGTGGGTGGTTTCATTTTTTAAATTGGTGACTCGACTGTTCCTGCTGTTACCAAAGTTACCAACCAAAATGCGGACTTTTGTTTGTTTCGATTTGAACTTTACGAACTGAGATTTTGAACCTTCAAATGCGGAAGAAGATAAACTAAAAAGGTTAGTTACATTTGGTAATAGCAATTTATCATTTTATTAATTCTTTATTTTCGGTTTAACAGTAAAACTTTTACTATTACTCATTTAGTCGCTCAACAACCAAAACAACAGATCTCGAGTTGGTTTCGATGGTGGATTTTGATTGCGAATATCGACTCCGTGCCATACTCGATTGTACCATTTCCCAGCACATGGATTTTGAATTATGTAATCGATTTTCCACCTATTCCAAACACACATTCCTCTCATGAAGGTGAACATTTCTTTGTATGGAATATACTTTGTATTTGCCCAAGCAGTAATATACCACCACATTTTGTGATTAATATCTTTGTAGTAATAAAATATATTTGAGTACACTTATTTTGGTATTATCCTGGTGTCTTATATAGCTTCTTAATGTGATGTGACATATGATGGAATACGAATTCAAGTAAAATGAGAAATATAATTCAAAAAATCAAAATAGTGAAATTTTGCCTCCAAAATTGTTGTACACACAATTCTGGTTCTAGTAGAATCGACAAACATTTTCAATGGAACGATTGTGATTGGTTTGTTTGAGGTTTGATGAACCGTAAAACCTAACACCCAGACCGAGGCTCGTATAGATGCATGCACGTGGAAATAGTCGTTCTGTTGTGTTTTGGCTTTCCGTCTGTGCTCCACGTGCTGAAAATCTTCTCTCGGGATCGATTCTTCACCGTTTTGGACTCAAATTCTCGTCTCATCATGAGTACTCAAACAAATCGCAATATCCAGCCTCTGCTCGATCAACTGAGCATGCTTCCTGATGAAAAGCCAATTGAGCCGGACACATTCGTCAGCCACAGCGCCGTTCCTAGGTCAGTAAGCGCCTAACGCAAGATAATTTTGGCGCCTACCTTTTTTGTTACCTTGGTCCCCCAAGGTACATTTTTTCAAAAAAAAATTTTAGGGCAGATACAGTGTGTTGCAGTGAAAACAACCTCTGCCACTCACTTCAAGGAATTAAAATGGTTTTGGTAGAATTTCTTTTTCAGCCAGAAGAACACAGCCAATTTTTTCGTACGATAGCTCAAATGAAAAGAAAAAGACACGGGCTTGAACATTAGAATACCGAAATGGCTCAGTGAGGTCGGATTTTCCCAAATGTCTGAATGCATTCGATTCTACACCATGTCAAAGATTTTTTAGAATTCATTCAGAATTTTTGCTCGTTTCACGAATTTTGAAAATCACCATCTTTTTACAGTTGTTTTATGATCTTTTTGTAATGAATTTTTAATGTACTTTGGTCTAGTTTTGAAATCAATGATCTGTCATTGTGTGGATAAGATACCTGAGAAATTTTATATTCTTTCAGTAAAGTGTGTTGGAACTATGGTCTTGGAACTGTCAAAAAAGTATCATTTCTTACTAAATGTCTCTTAAATGTCTTTAAATTCCTATTTTCACAAAAAAATATATTATTGAGGCTTAATTATATATGTACCATTAAACAAAGTACACTCGGGTTCCAGAATCCGTTTCAAAATTTTTGGAACATTTCAAATTACTTCATTCATTCGTGAATTAAATTACATTTTAAGCAATTACGTATTTGAAATTACGAATAACTATGACTTATTACACAGTAATTAAAACTTTGTTTTCAAAAATTTTTACATTCCAATGCTACGTAATGTTAATATTATTTGCAAATCCGAATATGTGCTCTGGGATTATTATCTTAAGCACGTATCTTTAACTTTCATTTGAGTTATCGTAAAATAAAGCTTTGTCAATAAATTATTGGATCAATGTTGATTTAGTTTATTATAATTTTGTTCAAAACTGTTCAAATGCTTATTATAAATAAGTGATTTATGACCAAAGACAGAATCGAAAACATTGGAAATGACTTGATTTTATTTTATTAATCAGTGATAATTGGGAAGTAGAGATTATTTTAGGATTTCAATGTTTGGAAAACAAACATAATGTAACAATGTCCCTCTTGATGTGAGTGCAAAACCGTATAAATATTTTGCTTATTAAAAAAAACTTTTAGACGAAGAAAATAATTTGAATTAAGTGTGTTGCAAAAGAAACAATTAAACTATCGAAAATGGATCAAATAGATCTCTTTTTGTGAATTTTCACAATAAACAATTAGGCGACATAAAAATCTTAGAAAAAATTTGTAGAAAGTATCAACCCAACTATTTTAGCTCTCAATTGTGAATATCCGGATTAGGTCTAAAACTCCACAAGAGATGTATTTGAACTACCAGCTGGAAAAGTGGTAACTATATTATGGGATAAGTGCTTTCGAAATATTTTAGAGAATAGAAATTCTGGAAAATGATTTTATTACATTTTTAATTTTAAAATAAATGAAAGCTTACTCTTATGGAAACTAAATTGTGTGAAAGGCGCTGTCAGACATTTTGGGAAAGAAATTGTGGGAAAGGCGCTGTCAGACTATTTGGGAAAGAAATTGCGGGAAAGGCGTTGTCAGACATTTTGGGAAAGAAATTGTGGGACAGAAATTGTGGGACAGAAATTGTGGGAAAGGCGCTGTCAGACTATTTGGGAAAGAAATTGTGGGAAAGGCGCTTTCCGTCTACTGAAAATTATGTAAATCTACTAGTTTTTCCTACCAGTTTTCAAAATTATGAATTTTTTCAACATTATGAAAAAATTTCCCAAGGCTTTCGGCGCCTTTTTTGCCGTCATGCGCCTTCGGCGCCTGACGCAATTGCGTCACTTGCGTCATATACAGGAACGGTACTGCTCAGCCATGAATGCATGCTAAGCCACGAGACAGATGTGAGTTGGTTGTGTTTTGGTGGTTTGAGGTACAATTTGGATAGATTCTTACTAATTGCTCTTTGATTCCCTCACCCAATAGAACTGTCCCGATGGTCTGTTCATCAGTTTGCACACGTTCGCCTGTTTGTCGAAACAATTTGCGGTACATCATCACAATGAGAAGCACGGAAGTGTTTTCCTTAAGGTCAGAAGAGGCTCAGATGCGGCAGTTTCCAATGTTGGCACCAATGTGGTGGGGGGTTTCAGCTGGCGTCATCAAGGGAAAAGTTTCAAGGAAGAAATGTCCTTTGTACTTTTGCCCACATTTGAAGAATTTCCGTTGGATGAGGTGCGGGAAATTCCCCGATTAAGTCGATTTGTTGAGGCTGTGAAGCGGGATTATTTTTTGAAATTTCCAGAATGGCCTGAGGACGAGCTGCGTTTGTGAGTATTTGGGTTATGGGATTTGGTTACTGTTTCAAAGTAAAATGATTGACAATTATTCTTCGTAGGTTCGATGAGGTGTTGCCGGTGGATCTTGAGTCGAGGAATGCGAATTCGGTGAAGCAATGCTTGAAATGCCACGAAGATGATTGCAAAATTGAAGATGATCTGTGGCTGAATCTAAGCGATGGCTACGTTGGTTGCGGATCCACCCAGCCGAGCAAAAGTCACGCAAAGGATCACTTCATCAACTCTGGATTGTTGTATCCCCTTGTGGTGCGCTTGGATTCGATCACTGCTTCTGGAGAGGGAGACGTCTTCTCCTACCCTGATAACCAATTTGTGATTTTTGCAAAATTGAAGTCAATTCTCCAGGACTTGAAGATCGATTTGGCCAGTCGACCCCGAACAGTGGCATCGATTCGAGAAGTTGAAATGGACTGGAACCCTCGAATCGAAATGGAGGATTACGAACTGCCTCCACCTGGTTGTCAGCTTAAGTTTCTGTGCGGCCCGGGTTACACCGGTTTCCGCAATCCTCACAATCTGTGTTATTCGCATGCGGTTGTGCAGATTTTACGTGAATTGTGTGAGCCTTTTAAGGCATTCTTCTATGAAGATCAATTTGAACAGTTCAAAAAGGCCAACATCGCCAACCTTCTTTCGGACATTCCAACCCAAACTGGCAAAGTTGTCACCAGTTTGAGTTCAGGAAAATATTCACTGGCTCCGAAAACTGGAATTCCCATAGAGATGTTCAAGAATGCGGCAGCTTCTGGCAGTGCTTTGTTTTCCACATCTTCGGGACAAAGTGTGAAAAAGTATCTCCTTTATCTGCTGGATACTTTTGAGAAACTGGGAATTTCAGGCCTGAAAGAATGCTTCAGATTCGCGTTACAAGTTTCAACTGTTTCATTGGATGGGCGCAATCAAGTCCACAGCACTGAAACGAAAGTAGATCTGTCGATGGACGCTGTCTGCATCAAGCACGGCAATCAGTTGGACCAAGACGGACGCACCATCATCACTATGGCCCACTTTCTGGACAGTTGGTTCGCTGATGATGACGTTGAGATAGTGGACGCTGATTCGAAGTGTTCAGTTCGGGCCAAAAGGTTAGTTCCAATTTATTCAAAACTATTGGACATTCATTAAATTGAATTTTGTATCCCAGATCGTACCGTTTGAAGTCTTTGCCTGAACTTTTGATTATCGAAATCTTTTGGCAAAAGTTTCCCGGGTCGAAAAAAAATTTCAGCAAGTTGAATGCTCGATTTCAGGTGGATGAAGTGGTTGAACTTGGATCGTACACTCTCAACGGTACATCCGCCAAATATCAGGTTACGGGCATGATTGAACAGTACGGCAAGTTGATCAACGATGGCCATGCAATTGCTTATTCCCGCCAACCAGTCAAATCAACTTCAACTGAAAAATGTGACTATTCTAAAGCAAAGTCAAGAGTAAATACTGTTGTGACTGATGTGAAAGACTTCAAGTGGATTCAGTTTGAGGACTTTAACGTGAGCGAAGTCATTAACGAGAAATCTTACCTCGTCCCACCTATCGTCCAGGCAGAGATTTACTTCTTGAAAAAGATCAACGAAGGCAAATAGTCCACTCAACTCAAGCAGCACTTCAATGTATTCTCTCAATTGTACTTTGGGTTTTTCTTTTTCAAAGTCTGCTTGGTGTCATCATGTAAATTACTGTATTTTGATTAATTGAACTTGATCATTAGTAAAATTAAATTTTAAAATAGAAATTAAATTGGCTTGAAAGTGTTGAGTTGGTTTGGTTGTGTTGAGTTGACTCGAGTTGCATGTGAGTTGCTCACTGGTTGAGTTTACGAATTTTAAACTTTATTTTGTTTGTGTGATGGGGTCGAGGTTCCTTCGACTATAACGTACGTAAATTAAAATTTACCCAACAAGCATTGAGATATTTTCCAACGCTCTAACGCGCCCGTACATGCACATTAGTATACACGCGGTATTTCGCCTTTTAATCAATTTAAATGGTAAAAATTTAATAATTTCGAAAATCTAAAAATGCAAAACATTTATAAGTTTATTATAACAATAAATTTTAACCTTTATATATAAAGTATACAGGGAATGGTGAATGTTATTAAAATATTGGAAAATATCTTTATTGTTGATTACAGGCAAATCTTTAGGAATAAAAAAATGTTGATTTACTATTATTATAGTTGAAAAATCAAGTGGGAATTTTGTAGATTAATGATTGAGTTATTGATATAATGAAAAATAGTTTGAAAGCTGAATTTCAAATAATGAGAAATACGATAATATATCACGAGAAAAAGTGTTTGTTGATTTAAATTGGGGTAGAAACAATACTTTTATTTTTAATAATGGTTTTACCTATAAAATTGTTGGCATGATTGAACAGTACGGCAAGTTCATCAACGATGGCCACGCAATTGCGCACTCACGCCAGCCTGTGAAATCGCCTTCATCTGAATATTCGTTAGCCAAATCAAGAGTAAAGGATGGTGTGACTGAGGTGAAGGTCTTCAAGTGGATTCAATTTGAGGATTTTAACGTGAGCGAAATCATCAAAGCGAAAACTCACCTCGTCCCACCTAACATACAGGCAGAAAATTTTATTTCCTCAAAAAGATCAAAGAAGACACTCAACAGTTCACTCAATTCAAGCAACACTTACTTCAATGTTTTGTGTCCATAGTGCTTTGGCTTTTTATTTTTCAATGTCTGCTTGGTGTCATCAAGTAAATTACTGTAATTTTGATTAGTATGACTTTAATATTAGTAAAATTAAATTTTAAAATAGCAATGAAATTAGCTTGAAAGTGTTGAGTTGGTTTGGTAGTGTTGAGTTGATTACTGGTTGATTGTGTCACGTGATGTCAATGGATGAAAAAGTTGAAAATGTTGGAACGGATTTGCATTCATTACTCGATTAGCCCAGTTCTGACATTTTGAGGATTGTCACCTTTTGCGGATTGTCTATTTTGAAAACCAATTTTATTTTTAAAAAGTACATTAGTTTAAAACCAATAAATGTAATTTAACCTTTTTGATGTGGCTTGATGAACAAACTGATTGCAAAATACAATAAATTAAAAATAGTTATAATACGAACTCTTATATAGGAGGATACATTCTTTGGTAAGAATAAAAAATAGACGAAACCAATCAAACAGACAAGCTGATAATATATAATAACCAACATGTTAGGAAAACAATTTTTAAAGAAACATTTTTATATTCAAAAACATGTTATAATTCGGTGTACGAATTTTCAACTTTATTTTGTTTGGGTGATTGGGCCAAAGTTCCTTCGACTATAAAGTAAATCTAAAATTTATCCAGCAAAGAATTGGAGATTTTCGAAAACTATAACCTGCGCGCAGATGCACATTAATATACACACGGTATTTCGCCCTTTAATCAAAAAGGAATAAAGTCTGATGAAAAATTTAATGATTTCGGAAATCTAAAAATGCAAAACATTTTTAGGTTTGTTACAGTAATTAATTTTAACCTTTATACTGTTCACGGAAGAAGTGAAATTGAAATAATAGAAAATATTTGTCTTATTGATTACAGGCAAACCTTTAGAAATTATAAAAATGTTGATTTACCATTATTATTGCTGCAGGTCAAATAGATATTTTGTAGATTAACGATCAAGTTATTGATAAACACAATGAAAAAATAGTTTGAAAGGAGAATCTCAAATAATGAGAAATACGATAATATATCACGATAAAAATAGTTTGTTGATTTAAATTGGAGTAGAAATAATATTTTTATTTTTAATAATTGGTTTACCTTTAAAATCCATCAAAATTCTTGAGAGTGAATGAAATTCAATATAAAAATGAAAAAATTAAATTTCTCTAAAGTTATTATCGGGCATTGAGTTTTGAGGGAGAAGGCTCTCGAGTCTTGTGATGTGGCACAACATTTTCAAGAAAAATTATTTAACAAAAACTTAAAACTTTTTTGTCATTTCAAATAAAAAATTGTCCTATCAACATTTTAAAAATAAAAATCAAAGAATAAAATTTTTACCTTTACAACATCGGAAATGTACAATGTAGAATTGGTTTGTGAAAGCAAAATTACTTAGCGGATTTTTAAGACATTGATTATGTGAAATATCTGCTGTAATATAGTTTTTATAAAATTTATTTATTTTGAAGAAATTGCATTGCTTTAAAACTCAATTGCGAGCTAGATAAACAAAGATTAAACAAAAAATTGCGACGTTTGAAAAAGAAGCTAATTTTCCTTGAAATCACTTTGAAACATGTTTTGCTACTTTTGTGTTTAAGGATTGTGGCAAATCATTGACTGAGCGAAATAGTGAGATAAGTGTATGACCACTTTCTGAGAATTTGTTAACCTGTTGCAGAAGGGCAAGACGTTACAAGGCAAAATCAAACTTTTCTTTGCAGATTTAGAATATTATGAATATAAAGATTTAAGCAGGCAAGATAAAGAAAATTGTGAATTTCTTTAAAGGGATTTTTTTTATTACAAATATAATGAATTATACCTTGTCAGTTCTGAAAGCAATTGAGATCTTCATCCATGAGATTTCTCAGTATAAGAATCCAATTAATCCAATCCAATTCCATAAGTTCACCAAATAATTAGATATGCTGGAATCACAGAATTGTAAAATCAATGAACTTTGGTTTACATTTTGCAAACTAAACAGTAATACGTATAAAAAGCTTTTATCCAAAATGATGCCTCCGTTAAACACCATCAATACTCAAACCAAACATCCAAACAATGAGTAGCCAAGCTACTCTTGAATTACTTTGATAGTCTTCATCATAGGTAATTAAAATGGATCGTTCAATTTGACTTCAATTTACAGTTTTATTGTTGTTACCAATTCAAAAATGATTTGTAAGAAAGTTTAAATTAAAATAATAATAATTAGAGGAATTATAATAACCCGAAAATGAAATTACTCGCTTAGTCAATTGAACTTTATACGTACTCTACTTGATTTCCCATCCCATCAAAACTCTAAATTAGATATGAGCCTTTCTTAAATCTTCATCAAAATTGTCATGAATAACTTTGACTTGAATTAAAAGTTGATGGCATATAAAGTTAGAGTTTACCTTTACATCGCTAAAAAGTTATTCTAGAAAATGTTTAAATCAGCTTTGATCTTTCAATATTGGCTTATGTTTGATTAGAAAATGAAGAAATTCATCGATTGAAAATGACAATATGTAAAATATGTCCACGATTAATTAAACCAAAGATAGATTATGATTAAAGAAAATTATAAAAACTGACCTATGAATGAATTTAGGTAATTGAAAACAAAACTGGAATATAAAAAAATAATAAATTTACTAAAATGTAAAACACTACTCGGCAAATCTGGTCAACTTTTTGAAACAGGTCGGGAATACAGTATAATGTAGTTGAAATTTACTAAAGATTTGATTTGTTGTACACAAAAGAGTGCAGAATTAGTGTTTTTACCTGATCTATTTTAAATAGACTTCAAATTCAGTTAATAAAACATTGATTGTTTATGAGATAATCGTTTGATTATATGGAATTTAAAAGCACAAGCTAAAATGCAAAATTGTTCAAATGTCGTAAACCTTTTGATCGACTTTTTCGATTAACCGTTTTTAATAGAAAATTTCCAAAAGAATCGAATGGAACTTCAAGCTCAATGTTTCCTTTAACTAAGTAGATGACCATGTTGCCATCATCTTCATATTTTACTCATTTAATCTCACGACTTTCAATTGAATTGCGGTTAAATATTGCAAACTCTTATACGTACACTTGAAGACATGTGTATGGTTTAATAAGAATTAATCAAAAATACCAAATGTTTAATTTGTTTGCTCCCACAAAGAAAATCTTACTTTTAAACAAATTTCAGAAGTGCAAAATCTAAATTAGAATCTACTAGAATCAACTGAGCAATAGTTTGCATTGAGTCCATTGAAATCATTTCAAATGTAAATTTATAAAAAAAATTACAATTTTGCCTAATTAATTGACATTACCTTTTTATATCTATTTACTGAATTTAAATGTATTATAAAGACTGTCTTGATTCACTTATTCAAAAATAATTTTACTGGATTTTGTAAAACATAGTCTTTCTAACTTATAACTAATTTTTTTTCAAAAGTTTCAACGTTTCTTAAAAGATCTAATTATTCGATATTCACATTGAGTGACACAAAAATTATTTATTTATGTCATTGAAAACACGGACCTTAGAATGTGATTAAAATGTTAGAAAACTAAAAGCGAATGAGAAGTTGATAGCAATGTAATTGAAATATCAATAATAACTTTTGTTGAATTGAATGATTCACTTGAACTGTATCGATTTACTTTTGAGTTACCTTTTAAACAAAATAGAGTACCCCATTATTTATTAAATTTTTTTTAAATTTTTAATAAATGGTGAAAAGCAATATATTTGAGCGGTTCTGAAAAAAAACAAAAAACCGCTGAAGCTTATTTTACCATTATTGATATACCGAAGCGACTTAATTTGCGTTAAAAAATAGAATTTAATTAAATGAATCAATTTGATTATCGAATTTGAATAAATATCTCAATGAGAAGTGATATAACAGCTTGAAAGAAGCAATTAATCACTAATTTAGCCGCTTCGAAGTCAAACAGGTCCACAAACTCCACAAAAGACAAACTCGTAATGCAAATCTATGTTTAGCACTTAAAAAATGTTTAACATATGCTAATATTTTATGATTGCGTTTAGACGTGTTGGATTATTAAAACGAACCGTGGATAAAAGATAATAATTCATTAATAATTTGTTAACCTTTAAATTCGTGTAAGTCGAACAAACAAATTGAATCAGTAGGAATCTTAGTCACTCTTTAAATTGAGTAACTTTGCTACGTAAAAATCTTGAAGCCCAGCCAATCTCGCCTCACTAATTTCATCTTTCTTGACACTCCATCAATTCCAAACTAGAATTCACATTTTGTTCACCATTCAACACCTGAATCCACTTCTCTTCAGTACCTTTTCGTTTCCACAATTGTTCAGATTCGTGTTCGTCTTCTATTTTTTTCTCACCACCGTTCAATTCAGATTCCATGACCAGATTGAGTATCTCCAGTGCGAAATCTTCTTTGATGATGTCTTGTTAGGGCACTATTCAGTGTCTAACTCATGTTGGCAATGTTATTCTTGTATCGCAAGTTGCGCATTCTGAAGTGAGTGCAATGAACAAAGTTGCGTGGCAGATGTGTGCTTAGGTCAATGGTGTAGTTGAGGTGAAAAGCCAATGTAAATCGGTGCACTGTTGGAAAGGCCCCTGACAAGCCTTAGAACCAGACAACTTGATTATAGGACTAGAAAGAATTATAAAAACAAAAACAAAGGAAAAATTGCTTGAATTATGTGAAACAATAGATTCTTTTAGGCAAGATCTCAAGGTTTGAATTTAATAACATTTAGTTGACGGTATCCAGCATTAATGGAAATCCGCGTAATTTAAGACAGAACAGGCAAAACACTTGAGAATTTTTAAAAGTTTAAATTTGAAACCCCATCAAGGTGAGCGTTGTCATCTGTTTGGATGGGATCAAAAGAAGGAGAAGCGATTGCATGTCATGACCAGTGTAGTAGTCGATAAATTTGCGGAAAACAATTCTGGTGGTGTGTAAAGAAAATTGTCGAACGTTCAAGTTTTGGAATCATTAGATCACATGTAGCTTTACATAATTTGGACCCATTTAACAGTAGATCATCGTTGAGCGAGCTACCAATCTTTTTGAGTCTCAGCTGGGGCACATCTTCAAGTCCAAAATGGTAAAGATCGAGACTGTAACGTTTAATGTCATCGAATGTCCAGAAAAGTTTCAATGCAGTACGACGACCTATGCAGTGGCCAGATTCAATCAGGTCCCGACTAATGGAATTAGTGGTAAAGTTCTTGTAAAAAAATGAGTGTTGAGAAGATTATTTGTGTGAAGAGTGAGCCGCTTCATGGTTGGAAGATGATGTGATTTTAAGAAGAATAAGAATTTAAATTCAGTTAATTGTGTTGACCTTTTACAAAGAATCGTATAAACCTAGTAGAAACCTCAACAAATTACACAATCCGACATCTTTAGTGATGATATATTCAATCTTCGAACAATTTATTACAAATTTTAATTTGATTATTTCGTGAATTAAAATTTAACCGTTTCTTATTGCTCACCTTAATTACAAATATCACATGATAAAACAAAGTAGTAATATGACACATAAATATTTTTTTAAATATTGTACTAATCCGTTATAGACAAAATTAACCAGAATTTGAATTTAAATATTATTCAAATATTAATAGTTTAAGACTAATTTAAACTAGCAAGACTTATTTTAAGATTTATTTTATTTTAAAGAATAAAATTAAGAAATCTACGATCATATCAAACATAGAAAATGATCAAATATTGGAACCTTTTTTATAAAAAGAACAATAAACAAGACAAAAGATAAAAACTTTGTTTATGTAACAGTTTGATACGTGCAATAAACAGTTGGACCTGCATGAAAGTTAAATAAGAAAGAGGAAAATTAAGAAGAAAAACATTTAATTCTAAATTGACCTTTTAAGAAAATCTTTGGCTTTATATTAATGTTTTTGATTACATGTATCGCTTTTTTCATAGTTATCAACAATATTAATTTGTTAATTGAATATACATTTTGACGAAACCAACAAAAGCGAATAAAATAGAAAGAGTTAATGGTTGAAAAAGATTTGTATTTGTAAAACAAAATTAACTAACAATGAAACCAATGAAGAAGACATTTGAGTATTTAAATGATGTTTAGTAGATAAAAATACTATTTAAAGAATAAATTATAGAGTTTACAAAATGTCGAGATACGACTCGAATTCTATGAATGTCTTTCGAGCAGTGATGGAGTTGAGTTGAATTAAGATTTTTGTAAATGTGAACCATCTGTCATGTGACAATGACAATTAATGCAAAATGTTTGTCATGTAAAAAGTAGAAGATTAAGCTTAAGATATTTGGAAAATAAAATGACTGCGGATTAAAAATGATAAATAATTGATAAGTTTTTACTATTTAAATTTTGTATAGCTATTGCGAATAATTCAAATTTAAAAACCGAACTAAGAACATCAAATCAATTGATGAATATAAGAATTAACTTTTTATAGAAAAATAAAAAAAAGAGAACAACTTTTAGGAAGACGATACAGGATCGAAGACTCAAGCATGTAATTATGACACAAACCTGCGTCATATTTTTTAAATAACCTTTTTTAAAACAGCATCTAAACTACCAAACGAGCTGTACAATTGTAAACTGATTGAATTGAACAACATTTTCTCGATATGCGTTACTGTCATGGAACAAAGTAGAGTAGGAGCACATGCGAAAAACTAATTAGTATGAAGAAATGTTACTTTTTAAATTGTTTTTCCAATTTTAATTTTTGTATATTTTCAAGAATACGAAAACAATTTGAGAAACAACAATAATTCATCTATCGTTCTGTGAGCTGCTTCATATTGAAATGACTGGAATAAGTATAACAATATTGCATAAATCTAAAGCAAGATTTAAAAAGTGATAAACCTTTACGGCAACAAATTGTAAAATCAAATAAAGCAAAAAATTGTTTTAAACTTTATCTTTGTTGATTGTGCTAAAGAGATTACAGAATATTAAAAATATTGTTTAATCTATTAATTTGTAACCTTTTAAAAAATCAAACCTGCGAATCTCACTCAATCTCACAACTTTCAATTGAATGACAACTGAAAATTTGCAAACTCTTATACACTTGAAGACATATGGTTTATCAATCAAAAATACCAAACGTTTAGTTGGGTTTCTTCAACAATCAAGTTTTACCTTTAAAAAAATTTCACATCGACAAAGTAATCTAAATTAGAATCTACTGTAATCTGTTCAACTGAGTGATAGTTTTTGAGTGATAAAATCAATAATTCAGAAAATTAATGATTTAATTAATATTAAAATTAAATGAAATTTTGAAGTGAATTGAACACTTTTCCACACAGGAAAGGTCAAAGGGAAAGTCAATAAATTAAAGTCCATTCTCTACCTTAGAATGATCAAAACTGATTAATTTGGTTTGAGTGGTAATTATCAAAATTTTTTACTTATACTTGGATTAAAAGCTGTTGAAAATGTGATTAAAATTACCTTTAAATAAATCGAGGAAATATTCTTCCCAGCTTTAAAGTCTATCAATTAATTTTCTTATAATTTTAATTCAATTAATGTTGAAGAATATTTTACATAACATTTTATAAGCAATGTTTTCGGAATACCTATTTTGTACTGGTATTGAATACTTCACTTGTGCAATATTAATGCACTTTAATGGTAATCTGTCGTAAAAATCAAATCAAATGAATAATACGTACAATAGAAAAGGTACGCAAAAATATAATATTTAACCTTTAAAATCAATCAACTTCCTACTGGGGTTGAGGCAACACAGGGACTATGTTCTCTATATCGATCCTGTAATGATTACAGCACTTCCAAAATTTCAACTTTCTTACAAACATTTGGTACTTGCAATGCAAATAATGATCCATCAAATCACGTTATTTTGTTTGTTTGAGGACGTATTCCTGTGCACCGTCCTGTTATGACTTATATAGTCGACATTAAAACAATGTTTTTCAGTTTTTCTAGTTAAATGATTTCTAGATATGCACATACACATAAATATATTTAACCATTTAATAAAATACGAAGACAGATTAAAAAAATATGTCATCAAAATCAATCTTAAATATTGATAAATGTTTTACTCGATCAAAATTTCAATTCATGTAACATTTGGTGATTATTTAGCGCATAGTTATTCATAAATAATGCAAATAATTCATTTAAATTTTTAAATAAGGCTTTATGAAGATCTTGTGAGAACATATATTTTACAAAAATTAGAATAATTCCACTTGACAGAGTATAATAAACTTTTGGTAATTATGAACAAAAGTAGGACCATAATGTAAATTGGATTTTCGATATTGACTTTTTGATTTAAAAAAATTTAGATTTACAAAATTCGTTGCAAATGAAAACTAAAACATATTTTGTGTCAAATAACCGATTGAGTGAAAGAGTGAGATAAGTGTGCGAACACTTTAAAAAAAACTATAACCAGTTAAAAAATGCAGAACAAACCAGATTTTTCAATATTGATTCCATGGATTGTTATTATAGAGATACATAATATGCAACCAAGATGACAAAAAAAGAATTTATCGATTATATAAATTCCAGCTTTGTTAGTGGTAGAGACATTCTTTAATATGAATCAAATCAATGGAAGAAACCGATAAATAAAATTGTAATGACAGAAATGATAATGATTTGTCTTACTTAACTATATTTAATCTGAATTCTAAATAGCGAAAACGTTTTTCATAAATAAAAACAATTAAAATAACATTTTAAAAACAGAGTGTACAGAGTAGATTATGTGAAGAAGTATGATAGTGAGTGCACCATGGTGAAGAAATAAATATGAATCCCTATAATGCATTTTTAAGTAATTGATTCAGGTCATTACCTTTTATCTGAAGAGTTGCCTAAAAAATTAAAAAATATATATTTGATCACTGGAACAAGCTCTAATTTGACTTTCACATACATTTGTTATACATTCGATCTAACAAATAAGTACTTGATAATAATATGATATATTAAAAAATATCAAAGTTACCTTTTAAATAACAATTACCAAAACTAAACAAGATACATAAAATTGAAAATTTTTCACTAACTAAGATAGAAATAGCCGGTAATGCAATTCCAGTTGTAAATCACACTATCTAGGTTTTGATTGTGCTTTCTTTCAACTTTTATTCTTTAAATAGCTCGTATTTAATCCTTATCAAATAGAATATATCAATTATTGCTTCAAAAGTTATCATTAAAAATATTCATGAATGGCCAAACATAGTCATCCGTTCGGCTAAATTTCACCTAGTCATTGCAATATTGGAAGGTACGAGTAAATTAATCGAATACTTAAAAGATTTGCTGTAAACAATTTCCGTGCCATTAATTAAAAGATAAGGTGATCCAAAGATAAATTATATTTTTTTGTATAGTTAACTTTATTAATATATGAAACTAATGTCGAAGTAAACATAATCCGAGGTTTAAATTTTATTTGACAAATGATATTAAAAGAATACATATTCCTTGTTAGTGATATGAAAGATAAAGCGGTCACAGAAAATATAAAATTACAACCATAAACAAAAACGTAATAATGTAATAATCCACATGAAAATATGACAAAAAAGAAAGAAAAAACCATTAATATCATTAACAATTGTACTCGAGTAAATAAAACAAAACCCTCTGTTGTTCCGTATCTGAATTATCGAAAAAATAAAACAATTGTTTAATTTAACTTTTAACTTTGCTCAATTAATGTTCAGCAATGAGAGATATTTAATTATTTTCAAAAACATTGTAATCATTTTATTTAAAACTGAAGAACAATCATTCAAAGTCCAACAAAATTTATTTGAAGATAAGCATTTCAAATTTAAAAAAAAATTTAATTTTAATTTTAGAAATCCAATCAAATCAAAAATCCAAATTAGAAAAAGTAAAAAGTTGTTAAATAAAATGTCAAATAAAAATCAATAAAAACTTGAATCACAAATATTGTCTCTCCAAATGAGCTCGTTGAGCACTTTTCCTCAGCTCATTTTTAGCTGTCCTGATTGAGATGATCAAACAGTTCATAGAATATTCCCTCCTTTTGTTCAATCAAATTGTGTGGAGTGTCAAACTGCGCAAGCGCACCCGCATCGAGCACCATCACCCGGTCATAGTCAATGATAGTGTTGAGTCGGTGAGCAATGGTCAGCACAGTGCAGTCGGAGAATTCTGTTCGAATTGTCTGTTGAATCAGTGAGTCCGTTCGAGGGTCCACATTTGCTGTTGCTTCGTCCAGAATTAGAATTCTGTTCTTACGTAGAATTGCACGGGCTAAACAGATGAGTTGCTTCTGACCGACTGAAAAGTCCGATTCCGATACTACATTGTCGAGTTTCGATGGGAAAGATTGAATTTTCACTTTCAATTGAACTTTATCAATTGCGTCCCACAATTCCTGATCAGTTTTCTCATTGAACGGATCGAGATTACGTCGAATGTTGCCCGAAAACATAATAGGTTCCTGTGGAATTATGGACAGACTCTTGCGCAAACGTGACAAACTAATCGAAGCCGTATCCAGCGAGTCAATTCGAATCAGACCACTCGGTTGAGTCAGCCGAAACAGTGTGACAATCAGCGAGGACTTCCCCGCACCAGTTCGTCCAACAATTCCAATCTTTTCACCACCTCGAATGTTGAAGGTGAGATCACGTAGAACTTGACTTGTCGAACCAGAATCAGAATCAGGATAGGCCAGGGATACGCCCTCGTAAGAAATATTTCCATTTTCGGGCCAACTGTCACGTGGTTCTTGAATGCACTCTTCGAGGGGCTCTTTCTCGAGTTGACCAAATTCTGCCACTCGTTCCACACTGGTCATGTAGGTTTCCACGTCTGTGTACTGTCGGACACCTGTGAACGGTTTAAAAGATATAATTTTGACCTTTAGCCAAATTGACCCCGCAACTTACCCCAATTGAAATTACTACACAGCAGCAGTGACTGTGAAATGGTCACACCAATGATACTGCCCGTGTAACTGTCCAGTTGAATGTTTAGTGCAATCATGAGTGAGTAAATGAAGACGATGCACAGCAATTCGAGATAAATCGCAAACAGTCTCGCTGCACTGACAAATGTGAAGTAGGTTGAAGTGTGACGGTCTTGAATGTTTGCAAATTTCTGTACGAAAATATCTTCCGCTTTGTACGATCTGATGGTGGTCAGACCAGTCAGTGTGGAAGCCATCTGATTGAACATTGGACTTCGTGCCACTGCTTCCAACTTTTTCAACTTTCTCGCCGTGTCCACATAGAACTTGTTGCCCACATAAATAAAGCCCAACACAACCACAAATGGAAAAACTATAAAATAATTCAGTGCCATACAGAGGATGAAAATGCCAAAACTGTTGCCGAGTATTTCGAGTGCCTCAAAACCGGCCGGTGGCAGCAGATCGTCGATTATGCCCAGATCACGTGACACTCGATTCATGATGATGCCGATTGGGGTTTTGTCAAAGAACAGAATTGGGGCCTGGATGAGGGAGGAGAAGATGCGGTTGTGCAGACGAACTGAGGCTCGCATGCAGATGGTGAAGAAGGACACGGTTCGGACGATTGAGAAGGCAAACAGAATGAAGACAATTGCGCTAAGAAGGGGAAAAAGTTAACAATGTTAGTGGTTTATAAGATCAAATTCATAATATCTAGTGTCTAATATCTTATATCTAATAGATATTTCAAACTACTAACTTTTCTAGCATCTAGCTAATATCTAAAGGTCAAACATATCAAATAACTCACCTATAAATGGCAATATTAGTATTCTCCCCTTCAGCAATAATCGGATTTCGATCGAATGTATAATTAGGATTATTGGTCTGAATAGAAACCATTTCCTGGTGATTGGTCCACACTGACAACCAATAATCAGTTCCAGTGAAGAGCACTTGTGTGACAGTGTTTGAAATCAGAAATGTCAAAAATAACAGAATTCCTGCTCCGGCTCGAATGTAAATCCAATAGATTTTGATTATTTTATTCTTCGCACCATTTTGGCTGTCATCTGCAGATTTTTGAGTGCTTTCTGACAAATCTATTGGTTTTGATGCTACAGTTTGGGTGTAATCTAAATTGCTCATTTGATCGTACAGGGATTCGACATCGCTCGAACCCGATTCCAAGTAGGAATTCGAACGACATTTGATGCTTTGGTAAGAGTTGAATCGAATTCGAGCATCTGAAATTGAAGAATCCGGCGATTGTGGTTCCTGTACTATCGCTGCAGTGTACTTGAACACATCGATACTACGATTGAGTAGATCGACATACGATCCCACTGCATAGCACTCTCCATCCTTGAGTACCACAATTTGATCTGCCTGTTTGATGAATTGCAGTTGATGAGTCACGAGGATAACGCACTTTTCCTTTAGATAATCCTTGATGCATTTTTCGAAAATGTGTTTCGACACTGCTGTATCCACCGCCGAGAGTGGATCATCCAGTAGATAGCAGTCTGCATTAGTGTAGAGCGCACGCGCAAGACTAATTCGTGCTCGTTGACCACCGCTCAGTGATGTCCCACGGTCATCGACCAATGTTTGATCACCATCGACAAACTGTTTGATATCCGAAGTCAATGCAGAGACATTGATAACCTCACGATACCGGTTGGGCTCAAACTCATTACCAAACAGAATATTCTCACGAACAGTTCCATTGAAAATCCAAGCCTCCTGAGAGGCGTAGGCAATTCTTCCATGCCACTCAACACTTCCTGTGCTCTCAATTGGAAGTTCATTGAGAATGCTCATTAGGGTTGAGGACTTTCCCGAGCCTACAGGTCCAATGATCACAGTCAGTTTTCCAGGAGTGACTTCGAAGGAAACATTCTTTAGAATCTGGAAACCATCCATAGATACTGTGACGTTTTGTAAAGAAATTCTAGGACTGTTCGAAATATTAGAAACGCTCTTTAGTTGATCGTCGATTTCTTCTTCTAGTAAAAATTTCTGTGTGGATAAATTAAATCAATAAAATAAAGAAAAAAATGCTTTACATGGAAAGCATAAGTTTGAAAACCATTTTAAAAAGTAAAACCTGATGACTATCTAATTTCACTAAGTTGTCATGTAAAAACCTACCTCAATTCGCTTAGCCAAAATATACGTCTCCACATCATAAGAAATACCAAACGGAAATTGCTTGGTCATCACATCTCGCACCAAATTAATCAACGACAGACAGACAAACACCAACTCTGCATTCAACTCGCCACCATCCAACAGAAACAGAATAATCACCACAAAGGACATCACTTTGGAGGACACATAAAACAGAGCCAAATTGAGACTGCGCAGAAACATCGATTGACGTATTTTGGATATTTCCAGTTTGCGTACAATTGCCACTAGGTTGCTCCCAGACGTACATTTTGATGACTCGCATTGCTGGCAGGATTTCTGCCATCAGACGGAGACGATCATCAGTGAGGAAGGAGGACTGGGATCGTAAGCGACTGAGAATGTTGGCCATCAGAGTTTGGAAGGGAATGTACAGAAGGACGATGGCAAGTGATCCGAGGGAAGCTCTGTGTGTAAATGAGTTAAAATAAGTTTCAAAAGTTACAAAATGCACTCACCTTCCAATAAAAAGATACATGAGCACCACCGCAACCGCCGTATGCAAAAGTGCCATATAGACAAATTCGAGATAGTAGAAGACCACCTCAAATCGACTCGCATCATTCGAGATGAGATTGACCACTTTGCCCACCTTGTTGCGGTGCACAGCTCGATTGGTCACTCTCAACGCCTTCTCATAGACCAACCGAGTCAGTGCCACTCGAATCACCATTCCGAGTCGATACTTGACCATAAAGTACGGCTGAGCAAAGGCTACATTGATGAAGGCTAGTGCCCCGAGTAGTGCCGAGTAGAGTATCACATTCTGTCGATTGGTCAGTCCGAGTAGATCATCACTGTAAGCAACTGTACCATTCACAACCTTCTCTTGATAGTACAAATTGGAGAATCGTATAATTCTACCCAAAATCAGTGGCATCGACAGTTGGAACACTCCATAGACCATAAAATTGCAGAAAGTAATCAACACAAATGTCCATCCAAACGATCGTAGCAGTGCACGGATTACGCTTGCGGATTTTCCATTCTGTTGACGGTTCAATTCTACCAGGCGTGCGCGAAAGTTACAACAATTGCTTTCGGGTTTAGTACAAAACAGAATAATACACACAAAACTAAAGGTTTCCTAGATCTTCTATAGCGCATTTGAAAGGTTAAAGTATCTAGTTTACGATGATGCAAAGAAATATAACGATTGGTTTTACCTTTCTGGAAATCTAGCTCGATCAAAATTTAATTTCAAAAGTTCATATTTTTAAAATTTCAATTTTCAACTGGCCATAACTTTATAATGGAGTGCTCAATTTTCATATCTTGTACCGGAAAATTATTCTACAGATTGTGCTGAATGCGAGGATGTGCTGGATCGTCTTTTTCCGTGGTGATTTGGCCGAGAAATCGCAGTTTTAGTGTCAAAACTCAAATTCAGCGAATCGCCCGAAAGTGAAGTTGCGGCTTCTTTCGGTAGATGTCGCCAGTGTTTTTGTTTATGTTTACTGCTGATTGATTGTTTCAATTTGATTTGCAATCAAAAAATGATTGGTTGCCAAGTGATATTTGGGTTTTATGAGGTGACAAGTGGGTTACTGACTATTTCGAGTACCGGGATTCCGATTTTGATATCCATTTTGCGATTGGGCGTAAGCGCGCCAGCAGGGGGAGCTTTGAAATTTAAAAATCAATTTTATTGTGACGCCCTGACGCCCAATTACAAAATAGACACCAAAATCAGATTCCCAGTACTCGAAATAGTCAGTACACTACTTGTTATCTCATTAATTCCCAATGCTATTCAGCCGGCAATCATTGATTCATTGAACACAATCAAAAAGCACTAGTCGCACTTCCGAAAGAAGCCGCAACTTCACTTTCGGGTGATTCGGTAGATTTGATGTTTTTCACTAAAACAACGATTTCTCGGCCAAATCACCACGGAAAACAGCGATCCAGCACATCCTCGCGTTCAGCACAATCTGTAGAATAATTTTCTGGTGCTGAACATGAAGTTTGGAAACTCCTTCATCAAGTTAGGCAGTCAAAAATTGACATGAAAAAATGACCACTTTAAAAATCGAATTTTGATCGAGCCAGATTTCAATATAGATAAGACAATCGTAATATTTTTATACATTTTCGGAAACTAGGTACTTTAACCTTTCCAACGGGCTATAGAACTCATATGAACCCTTTGTTTTGTCAGATTAATCGCTTGTTGTCAAACCCGAAAGCAATTGTTGTAACTTTCGCGCACGCCTGGTATGTTCCAATTTCTGTAAAATTAAAAAACACAATTTCAAAACAATTGAACTTCAAAACACAATAGTAAATAAAACCTTCGCAATCGTCTGCCAAGATAATCCGAGTTGTGACATTGAGAATTGTCTTCAATGTCTTCGAGGTTGAAATCTTTCTTGTAATTTCGAAATAATGTTGAGAATGCATAACTGAAAATTTTTATTCGATTAAATAATAAGAAAAATAGAAAAATTTGAAACCTTTGACTTATATTTTAAAGACAAAATGACATAATTCAAATAGTTCAACCAGTCAAAGTGAATAAAAAACAATTGTTATTTACTTACAGACAATACAATCGACTGAAAACACCAGCTCGTTCATAACTTGTTTTCTTCTTGTTGCATTTGTTCTCAAGTTTTTCATTCGGTGTCATTTTATTATTAATAAAACAATTGTTTCAATTAACAGGTATACTTATATACGTATACGCACAATGCCTGATTACAATTTGTCTTTTTTACTCAGTCTTATAACCTATTTATTTGCATTAATTAGTCATTAAAACAGATGAGTCCTAATTGTCCGTTGAAGCGATATCACTTGCCAAGACTGGTTTAAATGTTTGTCACATATTGAGAGATCATTAGCTTAAGGATAATTCACTTGCCACTGTACTATACAGTAGTTCCTTGACTTAGCGCGACACGCACTTAGCGCATAGAAGGAGTCGGAATTGAAATAATATCAACCACCACCATGGAATCGATACGTATTCGAATAGAAAGAATCAAAGAATGGAGTTATGCTTGAAAAAGTGCTATTGGCGCATTTGCATTGCCTCAAATACTGGTGTCCATTTTACTTTACCTCGACTTAGCGCAAGAATTTCTTGGTGGCTTTTGCAGGATTAACTGTATATGTTTTCACTGTATTGAGAGCAATAAAATTTACAAATAATAAAATGTCCAACTTTATCATCATCATCAATCATATTCATTGTGTCGTAACATATATGACCTGTAAATGTCTAAATATATAACTCGACTTGTAAAAATCGTTGCAAGTTTGTAATAATTGTCATTATTAATAAACTCACAACATTAGAGTCGACTACAAACATAATTTTGTAATCACTTTATAATATGGTGTGTTGATTAAACAATTGTTTCTTTATATTAATCTCGCAATTTTAAAAGCAATTAAAGTTCACTTGGTACGAATAATGGGGAATATGATTGTGAAATTTATTTTTATAAATTTGTTTAACCATTTAAACAACGGCAACAATATGTCATCATTAAATTAAATTCATGAATTTATAATTGAAAATTAAATTTTTATAATAATAAAAAATGCTATGACAAAAGTAAATTTAGAATTAGAATAGAAAAAATAGAAAAAATCATTGATTAATTCGTTCAAATAGACCATTGCAAAGGAAATTGCCAAGCCATACTTTCCATCATCCAGAAAAGCCCTTTCTAGATGCATCTGAAATTCTCTACAATTTTCATCTACAATCATGATGAGTTTGAGAGTAAAAAGTTTAGAAATTGTAAATAAAATATAACCTTTATAATGAGCTAGGAGAAAAAAACAGTGTAGAGTTGTCTCAAGATTATAAGTTCAAACATGACTAAATGTAAATCAAATGAAAGAAATTTAGAAATTCATTGTAAAATTGATGGAAGCTGGTTTAAAACGTACAAACCCAAACGAGCACACTGTGACTAATGTTGAGATCAAAATGGTAACCAATTTTACTTCATGTGCACTCGGACTACAGCCAAGCAAGTCATGCAGATTCAATTAACACTTATTCTCCCAAACTGGTACCTTGAGGAAATTGTTGAAAAACCAAAATTTCATACACTTGCAGACTGTATCTTCGATTCCAAGAATAATCCAACTGTAAAAAATTGTAAACCAAAATTACAAATAAATTCATCCTCGGACTGAAACCATCATGGTAGATCACGTTGACAAATCGTGAATTGAAGTAAATTCGCAAAATGAGATGGTCGATCTTGATAGAAACACAGAAATGTGTCATGAAATGGCAGATTTTAATAATTTTAAGCAATTTATATAAATATCTTGCTAAATCAACTCTATAAGACCTTTACAATGTATCGGATAAAAAAATTTATCTAAGATTACAAGATTATGAAATTTTAAAAACCTTTATGACACCCAACTATTTGATTATAATACTAATAAAGAAAATAATGATTATTGATTTCTCTAGATAATTTTATATTTTGTATCTGAATGCAATTTTGTCTATTTTTGTTACTATCAAAAATCAATTACAAACTGGCTACATGTTTATAATAATGCACAATAACATTCTATACGATAATGTTTGTGAAAGTAGAATCGATAATTGACGGTAAAACAATAAATCGATAAATAATTGGAAGATAAATTGAAGGATTAGCCCAAAAATTGTTGGAGTTGTGACCGGTTAATTTGTTTTGGACAAAAATTTACCTAATCTTCAATCAATAAGAGAAATCAATTTGACTTAAACTTGTTGAAAACATGACCATGAGATGATGAGACATACATGATGAGTGAGGAAAAATTACTAGTGAGAATCAAAGTGTGTGAAGATGTAACATTATATTATCAAGATCTAACCTAAACTAAAAACACACATTCTCTGCTTCAAACAACCAGTTTGGGATGTCATTTGGAAAATCTATGAATAAAACCAAGTTTTTAGTTAATTTGAACTGGAAAAACTACTTTTGAATATAAACCTTTAAAATAACCAACACTACTGGCGGAACAATAAAAATAAACTTATCATATTCTGAAAAGTAATTTCAAATTTTAAAAAATCAATTGCTTATTTAATTTCTCATACTAATACTTGAAAATTAAACATTTATAACTAATAATTAGAAAATGAAATTAATAAAAATAAAGCATAGTAAATTATAATCAATTTGTTATTTACCGTTTATGAAACTGAATGTGAGTTCAATTCGAGCTTAACTAACTCTACCATACCATCAAAATGTGGACTTTTGATCTGAATTAAAAAGAATACACAAATCTTGACTTTAACTAAGCTTTCTAATAAAAATAAAACAATTCACAAATAATAAAAAGCCCCAATAATATTAATATACAAATAATTTTATATATCTAATTCACAACAACAATTTTCACAGATTCGTAAATTCTATTATGTGAAAGGGGTGATTTTTATTTGATAAAACATTCAGGTACTTGAATATGTTTGGGAGTGATTGTCTGAGAAGATAAACCTTTTAAAATAACTCAATTATTAGTTGTCGAATTAATGTTGATTGTTGTCAAATTCTTTCTTCAATCTACGGTCCAAGTTCGAGTTTGAATAACACTCGTCTGCCTGCCTACTTGTACCACATTGCCTCCTCTATCTTCAATTGACGCTTAATTTAGTCAACGTGAAATTGCTAGTTGTTTAAAATGGGTCAATTACGTAAACCAGAAACTTTCAAAAGTACGGTTCTCCTAAGATTCCTTTATGGAAAACCTGAAAACAGTACCAATAGTAGTGATGCACGGTCGTACGTACTAGTTCGTTGATCCAATGGATTCGCAATAAGTTGATTTGATTCCATCTTAAAAATAATGATTTGTACAGTTATTGTCAATCTTGTAAATTCAAAGGTTTTAAAGTCCGATTCCGATTCAGATATTTTTCATTGGAAGTGATGGGGAAGGTTGTTTTATGAAAAGACTTTGAAGCACTCGGAACGATTTGCATTATAAGATAGATAAACCAAACTAGTAAATAAAAGTTTGTAACTTGTTTTGCTCCAATTCTAAAAAAATTTATTTTGAAAATATTATATGACACATTTTAAATTTAATACTAAACTTTTAAAACCAAATTCACAAGATCATAATTATTATAAAGATTAAAATACAAGGATAAATTGTGAGCATTAGTTATGAGTTCATTAGATTGATGTGAAAGATAACCAGCCACAATAAACCACAGTGAAGCGGCGCACGAAAACGCGAAAGCGGCTTCACGATAAATGCGAAAACGGTTAAACACCCA